>CM063498.1:24434160-24474160 GCA_032207245.1 Pardosa pseudoannulata | reverse complement strand
CTTTGATTATCATACTTAAACCCTATTTAATTTTTTTTAAGATCTTCAAAAATCTTTTTTTTTAAATTTATATCAACAGAGCCTTTTACGCTGCTTAGCTGGTTGATGTAAGATTAGTATAAGTATAGCCCTGTTATTTTCAATTCCAGGGGGGCATCAAGCATTGAAAAGCGACTTGGTGGGGCATAGACCAAAAGAAGGTTGAGAAGTACTGATGTGAGATTATAGGTAAGACTATATCCCCACAAACATTTAAAACAATGAAAAAATAAGTTTATTATAATGACGATACAAACCAATGGTTAAAAACGTCGGTTAAATAAAGCATTCGTAAATAGCAAAAAATAAAGCACTAAACAGAGTTTTCAATAAAAGGGGCTCTCCAAAACGTAATGCCCAAAATCGGCCTCATTTCAGCTTCTGACAATTATCACAACAGTTTATCAGGAGACTGCTGTATTCATGAATGCGTAATCAGAAACGAATATCGGAGTTAAAAGTAAATCGAGGGAAATAGCTGAGCGAAGGAAACACGTGAAGTTAATTAGTTGTTAACCTGGTTATTAGGTTGGATATTTTTTTTCTTATTTCCCGAGGCCGCATATGTAAAAGTAATGGCAGATCACGAAAAATAATTTATTTCTGTGAAAGGTCCATTTGCAGCTTGTGATGGCCTTTAAATGATTTTGAGACGATGAAAAAACTCTCGAGCTTGATTTTTTTTTTTAAATCTGATATACATGTATTGTTTGGATAGAATTTTGGTCTTGCTTCAGATATTGATTAACCTTTTAGCTTGTCTGAACAACGTATGCGATTGCTAATCCCTTATTACTACCTTTGTTTCTCCGTTAAGAATGCTTTCGGACACTTCACCCCAAAAAATTTATATTGAGAATTGTATTAGTTTCTGTAACCTTTACCTTTTCGTTTAATTTTGGTCTTGCTTCAGATATTGATTAACCCTTTAGCTTGTCTGAACAACGTATGCAACTGCTAATCCCTTATTACTACCTTTGTTTGTCCGTTAAGAATGATTCCGGGAGCTTCACCCCCAAAAATTTATATTGAGAACTGTATTGGTTTTTGTAATCTTCACCTTTTCGTGGCGGCATGTTTCTTTGTATTAGTGTAGAGAAAGTCGGGGGATTTAGGTTCAGTGATATCTTCCTTATAAACGATTTATTTGATTTTTTTCACTTTATACAACACTAAGCAGGAGCCAAGAAATAAAGAGAATTTTCAGAGCGGGGTGAAAAAATTAAATCTAGACAGTAGAGGTTATTGATAACAAAGGCTCTGGCCGTCCTTTTTGACTGTATATAGAGGATAGTGTAGGAATGAAATTCTTGACGTATATTTTAACCAAGCCCATATTCTTGTGAATTGCAAAGCTTGGTTGAAATATCGACCCCCTCCCCATCAGATAAAGGTTGATGAAAACAAACTACGTATCAAAAATACCGGAAATGTAATATCACAGATAACTCAGGGAAGTTCTTGTGAAATAATAAAAAATTTAATTTCTGTGTTCAGTCAAAAAATTTAGTTCGTCCATTCGATGAATAGATATATACTATTGCAGTGAACCCAAATACAATTCCATTTGATTATAATCGCACATTATGTGATATTTTAAAATTCTTATTTAAATGTTCTTTAACTTGTTGTATCAATGGATATTTCTGTTTACCTTTTAATATAAAACTGGAGACTTAAAACTGCTAAAACTTAATTATCTTTACAACAAGTAGAAAGGTAAACTGCCAACACTAAATGTTTTATTCCTTTCAAACAGACTAACACTCGAATCATTATTAATAACTGATATGAAATCATATAATCACTAAAAATCTACAGCATATAAATGACTCAACTTTCATCTAACATGCCATTATTTCAAATGATCAGTCATAACGCATTGATGCCATCTTAAATAACAAATTTTCAAAATAATGACAATTTAAAAGTTTCTATTTTAGCTTTTTAACAATTGAATATTTAAGTTATTTCTTACTTCTAAACCATGAAGATTAAAAAAAAAACTGACATATTGTTCCTGAAGAAAAAAAAAGATAAAAATTTCAGGGACTGAACTATTTATTCCTTTAAAAAACTAAATAACTATTAAGATCTACGTATAAATTCAAGATAATTATTACATTTACTGATATAAAAATCAATTTATACCATTACAGTGAATCTAAATTTAATTCCATTTCAGTTTTAGGCCGTTTTGTGATATTTTTTTAAATTCCAATTTAAATGTTTGCATCAATGGCTTACTTCCGTTTTCTCTTTGATGTACAACTGAAGAGACTTAAAACTGCTAAAACTTAATTCTCTTTATACCAAAAAGAAAGGTAAGCTTCCAACATTAAGTGAGTTTTCTTTTCAAAATGGCTAATGCAGGAATTATTAATATCTCATCTAAAATCATTTAAACCTATGGGCATTTGCAGCAAACAAATAACTAACTTTTATCATGTATGTCATTATCTCAAACAAGCGTATAGCCCGTCATATGAAGAGATCAGTAAAATTTTTAATTTTTCCGATTTTTTATATTTTAATATATTTTAATAATATTGAATTGTAAAGTACCCTGTAAAGCAGATTTGTTTTTCGGCGGAGAATTATCGCGTACACGCTAATTAGTTTAACACGCTAATAAATAATTTGCTTATCTTCATACTTCTCTAAAGTCTCCCGATACTGTGAATGCAGTTTAGAATCACATTGAATTCATTTAGTCAAACCGTGTGGTTATGTATAAAAAACAAACACACAAACGAACAAACTTCTTAATTTTCAAAGATATATAACTTAAACGCTAGATATTTATTATTCCGTGAAATAGACTCCTAGACTTTTATGAAAAGAATTTGTTGTTAATACCGGTGATAAAATTTTCATTGCAACAAAAAATAATCGATGATTAAATTTAAAATTATCACATATGTACCTAATCTATTATTTAAGCCAAACATAAAAGAAAATTATTATATAATATCTAAGTTCAGTGATAAAACGTATGAAAATGATGCAGATGACATTTAAATAATTTTAAATAAAAAATGATTAAATGAGATGGTTAAAGGAATGACGTCATAATGCAAAAAAAAATGTTATTTTTGACTATTTATTATGTGATGAATTGATAAATTCAATCGCCTACTTTTAACCCGGAAAAATAGGGCTTAAAATAATGGCATTAATTACCTCGAAAAGGGGGAAGGTGTGGATTTTGAAGGTTTTAAAGACTTGCTTTGGATTTTGCTAACCCTAACTCATCAAGAATCCAATATGGATGTCCCTATCCATTCAAGGTCCAACCGCTTCCTAAATTCGAGGATAGACGGACAGATAACTTAGGCTATTATTATATAGGGGATTATAAATGTATATTTCATTTTACGGTTAATTATTTCATTTGAAAAGCCAAACATCTTCAATTATATTGGTTCTATTTTAATACTTACAGCATATTTTACAATCAAAATAATTGGGAAATTTAGGTTATCTTTAATGACGTACTAATTTTCATAGAACTTTCAAGCTACTTAGTATTTTCTAAGTTCATGGTTTAGTATACTTACCCCCAAGTGATAAAATATTGACTTTCTGACTTGAAGCTTCTGCTTCTTTAGAAATCTAGTAATTTTCAATGCTTTTTAATACGTGGAAATCTTATAGAAGAGCTTAGGTATTAGAAAAACGTCTATTATGATTCCGTTCTCGTCTAGAACGGCAATTTATTTCTGTAATTTCAAACGGATGATACTTAAATTTTCTGAGTAACAAAAAGATGTGTGAAGGATGCCCCTATCTATTTAAGGTCCGACAGCTTCCTAAATTCGATTACAGACAACTTAGGCTATTATTATATAGGGGATGAATAGCGTTTTTAACAAATGGTTTGTAACAAAACTGGCACTTTATACAACAAACTTTTAAATTAATCCCAACTGAAAAGAGGGATTAATTTAAAAGTCACTGTCATATCAATTAACTATTTCAGTTCCTTCTTACGCCCAAACCTTAGAGATTTTCAAAAACTACTAAAACTGGCTTAGCTTTACTAAAGGAAAAAACCAACGTAAAGATCAAGAATTAAACGATTTATTCATATCAAAACACGCTAAATAATTAATAAGATCGCCGTATAAATTCCAGGTAATTATTAAGATCACTGATATAAAAATCACTTCACCTCAGGGAATCTGCACTATATATATATAAAAAAAAAACACTATTAACTTCAAAGCAATAATCTCAAATGACCTGCTTTTATAACAGCACAATCAACATCTAGCTAGAACTGAGTTTCATTAACGTGAGTAAAGTAATTGGAGCAACGTCAATGATTGGCACCTTAATCAACAAACAAACTTTCAGAAAAGAAAATTCCAATTTTAAACGTTTCTAATTTATCGCCTTATCAATAGGCTATTTCACTTTTCCCCTTTACTTGTAAACCTGGGGAGATTTAAAACTGCTAAAACTGGAATATTTTTATAATAAAAAGAAAGACTCTAAAAGCACGTGGCTTGTGAGAGAATCATGACCTGACATGCAATTAAATTTAAATTCTAATTGGCTGAGCAAATAAAAATTTTTCTCCTGGTGTTACAAGCTTATTAAGGATACGAAAGGATTATGTCTTTTGCGCTAAACAAATTCAAATTCAAATTATTAAATTTACTAATTAACTCCCGAATACGGGAAGCGTGTTTCTTTGGAAAGAAAAAAAATTCTAGGTAGAAAAGTTAATTAATCTGATTTGCACTTGATTATTTTTAATAAGATAAATTTTAACTAGATACTTTGTCTTTGTAATTAGATTATATATATTTTTTCCTCCGAGTCTTCGAAAAATTTCCATTTAATTTAATATTACAAATTAGTTCAAAACTCATATATGAAAATTAAGCTACGGTAATATATTCAGATATCGATAGTTAGTTTTATGTATACATGCATATAAATTTAGCGTATACTGATTAAATTTTACGCGCTGGTACATTCTGTAATTTATTGGCAGAAAGCAGATATCGAAACACTAATTGAAAAGTGTTTATTTAAACCGTAGAAATAGTGAGAGCGTATGTACACCACACATAGTTCAGAGAATTCATTTCACAGCATACGTGTTTGTATATATGCAAAATAGTGCAGTAATATGAACAATATCCATGCAGCTACAAAGAATATGACTATATTCTGTCGAAATAAAACTCTTACACTAAATTTTTCTGCTTAATTTGAGATTTTAAGGGTACTTAATACCTTACTAACTGAAAAGTTATCACATAAAATAGCTTATTTTTGATTCAACATAAAATGAAAATTCTGCTTTGGTTAGAATAAAGCGTTTCGTAGATCATAAATAAAATCTTAATTGATAAAAAAGAACCTATTGACTATTGTATATATATGTAATGTATAATATGTATATTATATATATATATATATATATATATATATATATATATATATATATATATATATATAAGTAAAAAAAATTAAAAATCCATTTGCCCGTAAAATAACTTTTGAAATTTTCAATTGAGATAATAATTTTCTTATACCAACAGAAGGTAGTTAGAACTTTTATTCTAGAAACATTCTATAATTATACGATATACATATATATATCCTATTTTATGTCATGATAAATGCTAATTTGCTTTAAACTTTCACTGTCTAAACACTTTAATTTTTTATGTTTTAAGATATCAGATACCTTTAAAGTTATGGTTTATAGAATAAAACATTGTACTTCGGTTTTAGATAAAATTTTATTTTCTAATATGTACATATTTCGAAAGTTATCTCGTGACTAAAGGAATTTCATAATTCTTTCATTCGGTGTGCAATGCTTATGTTGTTATAAAAATTTTATCGCTTGAAATAAAAAAAAAAATTTAAAACCCCAACCCAAATTTTTTGTTGTTAAAAATATTAAATGTTTCATGCTAAAATGCTATTTTATAATAAAAAACACCCAAATAGATTTACATCTCAGAAGTACCATGTCCTCATAAAAGTGAATAACAGAAAAAAACACTTTATGATACATAGGTGATACCCAATGAATTACTAAACTAAATATATTATGTTTTTAAGCTTTTAAAAATTGAGAATTTTGTAATGTACATGTTTTATTTTAACCCTGTTTCTATAATAAAACTCTAAATAAATATTTACATTATTTAAGTGTTGTGTTAAGATTTCCTTCCTTTGTGTAAAGTTCTTATTAATAATTTTGCTGGTTATATTTTAGTATTAAAAAAAAAGGATCAAAATTTTTATTTTTACAATCTTAAATTGAACAGGGAATATGTTAATGCACGAGTTTTACTTTCACTGACTATGTGCTCTCAGATCTAAAAAGATTCAAAAACTGTTCAATAAGCAGCATTATAACGCAAGTCAAGAGGGTTTTTGGGGGGTGGGGGTTGTCTGTTGAAGACGCTGCCCTAAGTGTGGTAATGCATAATACCAGGATTTTATGTGGCAGTGTAAATAGTGTGAAATACGCTCAGTTCGATTTGGTTCGTTGGTTGACAGCACCAAGGTCCACTATTTTGCTGCAGGATAGCTAATAAAACCAGGACCTACTGCTCAATGCCACTTCCGAACATTCATATCACTAACAGGACTCGAAACCACGAACTCCGGTACCAATGATTTGGTTTGGTACGGAGCGCTACAGTCTAGTATTCTGATGTACGATGGTTAATGAGACTGGAATCTACTGCTTAATGTCGATTCCGAATGGCTACGAACATACATTATAACAGCGGTATTGGTAATCACGAATTCTGGTACCGATGACTAGCGACTTACCCATTCGGTCACCTTTCGGCTTGGCTTGACTTGGAGCCATAGCTCTAAGATTTATTAATATTTTGCAACACTAATACTAATGTGACCTTAATCTGTTTAAAACCGATTACAAGCAACGATGCCAATGCTGGGATACAAACCAATTAATATTGGTGCCAAAAGGCAGAAATCTGTCATTCAACAACCATTCACAGTGTATGGTAGAAATTATTAAAAAATAAATGTTGCAAAGATGGGTATAGATTCATTTATGAAGTAATTGATTTCCGAATATAAAGTCATTGTATTCTCCACAGACACACAAACACACGTGCACGTATGACAATACAACGTCAGATGTATAAATTCGAAAGTTTTTGTGTGTTATATATTTATAAAAAATAGAAATGGATAAAGCAAAAAATAATTGGTAAAATATACATCTTCTCTAAATTAAATTGTCTTCTTTTAGCCAGGAAAAAATCATTTTGCTAGTCTTAGAAATGCATGCTTTTTTCCCTTTAAAATCCGTCTTTTATTCCCATTTTTACGAATACATTAATTTTTAGATACTTCCACGATGAAACTTGTTTTAGTTGGATTTTAAAACTTCTATTTCTTTCTTTTGCGGAATCTGCTGCTTCAAAAATATTGTATTATGTCTTCAAGAGAGGAAGAAAAAGCAATAAATCGATACGTTCGTTGAAACAAAGAAGAAGTCATAATTCAAGCAAGAATCAAACGCATGTTTCGGCCAGTTCTTTTTGTTTTTCTCGATATTTTGTAAGTTTCCTTTAATATTGCTTTTCTATACAGTAAATTTAAATTATAGGTTATTGCATAACGTTAACTTTAGTAAAATTAAACTCACCTGAATATAAGTATATTTTCAATATAAAAGACATTTAAAAGAGTAATGAAAGCACATTTTGAATAACAGACAATCTTATACTACAGACATACAGCAGCGTTTTATGTTATATGTGAATTTTCAGAATGAGTACGAATACATATATGCACTCTTGTGTTCATAAAGGTTAGTATTCAAAATTATTGGCATATGTGCAACACATAAAACCATTATAGGTATACGTCCATGACTTAAGTAACGAAAACATGATAAAAATTGTACATTACCTCACATCTCGTCCGATTAATGTTAGCTAAGTTCACTCGAAACACTTTGTCCCTGCAATAAAAAGAAAATATACATATTACTTATAGAAAAATATCATTTAAAAAAATAATTTAAGAACAGACAAAAAGAAAAATTCAAATTTTCTTATTTCAATAATAGCAATTATACGCGTAAGAGACATTGTTCTAAAGATATGTTTGATAAATCGTTAGTAAAATATAAATGCCAAAGATATAAAATGCATTTGGTTATTTACAGTATATATATATATATATATATATATATATATATATATATATATATATATATATATATATATATATATATGAGAGAGAGAGAGAGAAATCAGGGGGTTTCAACTGGAAGCCAATTTTGCGAAAGAATTTTAGAAAAAGGAATTCATTACTACGTAGTTTTTTCTTCTGTGAAATTTATTAAAAATTAGTACAGAACTAGAATTGCAAGTTCGTCCTTTACCCCCCTTTTTTTTATTTTAATTGGATTAAAGTATTTGTTCCGACGAGAACTGCTTGAATTCTTCCATATGTCACTTGTGACGAAGCACTGTATAGAACTTAGTTAACTGTCCAACGCGCATGCGCTTGCTCAAATGGGTCCTCGTAATATAGAAGCAGAGACCAAGTAGAAGACACAAAGACTTAGCTTGCCACCCCCAGATGTATTGATTGAGAACTTGGAGGACATCGTGACCACGAACATATTTTACGTGCTCCAGTCATCTTTAAAGAACTCGGTGGATTTTAGGCCTACTCGGGCTACGAACCCACATCCAATCAGTTACTAGATCGTTGGCTTTGCCGACTGAGCTACTTCGGCTCAAGCAGAATATTAACCTCTTGCTTTATGAATAGAGCGACGATTGTGTGCGTCACTTTTGATAAAAGCTTTTCTCATGCGTCTTGACCAGAAGTAGTTTCATCACGGGCTAAATTGTGAGCAAACCAGTGGACATTACTAAGTACTGCATATCATCACTTACACATTGCTCAGCATAGCAATTTTTTCAGTCACAACAATTTCCCAAAACTTTTTGTCAAATATTGCATACAAAAAGTCTAACTTTTCACTGTTTTCATTTAACTCACCTTTAGACTTTACTTTTATGCCCGGAGTTTCTATGTACTTCCATATCTTCGGTTGATTATATTGCCAAATCCATTGTTCTGAAAACTGATTCCTGATATTTTCTTCTTCATTAGTATCAATTTCATCCCTAACTACATTTTGCACACTTTTTTTTTACAAGACAAACTACAATGCTATCTTCAGATGTATCCAGATCGATATCTGTTTCAGTTTCTAAGGTGTAATCAGGACACTTTCCAGTACCGTTATTAGTATCAATTTTCCTTTTTGCAATTAGGTTAAATTTTTAGATATTTTTAAGAATTTTTTAAGCACCAACAGTTAATTATTTATTGCTTATAATTTAATACTCTATTCCAATTACGCTTAAGAATAAAAGACCAGGTCTTATATTGCAACTATAACAAACAATAGCGCAAAAACAAACTATCATTTTTTTTAACCCTCGGTGGCAAACAGCCTTCCCTAAGGATTGGGCTTTTAAATGTTTACCACGATACAGTTCACTCCGCAACAGTAGAACAAAAAAAAAAGAAAAAAATTTTTTTTAAATAATAATGAGAGAGTATAGTCGTGAGTTATCATTTAAAAAAGTCCATAGTTTAAAATAACTGAAACGAAACCCTGGAAGACGGTAGTATTGTGCTTGCGTTAATGTTAAAGTAAGAAAAAAAAGTTTAAAACTAGCGAAAGAAGATTAAAAATTAAACCAAAACTAGAACGAAGCTCTAGGTGATGCTAAATGGGTTACAAGATAATATTAGGAACAAGATGCTTTTACATAATTTAACTTAGAGAGGCGGGTCTCCAAGCATGGGTCCAGCCCCGGAAGTGATAAAAAACAAACACTTGTCTGTACAGATATTTGAATTTGTGCTATTATGTACCAATGAGAGTTACAAACATCTTGAAAAACATGTACATTGAAAATTGACAGGAGAAAGGAACATAAATTGACAAAAAAAGGAAGACTTTGTTGATATGAGAAATAATTTATAGAAAGTCAATCTATTATTACTTCGGCTTTTAAAAACAAAATTAATTTTTAACGATTTCATAAAAATATTTACAGTACAATAAAAAAAAGGCTTGACCATTTAGCTGGTGCAAGTGATTAGTTTACAGTTTTCAATCATCCAGGAGATTAGTTTCTGTGCCTTACTGCGCAGGACTTTGTTTGTATGTAAAAGCTGGAACCACTTCGATTCCGCTCCAATCGGAGGCTCTTTAAAATGAAAATCCTTTGTTAGGTTGCAAGAGAAAAGGTAGTGCAGAGAGTTTCCTTCCTGACCACAAATACAGTTTGGAGACCCAGTCGCCAAACGAAAACGAGAGAGATATTGAGGGAAGGGACCATGTCCCGTTAGAAGAGCATTTATGTGTGGTGAATTAGATAAGCGGGCTGGGTCAACCTTCTTTAGAAAACGATATCGAGTGCGGCCAGTTTGAATAGAATCCCAATAGCACTGCCAATCCTCTAATAGTTTAGAATACAGAATATTTCTGATATGTCTGACGGTTATTGGAATGTTAATTTCAGGTGGTCTTAAGGCCGCATTTTTCGCAAGTTTGTCCGCCATCTCGTTACCCTCATGGCCTGCATGTGCTTTAATCCAGTGCAATTCAATCACTTACAAGCAATAACATGTCTGATACGAGCTTTTCACTTTTGGCCAGACAGAATCATCACATGTCTGACACGAGCTTTTCACTTTTGGGCAGACAGAATCATCACGCGTGTGATACGAGGTTCTCATTTTAGGAACAGCAGTACGATCACGTCTCCCATGCGTTGTTTTAAGGCAAAGGGTTAATGCCTTATATTAAACTAGGATACTCAACTGGTAACTCAAAACTTAAATATTTATTCATAAAAGAAAGATTAACTTACATGGCACCAACGTATAGGATATCCCTCCGAATATCGAGGAAGAACGTTCTGTAGAACAAACGTCCGCAGTTAAATTCACGAACATGTTCTGGAAAGAAAAATACACATCATTAGACATTAGAGAAAATAATTACTAACAACAAAGCACAAAAAAATTACATATTTAAAAATACCAATAACTAAAGTTATAAATATATTAACATCTAACTAAACGATGGTAATTTTATACAAAAATTACCGTTTATCCGAAAGGTTTTCTAGGTAATTAATTTTAGAATTTAAAGTTGATAAACGGAGAATTTCACAAAAAGATGAGAAAAGATTCTAGTTTAAAATTTTACGTAGAAAAATAGGGGGAAGGGAAGAATTTATAAACGACTTAAAATTATAATTGAAAATCAAGATGGAAAATAATTTTTAAGAGAAGAGACAATTAGCAGAAATGGGGATGAACACAAAAAAAGTAATGCTCGCAAATGAGTGGGGAAAAAATTAAATGATAGTAAAGTATTATATCACACAGTAATTATTTCCGTAGAAATTTGTCAACGGAAGCATTACACTTTCCAATTAATTTGTCGGTGGATAAATGAAGATACTGATTCTTTAACAAATTTTAAAAAATCGTTTCAATCTTTAAATATGTCTTTATAAATTTTCTCTGGGGAAATAAACGGTTAGAACTACGCATTATTAAAAATAGCTTATCTTATTTGAAAGCTAAGGAAACTGTAGGTTAATCAAAGCTTAACGATAATGTGTGAGTGTGGGGGAATATATATATATATATATATATATATATATATATATATATATATATATATATATATATATATATATATATATATATATATATATATATATATATATATATATATACACAAATATACCACACATATATATGTACACACAGACATATATATGCACATATATACACATATATATATGCACATATATGTATGCACATATACATATATATATATACACATATACACACATATATATGCACAAACACACATATATATGCACATATACACACATATATATGCACATATACACACATATATATGCACATATACACACATATATATGCACATATACACGCACATATATATGCACATATACACACACATATATACACACACACATATATACACATATATACACATATATACACACACATATATATACACATATATACACACCCATATATATATACACATGTATACGCACATATATATACACATATATACGCACATATATACACACATATATACACACACACATATATATATATACATATATACACATTATATATACACATATATAGACATATATACACATTATGTATATAGACATATATACACATACATATATACACATATATATGCACATATACACACATATATACATATATGTATAAACAATATTATACATAGATATATATACAGACATATGAATATACACACACATTTTACACACAATATATTATATATATATATATATACATATATATATATATATATATAATATACATATATATGTACACATACACACATCATATGCATACACATATACTTAAGCAGCAATAGAAATATTTCACTTAACATTTCAATCTACATAGAAATTTCGCAAATAGCTACTAACTCATAAAAATGACATGTTTCCACAAATAGCAGAAACTACTATGCGTGTTTGGGAAAGGGAGGGGTGAGCAGTTGCATTCTATCTAGCTGTTGCCAACATATACCTCCAAGTAGAGAAAAAAATAAAAACAGAAAAATCGATCCCAAACTTGGAAGACACACTTAAGGTTTAAGAGATGAGAGAGAAATCTGCCGCAAGGTCTCTTTTCCTCCTCCTTATCTCTCCGGCCAAAGATTTTCATCACGAGATTAATGGTGGTTTTTCTTCGCCGTTTCGAACAAAAAATAATAATAAATTTCTCCCATAAGGAAAACTTGGAAGAAAAATGTCGAACACAAAGTTTTGCTTTTCTATTTATTTTAAATGTAAATCGACATCTCCGAATGTATGGTAGAGCTGAAATGAAATGGCATATTGTGAGGCTTTCAGAAATGTAACAGTCAAGTGCCGGCAGAGGTTATTTATGGACTTAGTTTGGGAGAGGTGTGTGTGTGGGGGGGATAGATTTAGTTTGTCATCTAAGAACCGTCTGTATAATAGATGCAGAAAAATTTCAATTCCCTGAAGGCAATTCAGATAATTTAATATATAAGTTTACACTTAAATATTAATACGTGTACACTTTGCTTCTTTTTGGTACACATACGTACAAACATATGCATTCATATATCTATATATACACATACATATATAAATATATATGTATACATCACATATATACACACACATATATATATATACATATACATATAGATAAATATATATATACATATAATACATATATATATACATATATATACACACACATATATATATATACATATACATATAGATAAATATATATATACATATATACATATATATATACATATATATATATACACACACATATACATATATATATATACACATATACATACATATATATACACATACACGTATACATAAATATATCTATATGTACATATACACATAAATATATATATATATATATACATACATCTATACATATATATATATCTATATATATATATACACATAAATATATATATATATATATACATACATCTAAGCATATATATATATATATATATATACACGTATACATATATGTACATTATATATATATATATATAATATATACACATATACATATGTATACATACACATAAATATACACAAATACATATATATATATATATATAATATATATATATATATATACACATATATATATACATATATATACACATATATATATACACACATATATATACATACATACATATAAACACGTATATACATATATACACACATATACATATATAACATATATATAAAATAAACATTTATAACATATTCAATGCACATAGAAATCTCGAAAATAGCTACTAACTCATAAAAAGAACATGTTTCTACAAATAGCATGCAAAAACTAGTATGTGTATGTTTGATTGGGGGGGGGGGTAGTTGCATTCTTTCTATCTGTGTTTGTATGTATATAACGGACGAAATTATTCTCGCCGATTACAAGGAAAAATTATTAGCCACTATTATTTGGATTTTCCAGGCTTACGAAGCAATAAAAGAACAAAATTGTTAAAAATTGTATTACTAATAATTGTCCAATATATAACAGAAACTTATTAGATTTTAGCACTTTTAGCTATTTTATTTAACTTTTAGATTTTAGCTATTTTAAAAAATTGTTTGACAAAATCATTTTTAAAACCTTTTTAACTTTTACTGAATTTCACAGTTAATAATTATTCTAATGTTTTGTTAGACAGTGATTGTCTGAAATCAGTTCCGATTTCTTTTTATTTGGCTGAATATTTGGATTTTACTTCTTGCTGGAATAGAGAATTATCGACAGAGGGAAAAAAAAACAGTACGAAAACGGCAATTTTAGCGATTTTAGGCTATATCGCTAAAAATTGGAAGATTTAGTTTTCGGATTGGAATATAGGAAAATATACCAAAAAATCGGAAAGCTTCCGAGTATATTAGAAGCACTGGCACCTATGATATTATATATATATATATATATATATATATATATATATATATATATATATATATGCACATACATACATACATATGTGTTTGTTTTGTAATGAGAAAAATAATAATAAATAAATAGCGCAATAAACTTTTGAACTCTACCATTAGTTTTTCTTCCGAATTCGGAGTAGAAATTTATTCAAAGTCGCGAACAGATGACGTGCAGAAATAAATAAATAAATTATATATATATATATATATATATATATATATATATATATATATATATATATATATATATATATATATATATATATATATACACACACACAGATATATATATGACAGATATACACAGATATCACAGATATACACAGATATGTATACACACACACACACACGTGTGTGTATAAATATGTGTGTATACATATATATCTGTGTGTGTATATAAACTTAGTACTTAGTTATTACCTATTGTGTGTGTATAAACATACACACGAAGTAATAACGCTCGTAAAACAGACTAAAATAATGGCGAAATAGATAAGTAAATTATCGTGTATATATTATATATATATATATATATATATATATATATATATATATATATATATATATATATAAATGGAATGGTTATGCTATTACTAAATTTAATTAATGTATTTTGTACCACTTACGCACAATCATGTTTACATTCATCCACATTAGATATTTTATATATAAGGTAGGCATTAAAACTTTCATAGACGGCTAAATCTTTTTCTAAATCATTCAAGTAAAAACAATTCACAAATGTATCGAATACAACACATTCTCTATCCATTCCTACTAAAAAACATATCCCTAAACCCTCTCCACCTTTTAAGCTGTAAAGGAAGAAGGAAATTGTAATTTTCTTTAATAAAAAAATCTCCTGAATTTCTAAAGTTATGTTTGGAATGATGCTTTGCCGGAAAAGTTATCGACTCTAAACGTGCTTCGTAAACGAATATAGAAGGTTAGAATTTGTTCCAACGGGCAACTTTGGAATTCCCTCTTTTTTTATCCCCTTATTTTTTCAATTTTTAGAGTTTTTTTTCCTACCAGGAATAAGAGGTGGGGTAGAGAGAGTGATTACAAAAATGCCTTGGTTCATCATGTATTTATTTCTTGGTACGTGGAGGGGATCAACTATACGACTGAGAAAAATTTTATTCCAAGGCAGGAACTCACGCTTGAAGTAATAATTTACTGAGATACGAGATGCACCTTAAATTGTGCGCGTAACATTTTTTTAGGAAATATTTTTGTAGTAAGTTTATCACGAGGGAATATAGCTCGCAGATATATATATATATATATATATATATATATATATATATATATGGGGGGTCTAATGTCGTGATCCAGTGTTAAGGCGAGTGGAGAACAGTATTTCTTGATAATACTATGTTTATTAAATCATCATTTCTTCTAAAAGCAAAACCTGCGCCATTTTCATTTGTTCGTGTCAGAGACACGCGTAGAGTGTGTTCACAGCTCCATGTCCACAATCCAATTGACTGTTATCTGTATGCAAGCTCATCAAATTGTTCCAAAATGCTTCCGCTTGACCGGATGATCCCAAAAGCTCACGCGAGCGTGGATCTTTTTCATTTATTTTATTATTATAAAAGAGTTCCCTTTTTAAAATCGCTTATAACTCACGTAATTTCCAGCTACCCCTTTTTAGACCTGAGGTAGGTAGGTAGGTAGGTGTGTGTGTGCGTGTGAGGTTTAAAAATGGGTGTTAAGAATTAAACGAGTTATAATTAAAAATAGTTATAACTCATTAACGATAACGTAATAGGAGAAAGACACACCCACAAGCGGAACTATGAAGAGTAAAAAAGCTGATGTGGAAGTAGACATAGGAATTTGCTTATGTAGTAACGCCAAATAAAACATTTCTTAGTGAAAACTCGGACTGATAATATCGTCCACGCTTGTCGTGGCAAATTATGAGAACAAGGGATATCTAAATGGCATAGCTATGGACAGAAGGATTACAAGAAAGAAGTTTTCATATATGAAATCAAATGTGTCTTCCATGCTTTAACCACTCGTCCATATCATATATATATATATATATATATATATATATATATATATATATATATATATATATATATATATATATATATATATATATATATATATATATATATATATATATATATATATATATTAGTTAATGAGGCTTTTATGTTTAACCGTCTCACTAACTTCCATAGAAGAATTAGACTAAAAAAATTGGGAAATTTCTATACGAGGGGTAATAACAAATGTAAGGTTACAAAGCTTGTAATAAAACATGCACATTTTAATTCGTACATCAAATAAACACTACTGCTATTGCATACATGAGGTTATTTTTTGAAAGAGTCTCTGCAAGTGAAAGTCGATGAAAGATATGAGAGTGTTTTGTACAGACAATAAGGCTTTTATCCGTCAATTTTTGGGGCGAATTGAAGATTCGTAAATCTCGGTAATGGTTTTTGGCGACATTCGAACTCTGAAGTATTTCCAACAGTGAGATTGTGTGGTGGAAAAAACAGGTGGATTTCCATCCGGGAAAATTCAATGTGGACATTGTTTTCCATAGTCAGCCTCACGATAAGGGTTAAATCATTCAATAATGCCAAGCTCTCCAGCTTGAGTGTCATGTTCTTAACCTGATCATCTGACTGATGTGACAGTAGAATTTTAGGGATTTGATGTTCCTGAGATATGATTAAGACATTTTTATTATTATACTTTTAAAATAAATAGTTAAGTTTTATTGTTGGGACGAAAAACCTCATTAAAAGTCATGAATTCAAATTTCCATTCATCTATAAGATTCAAATTGCGTCATGTCGGGCAGATTAAAGGATTGACTAAATTTATTAACATTCGACCGCTCGCTGTGACAGTCTTTATATCGGTTTAGGTCCTTGTAGCTTGGTGACGAATTTGAATATTCTCTCCTAGTAAATATCTCGTACTTCTCGTAAGTTTTCAGCCACGTTATTGAGAACTGATTATTTCACTTCGTCGTCTGAAGAGAATTGTCGGCCTCTTACATGCTCAATCAGGGTGATAAGGAGGAGGTCGATGATGTCCCAGAGAAACTTTTTCAACAATGTTGTGATTTCGACAACATTTTGCGTCATGCTGCGAGACATTTCAGTTCCATCGTAAACTTCTATCGGCTTTCGATGAAGTTTAGCCGTTGTTACATGTTTCACCTACAGAAATCGAACTCTGTGAATTTCTTTGACCGACCATGTTTTACAAAACAGTTGTCATTTGTGTTAACATTGCAACTAGATCTGTAAGTGACGAGTGGAATAAAACACTGCAGAGTTGTGAGCCGCATGTATTTGATTAACAGCACACTACCAATTTCTTTAATATGCAGGAAATATAACAATCAGCCATAAAATTTCAGGAATATTGGCCTTGTAACCTTACTTTTTAACTCCCTCTTGTACTTAAAATGGTATTCTGAGTTTTGAGTGGTACATTTCTGTATGTATAAGATCTACTTAAAGAAAAATGTGTCGCTATCTACTTGTGCTTATGGGTTAGGTTCATGGGCTTCCCTTTTTTCTTCATTATACGAAAAGGAATATTTCGCCCATTACTGTGGAATGGGAAGAAGATTTTAACTATTTGCTATTTGGAAGTAACATTTTAACAGCTGAAAAGGACAATTTAAAATTCTTTAGTATTTAATGAAATAAGTTTATAAATGGCATCTATAAATGCGAAATATATAAAAATAATTTATGTTCCTTGGAAGGGGGATTTCGATGTTATGTATAACGTACGTATTCAGAAGTTAATGCAACACATACATACAGATATACACATATACAAAAGAAGTATTTTCAGACTCAGGTAAGCTCAAAACGAGAACAGCAATTAAAACCTCAAAGTTGAATTTTTTGTTGAATTTTAGATTTTTCTCTACCACATACGCAAGTAAACAAAGAATCGTGTTAGGATTTATTTAATGTAACTCAGTGTTGTGAAATGTAAATTCAGAGTTGTAAAAGGAATCTTTGTAATAGATAATACATGCAATTTCACGATTTCCATCTATGTACCTCACGAAAAAGTAAATAATCAGGAGGACCGAAAAATGATGCAATTTTTATTCAAATGTCAAAATTATAAATAATAATACACATTCTTGATAGACTAATTAATTCTAACTTTCACATTAATTTCCTCATTTTAAGTATTCTCATCTAAATGCTTGTGCTACACCTATTTATTACCAACTTAGCAATTTTAATAGAGTCAAAAATAAGTGAACTCTTATTGTTAAATTCAAAAACAGCGTCGAGTCATACTCGACGTTGTACTTGCTGCATAAAAAAGGTGTTGAGTCAGACTCGACATTGCAGCCAAAAAATCAAATATTGCCAACTGCAATAGATAAAAACTAAAATTCGTATTTGAAAAACAAAGAAATTCTAAAACTATTGTTTAGCTAACCCAAAAAAGGTAAGTTGGGCTTTATTAATATACGCCTTTCATGAGATATTTTAATTTTACTTCATAGAATGGATCTGAACTAATATTTTACTACATACCTCACAAACTACAGGGAACTCTTTTAATTACAACAAATCACAAAATGATTTTTTTTCTCATATTTTCATGTCCCAAATGAGCCAAAGTGATAAGAGAGATCCTTAAACGGAAGTATGAGAAAATCTAACAGAAATCCTGATATTCTTAAATCGCAATAAATACGGAAATAACCCGAGTAAAAAGATTTTGCAGGAGGAAAAAAGAACGAAAGCAAAATTACGTCTGTTCGCAGACATTAGTGCCACCCCAAAACGGCAGAACAATGAGTATATCTTTCAATCCCGAAAGGAAGAAAAAAAACTTCTGGACACGTGTTTGAATCTCTTTTTCCTTTAACAAG
This sequence comes from Pardosa pseudoannulata, assembly GCA_032207245.1. Taxonomy (NCBI): domain Eukaryota; kingdom Metazoa; phylum Arthropoda; class Arachnida; order Araneae; family Lycosidae; genus Pardosa; species Pardosa pseudoannulata. Next base: position 24,454,597 of record CM063498.1, on the reverse strand, counting down.
GAAAAAAAGAACCGGAGAAAAAGGAAGCCAGAAAAAAAATACACAGAAGTCCATACCTTTCATTACAAAACTTCCGAATTTCTCAAAGTAATGTCGGGAAAGGTTTTTCTCTCCAAAATTTATCGTAACCGAACGTGCCCGGCAAACGTATCAACAGAGAGGGAAAAAAAAGAATTCGATACAACATCGGAGAACTTTTTTTATTCTCTCTTTTCCATCTTCTTTATTTACTTATTTATTGAATATTGCTTACAGGAATGCCATAGTTAATCAAGTATTTATTCTTGGCAGCGTGTTCCGATTCTGGTATTAGATTGCATTTAATTCAGTTCGTTGCCAAAATGTAAAAAAAAAAAATTGTTGTTGGATGATTGGAAACTATTTACCCATAAATAAAATAAAAATATTCAAAAAATAACTTTCCCCTGATTTACTTCAGTTCTACTAGCACGAATCTACGTGGTTTGGTAACTGGAAATACGGCGAACTGGTTCCAGTAAAGTATATCATGCCTTCTTGGAACAGTAATAACTTTTCTCTACATAGACGTGCATTCTATATAATTCCATTACTGTAATAACTCTTAGAGCCGTGCATTTCATCTATACTACAGAACGAAAATACTTTTCATGTTTACTCCTATTATGTGTGTGTGTGTGTGTGTGTGTCAGGTCTAAAAAAAGGGTAGTTGGAAATTACGTGAGTTAAAAGTGATTAAATATATTAAAAATTATTTCTCAATCGGCTTTTTCATTTATTAATTACAATAATAAATAAGTGAAAAAGACCCATGCTCACGAAAGCTTTTAGGATAATCCGGTCAGGCGGAAGTATTTTTGAACTACTTGATGATCTTGCAAACAGATAAGATCAGTCAGCGCGTGGACATGGAACTGTGAACACACTCTAGGCGTGTCTCCACCACGATTAATGAAAATGGCGCAGGTTTTGCTTTAGAAGGAACGATGATTTAATAAACTTATTATTATCAAGGAAGACTGTTTTCCATTCGCCTTCACTCTGCACCACAAATATATATATATATATATATATATATATATATATATATATATATATATATATATATATATATATGAAGAGAAGTCTACTGCAAGAAAAGCAGCCCCAACTAGTGAGTTGCGGTGACTTTAGGGAGACCAAAGTCCAATGTGGACGAGAAGTCTTTGGGTGCAGACGGCACCTGAATTTTCCTTTTCTTAAAGATTTATGCTGATATGTTAAGCCAGGCGGCTTTAATATATAAATTAAATATATATTTTCAATTAAATGCTAGTATTTTTAAATATGTTTGGTTTATTGTGGGTTTAAGCTATCGAGAACCCATTATATATATATATATATATATATATATATATATATATATATATATATATATATCGGGTTGTCTAAAAGAAACTTCCTCTCCATATGAGTTTTTAGTGGCCGAACTGTCTAATCAATCGAAATGAAAGTTTAGATATAGTTATTTGAATGTATGCAGTTCAGATTGTGATGACTTAAATTTCTCACAATTACGGTTACAGGTATAAAATTTCAAAATTTTCGAATGGCAATAACCACTTTTTTAGTATGCAAAATGAACAGAGCTTGGGTAAACTTTAAATGGCGTTGGAACGAGACACGTATGACGTAAACTGGCAGCGTAATACATTTACAAGAAGAACATCGTAAAAAACCAATCACAATAAAAGGGAAGGTGTATTGATGCACGAAACGAGACAGATTAGAACGAACATGAAGATACAATATTCCCACACTGATTATATCACAAGCAGTGCTTTGCAAGAGTATTCTGTGATTAGTGCTTCTACTGCCTATCCCAGTGAATGATGCAAAGTGCATCAATACACCTTCCTTTTTATTGTGATTGGTGTTTTACGACGTTCTTCTTTGCAAATGATTTACGCAGCCAATTTACGCCATACATATCTCGTTCCCATGCCATTTAAGTTTTTTCCGTGCTCTGATCAACTTGCACGCGAAATAAGTGGGTGTTGCCGTTCGAAAATTTCAAAATTTTGCCACTGTAACCGTAATCGCGAGAGGTCTATTGTTTTAAATCATCACAATCTGTACCCCATACATTAAAAAAACTGTACCTAAACTTTCGATTGGTTGAATGAAACACGAAAGGGATGTTTATGGACGCCTGTATATGTTTTTGTATATATATATATATATATATATATATATATATATATATATATATATATATATACGAAAACATATACAGGTGTGTGTGTGTATTTACTCGTGTTTAAAACGCTCTTGCCCCCCCCATCCGATTCCTAGTCGTCAAACGCCTTACATTAAAACGTCCTTACATAATGTAACGCCAATATGACCTCGCTGCCTACAGAAGGCCTCTAAATAACCTCAAACGTGTGCAACCTGGATTCACCCTTTGTGGTACAACAGGAAAATGGGTAGATACGGCAAAGTAATACACAACCCAAGTTTCTTTAAGGCGAAAGATATGTCTCAATCTTAGACATTAGAAAAATTAACGATAACTGCACACTTTTTTTTCGAAAATGAACAACTGTGTGACTACTTTTTGTTTAAACGTCATTATGGGCAAAATAGCACTAGAAATATTGATCATGATAATGAAAAATTTAACCACGGCAAAGAATGAATCACAACGAATTATTGCGTGGAAACGAAGATAATAAATAAATAATAAACAATAACATAACACGCGCTGAAATATTACAATAAAAAAACACCATGGAAGAAATCACGGAAAAGAGGAAAAACAACTTTATCATGGAAATTGAAAGAAGCAGGCAAATGGGAAGGCAAAAAAGACATTCAAACGCGAGCTTTTCTAATCTCGCGGAAGTCAAATATTTTGATCTGGTCCGCATTTCTGAAATTTAGTTGAGTGCCTCTTCTCGGATATTTTTTTCTTCCTTTCTCGGAAAAGAAAAATATTTTATAAAGAAAAAGAAAAAAAAATAGTGAAAAAATTGGTGGTAAAGTTCTGCATTCCCTCGTTTTTTAGTTGTAAGGTTTTTTATTTTTATTTGTAAAACTTCTAAAAAGCAACAGACATAATTAACTCGCATGGAAGTCATAAAATGTGAATGTATGCCTAACATCATGTACAAGTAGTATAAATTTATTTGCGAGTAAAAAAATATAATTAAAATCTAGCGTTGGAATGGAAATATAAAAATTTATTCTATTTATATTTGCATTAAAAAGATATTTTGGGGCATATATTTCTCTCCCACGTCATAAAAGCTTCTGTACTTAATATTTAACGTCTAAAGACAGTATATCCTGGCTGATTTATTACATTTCTTTTGAATTCTATTGATGTCATAATTTATGATATTAACCCCTCAACGTGCACGCTCGAGTTAACTCGAGCGCGTTAAATTGACCAAACTGTGAATACTCGAGAGAATTCGGTTGACGTTGCACTTTATGTTGCTATAATTTTTCACATTCGAATGCAATCGAGAATGCTGTAAACTGACAAAAACTTGGCAGTGTTTTTGACATTTTATTTAACCTGCAAATATATCTTTCATAATTTTTACTTTGGAGTTTCAAGTGCCATGTGCTCAGAAACCGCCTTTGATCAAAGCAAAACTCGCACACATACATAATTGTCAGTTTAAAAAAAATGATAAGCAGGATATTTACAGTTTAGTACATTATCGTCTATGGTGTACATGTTCTAACGAGCTTTTTGTTATATTAATTTTAAAATATCAAATTGAAGAGAAAAGGTTTAGTGACTTGGACTGTGTGGGGTACTCCGTATTGATATATTACTACAATAATACTCGGCAATTTAGTAACTTTTATTTACCTGTCATAAAAACCGATAACATTTGATACATAGTATTCCATAGCTATTAGTTTTTAGGATTATGATAAAAATAATAATAATCCGGTGCTTATCACTGTCGTAATGGGTGAGAAAAAATATTTTCTACATTTGAGTAGTAACTCCTAAAATATTTGATATAACAAAAGAAAACGTTACGGAGAGATAAAGAAAATATTTTTAACAAGATGTCACAAACAGATAACGGCTGGATCGTATTTTATCGCATGTCTTCACCACCTTGCATACTGTCATAAAAATCAGCTGTGCCAGTCAGCCGTTTATCATGTGTGGAACTAGGAATGTTTTCGGAACATTATTAGAAACACAGTTTTACAGGGTAGGCCCAACTCGGGAAAAAAAAAAAAACCCTGCCCGGGTAAGTTTTTTCGAGTAAGCCTCTTGAAGGAAAACACTGAGAAAAATAAGCCGCGCCCCTTTTCAGAATTTATTACACATATACTGTAATAAATTATTAAAATTTAAAAAGACAAAATGAGTAATTGTTATAATTTTAGTTATCACAAGAACTTCAATTTTAACTTAAAGAAAATTTTATACACTTTTGAGTTATTTTTGAAAATGTTTTTAGGATAAACTTCTAAAAAAATGTCACTATAATGCAATTTAGTTGATCTAAATTAAATTTAATGTTCGATATATTCAAATCCTTGTCCAATCACTTAGATATTTTCATTCAGCAATATCCGTAATATTTTAGTAACAATATTTAATAAAATACTAGCTGTTTGGCATCCAGCCTTCGGTCTGAGTATTAAATTGATTTTAGATTAAAATATTACAAAATACTATAAATTTATAATTATTTTTATTAAAAATTATTTTAATAAAAATGTTATATATAAAAACTAGTATATATTACAACAAATAACAAATGTAATACATGTGTATATATTTCATATTTATTGTAAATTGTACTCCGACATTGTTTAGTCATTTGTAGAAATGGGTTCTGTACTTAATAAGATTTCTTAATGCTGCAATCAAACATTTCTTTGATGTAATCAAAATTTTAAGGATTTTTTGTATATATGTGTATATATGTATGTGTGTGTGTGTGTGTGTGTGTGTGTGTGTGTGCGTACTTATGTATGTGGTTGTATATGTATGCATGTGTGTACTAGGTAACTTATCATAAAAGGGAAAGAATTTGATTGTAGCTAGAATATGTATAAAAACAAAAAAAAAAAAAGAAACTTTAGAATGAACAGAAATGGAGTTTATTTAGGCAGCCTCTCTAGCGGATTGCTATCCGAGAAACACACCTCAATTTTATAGTTGTATGAGCCATCCAATCAGTAATCGTATTTGTCTATCACGAGGTGAAGCATTGACGTAGTTTAAACGTCACTAGTTATGTAAAGCCCTTATGTAAGAGGAAGTTTAGGGTTTTCGAGATCGCCAAAATGTTAGAAAGAACGAAGCCAAAGTTGCCAGAGAACGATAGAACTGCAAGAGAATTATTTTAAGAAAGGCATAATTGCGTTGGTTAATTTTTTAGGTTAAAACATATTATATGTATATATGTATATATATATATATATAAAAAATATATATTTATATATATATATATATATGGTTCTCAAATGTGTGTGTGTGTGTGTGAAGTCGTAATCCAGAATTAAGGCGAATGGAAAACAATCTTTTTGATAATAATTTTATTGAATCATCGTTTCTTCTAAAAGCAAAGTCTGCGCCATTTTCATTTTTTCGTGGCAGAGACACGCGTAGTGTTTACAGTTCCATGTCCACGCGCTGATTGATCTTATCTGTTTGCAAGCTCATCAAATTGTTTCAAAATTCTTCCGCCTGACCGGATTATCCTAAAAGCGTAGGCGAGCGTGGATCTTTTTCATTTATTTTATTATTATAAAAATGTCCCTTAAAATCGCTTTTAACTCACGTAATTTCCAACTATTTTTTATATGACGTTTGTTTTTGTGTGGTTATATTGCATATATAAGTGGATATTATATATAGTTTAATCTAACGTTAAAGGGTTCTAAAAAGCGATGAGTCCATAGCCTACTGCACGTAATGGGTATTCTGCCACTGATCGACGTAAACAGAATAACACAAAAGAGAAGTAGATAATTTTAACTCTCCCCAAATCAACTCCATCTACAATGTATATCCATCAGAATTTTAATCGAGAAATTTTAAATATAGGTTTTGGAGAAGAAATGTTTCTTTATTCACCAAAACCTCTAATTCAATCGTTAAAGGATGGAAATTCTTTAATTTTCCGTCCTTATTATTTTCTACACCAGCTGATGACAATGGGGTTAGAGAGGTAGGAAAGGGGAGGCTGTCGAATCGATAATCTATTTTTGTGCCCAACAGATGGCGCTCCTGGGAGGCGTGGTATTCCAGCGTGTTACGTGATTAGGCGGAAATTCATTCAACTTCTGATAATGTACTTCGTAGCATGTGTGTTTATTTATCTCTCTCTCTGTGTTTCGAATTTAATCGAAATGCGATGCAATATTCTTGTGTCTAATAGAGTAAAGGGGGTCACACACACAGCACTGTGTTGTTCCGGGAATAGAATGGGGAGGGAAGGTTCACTAGATATATTAATTAGAAATTTGTTTTATCAGAGAATGTTTGATGATGATGAATACCAGTTTCAGCTGCAAACGGGAGCCGGATCGTTCTCGAATATTGTTTTGGGATGGGCCAGGGTAGATTCTCTTCTTAAAGGCATTCCAAATACAATATAGTTGCAGAAAAAAATTCATTTTAAACATTTTAAAGCCACGGCAAATATACATAGTTCCTAAGTCACTATGTTTAGATGACCATAGTAAAAGCTACATTACCACTTTTATTAAATTTGTCAATAGAATTATTAATAACTCTAGAAATAAGAAAGATTATTCATCTTGATCACATAACATTGCATGGTTCTTAACATGACAACTTTGAATCACCATTGAAAAATTTTTTATGAAGATTGTTTCTACTATTTAGAAATGCCTGTCTAACATATGTACATACGTATAATCAAAGGATTTTGTATATTAATAGGATATAATATTAGGATATATATTAATACATACACAAATAAATTTCTTTTTTAAAATTTCTTTTTCTTTTAGTGGCTTTTCTCTCTTCGTCACAAAGAAGTTAAATAATACTAATCTTTTATTTTCTACGATCTAATTTATTTTACATGCTAAACGGTTTTCAATCTTAATTCTCGAGTCTGTTAAAAATTCATTTATATAAAAAATGTATATGGATTTATATCTATTTAAATATATATATATATATATATATATATATATAAATATATATATATATATATATATATTTATATATTTATTTATTTATTTACTTATTTATTTATTTATATATGTCAGGTTTAAAAATGGGGGTTAAACATTATACGAGTTATAATTAAAAATAGTTGGAACTCGTTAACGATAACGTAATAGGAGAAAGACACACCTTCCAGCGGAACTAGACTGAGTAAAGAAGCTGAAGCTAAAGTAGACAATAAGGATTTGTTTAGGTAGCAACGTGAAAAAAGACACTTCTTGGCTAGAACTTTTGGCTTGTAACATTCTCCACGCTTATCGTTCCAAAATGTGAACAAAGCATATCTAAATGACGTAGCCATTAATCCCTCGTCCATGTCAGATATATATATATATATATATATATATATATATACACACACACATAGAGAGACATGCATGATTTAGCATATTTATTCCCTTCAAATCTTCTATTACCTCAGAACAAAAAAAGGCTCTAAAAAAGTTTTATTTTTGTTAACAGATTTAAAAAATTAATATTAACACTGCCGGCCATCCCCAGAGGGTTGTGCCCCTCCCAAAAAACTCGGGTACCTTTCGAAACAAAAACTAATTTTTGAATATTTAAAGGAATGTACATATTTCAAGGTCTTCAAAGTAATGGTTCAACTGGATTCTATGGGCCAAGAACTCTAATCCAGAGATTTTTAACAGTAAGCATAAAAATAGCAACGAGCGAAAATTAAACAACTAAAAGGCAAAAGAACAGATAGTGGGATGGATCGGTGAGTTGATAACACACACACATGCAAAAACTCTAAAGAGTAGAAAGTTTAGGGATAGTTGAACACAAAATATTTTTGTGGCCAGGGACATCCGTACACTGCAACAAACAGAGATGGAATAAATGATTTTATAATTTTGAGAGATTCACCGTAACCGGGAATACCAATCGCAAGTAACGATTTCGTCAGATAGAATTTCAGAGGAAGAACCATAGGAATTACAAGGCTTTAAGGACGGAGGAAAGTTAGATTACGTGATAAAATGTACATATAAGTGTCCTGAAGAATTATGACACAATCAAAATGAAAAAAAAAATTGGTTATATAAATTGCAGCCATTTTCTTTTCGTCTGTTAAATATAGGTGAACAAAAGTTATCCACATCAGATATTTTTCAAGATAATCAGCAATGATAAATCAATTTAAATTACAAAAATACTTACAGAGCATTAATTTTTAATAACAACTAATGTTTTTTCAACACTGAACAGGCTTTAGATAAGGTCATTTAGTAAAATAATAAAATGAAAATTTGAAAAATACGAGATGTGTTTGTATCATGTATCTGTATATACCAATAATGGCATTTTTCCCTATCGGATTATAATCCGATAGGAAAAAAATGCCAATTCTGCCCCGATATCATTAAAATAGTTTAAAGATCAATTAGGAAACATATCTATCAATCTCCAATATAGGACATATTAAATTCTTCAGGCATCACAACATTTTATTCCATAAGATACAGTTAAGAAAATAAAAAAGAATTTCTTTTGTTTCTCACTTCAGTAGTTCAAGCACATGTTAAAAAACTGGAACAGAAAAAAATTGCAGTATTGTTTCTACTACGATCTTTATTTAGACCGTACTAAGTTTTTTAAAAGAGTGAAAATAACCGTGAAGAATATTTGGCATTCTTTCTCTCCCTCATCCCGCGACGTTATCGTCGTTTCGTTAACTTTTTTTCCTTAATCGATTTAAAATGGCAAAAAGCCAGTCGGGGTATTTAGCTGCAATTCACTCCGCCGTAGTTATTAAAGCATTTTATACTAGTACCATCTTCAAACTTTTTTTTATAAAATCCATCGAAAAGTTATCTATAAACAACAAATAACTCAATAATAGTTTTCTAGTAAGCCTTAACGATATTAAGGATTAATATCGTTAGAGGGAAAAGAGAAAGAGAGGGAAAAGAGAAAGAGAGGGAATAGAGAAAGAGAGGGAAAAGAGAGAGGGAAAAGAGAAAGAGAGAAAAGAGAAAGAGTGAGGGAAAGAACGAGATAGAGAGCGAGGTAGCGAGCGAGATAGAGAGCGAGATACAGAGAGAGGGAAAGTGAGGGAAGGAGTGAGAGAGTGAAAGAGACACAGTGAAAAAGAGACTCAGTGAAAGAAAGAGAGAAGGAGAGAGACAGAGACATAACTTATGAGAATATTAATATATTTTATCTAGTGGCGTAGCATAGGGGGAATAAAGGAGATTATAACTTTTTATAAAAACTGCTATATACATATATGTAAGAGTTGATATATTCATTTCAAGGGAGAGACTACCCCCAAGTAAATTTCTCTCCAATCTCATGGTTGTACTTGCTGTAAAGCTCCGCAATTACTTCTGAAATTTTAAGGATTATACTAGTCACTTCATGGCCAGCCTTCGATCTGGGTGGTGTACATAATGACATCACGTGGACTTTGAAAATCTTTTTGCGGACTAAGCTATTTTAATAATAAATATAAACTATGGCTTAAAAAATACTACATTCGGCGATTTACCCTTGTACTCATCCAACGAAACATTACCTGTATTTTGTATTTTATATTTACATTGAATTTTGATGATACTTTTCATAGAACAAAACCAAATGTATACATTATAAATAAACCATTGTACATATTGGCAGATGTGATATGCTGTTTTTTTTTATTTCATAATTTCGTTTAAATAATACCTGGAATATATATTTAGGCTGAAAGTGTATCTGCCGGCTTATATCTTAATTTTAATACATAATACATGGAAATGAAACAACCATTTTTATGGAACATCCCAAAGGTTTAAATTTCTTGTCTTGTACGCACAAATTATATAAAGTATAAAATGCATTGATATTTAGGCAAATTCTGAGTAGAATGGTTCGAAATGGTTGTATAGTTACATCAAACAATCTATATCGAAATTCAATACAAATTTAATGGTATTTGTAAAACCTTAAAATGCTGTGGAAATCTATGTTCAACCAAAACGTACGCATTAGCCGGTACTCACTTGACAAGGCAAAGTTCTACTTCAGCTATCCCTCCAGGTACCAAGAACGTCTTCCACTTGGCAGTCATGTTAATCGCATGTGCACACATTTACCATCATCGACATATTTCTCCCCGGATTATCGACTTGCTTAGGGGGGTGAGAGAGGGTTAGAACTGTTGCCTTTTATTATTCATAACGTAAGCAAAGGCCCACTTCCAAAATCCTCGTTAATTCCTCCTTCCCCGGGCTTATTCATCTCACTTGTTAATCACTCACCCCCTTTTAAATCACACTTAATAGGATTAAGGTGCGATGCCAGAGGAAAGGGTGCTTGGAAAAAGGGGGCGGGGCGAGCACTGGAGGTCCATAACCGGCAACCGGCACGATTTCTTCATTAACGTTCATTATTAATTATCTGTGCGATGGATGTTCAGGTAGTGTAATTCCCAGTAAAGTGCCGGGGGTCGTCCACATACTGACGCAAGAAACATTCCGGGGTATCCTTAACTCCCCCATTCCGTTGTCAACAACTTCCGTAAGCTAACAGAAATAGATTGGAAGTATAATAGGTAACATTCCCTTCTTTTTTCGAACGGGGAGAAGAATTTTTTAGGTGACATTCAAAATTCAATACATATTTCTGATAGCTCTGAGATCGTAGTTTATGTCAGGGAAAAATACAAAATCTTTCTCTGAACGAGTTTGGAGTGTTTACTTTAAAACACTAATAATTTGGAACGATACTCAATCTTTGACAGTCATTGCACACAACCTATGGTCAGATGAAACTTCTTGGAAGGTACATTCTAATAACTTTGGATCAACATCTAATTTGCAACTCACTGAAAATAATCTGTTTAAACAGTTGAAATTCTAGTACAGTAATTTTCAATCTTAATCATCGCATTTTACTTTTCCTTGAACGGATGTGGTTGTGAATGGTTTACACTAGCACAACGGTTTTCCATCACCACAGTAAACTTAACGTAGATTGAGGGAAGGGTAACACAATAGGTAATACAATGGTTGGTAATACAGCTCAGTGATTCCTACTGTTGCCTAAACATTACACAGCTTTTTTTAGAAAGAGGTTTATTGTAAAGTTTTTCTCTAGATGAGAGTAATAATATATCTTTGATCATTCCCTTATTATTTTTGCTTCTTTATCATAGCAGCATATTTTTGCAAGCTATATCTTTCCCTAAAGTCTTTACTTGACAATTTGTGAAGATTCTTAAAAAAAAGAGAAGAAGAATTCCTAACTCTTTTTAAACAATACAGGATCTTATTACATGCATTGTTCTGCTTATTTAAAATGTTATCAGTTCTGTCAGTACATTCCTTCATTATCTGACTAAGGTATCACCTATGCTAGAACTCATTTCGTTCATCTTCTCGCTTCATTTCTTTCCCACCCACACGAGTAATTTTAAACGGGAACAGCAGATCCAGCAAAAGGAATCAAATGAAGCTTCATACACCCTGTGAATACAGCAAGGTACTTAAATACAATTCCTGACTTACAGAGATGCATTACATTCTTAGGATTATAATCACAGGAACGCAGGGAACGGTACCGGCTAATGGTCGTAGAACCAACTGAGAAAGATTCCATCACAAAAGGTTCTGCAAGCCACACATTTACAGGGAACAATGGGACTTTCCATGAAACATCTCATTTTCAATTGCCGGATGAATTCTACAGCGGAAAGATGAATCTGCAACTTCACATGCGGGAACAGTCAAATTTTCTTATATATGCCAATTGCTTTTCCATACTTTTTGACCTTTTACAGTACAAGATGAAAACTATATTTCAAGTCTTAAGCATATTAAATGTATCAGAGAGAGACAGCTACACACTAGGCACACACACACACATACACAGAGAGAGAAAGAGAGAGAGAAAGTCAAAACTGCCAATTCAAAATATTGAAAGCTTCAAATTGTACAACTAAATTACCTTTTGAATTTCCACTACAATATAATGTTAAAATTATATGGTTAATTTAGAAACAATTCTAGACAGTTTACTTATTTCAAATTTAAAAAAAAAACATCAAATTCGAAAAGTTTTTTTTCGCCTAGAACTTACTGATTTTCATTAGAACCACAATATCCATCACTTTTACATAGACCTAAAGAAATAAGTAGTCTGTTACACACTTTTAAGCTGAATTCGCTAGTTCGAATTTCATAATTTGAAGCATTTTGCATTCCTTTCGAAAATAGAACTAATTAAGATCGGCTGTACGAATCTAAAATGTATGTATGTTTGATTATTCTCTTATTACTTTTTTGGAGTAATTCGCAGTCTCTACACTCGACTCCATGACAGAAACTTTGCCCTAATAAACTACTTTACCTTTCCAATTATGAGGAACCACCTTCCACACAAAGGTATATTCTGACCACGACAAAACCTTATTTCTCATCTCATATTATATATATATATATATATATATATATATATATATATATATATATATATATATATATATATATATATATATATATATATGTGTGTGTGTGTGTGTGATATGATATATATATATATATATATATATATATATATATCACAACTCTACCTTTAAGGATTTAGTCAGTCGATGACATTCAGTCATCGACTGACTAATTAATAACTCATCGGTAATTTTGAATTCAGTTGCTAGTATAGATGTTCGTAACATTTAAAATTCAGCGTCGTGTAACCAAAAAATGACAATGGTATGGACTTTAGTAACTGTTCGAAATCTCTTTAAGCCTTATTTTCCATTTTCGTTAGCTCTCGTGTAACAAAAAGGCAGTAAGTGATCAAGCCAAAAATAAACCAAACCTATTTATGGAGACATATGTCAGGTCTTTGAGATGGGTTAAAAAAGAGCGAAAGTGAGCGAGATAAAGACTTACGTCTTCTTAGACGGACGATGGTTGATTAGGTTTGGTTTGGGGAACTAATGTCTACTTCTTTGCAACACGAGGGCTAATGAGACCGGTACCTACATCCATGGCACAGTGGGATTCAAACCAAGGAACTCCGGTTCTGAATATTAGTGCTCTAACCATCGGCCATCATTTGGCCCGGACGAAAGTCTAATAGTTGTTTGGTTTGGTTTTGAAGCGCTACGATCTACTTTTTGCAACACGAGGGCTAATGAGACCGGGACATACTGCTTAACGGCTATGAACACACATGCCATAGTAGGATTCGAACCCACGAAAAGTCCGGTTCCGAAGGCCAGCACCCTAACCATTCGGCCATCGCTTGGCCAAATAGTTAGGGTGCTGCTTTTAGATTCAGTTTGTTTGGTTGATTGTAGAACTCTACGGTCTACTGTTTTGCTACAACAGGCCTAATGAAAATGGAATATACTGATTAAAGCCAATTCAAACGAGTACGAACATCCATGTCTACAATGGATTCGAACTCCCAAACACCGGTACGGACTTGAACAGCTCTACTTATTTAGCCATCTTACATCCTTTCGGTATAAGAGTCCACGTGTTTGAGTGCCTCTGCTGGTATGGATGTTAGTAGCCCTTCGCAATCGAATATAAGCCGTAGGAATCTTCCTCATTACCTTTCATGACTTAAAATTCAGACGGAAGCACTCCAAACAACACCTCAGGATCATTTAAAACAAAGTATTATGAAGAAAATCAGATAACGGTTCTTTCAAATGAAAAAAAAGTAAAAAGAACTGTAATCAGAATCAGAGAAATTAGGGAACAGTCCCCTAGTGCGAGGGTGGGGTCTCCTCTCCCTGTCGGAGTTAATAGCGCGTGGTTTCGTTCAACTTCGGAAAACCGAGCAGAAATGGTATGTACGGCACGCTAACCACCGAATGGAACTTGCGAGTGTTTAGCGCAAGCGAGAGAAAAATTACATCAAGAGAGGGAGTTACAAATTGTGCTGCGGCAAGAACGAATCACGTCACTTCTCCAATAAATAAAAGAAAAAGAACGAAACCTTGAAAGGTAAAACATACACTTTGGGATACAAATTAATAACAGGTTATTGAATTATACATAACTAAAAATCAATTTCCTCTGTCCTTTTAATGTATTTTGATTTATGGCTGTTTGGAAATATTTTTACCTAGCATTGTATTAGAAGTATATAAAATGCATCTACTGAAAAAATTATTCTTCAGTATAGATCACTTTGCAGGTATCGTATAAATAGACCTAACAAATGAGGATACTAGAATACTAAAGTACATTCGAGAATTCTAGCAAGAGTGCTCTAGTATTTAATAACTGAAGAACCAAGTGGCGGCCCTCGAAGGCCTTTTGAAAAAAAAAATATAGCTCTTTATTTATTACTTTCATGTACGAAGTACAGAAATTGTTGTAATAAAAAAAATTTCTGCGCAATGCTAAAATTTTGACAAAAATACTGATTTTGACGGTGTTTGGCTGAATTTCGACCGGTTTCAGTATTACGTCTTTACAAACGTGCAAATAAACTAATTTAGAAGATTTAAATATTGCCGTAAACAGGCCTGATCGAAAACTAAATTACCCTGCTCTAAAGCTAACGATAACTCAAAAGCGACAACTAAACGATAAATGAAAAATGATTGGTCGTAAAATGTAAAAAGTCTGTATTCAGGACTATTATAACATCATTAATATAGGTTGCCGTAAACATGCCTGATCGAAAACTAAATTATCCTGCGCTAAAGCTAACGATAACTCAAAAACGACAACTAAACGATAAATGAAAAATGATTGGTCGTAAAATGTGAAAAGTCTGTATTCAGGACTATTATAACATCATTAATATAGATTGCCGTAAACATGCCTGATCGAAAACTAAATTATCCTGCGCTAAAGCTAACGATAACTCAAAAACGACAACTAAACGATAAATCAAAAATGATTGGTCGTAAAATGTAAAAATTTTGTATTTAGGACTATTATAACATCCTCAATATAGATTCAGCAAAAATTACTCAGATATTAATGAGTTGAGGACTACTAGTAAGAAGTTGATATCTGGTCGGTTTTTTGGTTTTCCTCACGTGTTACAATAATGTGAGCTCATTCACCCCTTAAAACCCACAAGGGAGATACTTTTCCCGGTATTATGCACTACCCCAGGGTAATCTCCCAAAGGGGATAAAGAGATCCACAACCCTTTCTGCCACCTGGGAAAAAATAATACATAATCTCCCTCTCCCACTCTCATAAAAGAAATAGTAATGTTGACCCTATAATAAAAGATAAGGGATTCTGATAGTACTGGAAATATGGCAGAATTGTCTGTAAGGGACAAACTAAAATTTCATGAGTATTAAAATAGTCTCTCATATTATTAATAGACATAAAATAATACATGATCTCCCACTCTTATAAAAGAAATAGTAATGTTTACTCTATAATAAAAGATAAGGGATTCTGATAGTACTGGAAATGTGGCAGAATTGCCTGTAAGGGTCAAACTAAAATTTCATGACTTAAAATAGTTTCTCATATTATTAGTAGACATAAAATATTATAGTTACAAATGCCAGTGTGAATGCACACATTTTTAATTGTTAACCGAATTAATCAAGCAAGTAGCTTGGGGGCTAACCTAATTTCCTTTCACATATAACTTAAGTGTGAGATTCAATAACATATAGCAAATCTTCAGGTAGAATGACAGCAAGGTAGCAGAGAAATTTATAATCCTACATTCTCTTGGGAAAAGAAGTATTGGCTTTACCGCAATTTACATTAAAATGTATATTAATTATATTTTTTAATAATATGTAAACTTATCAACTTACGAGCTATTACTATGAAATGTATGTATATAAGCACATTTTCAAAAAATACTTTAAAAATGTAAGTTAATAAAAATTAAAAATTAGTGTTTCGAAATCCCGTAAATTAATGCGATTACTTTGATATAACAGTATAAAATACAAAAGTAATAGGAGTAGATTTTAAGGATTGGGCATTAAGAAATTTTAATGGCGTAATGCAGCTCACATAAATTTTTTTTAGATAAAATAAAAATTAAATTAAGAAGAAAAGACAAAAAAACAATGTAGGTGATATAGTTAACCCTTTCGGCATCCTTGGTAAAATTCTGTCCCAAATAATTAACATTTTTTAAATCAGTTTCAATTAACACACACTATGATCCAATTATATTGATCTAGAAAGCTTTGGGAAATTTGTTGAAACAATTTTAAGTCGAGGACACTCCTTTGATTAAGACATTTTGTGTCTGGGAAAACAGATTTTAAGGAATTAGAATGGAAGAGAAGAGGTTTTTAAAGAGATAAAATAATTTTGATATATTAGAAATATGTGTGTGTATGTATGTGTGTATGTATGTGTGTATATATATATGTGTGTATATATATATATATATATATATATATATATATATATATATATATATATGTGTGTGTGTGTGTATTTATATATTATTATATATATATATATATATATATATATATATATATATATGTGTGTGTGTGTATATATATATATATATATATATGTGTGTGTGTGTGTGTGTGCATATGTATATATATATATATGTGTGTGTGTGTATATATATATATATGTGTGTGTATATATATATATATATATGTGTGTGTATATATATATGTATGTGTGTATTTATATATATGTGTGTATATGTATATATGTGTGTATATGTATATGTGTGTATATGTGTGTATATGTATATGTGTGTATATGTATATGTGTGTATATGTATATGTGTGTATATGTATATGTGTGTATATGTATATGTGTGTGTGTGTGTATCCGATGTACTTTTAAATTAAGTTGTCCCTAAAAGAGTACAGAAGTTTAATTGAAACTAAGTGTTTAAATGACAATTACATTACTTTAACACATAGGAGGTAAATAAACGAATTTAATTAACAACCATTTCGTCATAAAATATTCTTTAGTGCCGTGTCATTATAATTACAATTCACAGTTTCCTTCTCCTTTGAAGTCCGCCAAATACTCGCCAAACAGATATTTGTCCGCATGGCACCATCAATACAGGATTTCATTAAATAGGATTACGTATTAAATAGAATTTCATCGTTCAAGTTGCGTAATTCGTATACTTAACAGCAATAATATACATTGTACAATTGACTTATTAATTGCACCAACTATGACCCATATTTGTTTAAGTATCCGCAAGTATTAAAAGTCAATGCAATAACATTTAAAATAATTTCGATTTATGTTAATATAACAAACTCGTTCGTAACTATATAAATTAATGTACACAATTTCAAGAGCATAGTCTCTTGAATAACGGCAGTAATTATAACCGATATTATTATCGATTTCAATAATAAGGGAAATTGCTGTATTTCGAGTTTGTTTCATTGTACAGCATTACTGCGTTGTTTATATTGCCTTCATTTAAATTCAAAACAGATATATGCATATTATTTAACCTGTTAATTGAGTTTGAGATATATATATATACGTCAATCAAAATATTTATTTTGTTTTGCTGTTGACATTACACATGTTGTGTAAAATAAGAATTTACCATTCAAAATAAAAACTCAAAATTCCACTAAGCTGTAATACAAATGTTAATGCCATATTTTTATAATATCATTTATAGTTTTATAAATTTTAAAAAACTAAGGTTTAATTCTTTGGTATAAGAAGCGATTAACCATACAGTGTATTACTTTTTATAAAATAAGTTGATTATTTTCCCAATGCGTCAGGCATACTTTGTACTTTACAAGTGCTTGGCCTGTAAAGGGCCACTTTGTGTGGTACCTTGTTTTGAGAAGTACCACACTTAAATTAACTAAATTTCTTAAATTTTTTTAAATTTTTCTTTATAAATTTTATTGTGTATTTGAATTCTTTAAAAATAATACCTTTTTCAACAATGATCTGCGAGGTATTTGTTCCACTTGATCCTTTTACCTACACAGAGATTTATTGACAACCTATGTTGAGTTGACAGGCAGTATGGTCTACTTCTCCAGTACATCAAAGGTATTGGAGCTATCGACCTGGCGGTTCTTTGGCACTTAAATGCGACAGAAAAGAACAAACTGCAATCTCCCATTTCGTTAGCGGACACCTCAAAACAATGACCTTCTCAGACGGTTTGAGAGCTTTCGACACTTGTTCCAAGTGCTCCTCTGAGCAGGCATCCCCAACTCACATTTTGGAGTGCCTGGGACTAAAATATCATGATCTCCTTGGAGATCCACTGATGGTATTGGACTTCCTCGGGGTTTATGGAATCATGGACCTAGTCTTGCACCGCTGGACGCTGGGGATAGGCGAAGAAGAACAATGAACTGTTAATTTTTTATCTAATAAGAATAAAATTCTATTCCTTCTATCCAAAGTAAATTTTCAATCAATACTTGAGATTCAAAACGGAATAAATGTACCTTATTTTAGAAACAAAAATAGATCTTCGGAGGAAGATTGTTAACTACACAGCAAATAACAGTCTCTTATGTTCTCAATAATTCGTAAACACAAAAGAAAATAATCTGGAACACTAAGGTCAATGTTTAATACTCGTGAACTTATACAGCAGGGACATATTCTTTAAAGCCGGTTTCTAATATGACAAGCATAGTAGTGACAATCGAACTAAAGTACTCAAAGCCGGAAGGACTATCCGTTCAAATAGGTTGCGTTTTGTTTGTAGCGCTATCGTCTACATTTTTGCTACACGAGGGCTAACGATACCGGTACATACTGCTTAAAGCTGACTCAGCAACGAACATCCATACCATAGTGGGATTCGAACTTACAGAACCGAAGATAAGTGCCCTAACTACTCGGCCATCGAAGGGTGAATTTCGAACATTTTAAAGACGACAGTATTTTTTGCTGTGATATGAAGCATATTTATACCAATTTATTTTAGAATCGGATCGATAGTTTATGAGAAGATAAACTTGACTCGCTTTGAATTTTGCTAAGCCTAACTCATAAGAATCCAGTACGGATGCCTCTATCCATTCCAGGTCCAAACGCTTTAATTCTAGGACAGGCGGACAGATAACTTAGGCTTTTATTATACAGGGGATTTTTGCTACACAAGAGCTGATGAGAACTGGATCTACTGCTTTGGTTTACGAGTCTGAATGGCTACGAATTTCGGTGTAAAGACAATGATTTAAACCTATGAACACACAGGTGAAAAAGAGGACACTCGGAAAGAGTTAATGAACTAAAAATGTCGGAAAGAATTAATAAACTGAACATTTTAAATGAACTAAATTACCTCATTTAAAAACACTAAATTATCATGTCATTTAAATTATTGAACGCGTATAAGAACTAAAATAAGGTCAATTAGCGCAAACTTACAATTGCTTGCATAAATGAGCAAACATAACTAACATGGAATTGTTAAGATTATTATAAAAATTACTTCACTTTACACCAAATTGAATATACACTGAACCGCCAAAAGTATTGATTCTATTGTATTATAACAAACTTATTTCCATGAATGAAACTACCTACAAGATAAGGAAAATAACTTATTCATTGACCCTAAATTAAGGTTTCATTGGTTTAACACAAAAATAAAAGGCCAGAGCTAAAACGTCCCTTACACAAACTGAAATTCAATGGCCGCTCATCGAAGAACGTAAACACTTGACAGACAATGAATGGCTGCTTTTTATTTCCCTTCACCCGTACAAAAGAAGCCAACGGGTGCAAAGGAATGGAAAAAATCCGGGCTGACCGATTAGATGCCAACTCGAAATGGCCGCCAACATTCCAAAAATTCTGCTTTGTCTTTTTAATAAAAATATTAAACCTCATCAGCCTAAATGTTTCCTAAATTGAAATTTTACTTCTGTTAACCTTATCGCTCACCTAAATTTGATATTCTAATTTAAATAAAAAATTAGCTGCAAATAATTTATCAACAATATTACATTTAGTGACACTTCTTTTCTTTTGTTAGTTCTTTGTAAGAGTTCGTAACAGTCAATTAAACACATTGTGGGTACATTTAACATCGGAATTGTACCGGGAGCGGGCGTTTTGCGCGTAAATTTAGTTATTCAGTTAAATCTCCATAGATCGAAAATTATTTAATTTTAAATAACTCTTAGTATTTTGTATTGAAATATATAAACAAATATATAAATAGACAAATAAACAAATACACACACATTATTTATTTATATATATATATATATATATATATATATATATATATATATATATATATATATATATATATAAATATATATATATATATATCATTTTC
>CM063498.1:24416660-24426660 GCA_032207245.1 Pardosa pseudoannulata | reverse complement strand
AATTAAACATATAAATTTTTAAAAATATATTATCTACATACTAAGTATGAAATGTGTTAAAGATTTAATTAAATTTACAAAATATATGTTACGATGTATCATATGTGATAAATTAAAGCATAGTTGATATAATAATCAAACAAAGTTTCTTTAAACTACTATACATGAGAAGTATCATGACCCAATACTTAGATGCCACAGTTTAACTACAAAATCTTAATTAGTAATTAAAAATGTTTTTAAAAATATATTAACTACAAAGTATGATTAATGCGCGTAAATAAGATTAATATTAAATTGAGCAAATGCATGCAGTATGTCACGATGTATCATTCATTGTGATAAATTACATGAGACATATATAACAATTGTATATAATAAGTCAAACAACTAATCTTTGAGTTAATACAGAATGACTTATTAATTATTGCGAGTAACAACTTAATTTAATTTAAGCTAAGATTTAGTTGAAATTTAGAGTAAAATGATTTAAATTATTTACAAACTTAATAAATGTGATATACAGTTTTTAATTATGGATTTAATTAGATTTAAACAAAATTTATATAATGTGTGATGATATTTTAAAGCATTTAGTTGAGTTAATCGAAAGTTTTATTTAAACTACTTGATTTATATGATACATAATGACCCGACAGACATTGTCCTGTTTTAACGTTGTAAATCCAAAAATTGTAAAATGTTTTTAATTAAATTATAAATTGGATCGTTTTGATGGAAAAATAAGGAACAAAATTTTAAAAACACTTGACGCAACCACGCTTACAGTCATCACAAACGTAATTGCATTTAATTAAAATTCCCACATCGCCTGAGCGGGGATTCGATCCTGGGGCTTCTCTTACTGAAGCCCGTTGCGCTGATCACTGGGTCACAGATACGTTGGCTGTAAAGAGTTTCAAACTGCATTATAATATATCTCAGTAAGCGTGCAATTCTGGATTTTAAATTAAAAAATATTTTCTATCGGATCAATTTGTGAATCTAAACCACTCTCGAATCAACTTAATTACATACACAAAATTTGATTAAAATCAGTCTAGCCGTTTAGTGGGAGTTCTATTACAAGCACACGGACAGAAGAATTTTATATATAAATATATCGTGTTTAGGTTATTAAGCAATATTTATGATCTATCATAATGTATCATACACTGTAATAAGCCACGTGTTTTAAGTACCCCATTGGAATATTTATTATTAAATTGGGTTTGATGTTATCCCTAAGAGAACTTTACAATTCTGATATTTTGTTTTATTTGATAACATTAACACAAAGATATTTTTGTGAATTTTAAAGCAAGTTATTTATGTATAAGCTTCTAATTACGGAATTACGGTTAAAAATATCTTTAGATTTAAAATAGAAGACCTCGATAAGAAAACTAAATTTAAACGTGTTTATTCCAAATTAATATGCCCGATGGCAGAAATTATTAGCTATGTACATCCATTTATTTCTGGCAAGGTTATATTTAACTATATTCTTATTTGATGTGCCTTAGTAGAGTACAAACAGCGTCTGTATCTATTTCCAAAAACAGGTATAAGATGACTAACTTTATTTAATTTTACGTCCTCTGGAACACATCTTTTCGTTACTCAGAAAACATATGTGTCGTCCGTTTGAAATTACAGAAATCATTTGTCGTTCTGGACATGTATGGTAACCTAATAGATGGTCTTTCAATAACTAAACCCTTCTATATAATTTCCAACAATTAAAGGCATTGAAAATCTCTATATCAATAAAGAAGCGAAGGCTTCAAGACTGAAAGACTGTATTTTATGACTTGGGTTGTAAATATACTAAACCATGAACTCAAAAGATTCAGCATCGTGAAAATTCTATGAAAATGTACTACATTATTAAGGATAACCTAAATTTCCCCATTATTTTAAGTGTAAAATATGCTGTATTAAAAGAGAATCAACATAACTAACGATGTGTGTCTTTTCAAGTGAAATAATTAACCATAAAATAAAATATACATTTATAATTGGATATAAATGCCTTCAGACTGATATATTTTATACTCGTTTGCAAAATGCAGAATCATGTATTTCCATTTAGATTTAAGTGGACCTCGGTACGGTCTAAAGTTTAAAAAAAAAAATTCTTAACTGATATAAAACTTTCTACTGAAAAAAACTTTAACAGTAATTTTATTATTTTTTTTCTCTCTGAGATTAATTCAATTATTGACTTATGGATTCAAAAACACTTTCCACCTAAAAATCAGAAGTCAATTACGCAACACACAGATAGAAAAAAAAAGTGGAAATGTAACGCAATTAGTACGATCTTTTCTTAAAAAATTCAATTAAGGCGTTTTCCAAATAGTTCCCCCGTCGTTCCCTTAACTCATTTTTAATCTCCTTGCCATCTTTCCTATTTAGTCGCTGGAAATAGCACAAGAATAAAAAAAGGGAAAAAGTCAGTGTCTTTTTCCCCTGTCTCTCTCCGAGAATTCCCACTTTTACCCAAAAAGAGGAACAGAATCCCCAAGTTATATTGAATTATACATATTTCCTTCCTGTGCGAAGAAGCCCGGTCCAACAAACTTGATTTGGAACTGCGTTAATCCGTTTTCCATTGGAAATTGAAGAAGAGAGGGATGAGGGGTGTAGGAGGGTGGGGTGGAAATATCTTTTTATTCGTCCCTCTTGTTATTGATATACCATGGATGGCGCTGCGGAACTAAAAACTAGATTGAAAAGCAATGGGAACACAATTCAGGACGAAAAGAAAAGATTTATACTTCAGGGAATCGATAAATTTCGGATAGAAATAATCTCTTATATGATATATATACACAAGAAAAAAGGTTGGAGCGGGAGTCGTTTTCAATAATCTAGAAAGTTATAATGTTACGTGAAAATCTTTGTTAGAGTTTCGACGCTGAGAGAGAAAATAAATATAATGAATGGTGAAATATAATGAATTCAATGCTGCTTGAAATGTTTCTGTAGTTAGAGTCTTAAAAATTTAATGTATGTGTGCATATGTGATTGTTTTTAGTAAACCTAAAACAATGGATAACTTCTGTAACTTTAAAAAACGACAATATGAACAGTTTCAAACAGGGTACATACAGGTTTACGAAGGAAAAAGTTAAGGATAAATGTTAAGGAAATTGTTTAAAAGTTTTTAAAAAGAAGAAAAAGTCTTCTAAAAATGTTTAACACTAAACATACCATATAACGGGTCAAATGACCCATAAGGTTTATGTAAAAAATGCGATGGGAAATGAATTAAAAATTCTTATTCTTTGTGTTTGCAATACATAAAAATTGACAATATACAATTTTGTTTAGTTATAATAAAGTTTATTTGTCTATTTCCTTCCAATTTTCATATTTCATACATTTATAATTAGAAAAAATAAAGTCCGGTCATTTGACCTGCTATGGTAGAAATAGGTATGTATTAAGTGTTGGTATGTTTAGTGTTAAGGTTTGGTTTTGAGAGCTAATTCTACGAGACGAGGGCAACACAAGCGCGTACTCTAGACATGGCAACATTCAGGCACTTTTGACCGGAACAACAGCGTGGTTTGAAATTTTAACATGCTAATTACAGATTATACATAAGTACATATCTTATTGGTTTCTAAATTAAAATTAAGATATTTACACAGTAGTAAATTGTAAAATATAAATTAAAATTTATGAATTTAAAAATGTATGATTCATTTTTTTTGCTTTAACAATTTATTTTTCAGAACAGTGTTTCTTACAGCAACATTGATTAAAATATTTCCATTTTTCTATCATCAGGTTTGGTTTGGTTTGGTTTGGAGCGCTACGGTCTACTTTTTGCAACACGAGGGCTAATGAGACCGGGACCTACAGATTAAAGCCGATTCTGAACGGCTACGAACATCCATGCCACAGTGGGATTCGAACCCATGAATTCCGGTTCCGAAGACCAGCACCCTAACCAATCGGCCTTTTCTATCATCAGGGATTCTACAGTTTGTCTACTCAAAATTGACCTAAATTCAGTTTGGTTTTTCCGCAGAGTACTGAAAACTTTTAACATGCAGCATTATTGTGTGAAAAGAGTCATATTCAGCATTATTTTTTGGCAAAACTTTGTATTTAATTGCTGAATTGTAATCATTTAGCTGTTCAAAATTTTGTTATTTTCCGGAGAAATCTGTGAAATTTCCGGAGTTATCAAATTTCGTCATTTCTCCGGAGAATCCGGAGTAGTTGGTATGTCTGCTACTGATTAAAGCCGATTCCGAATGACTACAACAACCATGCTTCAGTGGGATTCGAACACAGGAATTTCGGTATCGAAGATTAGCACCCTAACCATTCGGTCGGTTTTATCTGTAAAGAAATAAAAAATAAGCTGTTATAAGGAAGAATTTTCATTTCTACAGTTTGTATGTCGCTTAAGTACCCAACGTAAAAATTAAGGGCATTAAATGTCCTTCTTTCAGAAGCACTAAAAACTAAAGAGTTTAACTCTTTGTACTACAAATTATATTTCAATTTTGTTAGCAGCAACTCACAATGCTTTTACGTGCTTTATTTAAAATATTCTTAAACTAAAAAACAGGGCAATTTCAATTAAAGAGACAAATTCAATCAAATGTCAATTTTATTTACAGTAATTTTCGTTTCACTCCCCGTCCCAAAAAAAGTTTCTTTTTCCTGTAGGTATCTTTATTTGAGCATCTATTGTTTTGGATTTTAAAAAAATGTCGAGCTAGACTCGAGAAAGGAGCTCCTGAGATAAAAACCGATATCGAGTCACACTCGATATAGCAGTAAAACAGGTTAAAGAGTTTTCAAAATTTCATGTGACCTATGTTAAAGCTTAATAAACCAAATACAGACGGAAAACGTTTCAGATTTAATGATTATGCCTGTACAAACATTGTATTTCCCGATTTAATAACTTGAACAAATAAGGACAGCTTCTAGAAATTTGTAAATTATACAAACTGAAATAATTTGTGGAGAAACTAAAGAGCTACGCTTAACCAAATAAAAGCATCCTCAAGGATTAAAACATATTTTATGCCTCCCCGTTACTGGAATTTAAGATCCGGATAAACTGTCTCCTCTAAAGAATACTTTAAATAGAGTCGGATATTTGGAATTTTAAAATATTTCCACATATTTAACCATTACGTTCAAGATCGTTAGCCCCCATGAGTTGAAAATATCAACACATTTTAGAACGCTGGTACCTCTTTTAAAATCTTCAACTCCCAACAATTCAGGTTAAAAGAAGCATCATCACACATTGTCTTCGCCGTTTAAGTATCTTTTCGGAACCTTTGAACGCATTTCCCTCCAAGACAAAAGCCGAAACTTAGAAGTGTGCGTAGATTAGGAGCGTCAAACGTTCAACTAAGCTCCAGAAATTTATCTCTGTTTGCGCGAGTCAAGAGGAAGAGAGCCAGTGGAGAAAACTTAAAAGTTAAGATAATGCCTCAAAACAACAGGCAGGAAGTGTATCTTTAATTACATAAAGTATCACGAGAGTTTCAGGGGAAATTGCATGTCTATAATAGTTTGTCAGGGAGGGGAAAGTTTAAATGTTAACAAGGCTTACAAGCGAGAATATTTAAAAGGAAGGATTTTTACGGGAATGTATCAAAGTTTTGATACTAAAAAGAATCAAAATAGGAACTTAAGTTTCATTTGCTATTAAGACTGCTGTACATAGTCACCATTCAGAGATTATACAAGGGGTAGAAAATACGATTTTATCAAAGTGTCAAAATCAAGTTAAACGAACTGTACCAATATCTTATTTTTGCATATGTAGTAACTGTATAGTTTATATGTAATAAATATTACAATATTTTTACATAAAAATGTGAAAAAAATTAAATTTTAATAACTATAAAATATATAGGTTTGGCATTTCAATATTATAAATATTGTTTTACGGCATTTAGCGTATTGTTAAAGCGTTTCCTTCATGTCTGAGGAAACGCTTTAAAATCCGCTAAATAGCGTAAAACGAAGCTATCACGACTTCATTTCATGAAATGAAATATTTTTTACTACTATTTATTTGGTTTTTTTTTGTGTTTAAACGTTTTTGGATAATTAAGAAAACTTTCTGGTGTGCCATGTAATTGCCAACTCTTGATTATATAACTCTCCAACATTTTACCAATCTTTCGATTGAATGCGGCATTTTAAGTAAGAAAAGTTTTGCAATTAAAAATACACGAAACCCTGTACTTTAATCTACAATTTAACGTGATTCCTACCAATTTCAAGATATTTTCCGTTTCGTTGATGCCAGTATCGTGAATTATCTGTTTTCCATATTCATTGGTAGACGTTTTGCTCAGCAAAAAACATCCTCTATTCAAACATAAATAATATTTTGGAGCTTTTAAATGAAGTACAAATTAATAAATTCACATTTACCCATCATCGAGAGGAGCAACCACTTTTCGAACACAGAACTTATCAATTCGAATACATTTTACGAGAAAATTAGTAGTAGTAGTTCTTTATTTTAGTCTAGTAGATTTAACAGTTAGGGGCTTACTCTGAAAGTTGCCATTCGGTTCGAAAGTTCATTGTGAAGTCACTTTGAAGTCAACTTGATCGTTTCCTCAAATAATGTCCGGAATCTAATGTCAAAGTGGCTTCACAACGAACGTTCGAACCGATTCGCAACGCCCAGAATAATCCCCTTACAGCAGAGGTGGGCAAAAGCCGGCCCGCTGGCCGGATACGGCCCTTTTGCTTACTTAATCTGGCCCGTTGAAAAATCCTGCAAAATGTAATATAAATATAAAAATGTAATAACTATGTTTAAAATAAAATAATTTTTATCATTAAGATATAAATAAATATCAAAATAAAATCTTTCATTAACTGATTTATTTAATGACCATTAATTTAATATAATGGATCCTATATCTTTAAAAATTACTTGACATATTTTACTGGACACAAATTGTTCGCATATACACCTAAGTAATGCAATTTATTATTACTATTTTCTTTTATTAACTGTCAAATTTCTCTGTTCCAATACTTTAAAATGATACTTAGTGTTTTTGTCAAAAAAATTTCTTGGGCAGGGAAAAAACGTCACTTAAAAATTTCGCGTGTGCACAGCGTACGCGGTATAGTCCTCTGGCCCTGGAGCCATTTTGAAAATTTCATTTTGGCCCGCGCTTAAAAGTATTTGCTCACCCCTGACTTACAGTCTAATGGGAGTAGTCATTTTTTACACCACTTTTGAATTTCATCCTCATAGAGATCGCTTAAACGTTCGGTTGTGTATCCCTTATTCAACGTTTTGGGTCCAAATGTGTTCTCAAGTTTCAAACCTTATACGAAATTGGCACAACACCTAAACTGTTTTGTGGACTGAAAATGCTCACTTGGCCAACGCAAAACCAAGTGTTTAGCCAGTCCGTAACCAAGCGAAAGATTTCTGTGGTAATAAAAATCCAAACCTAGTTTTACAATACAAGTGACGTGATGCTGATAGAAATTATGTTAAATTTACTAGATTAAAGTACAGACTTTCCTGTAAGAATAAAATCAGGGGAAATACACTGTTTTTAATTGCAAAACGATATATACTCAAACTTGCCTCATACGTTACACCTCAAGCCTCTAACTTATATTACATATTACTTTAATATACTGTGTGGTAAAACCAGACAAATCAGCATTAATGTCTAATTTATATCACTATGTACATAAAAACAAATTAATATACAAAATACATTTTATGCAGATATCTAGATTATTTTTTTACTAATAGCTAAAAGATTACAATACCCCTACGTAATTTTTAGAATACGAAATACTTAAGATTTCTTACCATAATATTGAAGAGGAAAGAGGTAATTTTCTAGCTTACCTAGAAAGAAAATAAAAAAAAACATTAATACATTTTCATATTCAAATAAGTTTAAGAAAAAATAATTAAAATGTTTTTAAAAAGAATCTTACGAAATTTTAAACATCACCAAGAATATATTTAATAAGATTTTTCCAAATGAGCATAAAATACGACAATAAAAAAAACGACAAAAAAAAACCTTTCACTGCAAAAACAACAAAAAGGAGGAAAAAAATAAACAATACATTTTCTCCGGTCATCATTTTAGCAACATTCTGTAAAAACTTATTTTAATATTACAAAAGAAAATGCTTTCACAAGTCGAGAGAAAAAAAATAAATAAGCAAAAGCTTGAGAGAAAAAATTATCCATTTTCTAACACTGGTTCTTCTAAAAACAGATAAGACAGCAAAAATACCTTTATGATAAGCCAGACAAATAAACTATATAAAAAAAATAATAATAGAATATAAAAACGCGAGATTCTACTGAAAAGCGAATGTAACGTGGAACAATGGCCAAAAAAAATATTTTAATAAGCAAGAGCACAAAAGATTGTGTGGTTTTTATTTATTTATTTATTTTTTTCAAAATAAGCCGCACTGAAAAGGGGTTTGCACAGGGAAAAGGGCCTAGACAATAACAATAAGGGATAAGAGGTCCAAAGGAAGAAATATTTTAACAAGCCACAAATGCATTTAAATGGGATTTTTAAAAGAACTTGGCAAAAGTCCAGGAAGTTTTCACTTCATGTTTTCTTTCGTTGATTTTTTTTTATTTATTTATCATCAGACGCACGGCAGCGCTCTCGAAAACTCAACTCTACTCTACACGTTGGTACATTTATTCAAAATGTCACACAGATGAAATAATAATAAACAGAGAGGGGGAAAAAACAATTGCATATTCCGCAAAAATAAGAGTACTACTTCAGATGCTCCTCGGGCGTTTTTATTTTCATTGCTAAAAAGGGGTGGTGACGGCCGTGACCGAACTACGAAAGTTCGAATGACAAAACTTTTAAACGGAATTGTAATATGCAACTCTTACAAATGACATAATATCAGCAGATGAAGTACATGGTTTAAAAATAAGTATTCTCAAAAATAATCCTTGTTTTGGTTTAAGCTTCCATCGGACAAACACAGTTATTTTTAAATTAAAAGCTTATATAAACAATGGATGCAATAGTAATCTGTCATCTTATGAATCTTGAGTATGTATGACAGGTTTTAAAACATAAAATTATAATTTAAAGTTGAAAGCAGTAAATGCAAAGCATTCATTTATGACGCGGAGTAATCAGGGGTGAACGAGCTTATAAAAGCAAATGATGCGCCAAAATCAGGTGAAGTTCTGTCCCTAAGCAGATGGATCTAAAGTCATTTTTGGTTATTTACGCTAGAGCCTACTTTTTTGCAAGATTTATGAGACAGGATATTAAATTAACAACTACGAACATCCATGCCACAGTGAGATTCGAAGCCACGAACTCCAGTTCCGAAGATCAGCGTCATAACCAACATATCATTTATCTACAGTCAATAATTTTAGTTGAATGAGTTATTTAAATATTATTTTTGTAAGAGTATATCTTAAGAAGTTTGAGGACGGAATAAACAAGTCTTAAACAAAATGGCTTCGTCTATTTCTTTACATATGAAATTCATATACACGGCATGTATGTAATATCTTAATATATGTGATACATATGTTAAATATCATAATATCTAAAATATCTTCCCCAATTTTAACCTTATCTTTTAAAAAACGTTCATTCCTGTTTTATTTCCTTGCCAGTGTCGTCTGAATCCAGGTCAGGCAGTTCAAATAGGCAAAATTTATGATGTCCGAACTGACCTCCGGCAGAAGAAAAATTGGAGTTTCTATTCCGTTTAGGCCGAATTTAGTTCATTTTCAAAAATATTTATTGATTTATATATATTGCTGCAAAATTCAGAAATAAATTCAGCGGTTAAAAGCCTATGACTAGATAACATGCGTGGCGAACTTCTTAAAAGCTAATTTAGCAATATTTTATGCACGGGTTTTATTATCCCAGCAAGACTGTAGATATTCACAGACTCCCCAAATTTTTCCAGCATGCCAAACATTCCGCTCCAAGTT
>CM063498.1:24281660-24411660 GCA_032207245.1 Pardosa pseudoannulata | reverse complement strand
CTGCAGAAGAAAAGAGACGTTCTCGCTGCCCGTCACAGAGCAGATTGGAGGTTTTGGTTTGAGCTCGTAAAAGCTAGACTTATAAGGGCATCGTTTTTTCTTGATATTTCATCTGTGTTATTTGATCTTATTTTATTATGGTTTATGATTTGCATGTTTGTAATTTGTCCTAAAAAAACGTATTTTAACGTTAATCGCTGCAGTGAGATTTCTTGTCGGTGAGAATGTTTTCGTTATAGGAATACACAGTATCTACTCCTGTAAAAGTGAGTGGGTATGGAAGACGATGCAAGCTTCGTTAACAGTCTAGATGTCAAGGTGTGGGTTTGAAAGTCCTCCTGTACACCTAGAGAACGTAAAGGACAAATCTGTGCTTCTGAATGTCCTCTTCCTAGGAGTGTGGCAGCCGAGGTAGAGGTGCTGAATCAGGAGCAAAAATCCTCCTGAATGGATTCTCCAGCGTGACTTCACGATCGCCATCAGAGTAGGTGACCCGTAACAAGGTGTTTGTGTCCATGTTACGTTTTTAACCATCTTTAATCAGTCTACTCAGGACTCAGGGACAAAGACAAATCGCGTAACACTTTATTCTATCAAGAACATTTTAGGTAGTAAATCACCTACCCTCATGCATAAAGCAAGTCTTCAGAAACAATATCCCTCTTTGCCCCTAAGGGATATGGAGAGGAAGTTATCCTTTCACACAACCGCAACTCAGAGGGCTAATTGGCGTAGACAAGATTGATTGTTTCTTATTGTCCCACCTTTCTTCGAGAAAGATGATTCTGTATATCTTTTGTGAGTAAGAGGAAGTATTAGATATTAAATAAGGGATTATTTGCAATCTGTTTCGTTCTTTTTCCCTTATCTGCGTTTTAAATACCTTACATATGCAGCTCTCAGACAATGGTTCGCAAACTTTTATGCCCACTGATCCCTTTTCATAACACCTTTTCACGGACTCTCAAGTGAAATCTGTACAATTATTACAAGCACCATTTTCTGAGGAGCTACGATAGCGTGTGACTTGCCCGCCTACTTAACAGGGGCAGGTGTGTTCGGTCGTCTCCGGAAAGCATAACCAAAATAATTTATGAAAAAAATAGGGGTTTTATATAAAAAACATTTTTTGCAAAAAATTATGTAATTTGTAAAAAACATTTTTTTTTTATAAGAGTAAAAAAAAACTAAATATCGCGTTAGTCTATATCTAGACAATGGTTAAAACTTTTGCACACTGATCCCTATTCATAACACCTTTTCACGAACTCTCAAGTGAAATCTGCACAATTATTGTAAAGCACCACTTTCTGAGTAGCTATGCTAGTGTGTGACCTACCAGCCTACTTAACTGGGACAGGTGTGTTCGGTCGTCTCTGGGAAGCATAACCAAAATAATTCCTCCAAATCTTATGCAGCATCTACACGATGGCTAATTGTTCACCACTTCCTGATGGTGATATTGAACCATGGTTCATGGTTTGCATCCACACGCTGGGCTACTAAATGAGACGAGCGCATTGATTCGTCCATAGGGTCTACTGCGTACTTTACTTGCGCATCTGGCTGTCTTTGAACTTAGGAGAAAAACCACCACCGAAGCCATCGTTCGCTTATCGTCTGCCGCCATCGGCCACGATAAGCGAAAGCCCCTCCAGACGGTGCTAATGGCTTGCAGTGGACCATAGTGTGGAGGGGCCTTTAGACGGACAACACAAATTTATTTGCAAAATTGACGAATATTAAATATGTGACAAAAACATTCTCTCGGCGTCTCAGCCTGACGTAAGCAGATCAGATAGATGAGCGTTCCATATCAAAAATTAAAACGACGTAGAGTTCTCTTATTCCAAACAGAGAGATATCTCCAGGTCGCAGGCTCTATCTCGACTCCCCGAACATAACTACCCGCAGATCTTTTCTCACTTCTTCGGAGCGGGGGCCAGCTTCAGGAAACTTCATTACTTCCGAAAAGAGAAATCCTTCCTTCATATGCACTGCCGCCCTGTCTAAAAAAACAAGCGACACATCCGAAAAACCTTATCAGCCCCCACAGCCGGCTGGCTCAGATTTTCCTTAAGGAACGCCGGGTGCAAGAGGTCAATGGGGTGGATTTTGCAGATATACTGAAGGGTGTACATGTGCGAAACAGATGTCGTTGGTCCAAATTCCTTACAATTATTTAATATCAAAATTAAAATTGTAACATTGATTTTAATAGTTACACAAAAATAAAACTTTTTTTATTTAAATTATTATCGTTTGAAATTATCTTGCGTTTTTGAATAATTAAAACACATTTTTCAATTAAGTGTTCTTATCGCGATAAGTGTTGACAGTATGCAAGTAAAATCTGTATCTCGTTTGTAGTATATATCTAGTTTATGGAATATTTTTGGGAATACCTGTGAATAAAATTCACAGGTAAGAATGCACTGAAACAATGTGTGGAGACGTTTTTAACTGACCGAGATCCATCCTATAATGCAAACTTTGTGCCCTGTAGGGGATTAAATTTCCCAAGATGATAATATTATTCATGCAACAGAACTTACTTTATATTGGTTTGATGAACAAGAGGATAAAGTGGAATATCTACCTTGGTCTGCACAGTCCGAAGACCGTAATATAATGAAACCACTATTGTACTAATTTGGAGCGTTCAGTGCAAGACTCCCTTTCCAGGTGAATCCAAGCTGTATTACATGCCAAAGGAGGTTATACACCATATTAGCAAAAAAGACTCCTCAAAACCTAGTCTTTCCATTGCTTTCATAAGCACCTGTATAACTACATATGTATGTGTTAGTGAGAGAGAGTGAATGTATGTATAATAGTGTGTAACAAAATGGGAAGCTTAGTATATTATGCAAACATTTTGTACAGAGAGAGTCCAGCATTTTCCATTCCTCCCTCTATATCTCACTTTATATACATACATGTGTATGTGTATATACATATACATACATATATGTTGTGTGTATATATATATACACTCACAAAATACAATTTCTAGTTATATATCTATATATATATATATATATATATATATATATATATATATATATATATATATATTACTAGAAATTATTCTCAATCCCCAAATGCAATCCATTCCGCCTCTTGAACATAGAGTATTTGAGGCAATCCAACTAAGATATCGAATAACTGCATGTGTGACCACCCTCCAGGGATTCGATTATGTTAATCCCGATTGTGTCCTCCTCTACAATAAGAGGGATTAAAAAGTATAAAGAGGGGTGGCTCAAAGAGAACCTTTGAGTCGGTCGAGCGTTTTTTACCCCAGTTTGGTTTTCAGTTAACTGCACCTGTGACAGGAGTTTTATATTCCGATCGTATGACGCAACTCGGCGAATTTAACGACAATAATAAAAAAAATCGTCATGGTAATAACGAATGCACCGAGTCTAATATACACATATGTACACACTTTTATGGATTGAGTTTTGTAAAGAGATATGCGTATATGTATACACTTGGATATACATAAATTGTGAGTGTGTGTGCAATTCAGGAGAGTTTGAACAGTGACTGTTCACAGTAAGCCGATACTGTTTTATTAAGTAATATACATTACTGAAAGTATTCCTAATGTGATATTTATCAGAAATCTTTTCTAGAGCTGTTTTAACACATTGTGTGTGGGTACATTTTGTAGCGGAATTATACCGGGAGCGGGCGTTTTGAGCTTAAATTTAGTTATTCAGTTAAATCTCAATAGATCGAAAATTATTTAATGTTTTAACCAACTTTTCGCATTTTATATTGAAATACATAAACAAATTTATAAATAGACAAACAAATATGTATAATATATAAATGCACACACACACACACATACATATATATATATATATATATATATATATATATATATATATATATATATATATCATTTTCGGAAGAATAAATAAAAAGTTAATTTAAAATCTAAATTGTTTTATTTTTTTAAATCACCATTCTCATTTTATGGTTCCGCAACGACTGATGTAAAAACTAGTTTTTATTTGTCTAAATTTTTCCAGAATCTATGTAGTAGACAAGAACATTCGGCTTCGTTTTCCTGTATATACCGTTATTTTTGTACCCACAAACAAACCATGTTGTTACACTCACCTGTACGTGTCCCGCGATCAAATATCAATCGTCAGAAAACGTACTAGTACGTGACACGCATACAATGTGTTAAATTTAGAGCTATAATTGAACTGATTAAACCACAATATACTTTTACACTCGTGCACTTTCACCAGGTATAGGAAACTTGAAATATACTGATAAAAAGGCCTAAAACAGCATTTCAGCATAAACAGCATTTTCTAAATTATACTACGAAGTTTATATCTTATACCATGTAATTCGAAGGTTTTAATAATTTCTCTGCTCCTTCCTTCTACTAGTTTTATCAATTTTGAAGCTGCCTTATGTTTTCAGATTTCCTATTTAATTACGTAAAGAGGTTTAAAAGTATTCCTAATCCGCAACAACCTTAAAAAATTTGCTAAAATCTATGAAAAAGCGGCTGTTTTAAAGGTGCATGATCTTTTTGTCCTTAAGTTTTCTGAAGTGACCACTAGATCTATAGAAAATGATCCAGCCTCACGTCTAAGGCGTCGTCTCAAATATGAAGGGTGACTTCAAAAATGGGACTTCAAAAAGGGAAAGACAGGAACACGGGTTTTTATCCGTTTTCACAGATTTTGAAATCTTTCAGAATAAGTCCGAATAGTCGAATCGAGTTTTAGCTATAAATTCTCATCGAAACCTTTATTTTCTAGGATTACTAGAAGAAAACACGTTATATTCAGATAAAGGTCGCTTTAAGGTCTTTGCCATAATTTCGCATTTATGCTAACAAAAATTATTGAAAAGATTTAGGTACCTAAATCTATTTCGTAAATTTTGTTTATATGTGTGTATCTGTGTGTATATGTGTGTGTATATTTGTGTGTATATATATATATATATATATATATATATATATATATATATATATATATATATATGCGTATATATATATATATATATATATATATATGTATATATATATATATATATATATATATGCGTGTATGTATATATATATATATATATATATATATATATATATGCGTGTATGTATATATATATATATGTGTGTGTGTGTATATATATATGCGTGTGTGTATATATATATATATATATATGTGTGTGTATTATATTATATATATATATATATATATAATGCGTGTATGTATATATAGGTACATATATATGCGTGTATATATATATATATATATATATATATATTTGTGTCTGTACATATATACATATATATATGTGTATATATATATGTGTCTATACATACACGTATGTCTGTGTGTTTTCGTACATATATGTGTTTGTGTTTATGCGTATCTATATATATGTGTGTGTATTTATACGTATATATATGTGTGTGTGTATTTATGCGTATATATATGTGTGTGTATTTATGCGTATATATATATGTGTGTGTGTGTGTGTGTGTGTGTGTGCGTGAGTGTGTGTCCATATATATACATACAAATACCCATAAATGAATCAGAGACACCGTTTCGTAACTCCTGTTATAACATAGATACTTTATTCACTGGCAAAAATGTAACATTGTTTCCAGTAGATGTAGTATTTTTGAATATTTCATAGATCTGCTTCCACTGTGAAGAGAATGAAATTTCAAGCAATCAATATTTCAAACGATAAGGAAATAAGATCTATGAGGAAAAAAAAGAAAAAACCTGGGAACTTTCAAATATTTTTTGGCAAAAAGCCATAACTGATATCGGAGTGAACGTCACAAAATAGAAGTATAGAAATATAAATGTATATATAAGAAGAGGTAAAAAGAGGCAAGCATGCGTGTTTGAATAGGAAAGTGGCAATGAATCTTTTGTAATGATCAAATTAAGCAGATTGAAACTTACTGCTTAAAGTCTAGTCCAGATTTCTATGAATACCCATGACAGCAGTGGAATTCGGAATACGAAATAGAAATTAAATAAATAAATAAATAAATAAAAATTCAAACATTCTATTATTATGAACAAAAACTGTTTACATTTTGAACCCTACAAGAAGCATATAAAAATCATTTTACACGTTACGTGCTTACAAAACGTAAGAAAGACGTTCGGTTTAAAACGTACTATGTCAAAATTCTAATTATAATTAGTCTAAAAATGGATCTTAGAACTCTGATTGGTAGAATATCAAGACCATTCTACTCATATTGTATGAGAAAATGGGGGGAAATTCTCCATTGCATTTTATAGAATGGACTCTTAATAGTATTTGTTTTGTTATTGTATATACATTTATTCACTTTTTAATATCTCAGTAATAACGGAAAGAAATTTTAAACGCAATGCTTCATACATATTATATCCACAAAGACTCTCGCGACTCCGAATATTTTATAAACAAATTTCTCTATTTTTAAAATAGACAAGGCCTTTTCCATACATTAAGCAGATCTAATGAAATGTCTCTGAATCGCGACCAGACTACATAACATAAGGTAATATTTATGTACACTTACGGAAGCTTAACCAACAGTAAAAACCAAATTTCGAATTCCATAAACCACTACAATGTTTTGGAATGAGGAAAACCGTATTCAATATAATTATTCCAATCAAAAATTATTAATACACACTTTCTGATCTATGAAAATCTTAAGAGTAAAAATCTAACAGAATATTTTGGAAATCGACTAGCGAGAAGATAATGACAAAACGAAGAAAAATCACTTATTCAGTTCTCCAACAAACTTACGATTTCAAAAAGGGGAAAAATGTTTACTTTTATTTTAATTAAAAAGCCCCTCCTAGCACGTGCAGTCTGACAAAATTGAAAATGCAACCACAGGTGCCATTACGTTTCTTTCAGCTGACATGAACAAACGAAAAGGATGGAGATACGCACTGATTTGCATTTTTTTAAAGCGGTCCACGCACCCCTCAACAAGAATATAAAAGAAGAGCGAGGGGAGAGGAATGAATGAAGACTTTTTTTTTATTATATATACCCCTGAAGCAACTCTATTGCTTTTCAAAGTTCAGTTTCAATTATTGTGACTCCACTGGTTTCTCCTCTTCCCAATCTATTAAATAAAAAAGTAAAAAATTGATCAAAATGCATAGAAATAATTAACTTGAGCGGAAAGCAAATCATTGCTCTATTCAGTTTCGAAAAATTTTGAAGATAACATATTTTGATCCCGTTTTGAAATCACCTGAGGAACAGTTAAATTAAAACGGCAGCAACCAGCGATCTTTCATCTTTCCCTGGATCATGCCAAATTGTACAACAGAAGTATGTCCTTCAATCAAAATACACACACGCACATATCAGATATAAAAAAAAGCCAAATAAACCAATACTTAAGTCAGATTTTTATTAGTTTATGATTCTTAGTTTCTGCTATATCTATGGAAAAAATGGTTTAATTTGGAGATCAGTCTCAACACAGTAACGGAAATGATCAAGCTTGCTTCAAAGAAGCAAAATTTGAAATATAATCATCATGAAAAAGTTCTGAATAGCAAGTGCGTTCAACACACGAGTTAATGCGACTATCTACTTGTTAATGCGACGTCAAGTGATAGCCAATCATGCAGCACAGAAAGTTCTAGCGAATTCTAAAAACTCAACCCACTGACAAAATGCCGTGTGCAAATCCCAAAACTAGAAAAACGCCGCCATTTTAAAAGAATTGACATATAGAATTTTGAAACACCAAAATCCGAAATATTTTAAGCCACGCGTCCCATTATTACATGTGTGTAGTGTGGTGTGATAGAAAGAGAAAGAAAGAAAGTGAGAGAGAGTGAAAAAGTAAGAGTGGTTGAAAGAGAGAATGAGAGAGAAGGGAATAGAGAAGAGTGAGAGAGAAAGAAAGTGAGGGAGAAAGTGAGAGTGAATGAGAGAGAAAGAAAGAGAGAAGAGAAAGAGAGAGTGAGGGAGAAAGAAAGAGATAAAGAAGAGAGATTCATCTCACACACTCTCTCTCTCTCTCTCTCGCATGTAATTGATTTACTGATTATTATACTTATTTGTGTACATTTAAAATTTTTAACTGATCTATTGCTTAAGAATAAAACAAATTTTATAATTCTTTATTTTCAATTTTCTTATATATATATATATATATATATATATATATATATATATATATATATATGCATAACAAATATATACAATACCGCAAATATATACAGTTTTGTGGCCCATCGGGACGCGATGTACTATATATGTAGCTCGGTGAGCATTCTGAGTCAACCCGCTTGCTCTAAAAACTTTGCATGTTCCAGAATGAATAGGAACATCGAGGGGAAGGTCTGTATTTGTTACATAGAAACGTTAGTATCCATAAGAGATACATTATGACTAACCGAGGGTTAAAAATGAATAACTACACAGAATAAAACAGAAAAGCCACTACGACAATTTCAGCAAATGAATCAAGAAAGATGGAAAAAAGGACATTGCGACACCTGAATACATTTCCGAGTTGCATGAAATATCAACATAATGGCAGGCGACAAAAAGAGAAAACACGTAAAAACGGGAAGTTAAAGTACGGTTTTGTTTTCTGCAAAAAGAAAAAAAATAGGGAAGGATGCAGTTATAATAAAAATGGTGCATTTACAGGAGAAAGAAAAGAATACACCATTTTACTTCTCAACTCCTTTTGCAACACTCCGGGGTTTGGAAAAAAAAATTAGAATAAAAAGGCGTGCACAAGAATCATCAACATTAGTACTGTGGTTATATTTCTACTTTCGCTGCATTAATTTAGAGGTACACGGCTAACATAAATGACTTTTTCTCTATGTGTGTGTGGAGGGGGAGGGTGGTGCCCCGAAATGAGCCGAAAAATAGCTCGTTAGACGATTAGACCACTCCCAAAAGCGTTGCGACACGTAAAGTTTGTTTCCCAGGCTGGCATTGTTTAATGTGGTTCCCAGGTAATTACGAAAAATTAAGTACTCGCGTTGGTCAGGCAGATAAGATGTTAACGCATTTTTGTAAGTTGGGAGTTTTATTGTACCTTTATTTTAGAAAAGGAACAATTTAATATATCTCCGTAAAAGAATTTTGTAGCTACGTTTTCATTTTGAGGTAGTTGGGTCTGATATCTTGAAACAAGAAAATTTCCTGGGTGTAAGAGATTTGACATACTTGTAAACATTTTGAGTAGTTGGATGTGATACCTTAAAACTAGAAAATTTCCTCAGTCTAAGGCATTCAACATATATTTGTATAGAATTTTATAGTTATTATTCAGTTTAATTAGTTGGGTCTGATATCTTGAAATAAGAAAATTTCCTGGGTCTAAGGCATTTAGCATATATTTGTAAACAATTTTGTAGTTATGTTTTAGTTTGATTAGTTAGGTCTGATATCTTAAAACAGGAAAAAATCCTTTGGTACTTACAGAAATAAAGTTGAAAAAAAATTGCGTCTGAAAGATCGTAAGATATATACTGTAAAATTCATCTGAATGCATTGATTAGTTTTACATTAAAAGGTTGGAAATTTAAAGTTTTAAGCTTCAGTTTCAAATTAGTAATAATGTTTTACTATGTGTGTTGAAAAATATTGCACAAAAATGCTTAAACACTTTACAGCCTTGGACTTCAATGTCCCACATATATTTATAAAATTATTCCATTCTATTCAACCGCGTAATATATCTATAATATATACAAATATATATTTACATCTACGCCCACTTACATATTGAAGTAAATTCGTATGTAACTCGGGTAGGATATAAGCAGGAGCCTAACGAGAAACTTTTCACAAGAGAGTGGTTTTTCTTCCCTTTCAACTAACTCAAAATTAGTAAAGTAATGCATATATATACCTGAATCCTAATTAGCGAGGGTTCATGCAGCAACCCGTTCTTAAGACGCTCTCTCTCAGTCCTCAAGCGTCAAGTGCTTTTATTATGGATTATTAAAGATTCATGCGCCTGCATTACACGAGTGTTCTGTCTTTTCTACTCTCAAACCCCAAAATTATTAATTTTATGTCCCGGAGTGGAGCCCTACCCATCAGGCCATCTTCCGGCTATGGTTGGTTTAGAGTACAACATTCAGAGTTTTGCTATATTAGAACTATTTAGACAAGAAATAACTTCTTAAATCCTGTTTCAAACGACTAAAAACATTTGTCAACGATGAAATTCAAATCTACAGTACTGAAAGGCAGCGCTCACCACTAATCTATCTATATCTAACTATCTATCTACCCATCTATGCCACACACACACACTCGTGTATGCATATGTATATACATATATGAATGCATGTATGAATGTACATGTGAATGCATATATGTATGTACATGTGAATGCATATATGTGTGTACATGTGAATGCATATATGTGTGTACATGTGAATGCATATATGTGTGTACATGAGAATGCATATATGTGTGTACATGTGAATGCATATGTGTGTACATGTGAATGCATATATGTGTGTACATGTGAATGCATATATGTGTGTACATGTGAATGCATATATGTGTGTACATGTGAATGCATATATGTGTGTACATGTGAATGCATATATGTGTGTACATGTGAATGCATATATGAGTGTACATGTGAATGCATATGTTACATGTGTACATGTGAATGCATATATTTATGTACATGTGTATATATGTATGAATGTGTACGTATAAATATGTGTGTATACATATAAGTGTGTGTACGTGTGCATATAAACACACACTAGGTCATAACGCTGGTGAAAATAGACTAAAATAATGGCGCATAGATAAGTAAATAATCGTGCATATTATATATTAAACAAACACACACACACACACACACACACACACATATATATATATATATATAGATGTATACAGATACATTATATAGACATGCATATACACACACATATATACCACACACACACACTTTATAAAATACGTGTTTCAGACTGAAAATACGTTCACATGTCCTAATAATATTCTAAATTTTACAAATTTTACAAGAATTTAACTCCCATAAATAAACTTACTACAAAGAACAAATTTTAAGCTGAAAAAATTCTGCTAAAATTTATAGAGTAAAATTACATCCATTAAACATATTCAAACGCTAAACTTTCGGACATTTTTCGATAAGCGTGTAAAACATTTCAACTGAACTTTAAAAAAAAAAAAAGGTTAAACGAAGAAAAAAACGGGAGGCGCGTCGATGAACTCTTAAAACACATTCCAGAATGCCTGCCGATAAGTAAAGACAACAATTTGTTTACAGGAGATTATAAAACGGAAAAGAAAACAAAAATAAATCACAAGGAAGACAGAAAACAAGATAAAACATTTAATGTGTTATCTCGACAAGAGTCAAAAAGCTTAGGACGAAATAAAATTGACTTAACATGAATAATGACACAGAGTTTAAAAAGGAAAAAAATAAATAAAACGCAATTTTATCCTCCTCTTAAAGCCTAAAAACTTAAAACTAAAAGACCTGAAAAGCAATAACACAAAAACTAAAACTTTGATTAATTGATGAAGCTTAACATAAACCTAACTATTTAGTTCCGTAAACAGCATTAAAAAAACCGTTGTAAACCACTAAAATAAAACACAAAAAATAACTGCATTTCCAGTATTGAATTATCATTCAAGACATAGCCATAAATTAAAACGGTTTTTAAAAGGAGTGGGGGGGAGTGATTTTCAAGACTGAAATTACCGTATTTAACGCTTTTATGTTTTCTTCCTTTTTCGAATAGGAGAAAGTGATAAGGTTTTTATTTTATTTTATTTTACTTTATTTTGCTTTGCTCTTCTCGGTTTAAAAATATATCGCTCTTTCTTTGTTTTCCCGACTTTAGTGGGATTTTGATTTTCTTTTTTTTTTTTCTTTTTTTAATTAAAGGCGGAAAAGAAAAAAAAGTTATAGGTAAAATGGATGAAGCCGTTAAAAGTATCGTTAAGATGATCCCGTAAATAAGAAAACCTTTTATAAAAATAAAAGTAATAAATGAGAAAAATAAAGTAATAACTTCCCACACGCAGAGGAACGCTGTTGTTTGAGTCGAACAGGAGGATTACTTGGATTTATTTTAAGCATGGTAGTCAACATTTTTTCCAGCATGAAAGCTAATTAGACTGAGATCTAACGCTTAAAGCAGATGCGGTACGAATTCTCAACCCAGCACAGAGAATCAAATCCCTGAGTTCCGCTACTAAGTCGACTCCTCTGACATCACGTGATATGACAGTATAACTGATATTCACGTTGCCGGTCGATGACATGTGATAATACATTAGTACCATTGCTGCATTTTCCGGACTTCAAAAAGAGAGAGAAAAATAGTAAATTCGTAACTTAGCAACCAGCAGATTATCTCAAGTTAATCTCAATCACATCGTATCATGAAATGTTTTTGACAATATATAAAACTTAATCCTAAAGAGAAATCTCATTTAAAAATTTGTATAGCGTTAAAATGGACGTTTATTTGATAAGCGAGGTTGTAGTGTAGCAAATGCGTAAAAAGTAACACTCCAAACTAGACCAAACCAAATCATTCAATATCAAACCTACAGTAATATGGGGTTAATAAGCCAATCTAGCATATATGTCGCATACACAGTAATTATTTAAAAGAAAGCGAAAATTCCGCAGATTCTCCACTATCTAACAAAGTTCTTAGTTCCCATTTTTTAAGTAATTACATTTGAAGTGGAATTCTAACAGATGAAGCTGATAATCTCTTATCTCTTCTCTGTTGCCCATTTATCTAAATTGTCTTTCAAAACAGTGATGCCAATTCAACAATATTTTTATTCTGAGGCATTTTCTCTAACTCTTGGAGCCAAAAAATAACCCATTGAATAGGACCCTGCATTTCAGTATTGGAAATTATGTGTTCGAAACGCTCAGTTGGAATGGATATTCGTAGCCGTTCGAAATCGACTTTATCTTATTATTCTTAGTGTTACCAAAATTGTTATGTTTCACTCCAAACCAAAGTCTAAATTAACAGCTCTTCTTCGGACTACCAACGCCTGAAAAAGCACGAATTATGCATACGCGTTTAAATGTATATGTATACATACAAGATTTTTGTGTTTGCATGCCAGGATTTCTTGTAAATCTTTGTAATGCTGTACATGCATGGACGCATTATGTATGTATGTATGTGTAATATATATATATATATATACACACACACATACATAGACATATGT
This sequence comes from Pardosa pseudoannulata, assembly GCA_032207245.1. Lineage (NCBI taxonomy): Eukaryota > Metazoa > Arthropoda > Arachnida > Araneae > Lycosidae > Pardosa > Pardosa pseudoannulata. The sequence goes on along the minus strand of CM063498.1, from coordinate 24,398,385 downwards.
ATGTACATACATACATAGACGTATATGTACATACGTACATGGACGTATATGTACATACGTACATGGACGTATATGTACATACGTACATGGACGTATATGTACATACGTACATGGACGTATATGTACATACGTACATGGACGTATATGTACATACGTACATGGACGTATATGTACATAGACTTATATGTACATACATACATAGACTTATACGTACATACATACATAGACTTATACGTACATACATACATAGACTTATACGTACAAACATACATAGACTTATACGTACAAACATACATAGACTTATACGTACAAACATACATAGACTTATACGTACAAACATACATAGACTTATACGTACAAACATACATAGACTTATACGTACATACATACATAGACTTATACGTACATACATACATAGACTTATACGTACATACATAGACATACGTACATACATAGACTTATATGCACATACACATACATACACATATGTATCACATACACATATGTATCTGCATACATATACACACAAATTATATACATACATATATATATATATAAACATGTATATAAAATGTACATATATACACAAGATATATATGTATACATATATATATGTTCACATATACATAATTTATGAGTGCGTATGTAAAGAACAGAAAGAATTTTAACAAATGCACATCTATAGCGACATTGATCTGCAGGACAAAGTTAAAAATAATTTTTTAAAATAATTTTGACAAATACAAAACATTTTCAGACAGAAAACGAAACAGACAAGAAAGATCTTTTTTTTTTCTTTCAAGACACAGAGAGGAGGGAAAGTTGAAAGCCCGGAAATTATTAATTTCAGCTTTATTGTGAATAACGTTAATTGCTACGGCCAAGTTCCAACGCAACGATGTTAACTCTGCAAGATTAAGCCGCACTCTCTCTGCTATCCGTTCCGAGCAGTTAACGCTACTCTTTTAATTATCCTCATGAACGTGGTTAATTAGTGCCATACACGACTTCCAGATTTGCTTCTAAGATTTATCTTACACGTCTCTCTTTCTCACTGTTTAAGAAGTTGCGAGGCATTTTGAGGTATTATAAAAAGAATCGTGCAGACCGTTAGCAAGTAGTTACGTTTCGTACTTAAGGATTTTTTTAAATTTTTTTAAGATTTTTCTGTTTTATACGACATTACTTTATACTTAAGTATTACTGTGAAATTAATCTTTGGGTTTTATAGCCAGTTGTTGTTTCTTTTTGTTGCTATTTTCTTCGCTAACGGCTCGGGTATTTATAAAGTAATCTCCTCATTTTGAGAATAGATATAACCCATGCTTAAACTAATGTCTATTTATTTATATTAAAATCTAGTCGCTTCTAGCTTAGTCTTCTACCTGGATAATTAAGAAAAGTTCTTCAGCCAGCCTAATATCCATCGTGTTCGTTAAAGGTGACTGGGGCAGGTAAAATAAATTGGTGGTCGCAATGTCCTCCAAGCTGCCAAACAATAACTCTGAAGCAGGTAGGCCAAACCTATGGGTCTTTTGCTTGGTCCCTGCTTCTAAATTAAGAGCACCCACTTGAGCAAAGTCGTTTTTTCACCCTGGAGGTACTCCTTAAAACGAAAGGCGCACGTATTTGTTTTCATATGAGGACTCTAATCGTGCTTTGTTTCTCCAGGTGGTATCAGAGACAATAACCACAACAGAAGGATTCCAAATAAAGTTTTAAAACCACTACAATAGATTGACTCAAAATGTTTAACAGGCGTAAAATGTTTAACAGACCTCGTACTTTGCAGACCGTTGACTATTAGGTAGATTATTTTCAACAGGTAATTCCAGTAATAAGTACGCTGATACGCATTTTTGCTCATAAATCGTAGGGATTTGATTTCAAACTTCACGACATTCTCTACGGTATGAATTAACAAGATAACAACTTTGAGTACTTTCGCACAGTATAAAGAATTATATCGCATGAGGAATCAGTGCTATCCTCTTCAAGCAATTAACACTACTCTTAATTTTCTTCATCTCAATGTGGTTAATTTCTTCCAAATACATCTTCCAGATTTGTATGTAATATAATTCGTATGCATATCTTACACATCTCACTACTAAAAAATTCCATGTAGCTGTCACTATTTCCTTGCAGTCATGTTTACAGGTACACTTTATTCATGTAGATAACCCTCTCACCGTTTGCCCGAGTATATATTAATCATGAATACATACACAGGTTGTGGACTAAAAAAGCGGAAAACAATTGCCAAAATGCTTGTTTAACTTACAAGTTTAATACAACAGAGTTCATTCGTGGTGTTGACATTGCTACAACATCTTACAGTATCTACAAGGGAGAATGAGCCACTTCAGGAGTTAAATTTTCTCTCCCACTATTTAAAAGCCATCCATCTTTTTCTTTTCTAGACACCACTCGAAAGGGAAATTTATTTTTGAATGTCCATCTCTAAGGTGCAATGTGTTCATTGTTTTTCTTTCAATACTTTTTGTAAATAAAAACCTTTGTTTTCATTTTGATAACGGAGTTGGCATTGAGTGATTTGTGCATCCAAACAACATAAAAATTTCTTAACTACTAGAGTTACCCTGTAGGTAGATGCGCAAGCTACTTAACTTCTTCGTATAACATCTAGGGGCTTACCCTGGACGTTGCCAGTCTGTTCGTACGTTCATTGTGACGTCACTTGGATGCCAACTTGATCGTTTACTCTCATAATATCCACAAGTAGACGTCAAAGTGAAGTCAAAACGGACGTACAAACCGACTCGCAACGTCCAGAGTTAGTTCCCTAATAAACTGTATAGCATTCGCAGAAAACAGCTCTTGACGAGGTAGACTCGTCAAAGTCTAAAATAGCACATGAAATGAATGAAGACTGCAACTCGCCATTGTATGTCAATGGCTTAAGATACATACTGTTTGCTATTAAGTATGAAAGTGTAGTCTGGATTTATGTCGTGGGTATCAACAGCCATAGCATTGAGTATTCTACAGAACCATCATTATCCTTCAAGGTCAAATCGCTAAAAATTATTTGAACATTTTAACAGACCAGGTCTCTGTATGTGATGGAATTCATCAAGACATAAAAACTATCAAAAATATCTCAACCTTCAACAGCAAAATTGAATCTCTACCCTAAAGAAAATCATTTCGGAGCGAAATCACGAGTGTTAGTGGGAATAAATCACATCTTAAATCACATCGAAGATAAAAAAAAAATAAAGATAAATAGAAAACTTTCCGACCCGTCTCATTTACCCTCCCCCCTTTTATATGGAGCCAAACTTTTGTTAGGACGTGCCGCGCTTTTTCTGGATAATTAACAAAATGGATGTTCGAATTAGTTTCGTCGAGAAAGTATAGAGAAGGGAGGGGGGGTGTCGAGAGGAGCTCATAATGTTGTTCACGTTTACAATAGTGTTCTCTCTCCACCACTCGTGATATTTATTGCCGGTAATTATTTAAGACACGGGATACGGCGAAAAGAAGAATGAGGCCTCGGCAACAGTTGAAAACAAAAGGGGAAAAGCGACTGGGAAATAGGGATTTTTTTTTATTACTATTATTTCTCCGCTATATTTAAACGGCTTCTTTCCCCTAGTTAAGTAGCAACAGTTACAAAGCTAAGCGAAAACTAGGACGCCCGTTAATGACTGTTATAGTAAAAGGTGTTGAATAAATGGGATAGTGAAGGTTTGGGATTTAGTTATTTATTAACTAGCCTTAATACCGGCCTTGGTCTGGTTTTAATTAATAATAAAGCTGAAAATTGAATAACTAGCTCAATTACTGTGACTCCGATGAAGACGTTTTATGAGTATTATAATGTAATAGCATTTTAATCCATTGGCAATATTTTATCCTATACTGTCAAGAAGCTGAACAAAGAGTACAAAAAAAGAACTTAAATTTTTTGTCCTTGACCTCAAAATCTCTTTGACCTCTCTCAAACCTTTCCAGGGTCTACCTGAATCACTATGCAAAACATCTATCAGATGGATCCATCCATTTCATTGATTTGGTTTTCAGAACTACGGTCTACTTTTTGCTACACGAGGGCTAATGAGGCCGGGACCTACTGCTTAAAGCCGATTTGGAACTGCTACGAACTTTCATGCGTCAATGAGATTAGAACCCTCGGACTGAAGGAACAGAACTCTATCCATTCGGTCATCGTTTGACCTATATTAGAAGGAATAGTCTGAGTTTGTGTGCAAACGTGCACTATAAATTATGTGCTTAGTCAAACTCACAACTTTCTGTAGCACATCATTTAGATTTTTAACATTTGCATCTTGATTAGCTTTCGAGTATAGTCTATATATACTAATATACACATACATACATACATACATACATATATATATATATACACATATATATATATACACATACATATATACACACATACATATATATACACATATATATATATTTAGGATCCTGCTAGCTCTTTCACCCCAGAGATCTTTTATGTCTATTCTCTGAATAGAAAACAAAATATATATTTGACTATGAAATTTTTAAAAAGATAATAGTAAAGTAATGACAAAAGTTTCTCTAGATGATTTCGTAACGGCAATTCCCCTAATGCAGGTGTGTCTAAAAACTATATAATCATTAATATGTAGACATTTATCATACTTAGCGATTGAATTTTTATCACTGGATGTAAAGAGAACCCCTTCCAGTTTAATTTTCAATTTAAGAAACTATTTTAGCGACATCTTAACTACAGAACAAACGCTCAGGGAAAAAGTCCCGCACACATAGCACAAAAGAAACACTGCCATAACACGTGTAGCTCATTAGGCATCTCGTTAGTGTAATTAACCCTTTACAAGGAAGCATTCGAAACAAAAGAGTAACACTTCGGACCTCCCCGAACGCACCAAACAAAACGCACCATTAGCGTTTTAACACGGTAATCAGTCATTTCACGAGGTTCTACTCTGAACCTCGTGGGTGTGATTACCCCGGACGATGCAGATGGAAAACTTAAAAAGGTGAGGCCAAGGGACGACAAATAGAAAACAAAAAGAAAAAAACTGAGGATGAAACAAATAAAAAAGTTTGGCGCGGTACTGGGTGTGGACTGGCGACTGCCTAGTAATTTGGCATCCATTTACAACAGCCAAGCGTCGTACCTGTAACGACGATATTAAGGCAAGGAAAAGGCGTAGTAGGATTGTCAGTATCGATTTGCGGAGAAGGGAGTTGTTATGAATGAGTCAGGAATTAATGACCGTCCGTGTTCCAGAATTCCATTTCCCCTTTCGCTGCTAGTATTTTCGTTTTCAAACCACTCGGGCACTTAAAAATCAACTAAAACCATATTCGTTGCCATCCTGTGGGTCATTACGTATTCTTAAGTGAGGAGTGCTTAAGCAAATTCGAATGTTGTAAGACTCCGGTAATTGGACTTTCGTGTCATAATTTAAATAAACTATCCTCAGGTGATAGTTATTTCTCGTTACTTACGGTCTTCAGATCAATTAAACATTTCCTGAAACACTTTTTACATTTTCTTATAAGATGTATCGATTAAATAGTTTATATAAATCGATATTCCAGACACGATATCGGGTATTAACCAATCACGTTCAAGAATTATATTTTTCAACTGGAATTAATTCACGATGCTTTACGCATTTTTTTTCCCTTTTGTCGTGGAATTTAGATACGTCAAGCCCTAGAACTTTTAACAGTAGTAAATGTACTCCAAATCGTATATCACCTTTTATGTCAACAATAACGTCTTGCACTAAAAATGTGTGCGTGTGAGAAAGAGAGAGAGAGAGAGATAAGGAGAGATAGAGACAGAGAGACAGAGAGATAGACAGAGATAGAGATAGACAGAGAGATAAAGAGAGATAGACAGACAGACAGAGTGAGGGAGGGTGAGAGATATTTGCATCGACCAGCAATTTTTAAATATTCAGTGCCTTCTCTTTGTTTTCGGAAAATGTGTGTATTGTTGTACATTGATGGACGAAGATACTTAAAGAACTTTGGAGACTGTCTTCATCTACATCACTTTCTAATTTTAAATCTCTGAACAGATTTTGCGGAACATTAACTGAAATGTTTTAAAAAGCTGCAGCTTCAATATTTAATGTTAAATTTCCTGTACAAATCAGTTACGTATAAAGAATTACGTAAAAATCACTATTAGAGAATCTGATATGGCTAAATTTAAATAAGTACAATGGCTTAGTGATGCTATTGCTAATAATATACTGGAGAGCCTTAAATCCGCAATCATCTAGACCTCAGTGATTCTGAATTTTGGACTTTCGCCTATTTCGGGCATTTCACATTTTTTTTTTTTTGTATAAATGTATTACTAACACCTTCTCCACGAACTGTGTACGTTATATCCAAAATCCTTTACAGCTCTAAGCAGATACATGTCAACTCTTCATTCCTAAGCAAGATAATGAAGATGAAGTGAAGTCATCCGTTTGGATCCGGATTAGCAATTATTTGCACATTAGTTTCTCTACCAATTGACTGCTCTCAGACAATGGATGATTCTTAGAACGAACTTTCCGTTTTTACACTTCTACTTTTAGAACAGATTTAACGTGCGGGAGGTGGAGACTGGAAACTGATAAAATATGAAAATAAATCGTAAAATATAGAAGGGCTGTCAATCCAGATTAAAAAACTCAAAATTAAAACATACCAAAATGTATATAATGAATAAATGTACGCAGAGTTACCTACTCACGGAATATATTACATAGCTGTTAAAGTTATACATACACATACTACATGTCTCTGTTGAATATACAGGTATAATAAGTTATATTAATGCGTTGGGGACAGGAAAAAAGGTTAGGGCAAATCGTTCTATATATAATATAGCTATAAAAGTTATAGCTACACATACAGTATGTGTAGTGGAGAATATACCCTCACACAAAGCTATATCAAAGGGTTGGGGAGAGACGAAAGGTTAGGACACAGTGCTCTATACATTACATAACTTTAAAAGTTATACATATATCAGTGTGTGTGGAAAATATACACTCACACAGTTATATCAAGAGGTTGGGAAGAGAAGAAAGATTAAGTCACAATGCTCTGTATATTACATAGCTATAAAAGTTATATATACACAGAGCATGTGTGTTTGTTGTGGAGAATATACACGCCCATAAGGTTATATTAAGGGGATAGGGAGAAAAGAAAGGTTAGGGCACTATTATCTATATATTATGAAGCTATAAAGGTTTTATATACCTACACAAACTGAATGTGTGGTGGAATATATACAAGCAAACTAAGGTATATCAAGATGTAGGGGAAAGATGTTTAGGGAACAATGCTCTCTATTTATTATATAGCTATAAAAGTTAAACATATTCAGTATGTGTCTGCGTGATGGAGAATATATAGGTACACAAGGTTATATCAGGCGGTTGGGGAGAAAAGAAAGGTTAAGGCACAGTGCTCTATATATTATATGGCTATAAAAGTTATACACATGAGTATGTATGCGTGTGTAATTGAGAATATATACACACAAAGTTATATCAAGGGATTGGAGAAAGATAAAAGGTTACGGCATAATTTTCTAAAGCAAAGCAGACGGTGTGCCCTATTTCAAATATGATCCGAATTAAGGTTGACTAAAGACACATTTATAAAATTTCATTAATTAGAATCTTCTTTTAGGTAGGAGGGGAAGGAATGAAACACCACTGTGTGTTCATTCACGAATGCCTGCGACGATGTCAGGCTCTGGGAAATATTTTGAAACACCGCGGACACGATGAAAAATGTGAGGATAATTAATTCTTACTTAATTATGTCATCCTCATTTTAACTTTCTCCTCTTTCCGACGCAGTCAAAAATCGATAGGCAATCCCCGGGCTACACTGGCAACAAACAGTCTTCGAGAGAGAGAGAGAGAGAGAGGAAAATCGCATACTTCCAAATCGATGCTAAGTAAGAAGGAATGTTGTCTTCGGAATCGCGAACGAAAATTTATGTTTGTGCCGTGTCGTATTGTTTTTATTTCTTCTTCATTCTGTACTTTATTTTCGTTTTTGGTTGGAAATTGTTTCGTTTGCTGCTACTGCAAGATTCTTTGCCAGACTCGTTTGTTAATAACGATTTAATTGAGAGGGAATTTTTAAATGTTATGTTCCGGAATTGTTTTCTAGAGTATATGTAACTTGCGAGGATAATGTATAAATGCCTATGTTAATGAGTTTTAATCAAGTCTCCGGGTTAAAACGTTAACAATTTTAAGAATTCGGGAGAGTTTTGTGCTATGCCTGTAATCGACTATTAACAATTAAGTGGTATTGTTAGCACTTTCGGAAATTTGTGTATCTTGTCTGTTCATTAGCAATTTTGAAGGAGAATTAGTAACAGAAATAATTTTTCCACGCGTGACTCGACAAAAATAAAAGTAAAGAATGTATAACACCATTCTGACATTTTGAAATCTTTGGAAGTCGAATTTTATTTGTTATTTCTTTGTTCGTTATCTAATCTTTTTAAGGGAACAATGGACGTTACAATTTTTTTCAATTAATTAACAGTTTTATAATACTTTAATAACAAAGAATTATCGAAGATTAATAGTTTGTATATAAAGTGATCGAAAAGCATGGTGGTTCTTTTTTAAAATTAAATTTTCATAAATTGTTTATTTAAAAATGTTTTTGAGCTTTAATTATCAATTTATATTTCTTAATTTTACCTAGTTAACTTATATTGTAAACACATTTAGGCACTTTATCGATTAACAACCTAGAAATATTTAAATACTAGAAATATTTTTACGACTATATGATGAGCTTTCATGAAAATTCGGACTTTTCTGAATTCTGAAGTTAAATTAATTTATAATCTAAATAAAGTCAAACACAGATTTATTATAATACATACTAGTAATATTTGGTACATTTTTAGTGTAAATGGATGCTAAAGTTGCAAGGGGCATTTGCTGGGCTTGAAAATGACAAATTACTCACTTTGAGAAATAGCACAATTTTATAAGTATTTTTTCCAAATTATACTTAAGGTTACTCGCATAAGGTTCTATATCAGGCATTAATTATCCTGGGTGCAATAAAATGTTCTAATACATTAGTTGCAATCGAAAAGAATAATGAACAAAAATGCTACATTTAATATGTCTCTGAAAGGAACTCGCAACTCCAGATATTTTATAAACAAACTTATCACTCGGGTAACAAACTCTTTCCTACAGCCCTTTTTTTTTCAGACAATGCGCAAACTTCTGACCTGTGAATGGACAAATATTCAGTTTCACGCATTAAGTACTACATTTTCCTTTGGTTATCTGATTTTCTAACACCTTTGGCTTTCAATTTAACACATTTAAAACGGGTATTTTTCATCAAAACACTCCTCATATAGCAGGTCTCTTTAAGTCTTTATTATTAACAGTCAGGCCTTTCATAATTTACGAAATCTATCCGGTCCATTTTTAGATATGCTTTGGAGCTACAGTCTACTTTTTAGCTACACGAAAGCTAATGAGACCATACCCTACTGTTTAAAGTGGATACAGAAAGGCTACAAATATTTCATTTTAGCAGTAGCAGTGGGGATCGAACCCATGAACTCTGGTACCAAGGAAAAACCATTCAGCCCTCGAGACAATCTATTTTCTGAATTTAATACAGAAAAAAGAAATTCTAGCTATTGTTTATTGTAAAAAACACTGGTAATTGTAGAGAGCAAATTTTGTCGTCACCTGAGGTTTAGTAATAATATGCTTATAACTAATTCAGCCGTTTTGTGAGATTTAATAATACGCACAAGACGAGGTAAATCGTATGTTCCGTTTAAGATGCATCAATATATGCACTCCAATTCTTTTTTAAACTTATGCTGTATTCAGTACATACAGTTATGTCACGAAAACATGTCTGTACAATTTAACGCGTTGCTATATATACCCAATAGTAAGTATTTAGCCCGCTTTGTATGTCTTTTTATTATGCTTCTCATGCTACCTTCAATTAATATCCGACTAGAGACTTGGTTTTGATAGGGTCATTACAAGTTACTTTTTCCTCCGATGAAAATCGCTGCTTAAATGATAGAAATTATTTCCCTGGCGATTCCCAGCGGGGTCCTTTTGTTTTTTCGTAATTTCCCTCATTCCAAAGAAGAGTTGTAGTTTTCGAATTCCCGGCATGGAAGCACTAACTGCACCTGTGGGAATCAGGAGAAGGAATCTCATGGAAAATGAGTTATAATTAATTAGAAATAATGCCAATTCGATAATTGTTTTGGTTATCTGAGGGGGTTTATGTGCATTCCACGTTCAAAGGGGGTTATTTTCTGATCCAATTTCTGGAAATTCGATTACTAATGCTGTGCGAAATGGCGGTTTTATGTGCTATGCTTTGCGGTCTCGTAATAATTCAATAAGTGTCCAGATTAATTTGTGGAAAGAAATAGCAGGACGGTGACTTTGTTTTTCATTTTGAAGACCTACCTATATTATATATGCTCTTCATGTCATAGTAATGTAACATTAACGTCATATTTAATTCTCTCTGGGACTTTCTTAACCGCTTTTATTCAACCTCTCTTCTATGTCAGTTCAAATATTATAAGCATTTTTTAACTCCGCTCCTGACTAGTTACAGATCTGAAATTTGGCACAAAAGTTCATTTCCGGTAACAGTGCAATATACAAACATTAAAAAAAGTTTTAAATTGAAGAAAAAATCAGTTTGATAAATGAAAGAACTGATCAGAGTACTTGAAATACCAATTGCAGATGTATCAAACTAGTAGCGCCATCTATTTGCAAGCGGTATAACTACAATTCAAAACTGATTTGGACAAAGTTAATATAATGACTCCTGTTTTAGAAAATTCACATATACTTCATGTTCTTGTAAAATTGTAGCGTTTGTTATATTTTTAAGAATATTTTTGACATTCTTTGGTAGATTTGCAATTTTCCGAATAGATTTTAATTAAGTAGTACTAATTTCGTCAAAAAAATTTCTTGTTTTTACATATCTTCGTCCTGTTACCTGTGCTATAAATTTAGAGTCTAGGTATTTACACTACATTACACAAAAAAAAAGACATGTATGGGTGTCTAAAAGTAAAAATTATTATAAATCAAAATTATTTTTATAATCAGCATTATTAATATATCCTAACTGTCTAAATGATTTTTTTGTGAGAGCATTACTTGAGAGATATATAGAGAATTATAGCTAGCTATTTACCAGCTAATTTAATAGTCACAAAATCAGAAAAAGATAATTTAACAAGCACGCTAAGTTGTGTTTTAAATTTCATTTTTAACATTTACTTTACTATAAAAATTGATGTGGCTTTATTTCACGACGAGTCAAAAGCATAGTTCTCAAGAAAGAAACGTCAGATATTAATGTCACTGTAATCCAAGAGTAAAATATGGGATACTTATTAGTAATCAACTCCTATTCAGCAAAATATTTTTATACAACGAAATCACAAAATTTCGATATTTACTTACAACAAGCATGTTTACATTAAAAATAAAAACTTCACATTCTTTAATAATTTACTTTATTTTTTGGCTACTGCCCTAATTTTTTGGCTTGTTTTTTCAGGCTTTTCATCTAGTAATATCAAACACGATTCAACAGTAAATAACTGTGTAGAGTAAAGTTAACAGATGAACAAATATTAAAGTCATTATAATGCAAGGCAAAACAAGGAATAGTAATCAGTAAATAGCTCAGCCTGCTTTAGGAAAAGATTTCTATACAACGAAATATAGACATTAAGATATTTATTGATAACACTATTTACGTATATTTTCATTAAAAATAAAAGCTACATATTCTTTATTTACAATATCTTTTTTGTTACTGCCCTAATATTTTAGCTTGCTTTTACAGGCTTTTCATCTAGTTATATAAAATAAAATTCAACGTTAACAACGTTCACAGTAAAGTTAACAGGTGAAAAAAATAACCAAAATTATTTTGGAGGTTATATAAGATTTTTTTTTTTTTTTTTTTTTGCACACGTAAAAAATTATTACTTAAGTACCTTATATGAAAAAGATTTTCCACGTAAAAAGCGTTTCCAGGGTTACAAAACTTTTAAAAAGACACCTTAACCCTACTTTATCTCTATTCCGAGATTATACTGTATCTATTGGTTTGGTAAAAACTCAGCGTTGCATCAAAATGTTTGATGGATGACGAAGAATTCGAAGAAGTGGTTCGAATATTGTCGATTTATCGAACCTAACAATCCTATATCACTCTAAATCTGACCTGAAGTAACAATGCTCCAACAGAATGACATCGTTATTTAAAGATTTAACCTTCTCATTCACATAAACCACATGTGGCTCTTAATTTAATTAAAAAATATATTTTAAACTAGGTTTTTTTAACAAAATTTTATCTCTAGTCACTCTTTTCCACCTCTTATGTGCCTTTGATTCTTTGTGGTCAAATCTTCATCATCCCCACTAGTCTGGTCCTACATAATTATACATTCATATAGAGTCAACCTAGCAAATTTAAAAAGGGGAAAACAAGTCTCAAAAGTAATCCTTAAATTTAAAATGCGATGAAAACCGTGCAGAGACACACTCGACGTTGGTACTGCTGCAAAGAGAGATGATGTCGAGTGAAACTCGACGGTATACTCTAAGTTTTACATTTATGTTGTTGATAACATTTGGTATCACAGGATTGAAAATTTAATGCTTCAGATTTGTTGAAGAAGTGGTGAATACAGAAATAAATCACCATACATCTCATGAGTTCATTTGAATTTAAGGCAACAATGGTTTGGTTTTGGAGCGCTACTGTCTACTTTTTGCAACACGAGGGCTAATGAGACCGGGACCTACTGCTTAAAGCCGATTCCGAACGGCTATGAACAGCCATGCCATAGTGGGATTCCAACAAACGAACTCCAGTTCCGAAGGCCAGTACCTTAACCATTCGGCCTTCGTTCGGCTAAGGCAAAAATGGAAATTCAGCTAAGTGAAAATTCGATATTTCAATCTCACTGCATTATAAATACAATTAGAAATAAGAATCAAAGAGTGTTTTAATTTCCACCGTCTTATAACTAATAAAACTACCACAATAGAAAAATATCACTAAAAACTACTTTAAACAATTTTAAGAACAAAAATTATCCAATTTTTTATGTATTTGAAGCACTTTAGGTAATTTTCTAGCCGTTGTAATATCTCCGAAATTGATAGATAATTTAAGTATTAAATAAAACTTAGTTAAAATTACGTGTTTCTAACAGAAAAAAAATTATTTTTTTCGAAATTCAATTATTATATATATTTCATATGAAAAAAATTTATCTTAATTTTTTCTAATTATATTTTCAAAGAGTGCTTACAATAACAACTAAGTTTTATACTAAAGAGTAAAAGTCATCTTATGAATAAAAATAATCTAGTAAAAGAAATGCACTTGGATCATTTTAGTAACGTTTCTTTTGAGGCCATTTATAATTCCTCATTTAAAATTCTAAACCCTTCCTCATAAATATATTGCTAACAGCTTATTAAATTCTCAAGCAGATTGGTAAAAAAATAAATTAGTTTTAAAAGTCCACTAACTCTTAATAGGTTCAACATAAACATTGTTTTTGCATAATCTAAAAAAACATTTTAGGTGTATTAATTCCCATAAAAGAATTGTTTCCTTTGATTTTCATAAAATAAGTGAACGGCAGGGTTAAGTATTGGAAAGTATTTTGCAAAAAAACTGAAATCAAAAGCACCAGTAAATTATTCACCATAATGTACCTTCTGACATATTTCAATACACATTGAGTACGGAGAAAAGATTCATCTCTAATAAACCTAGATGCTTCCAGGAAAAGAACACAAAATAATAACCCGCAAACCCAGTCAGCAAGCTTCGTTCGGTCCTAATGAAGTTAATCAATATTCACAAAAATTCTTCTACTAGATACGCATTCAAAAGTTTCTGCAACAAAGTTCACGCTACGTTCAAAATTAAGGTCACCTATTCATATGCAAATAAATTAATTTTCTTTATTTACCTCTCAGAGAGTGACAACCCTACCTGGCGCAAAACAAAAGACGGTATTAATAATAAGATCCATGTCCCGTCAATACACAACCTTGTCACGTTATCTGCTGTGCCAGAAGAGAAAACAGCGTCGCATATTGCAAAAATTATAATTAACAACTCGCCACAAAACAGACCAAGGCAGTCAGGAGGGAAAACAATATATGTGACGTCACAAACATCGCAGATCCTCTCCCTTTAAGAATGTAACACATATATACACACGCAGTTCGCATTCCTCCGTGTAAAAGACACTCTCCCTTGTCTCGAAGTAACACAATGTAATTACTTATAATTAATTCAACTCAAACAGGCTCCGCCAACAACAAACATACATCCTTGTGCACAAGAAACAAAGCCAAGTCCTTCCACTAACACATCCATATTTTATTATTAGAGACTGAGGAGCAAGCACTGCATAAATATTCAATTTTGGATGAGGTATCCAGCATTTCTAACCTCGTGGGCATGATTACGGCAACAGAATACATAGACTGTGTGTTCTTTAAGGCAAAATATATATCACCAGCGAGTTAATGAATTAATATTTCGCGAGATGAATTTGAAATTGGACACCGATTGGATAGCGAAAAAAAAAATTATAGGTATGGGTGTGACCATCAAAGGAGGGGTAAGGGGCGTGTCATACAGCGAGGATATCGGCTGTGGGTTTATCACATCTGTCACTAGGTTTTTATGAGAGACATATCGGAGATAAAAATTTATTCGGTGGGAAATTTCAATACATGCATGCGAAAATTTATTTTTTGTTTTCTGCTAACGGAAGAATGTATCATCTTTTCCTACATATATTGGCACTTGCAGTGTGAGATTTAAATAAAATTCTACACAGTTTAATTTTTCTTTTGGTTGAACTTGTCTAATAAACACCAAGATGGCAGAAAATTCCTGAAAGACATAAGGTGTGCTGTTACATGTAAATGACATTTATTAGCATATTACAACTATAAAGAGTAAGGATATCGACAGAGTTTCTAAATTGTCTTTTTCAGTATTGATAAAATCATATCAGTATTTAAGATTAAAAGTAAAACTGTGACAATTATACGATGAATTAACCTTTCAGGCTTCAAGTTAGTTTCCCTCATTCCCAGTAGTCTGGTCCAATTTAAGTTTTATCTATTTATTGCCGAGCTAGCAATTTTTAATATAGTTAAACATTAATTCTATAATTTAAAAACAGTGTGGAGCCGCTCTTAAAGTTGTACTTGCTACGAAAGAAAGAGGACGTCGAATTGGACTTGACACTGGGGCACAAATGGTTAATATTACATAATTTTGCATTTATGTGTGTGTGTTTAGGATAGAGTGGTGGTTTGGTTGAATCCTACGGTCAATTGTTTTACTATACGAGAGTAAATGACACCAGGATCTGCTGTTTAAAGCAGATTTCAAATGACTAAGAACACCCCTGCTACCAGCGGGATTCCAACCCTCGAAAAATAGTAACAAAGAGCAACATGATACTAATTCGGTCATCGTTCGTCAAAGAAAGAGAAACATGTGCTTATAATTTATACATACACATATTAGCACACGTTGGTTCTTTCTGAAGGTTTGGAGCACTATGGTCTACTTTATTTCTACTTCAGAATATATGCACAGATTGATGTAAACTATAGGCGAAATTTATAAATACATATACACATGCATACGTGTAGACATATGATAAATTTATAGATTCACATTGAGATTATAGGTGTATACATGTATACACATATGCAAACATATAAACATGTGAATGCAAAGACAGACATAACTATGAAAACACACGGTTATAAGTACATAAACACACATATGAATGTAAACACACACACATATGTAAACATGCGCATTTACTTATATAATATCATTTCGCATGAATACAGGTTCTACTTTCTTACAGAAACTGCGATAAAAAATAAAACCCACTGTAATAGTTCCGTCATAAATAGCAACAAAGTTATGCATTTACGTCTCAGGACGTCACATCGACTCTTATGGACGCACGGTCTGACCGTTTACGGTTTCCCTTTTCCCCGTAGATGGAGTAAACAAAAGAAAGAAGGTCATTATAATATTTACATTACGTCCGGGCTCTCGGGCGAAAGGCAAAGAGAAAAAAAAAAAAGCTGAACAACCCTTTCAAGAGCTCAGTTTTACGAGCATTTTTATGAGTCATGGGCTTAAAAAAATCCAAAGGGCTTACCAAGTATCGCCGTCAACAACGGCAACACAGCTTTCCACAAAAGAAACCAGTAAAAATTAATATAAGGCTAAAAATAACGCGCGGATCTTTCGGCTTTTCATTCAGTGAACGCACTTCAAAAAGACTGGGGGAAAAAAAAACCTTAAGTACCTTATTGAAGAAACTGCAAATAAAATGTTTAAAAAAATGGAAAGGGATACGGGAAAAAAAAAAAGAAAGAAATTTTAGGAAAAAGATACCAGAGTATAAAAAATATATATATGAAAAGAAAAAAAATTTAAAAAGAGAAAAAAAAGTTTTTCGCTGCGCAAGAATATTTGAAGTCCAATATATCGACTACAAAGTTTTCGTGAGTTTGTTTTCCTGCTCCCCCTTTTTAAAATCAATTCTACGATTTTATCCCCCTTCCGTCCCCACGCGTCCGAGCTAGTACTGCCTTTCGCTCGTAATAGATGGCGCCACAATATCTTTATCTATCCTTTCCCCGCAAACGCGAGATATAAACTGCACCGCGATCATACTATAATAAAACGCAGCTGAAAGACGACTTGCCGGTTTTTCTTTCCAGAGAAATAGTCCCGTTATTGAGCACTTTCCGATCGAGTTTTTGGAGAAAGAAAAGGGGGGATACCCATTTGCGAAAGACCATACGGCAACGTGGTAAATAAAAGCTCAGAAAGCTCTTGCCCTAGGGGTGGTCGATGCTGATGACCTAAGAGAAATATGGGTTTATTTGAAGGAGAGGTCGAAGACTTAAATCAGTCGACTAGATAAGTATCAGTAATGATCATAATTCACAATACACTGCTCAGATATGTTTTTCACTCTAAATCTCTAAAGACTAAATTTACGCATTTGTATGCATGCAAGCATTTATACACACAACATTTGTACATATATATACATACATACACACACACACACACACACATATATATATATATATATATATATATACATACATACGTATATACATACACATATACATATAATTACACAAATGGTTTGGTTTGGTTTGGAGTGTTACGGTCTACTTTTTGCAACACGGGTGCTAATGAGACCGGGACCTACAGCTTAAAGCCGATTCCGAACGGCTACGAAGATCCATGCCACTGTGGGATTCGAACCTACGAACTCCGGTACCGAATGCCAGCACCCTAATCAATCGGCCATCGTTCGGCTACACATACACATATACACATATATTCAGTTGTACGAAGTAATAGTTCCCCGGCGTAATTTCATCTTTATAAGTAAGAGTTACGGCCGATGCCATCCAGAATTCTTAAAAGATAGAATAATCTAAGAATTTTACATGCTTTTCTTAAGACTGACTACTTGTGTTTGTGTCTCAGGAAGGCTTGAAACGGAATAAATTGTGCTGAGTCTATTTCTTTCAGAAGCCGAGTTTTTGTTTTTTCGTAAATCGCATGTCTAAACTTTAAATATGTCATATATATATATGATAACTTAATTTCAGACAAGTAAAATTAGAGCTCATATTTAGTTTGCCAGGGCTGTACTCGGTAAGACTCTCTGGAAAGGGCTAAACAGTCCGAGATGTGTTCATCAGAAGCTTGCTGAGTTGACATTGTGAGCAAACCACAATGATCCTTTTGCCTCCGAAAAATGACTCTTAATTTGACCACTTGACAATCTGCAAATAATCGTTTGAGAGTCTCTGTCACAATTGAGTGCAAATGAAGAGCCAAACTCTTTGCCAGTGTACCAGGAATGACTAGGAAGCCAAATAAGGTGGATAGTACATGTATTTCGATATATGGGATGAAAATCCTGTTAAAAAAGTAACTTTCCATACTCTAGCAGTGAAGAAAGAAGACCGATAACGAGGTGGATAGATAGAGTGGAAAAGTGGTTGAAGGACTTGGGAAACAAATTTAACAAATAGAAAAAAAATATAGCGTCTAGTAGATCAAGATGGTGAGACTAATGGTGATAAGCGAAGTGAGACTGCCTTGAAAAATAACCGACTGTAGTGCCTAGGAAAGAAGGAAGGATTTATCTATATACACAGATAAACCAATTCCTTTGAAAAAGTACAGTATTTGTGTACTTCTGAATAGTGATTTATTTATAACAAAACAGTTAATGCTACCTATTTACACGTATAGATCATACAAAAACTAAGAACTATTTCCGGAGGGTGGTCCATGCTAATAACCTCAAAAGAGGGATTTAGTAGTTGAAGAGGCTAAAGTCTGAAAAGATGTGGAAATCCAGATAAGCGATAATGATATTCACAATTCACAATGCAAAGCTTATTTATGTCTTGTATCTCCTTTTATTCTAAAAATATTTCATATTGCTAAATATTACAGCAATTTCGATATTAACACATTGTGTACGGGCATATTTCACAGCAGAATTGTACCAGAAGCGGGTGTTTTGCGGGTAAATTTAGTTCAGTTAAATCTCAATGGATCAAAAATTATTTAATTTTTTAACCAACTTTTCGTATTTTATATTGAAATAGATAAATATATAAATAGAAAAATAAACAAATATACATATATAAATACAAATATACATATATATATATATATATATATATATATATCATTTTCGCAAAGATAAATAAAATATATATTTTAAATCTAAATTGATTTTTTTTAAATCAACCTTCCCGTTCTGTGGTTCAGCATCGACTGATGTAAAAACTAGTTTTTATTTGTCTAATTTTTTCCAGAATCTATGTAGTAGACAAAAATATTCGGCTTCGTTTTCCTGTATATACCGTTATTTTCGTACCTACAAACAAACCATGTTTTTACACTAACCCGTACTATTATGTGACCCAAGCTCAAGTATCAATCGTCAGAAAACGTATCCCGCATACAATATGTTAATAGAACACGTAAAATTTGAATGCGTCTGAAACTGTATGCAGTTTTTTGCTTACGTTTCGCATTAATTTTACAGACAAAACATTTATTACATAATGAAAAAAATAACGATTTTACTTAATAGATAATTTTCAAAATCGTTTTTTACAATTAATTTTAATTTTTTTTTTGTATAATAAATAGAATTTTATTAATTTTTAATTATAATTTAATTTTAATTTTAATTTTATTTAATTTTTTTCATTTGAAATATTTTCAATTTTCATTCAGAACATTAATATTTTTTTTTATATTTCAAAAAATTTAAGTACACACCCTAGAGTTTTTTTATTTTCTTTATAATACTTTTTTTCAATTTTCTAATTAATTTTTCATTCATCGTTTTTTATTTTCAGAAACAATACCGTACTGTTTTGGGGTGGAGAGGGGGATTTGTAAATCATTATTTTCAAATTTGTCAATCAACTTGTTCACCGGAGGTATCCCAAAATACTTTTTTTAAATGTCAAATATTTTCAATACGCGCTATATTTAAAAATTTAAGTACACCCAATTAGAGTTTTATGTAATTTATTTATAGGCATACTTTTTTTCAACTTCTACAAGCATTTCCCTCATTCATCGTTTTTTATTTTCGTCCCCATCGGAAAACGGTGGATCAATATTCCACTGTGTATCCAACTATGTGTTGTAATTAGTTCACTGGATTCAATTCTATTTATAACGCTTATATAAATGCCTTTCATATAATTAAAAGATATCAGAGAAAAAACTATTTCTCAGTTTTAATTTATCTGAAAACGCGAATTACACTGCCATAGTTATAGAAAATTTATATTTACTTTTAAAAATATAATCGCATGGGTATTGTAGAACTTTATTCAAAATTTAACTTCATTTAACAACAGTGGAATTTAAAATACCACTGTTGGGGGAAAAAAGAACCTCTCTTATTAGTAATTAAAATCTTTTCAAACTTCAAGTTAATGTAATTACACCGGAGATAATTTAATATTATTTCGAATCGCGTGTTTAAAATTATTAGTAAAACACTTTACTGTATTGCACTTAGAAAAAAAAAACTTATACACGAGTTAAAATAACAATGAATTTAATGAATGTGAAAGCTGTTAAAAATTAAGAGTTAAGTTTAATTCAATTATTCATATTAATTACTTTCAGTTAAAGCATTTCTCTTAAATCAAATACAAGATATCAGAATTCTTAATGAAATTTTTTTAAAAAAATTCTTTTTAAACAAGGAATAGCGTCAATATTTTTAACACATTCATCAGTCAAAACATTAAATTTTAATTCCACTAAGTAAATATATTTACTTAAAGATATCGTAAAGTTTTAATAATTATTAAAAAATAACGTATCTAGATAAAAATGTATTCTTAGGAATTGATACTGATGTAGATATTGAACCAATGAGGAAAATTATTCTACTTTGTTTTTTAGATTTCTTTACACAAATTTTATCTCGTGCAGGGAACTTACTCCTTGTCAAGGCTAGCAGAGCTAATATGTACGTGTGAAGAAAAGTGAACTAAATGTACTAACGAATGTATATATTTTGTATTTTGGAGGCACCTTAACAAGCATCTGGTACATAAATGAAACTGAAGTAAATTTATAGCAAAAATTCCCTTTATGGCTCCAAATTCAGAGGGGTTTTCAAATCTTTGATCAGGGGTGAAAAACCTTGTATTTGTGGTGTGTAGGGGGGTGGGGATGAGCGAAACCCCAACTCTAAACTGACCACTGAAGCTATAATTTATTCCTTAAGGGAAAGGGGTCTAACCATTTAAAACTGTATAGAGCCCCAACGGTCAGTTAAGGAAATTTCACATAAAAAGTGGATGCACGCTGTCCGAGAGAGACTTTTCTTAGAAATTTTCCTAGATTTTCTTAGAGTTTAGATTGTTTATGTAAGACGATCTCGCTATTCGTCCCCTCTCTAAAAATGAAGCTAGAACGCATCACATAAAATATGAAAATAAATATCTTCGTCTGTAAAGTAGTTTTTGTTTTATCAAATCATTTGGGCATTACTTAACCCTCTTGTCGTAATTTGGTTTACTGCATTCTTCATACATATACAAGGTGAATCCAAAATCTTTGAGAGGTTATAAGACTCATCAAGACGGGTAAAAACTAAGATGGTACATGGAATCGAAAATAGCCTTTAATGGGTAAAAATCTAAAAAAATAAAGCAACTAAACCATGCATTTTTTTGTGTGTGTGTGTGTGTGTGTGGTGGCTAGCAGCATCGTTTTCCCGTTTACGTTGTACACATATATGAATCTGGAGCAGCATTATCTGTGATAACCTGGTGGGCTCCAATTTACTGCCTGACCGTCCTCAATGATGCAACTTACCACATCTCCCTGCGGTATATTCTATTACGTTTGTTGACTGCCTCTCCTGGCAGCAAGAAACGACATGTTTGGACATGCACGATGGTAATCTACCCATTTTGCGTAACCCAATGGGCGTAATCACTTCCTTGAAGTTTATCCGGCAAGTAGGATATGACATGGTGGCTGAATATATTTAGAGAGAAACCTGTGACATAAAAAAGTTCTAATGTGCATCAATAGAGGACGTTGTAAGCGGCATACTCTGAAAATTAAAAGACAATCACGCAAGATACGTTGCACGTGCATAAAGAGGAGGCATTTTTCCCCCGTAAACTTAAATATATAGGGGCGTGATTTAGCCGTTTGAACTGAGGCAAAAGTCTAATTAGAAATTAAAAATAGGAATAAAACCTCAAATTAGATGGTCAAAACAGACAAAATTGTCATACTTTAAAAATTACATTTAATTGTTGTTGAACGTTGTTTTTCCTTATCCTTCCCAAATTACTCCATAAAAATAATCATACACACTAAACAGTACAATTGGTTTACAGTGCAACTCAGGAACAATTCATCGAATTTCGAAGTAATTTGTGACATAACTAAATTCACTTTCATTATTCTACTTGTGTCATATTAATAAACTGCGATACATTTTTTAAAGTCATACAGGTTCTTACTTTCTTCCAATATATTCTATTCAAATTTGATGTCATTCTGACCAGCGTTTTTTTTTTCAGCATTTTGAATGTGGGACTTTAATTTTAATCCCCCTTGTATATATGCATACTCAAATACATCATATACAAAGAAAGGGAAAAAAAAAGAGAAATTTGAAATTATAAATTATAAATTAATTGAAATACGAATTTATTTCGTATACATTTTATCTTAGTACGAATGAAATTAAAGACGAAGCAATTTTTGACGAAGTAGATTCATGTTGAAAAGGAAATACCAGAGAATAATATTGGAATAAAAATGAATAAATTAATTATTATTCTTTCATCTCACGGAGGCAAATGTAAAGGAAACAAATTAAAACATACTAGAGCTTTAATAGGGAAAAATAGAAAAAAAAAGGAGAAATAAACAAACTCAAGTTTTAACTTGGGTAAATTAAAATTTATAATACAAAATTTCCATTTCATTATGTAAACAACAAAAACTGCTATTTATAACCTGAAACTATTTAATAACCATGATTAATTAAAAGCAAAAAAAAACCCCACTTCATTAGAGGAAAATATCACTTTTATAATTCACAAGGGACCGAAAACTATAGAATAATCAAACTGAGTCCCTTAATTAAAATATATTTCTCTTACATTCTACACTCTGAATAAACAAAGGTGGAATTAAAATAATATACTGTGTTATTGTTTTTCTTTTCTTTTCCACTTGTTTGTAATGAGTAATGATTTCATACGCTTTTATTCTTGTGTACTAAAGATTTTAAAGAAAGTGTAAAATTATTTTCGCTCTGCAAACATTTACTTTTTCGCAAAAATCACACTTTTGATAGTTACGTAGTGAATGGAAGTTTAATTGCGAAAAATTTTTGATTTCCGACGCTTGTGATTTATTTTACCTCGGTACAAAGTGTTTTTTATCTAACAACACCTTGGAGGTAATGGAATATATATATATATATATATATATATATATATATATATATATATATGTGTGTGTGTGTGTGTGTGTGTAAAAACTTAATACTTTAATCCTAAACTAAAATTACTAACTCCTCTATTAAAAAACCACCAAATCCGCAAATTCATCGTCTTTGAAATGGCCTTTCGGCATTAACCTTTTTTGTTTCCTTCCTGTTGGCGAGCTTAACAAACTCGCCAACCTATTTTGACACTTAAAAGCACTTCTAATTTGCAGAGTTAACAAATTCCTTTCTCACACGGGTATCGTCCCCAAAGTTATATAAGGCTGTGCGACCATCCTTTGTTGGATTATTTCTCTGTACGTTGGATAATAAAGATGCTACAAAACTTCTCCTGAAAAATCGTATTCTTTTTCGGTGACGACTACATCCCTTCGACTCTGTTGCATCCTCAAAGCATAGCAGGCCACACTATGTTTCATATATATACATATATACATATATATATACATATACATATATATATATATATATATATATATATATATATATATATTCTTTCGTTCCTTAAAACAGACCAATCTAGTGTTGCGTAGAATTAGGTGAGTACACAAAGGAGGGATTTGAGGGTTCAAACCCCTCCCATTAATCATAAACTGCAAAAGTTCAAGTTTTAAAAGTAACCCCTCGGCTCACTTTTACTTTTTTTAAATCATGATATGCACTTGTAAATAATATGCTGTGGCGATATGACTAACGTGCGTCCTACCCACCTACTAATTGGAGCAGGTAGGATGAGGCTCTTTGTTGTATTGAGAGATGGATAAAAACACTCAGCTTCCAAAATGAATGGGACAACACGAGTATTTATTTACCAAACTGTGATGTTAAAGGGAAAAAATATGTAAGCATTCGATGAGTCACGGAGCTTGATTATAAGCAACTATAATTTAAGGACGAGCGATCTTCAAACTGTGTGGCAACATCAAAACGTTAGGTTGCATTTTCTTTGCTCCGTAAAGGAAATATCCCATCGCAAGCGAGAGATACTACTCTGTCAAAGACACTCGGTGATCTTTCCTCTCTCCTTCGCTCGCTGAGAACTTCAAAAGATTGTTTTGGAACATTGAGGTCTATTATTTTAATACTCTAGGCCTAATGAGACCGGGGCTAAATATAGACAATTCCAAACATCAAAGTTATCAGGGTGATTCGTACCCACGAACAAAAGCACCAAAGAGCCTTACCCATGCGGCCATAAATCGTTCCACTTCGAAGGAGGTCCGCTTCATGGAGAGGTTTCATAAATATAATCTATCTACACACACTTTTCCACCAACAGAAACCAACATGGAGGACTTTCCGATTATTTCGGGTCCCTCATCAGATTGTCTAATAACTCTACAGTGCCAGGTCAGGATTTTGCTTTCTCCGTTCTACTGTAACTAAATCTACTGTATTAAACGGTAGATTCGATGCTTGCAATAACGACAGACCTAAAAGTTTTGAGGTAAATTGAATGACAAACAAGGAGGAATTGAATTGTACATCATATGGCCTTTTTTACCCGAATAAAATAAAATTAGACTTATAAAATATAGACAGATTAACAGAAACCAAAACCAACCAAATTGAAACTAAACTAGTCTATAGCGTCAGTTCAGATTAACCAACTGAACCTAAATTTCGACAGACTTACTATGCAGTAAAATCCTCAGACCAAAATTTCATTCTTCATGCTAATTTCATTTATGATTTAATATATTCATCCAAATACATCAATAGATGACGAGAAAAGAAAATAAAGAATTATGCAAGGCATTATTTTAATTACGTAAAGTCTCTGCAATTATTTCTTTATTGCATTCTTGGTAATTTATTTCCCCCTACTTAAGAAGTTTAATTGTTCTTTTAAATAAATCGGCGTTTTATTTTCTATCACTATAGCTTCAATTAGATGTTATATTTATCATTATCATCTTAAGCAAAGTCTCAATAATGTTGGTTCCCATGGAAACAACAGATGCCAAGCGAGTCATTCATTTTTAAAAGCGCAAAATTTTAATGACCAATTAATGAGCAATAATTCTCCAATTCCATCAACGTAAAGCCCTGTAAACGATGATCACCTCAGCAACAAACCCCCTCCCTCCATCTAAGTAGCTAGTTATCATAATTAATGCGTAACCAATTAATAAATAAACGCAACTAGAAAATAATTAAAATTCTTTTCCCCATTTCAAAATTCCTCTCTAGCAATTTTTGCCCTGTCCGAAAATTCATTCCGGAAGATTCCCATCCAAAACATTCCACAATGAATCATCAGTGCTATTATTAAAATTCATTTTCATTGGGTCCCAACATGTAAATGAAGTATTAGTTACGGCACCCTATTAAATGCTTCCCTAAGTAGTCCCAAGGCAATAAACTCGAGGATTATTTTTAATAACACTTCCCTCAAAATTTTTAAAGAGCGGAAAATAATGACTACCCCACCCTCCCCGTTCGTAAAAGCAACGTCACAAAAATAAAGTATTATCACGCTTGGCAGAAACGTATTGTATATGTATGTAACTATTTAAAATTGCATTTATAAAAATACAAAAAAAAAAAGAGCGAGCTATCTTTTTAATCGCCAACTTTTACGAGAAATTCATTATTTTCTCTGAAGCCGACAAAACTGCATATAAAAGATAATGAACCTATTAAAATTTCGCCGTAAAAAAAAAGTTAAAATAAAACGAACTAGCAAATTCTATCTCACTCTCTTTCACTCCGTAACTGATTATTTTGGAGCAAAAGAGGGAAAGGAACGAAATTGACGTTTAATGGAAAGACAAGATCCCGGAAAACAAAAAGGGGTTTCTTTAAAACAAAGACAATTAAAAACACGTGTTCACCGTTTTTTAAAAAGACAATGCCGAACTTCGAGTGGGAAATTATATACATTTTTTTTTCTTCCTATAAGTGTTTGTTGTTCTTGAACATGCAAAGCAGGGAAAGATGTCAAAACAGGGCACGTTATTACTTTATCAGAATGTCAGTGATTATTTTTTAAGAGTAAATTTAAAGTATTTTACAGAGACATTTGAATTTTCATTAATATATACTAAAGAAGGGTTCTTTTATATAATAAGACGGTAGATCAATATTCTGTAATATAGTAAAATAAGTATAATCCATATTACTTAATTTAATATGATTTTCAATGGTATTTTTTTCCATCTAAAGGCTATTAATACATTGTGTGTGGGTACATTTCGCAGCGGAATTGTACCGGGAGAGTTTTGAGCACAAATTTAGTTATTCAGTTAAGTCTCAATAGATCGAAAATTATTTAATTTTTTCAACCAACGCTTCGCATTTTTATACTGAAATATATAAATAAATATATATATATATATATAGAAAAATAAACAAACATATATATATATATATATATATATATATATATATATATATATATATATATATATATATATAATATTTTCGCAAGGATAAATAAAAAGTTGATTTTAAA
Source organism: Pardosa pseudoannulata (assembly GCA_032207245.1). NCBI lineage: Eukaryota > Metazoa > Arthropoda > Arachnida > Araneae > Lycosidae > Pardosa > Pardosa pseudoannulata. Next base: position 24,371,701 of record CM063498.1, on the reverse strand, counting down.
TCTAAATTGATTTTTTTTTAATCAACCTTCCCTTTCTGTGGTTCCGCATCGACTGATGTAAAAACTAGTTTTTATTTGTCTAAATTTTTCCAGAATCTATGTAGTAGACAAGAACATTCGGCTTCGTTTTCCTGTATATACCATTATTTCCGTACCCACAAACAAACCATGTTGTTACAATAACCAGTACTAGTACGTGACCCGAGATGAAGTATCAATCGTCAGAAAACGTACTAGTACGTGTCCCGCATACAATGTGTTAAGACCCGGATCTACGTTTAAAGTAGATTCCAAACACCTATGCATATAATATTCCTTATGGGATTCGAATTAGATTCCAAACACCTATGCATATAATATTCCTTATGGGATTCGAATCCATAGACTCCGATATCAAAAGACAGAGTTTTACTCTGACATATAAACAATATCTTAAAGGGTTCGTACTCTCAAACCACAGATGTTAGACACTTGGTTAATCGAATGCAAAGGACATTCCATTCCTACTACAGTGTACAAAGGTAGGAGAAAATGAAAGGATTTTGTTTGGTTAGTTGTTGGAGAGCTACGGCCTACTGTTTTTACTACACGGGGGCTAATGAGATCGGGACTTTCTGCTTATAGCCGATTCCTAACGGCTACAAACATCCATTTTAGCAGCGGGATTCAAACCCGTGATCTCCAGCTCAAAATAAAGAGCTCTACCATTAGTCCATCGTTCGGCAGGGGAAATTTGAATCCTTTTGATACCATTCTCTAAAAAGCTCCGAGTTAAATGCGTTTTTGAAGTTCTAACAAAATTTTGTCTACTGCTACATGCATGCTTGAATGTATACACACCTACGTATGAATTTTCCTTCTAATTTTGTTTAATATTTTGTTTACTTTGACCCTAAGCTCTAAAATATTTAATATTTAAAAATTTAATTTCCAACTTATTGTGTAAATATTTTTAACTATTCAAACTCTTAATATCATAAGTCTGAATACACAATGTACTATGTCTATGTTTATCTTCAAAAAAGCGAAACACTGATTAAAAGGCTTGACCGAGACAATCCAGCTAATTAATCCTGTTGATTTCTCTTTAGGACCTTTAGGATTTTGGTTAAAAAAGTTGAGTCCTGTTCAGTATATCTTAGTAATTGGGTCAACAGAAATGATGACCCAATTACTGAGGGTCGAGCTACTAAGGGTCGGTAAATTTATGGGCCAAGCCCGTCATTTCTGAGTTTCTTTCAGTGAGCATGAATAACAGCGAGCGAGAAATTAAATAACTAAATAGAGTGGAGTCTTAGACATATACATATACACACATACATACATATATACATATATATATAAATATATATATATATATATATATATATATATATATATATATATATATATATATATATATCACTAGCATACAGCCCGTCATATGACGAATTTAGTAGAATTTTTAATTTTCCACAATTGTAAAAAGTACCCTATGAGGTAGGTAAACAATGTTTTTTGGTAGAGAATCATCTGGTACATGCTCAATAATTTGTTTATCTTCAGACTTCTAAAATCTCCCGATACTCTGAATGCAATTTAAAATCACCTTGAATTCATTTAGTCAAACTGTGTGATTATGTATAAAAGACAAACACAAACGAACAAACTTTTTAATTTTCAAAGATATATAACTTGAACGCTAGATATTTATTAGTCCAGGAAACAGACTCCTAGACTTTTATGAAAAGAGTTTGTTGTTAATACCTGTGATAAAAGTTTCATTGCAACAAAAAATAATCGACGATTACATTTAAAATTATCACATATGTATCTAATATACTATTTAAGCCAAATATAAAACGCATGAAAATAATGCAGACGATATTTAAATAATTTAAAACAAGATTAAATGAGATGGTTAAAGGAATGACGTCCTAATGCTAGAAAAAAATGTTACTTTTACCTATTTATTATGTGATAAATTTAATCGCCTGCTCTTAACTGCGGAAAACAGGGTTTGAAATGATGGCATTAAACGCTCGAAAAGGTTGGAGAAGTTGTGGATTTGAATTTCTTGCTTTGAATTTTGCTCACCCTAACTCATGAAGCATCCAATGGAGATGCCCCTATCCATTCCAAGTTTAACCGCTTCATAAATTCAAAGACAGGCTGACAGATAAATTAGGCTATATATATATATATATATATATATATATATATATATATATATATATATATATATATATATATATATATATACATATATACACACATATATATACATATATATACACACATATATATACACATATATATATACATATATATACACATATATATATACACACACATATATATATATATATATATATACATATATACACATATACACATATATATACACACATATATATACACATATATACATATATATATACATATATATAAACATATATACATATATATATATATACATATATATAAACATATATACATATATATATATACATATATATACATATATACGTATAAATACTTGAACTAAACGGGTTTTTTTTTCTATTTCTAAAAGTACGAGAAAAAGATTTTTTGACTCAGCAAATTACGTAGTTAAGCGCCGTTTATATGTTTTACATTTACGCATCCTTTGCTTACTTAGTTACGTCATCATAATATATTTTATCACACTCGTTGCATTTGTCGTTGTAATCATAAAACTTTCTATTACGTGACGTAAAACGTCGGTTACACGTGTTTTTCTCTTTTCTCGGAGAAACATTTCAGTTGCAAATCATCGAATTTATTTCTTATGTGTCAAAATACTAATGAAAAAACATTTAACGCAGTTAATTAGATTCATATTGCTGTTCTAAATATACTCGCAGGCAAACAACAAATCAGACGAAGATTAGGTTTCTTTTGATTAAACGCCTACCTGCGTACACATACATGCTATAATTAGTACTCAAACTATGCAATAAAGGTATGATTCTCTAAATGTTTAATTTGACAATTGAATTACTGTTTACAATAAAACATACGGTAATATATTAATATTATTGTAATACTAGACTTAAGACTCGAGTTGGTTTTACATGGCCCCCTGGATTTTTTCGGCGGCCGAAGACGGACACCCCGAGCGAAGGTGGGCAAGCTATGTTCCATGAAGTTCTACAGGGGGGGGGCGAGAGATGCGACCCCGCCCGCACCAGCTGCGGAGAAGGACATTTTCCCGTGGAGGTGAAAACTTGACCGAGGAGGGGATGCCACCCCGGCCCCTCGCGAAGAGGAGAGGAGAGATGCCCGGTCGGAACGACGGAGAAGGGACATTCTTGTGAACGGAGCTGAGACCGGAGGAGGTGTTTTCCGCTCGGCACAGTTTATTTTTGTCCTCGGTCTTATTTGAGCCCTGTTTGAGTATGAATTGAAGTGTACATATGTTTTTTAACAAATCTTCTTAATAAAAAATGTTTAGTCAAGAGTTTTGTCATTGCTGTGATTAATTGTCGGCCATTTAGGCTTGAATCGAACCCAAGATACCTGCTCCAGACAAAATAGGCGAGCAGGTACAGAAACGAGGCTTGCAGACTTCAGAAAGTGCAGCCGGGGACGTGCGAGACGTTTATAATTGTGGTAGCTTCAGAATTATACCTTATAAATTTGCAATTATCAAAGCTGTTTATTAAATTTTTGATTATAAAATATTTCATTTACACACCCTTTTACGTTTGTTATTTGAACGTCCTATATTTCGTGCTTTGCGTTATTTTTATACAACACAAAAGTAAATAAATAAATAAGATAAAAATAAACAAAAAGGAATAATTGCAATTATTTACATTAAACAATATTAGAAGATCGTTTTTAAATATTTTTATTTAGTTTTATTTTTTTTAATTCCTTTATTATGCAACGGGGAAATTAATTTTCATTGAACAAATATTCATAAACATAAAATTTAATTACCTGTAACGTGCAGACAACAACATAGAATATTTCTTACCTATAAATAAAGAAAACTAATTAGTACATAAATATAGCCACACAAAAATCATAACTTACATAGTTAACCTTGACAACAGTATTATGTGCGACGCACATTTTAACAAATCATTAAATGTTTATTCTAAAAGGTGTAAAAATGAAAACATTCTAAAAGATGAAAATAATAGAAAACTAGAACACTTTATAAAAGAATGTACTAGGTTTGGGTATTATGCACATTATGGTCCAACCAGGGAGGTGTGTAGGAGTTGTCAGCGTTCCAAAAATAATCCTTTCCTATATTAGAGGAACAAAGCTAATTGAAAGCAGATATATCATCGATCACGATATCACGATCTTCAATCGTAAAATCGTTCGATCGAATCAATTTCCTTTATTCTATTATACAGATTTTTCACTTCGTAATATCTTAGCAATAAAGTAAAACAATATTAAGCTTAATTCAGCACTTCAATTAATAGTATATTATCTTAAATGATTCCGCAACTCCAGATATTTTATAGACAAACTCAATAAGCAACACGAATTTTCCTATTTTTAAAATAGACTCAATTTTCAAACATTTATAGATCTGAGGATATTACACATACTATATTACACAGAATAAAATAATGTTGTATGCATGTGCATTTTAGGTGAAAATTTAAATTAATACAGTTATTAAAGTTTTTATTATTACTAGAACAATCGAGCATTTAAAAATTTATAAACGTACATAAACAGTTATATTAATTGAACCAATCGAATGTTATATTTACTGTAATAAGAGCTATATTTATTTCAATTATTTCGTGACTTCCATAATGAGTAGCGCCGAACGATGGCCGAATGGTTAGAGCCTGATGTTCGGTTCCGAAGTTCGTGGGTTCGAGTCAAACTATGGTATTGATGTTCATAGCCGTTCGGAATCGACTTTAAACAGTAGAACCCGGTCTCATTAGCCTTCTTGTATCAAAAGAGTAGACCGTAGCGCTCCAAATCAATCCAATACGTGGCGAGTAGCCAATTTTTTACTGACATTCCGCATCTGATAATCGAGACATCATTTGGCAATCACTATTCTTAAGGACAGCGCTATTTAACTCTTTAACGCTTGTTGTTATTTTTAGTGGTATCTAAAAAGATACATGTAAATTTTTTTGTTTTTCAGAACTGAGACAAAAAGGATTTTTTTTTAAGCATCGGTTAGCACAAAAAAAAATATTTAAAACCCACCGAGCCACAAAACAAACTATTAGCTTTAGTAACTTATAAACTATAGATAAAATAATTTTTTAAAAAGGCAAAATAAATATAATGCTACATCTCCGAGATGTGGAGGATGGGCAGAATTTTTCCTTCAATAACAGCAAGAGGTGTAACTTTTTTTTTTTTTTGTTACAGAACGAGTTTTCTTTATGAGAGTAGGTAGAAAGCAATTTTATAAACAAACTACACAAATGTCAAGTAATCTCTATAAATTTAAAAAAAAAAATCTATTGGGTTCGATACTTTGAGCAGCACATATAAATTTACTTTTTCGGCGGGTTCAATGACTGAAATCATGACAAATGGCTTTATCTGTTATAAAACTTTGTTAAATGGAGTTTATTTTACATTTACTCGAGTACTTATTCTACATGTAATACCAAATAAATCTTTTTTTTTTTCCCGATGTATTTCCCTTTTCATAAATGGCATCGCTTGCGGTAATTCTAAGGATAGATAATCATTAACGTGCTGTATTCAATGTTGTTTAAACTTCATATTTATTTTATTCTGTGCAGTCGTAATAATTTTCATAATTTCAGCTATGCATCTATATGAAGTGGCATAGGGGTAGCAGCTTGGGCACCCACGACACAGGTACAAGGCTCGATCCCCGGCTGGGCAAGGTCGACTCAGCCTGTCAGTGGGTAGACAAAATGAGGACCAAACATAATTGGGAACTAAACACAGGCGATTCCGCTTAAGGTTAACCACTTAACCGGGATATATGTTTCACATCCCATGACTCTTGGTCTCCAAAATTGGTTTTGGTTTTGGAGCACTACGGTCTACTTTTTGCAACACGAGGGCTAATGAGACCGGGACCTACTTCTTAAAGCGAATTCCAAACAGCTAAGAACATCCATGCCATAATGGGATTCGAACCCATGAACTCCGGTTCCAAAGGCTAGCACCCTAACCATTCGGCCATCATTCGGCAAACTGAGATTGGAACCTTAGGCATTGGCCTCCAAATTGGGCTGTTGCACCAGAGAGTTTAATTTTATTCTATAGGATATCAACAGAAATAACCAGGGCATTAAAGGGTTAATAGTTATAATGCAAACTTAAAAATTTTCCACATAAGTATTTCAGATGTTTCTTACTTACGCAAATTGAATCATATCAAATACTTTTAATTCCGCTGCTTGCTTTTTCTAATCCACCATCGTTTCTATCCGAAGCGAACCAGTAAACAAGAATTTAAACAACGATTAAACAACAGCACTCATTGTTTTTCTATTATGATTTACTTGTCGTTCCGTTCAAAAGCCTCTTGCACTTAATTTCTATTTAGTGCTCGTGGGGAAGAAAGGGGGGAAAAAACTTCGTTCGTCATTTTTGTGTTAACGTTGCTTCCAGAGGAAACAACGACATGTGTTTGAAATTGTCGTTCTTGGCAAGTATTTTTTTATTTCCTCTTTATTTTTAAAAATCTTGCTGGTTTTCCTATTAAATGCCATTCATTCTCTCTAATAACGTCGATGAAAAATGCGAGGAATATATTTTCGATTTATATTCTGAAAAAGGAAGAGTGGAAAATTCATGACCTCAGTCATTATTTTGCATTTTTAGCTGCGTTTATTTACAGTTTATTTTTGATGCAGATGGAGAACTTATACTGATAGCGGATGTAATTTATTGTCATACCTAAGGGAAGATATTTTTTAATATGTTGTGTACGAGGCTGTACTTTGTATAGCCTATTTTTTATAAAGCATTCTAAGTGAAAGAATATACATTTAATAACTACTTTATTAAGCTGTCAATGATTCCATTAACATACAGTAATAGCAAGCTTAAAAAGAACTAGAGACTTTATAACATACATATTTAACAATATTTACTCTGAAAAAAATATGATTGAAATAAAATGCGTAATAGCTTTATTTTCTTGACAACGAGCCAAAGAAAGTATAGAAAAGAGTGTACAAAGGAAGAATTTAAAATATTTCGAACATGTTTATTTATTTTATTTATTAAAAAAAGGGAGTGAGAGTGAAAGAATAACAGAGGGATAGAGAATGAGAAACAGAGAGAGTGAGAGTGGGAAAGAGAGAGAGAGAGAGAAATAGAAAGAGAAAGAAATAAAGAAAAGAAACAGAGAGAAATAGAAACAGAAGTGAAATAGAAACAGAGAAGAACCAGAAACAGAGAGAAGGAGAAATAGAGAGAGAGAGAGAGAGAGAGAGAGAGAGTGAAAAATAGAAAGAGAAAGAAATAGAGAAACAGAAACAGAGAGAGAAAGAGGTTTTTTGGTTTGGTTTTTGGAGCGCTACGGTCTACTTTTTGCAACACGAGGACTAATGAGACCGGGACCTACTGCTTAAAGCCGATTCTGAACGACTACGAACATCCATGCCATAGTGGGATTCGAACCCACGAACTCCGGTTCCGAAGGCCAGCACCCTAGCCATCGTTCGGCGAGAGAGAAAGAGGAAGAGAGAAATAGAAACAGAAGGGGAAATATCAACAGAGAGAGAAGGAGAAATAGATACAGAAAGAGAAGGAGAAATAGAAACAGAGAGAAGGAGAAATAGAAACGGAGAGAGGAGAAGAAATAAAAACAGAGAAAAACAGAGAGAAATAGAAACAGAGATAGAGTGGGAGAAAATTACGAGAAAAAATTTATACTTTTCTTACAAATTCTTACTATTTCATGTACTGATAAAAATAACTGTATGAAAGAAAATACACTTAATAATTGCTTTATTTCGTTATCAAACCGTCAACTATAACAGAAAAAGTGTGGAAGACAAAGAATATAAAATATATATATTAGACATTATATTAAAATTTTTACATTTAAAAAAATATTTCGTGAAAGATTAAAGAGTTAATAAATTAATAAGTTTCCAAAAGGTCAATGCACATGCTTTCAGCAAAACTGATTTTTACAAAAAAGTACTTGTGTTTTCAATTCCAAATCGGTATTTTCTTTTTAGAAAAACAGTGAAAAAACATACATGTAATAATAATTTTATTTCCCTATATTCAAAAATACTTTTAAAAAAGTTAGTAGTGAAGGAAAAAAATTGTTTTTAGTGTATTTAAAGTATTAACTTTTTAATAATAAAATGCAAATGTTTTGAAAAATTCCGGTGGAAGAATAAAATGCTTATAACTCTGGTCTATCAACAAGTGCATTAAAATAATAAAAAAAAAATCTTAACAATTTTTCATTACATATATTTAACAATTCTATTTAGAAAAAAATATCTAATTAAAGAAAATACATGTAATAACAGCTTTATTGTTCTGTCTACGGGTTTAGTAATATTTTTAAAAAGTATGTGGAGAAGCATTTCACATTACTTTTCTAGTATACATATTTAACAAAGTTATTTTCTTTTTTAAAAAGCATTAAAAAAAAAAAAAGGAAATACAAATAATAACTAATTTGATTTTTTTTCCAAAGAATTTTAAATAAAATTTTTAAAAAAAGTGGGCGGAGAAAGAGCTGACCACTATACTAATACAAATATTTTTCTTCTCTCTAAAAAAATAAAGTTATCAACAAATTAAATAAAAGTGATAAATATTTTATTCCCCAATAAAACAAAACAGCAAAAAAAGGGAAGGCGGGGAAAAGTTTTAGTACCTTTCAGGATTTATTTGTTAACTTTTCCCTTCATTCGACAATACACGAAAACGTATCCGATGATATCGATGACGTAAAAGCAGTATTTTTCCTCCTCGATATGTCGATATAGCGTACACACACACACAGCTTTTCATTCTGCACGTTAACCAGAGCAAAAATCTTCTCCAATAAGCATTAAATCTGACATAACTTTTTCCTTCTTTTTTCCCCTTTTATGTTAACTCCCACCTTTCATCTGAGTCTGTAATATCTGTCATTTCACCGTCGAGTGAGTTTCCATGCACTAACATAATTTTTGACGTTACTACCTTATATTTCTCCCCTTTTTTTCTTTAGCAGCTCCTGTTATATTATCCGGATACGTTAGCATTGCTTTTCGATCTCCTCCACGTCTTTTCATGCATCTTTTTTTTTTTCTTTCTTCCCTTTCGTCTCTCCATCTTTCCTTTGAACAACGTTTTATCGACGCGAGAGATTGAAAATTTCCCTACGAGCCGGCAGCAAGAAGGAAAAAAAAAGGGAAGAATGGGGATACGGAAATCACGCGCAAGACAGCGGTAGTTTTTACGTTAAGAATTGGATTCTTGGATATACATAGAGAGGTAAAGTAAAAGATCACTTTGATAAATCAGACGAATCTGGGATAAAAACATTGATCAAAATTAGCGTGTGTGTGTGTGTGTGTGTGTGTGTAATCTCTCACATACACACAGAGGGAGAGGGAGACAGAGTGACAGGGAGAGAAAAACAGATAGAGAGTTAAAATTTCTACTAACCCCTCCCCCCTCTCTCTCTCTCTCTCTCTCTCTCTCTCTCTCTCTCTCTCACACACACACACACACACTCACTCACTCACTCTCTCTCTCTCACACACACACACACACACACACATGCACGCATGCACGCACGCACGCACGCGCACACGAAACACGCACCTACTGCTTAAAGCCGATTCCAAATGGTTACGGATATACATTCCATTGTAGGATTCGAACTTACAAACTGCAGTACCTAAGATCAACGCCCAACCCATTCAACTACCTTTTGGATATCGTTATTAGGTTTAGGGGGTGCTAGATTCGGCAATTTAATCCAGTTTCAAGTCTTCATTAATAAGTTCACTGCCTGACGTATTTTCGATAGTTTGCCCAAGGTGCCTACGTGAACTCTTTCTTATGCTATGCTGAAATATTTGCGGCAAATAAAATGAGTTATAAAATCATGATTGAAGAAGAATTCGTGGTGAGGGTCACCGGTGACCTCCCCATGCCAGTATACGTGTTATATACTTTTATTATTTACTGCCTCGACGAACACCGGTGGACCCCATGGCGCTGTAGCCCAGTCGAGTGCCGGTCACCGGTGACGCCCATGGCAGTCAACGAGTTAAACGTTTATGCACGTAGCTCAAAAGTACGGTCTTATTCTATGACTGATTAAAGAAACGTTTTAACTCCAAAAAAGGTGAATCACGGATAGCATCGTCCGCATTTCTCTGCAACACTAAATTTGCCTCGGAAATGAAGCAAACTTTGTCATCCGAAAGCGAAATTTAAAATTTTATAAAGAAATTATATTAGCTCAGCGGTCACGAATGGAATGATAGATAGTATAAAATTAAAAAGGAGTTTTCTACTAATTTTTACCCAATGAATCTAGCAGACGTCAGCTATTTAATGTGCGAATGTAGACACTCACGTTTTCGAGACGTCAAGAATTGCATATACTTTTAATATGCTTATATATTCTTAATTCTATCTTAATATTGGAAAACGTTGATTGCACTAAGTTTTCGAAATTATAATTGTATGATCGCGATTCTAGTACCATTTCTTCATTTTTAAAATCTTCTATTTGTAATATGAAGTACTTAAAACAAACCATTTCATTTGCGAATTCGAATTAATTATATACAGTTTAATCTGATGTTGCGGAGCCCCTAAAAGACGTTGGAACCGTAGGTAATTGTCTTACAATCCGACACTGCATATTATATATATATATATATATATATATATATATATATACATACACACACACATATATATATATATATATATATATATATATATATATACATACACACACACATATATATATATATCTTTTTCTTTGTGTATATAAATACATATACACATATCTATCTATATCTATCTATATCTATCTATATCTATCTATATCTATCTATATCTATAATCCATATCTATAATCCATATCTATAATCTATATATATGTACATATCAATATGTATACATAATATATACACATACATACACGTGTGTGTGTGTGTGTGTGTGTGTGTGTGTGTGTGTATAATAAATAAAACAAAAAAATAACCGTAACTGACAACAAAAAGCAAAATAAAATTATTAACCACAGTACTAGGAAAATTTAACCGAAACTAGTTCATTCAGAAACTTAATGATTTATTCCCCGTGAATGGCTTCTTTATTCAATGGAATCAGCCTTGCTTTTATAACTACACGGTCCTAATCAGGCCTCAAAAGTTCTTTTCAAACAGGATAAAATTATGCTTTAAAATAATACTGGTGTGTTAAGAATTAAAGTAGGTCAATTTTCACACGGCAGATAAATCTGAATAGGACTTTAATAGGTGTCTAGCTGGAAGGAATGTCTTTATTGATAAAACATTTCTTTCAAAAGAGACGCATTCAACATTGAATGAATAGCTTAAAATAGTCTGGAAATACTTTTCTAAACATATATATTTCAATGACACTAAAAATTCTTTTACTGATTCAAAAAAGTTATTCTTCTCTTTTACGGAATTCTTTATATTCAATATAAAAAATTATTCTTTGGAAGTAAAAATGTAACAATACTTTCATTGGTAGGTGTCAGACAAAAAAAAGGTGGTTGGTTAAGATGACAAATTTCACAATGACGATAATGACCAACAGAAAAAAAAATCTGAATTTACTATAAATATACAAATTTTTATAGCATTAAAAAAATAGTGGTGCTCACCCCTCCATATTTCTGTGTGAATAGATCTTTTCAAAACAAAAAGGAAAAAAAATCGTCTGCGATTGTCCCCGGCGCAGACGATCCGCCAAGGACAGCTTTCTAGAGATAAACAGTTAAACGTTCTTGTCTTTATTTTAGTTTGGCAGCTTTTTATTAAGGGTAATCTCACAGAAAATTTGATAAAAATCGACCTAGATTTTCGAAACGAGTTAAAGTAGGGGAGGGGAGGGGAGAAATCGTGATTTATCTGTGTTATAATCTTGTTAAAGAGAAAAAAAATTTTTTTGCTTTGACACAAGCTTCTAAGAGATATAAAATATATTTTATCCCGTCACGGGTTGCCACTAAACCGGTAATAATTGTGCGAATTTTCACTGTTTTATGTTCTGTGAGTTTTGTACGTGCCGTTAACGGCATGTTTTTAATATTTTGCAGGGATTTTTTTTCTACTAACCAGTAATTTCGATAATTTACGCAAATATTTCTTTTCAACTTTTGAACTTATTAAATTCCGTGTTGACATGCAAAAGACTAATTTGTGCTTGCTCTTTATAGAATGGAAAAATTTTCTACACTTTTAAACGAGAAGAAAAAATAACCGAATCAATGTCCTTTTCTTTTCGAAGTGATTACATATTTTAAATTATTCCAATAAACTTTCAATGTTAAAATTTTATTCTAATCAGTAATTAAATTATTTTTCTAGCTACCCGGTCAGCATTGAGGCTAGCGCATTAGCTTGCGTCATTGGAAAGCGCGGGTTCAAATATCGTTTAATCTTTGTTGTAAATCAACAGACTCGTATAATCTCGTCAAATATTTGTTACTTCCATAAGATTAAGTCTGTCATCAACAAAGTCGTCATAGTATAGTATTAAATAAATAAATTTTATGATATATATAACTTAATATAGAGTCATAATAATTTAATAATACTATAAAATAATGTAGCCGAGTTAATTGATGCAGACTTACAAAAACATCTTTAATTTAGAACACCAGATGACACACAAATCCCCGAAGGGAAAAACACAAAACAGAAAATATTTGATGTTATATTACATCGCGTTCTCAAAGAAAAAGCCTCGAAATCTATGTGCTAGGCTTTATATTAACTTCTTGTAGGGGAGCATCTCCAGGAATGATGTCATTCCGGTAACCAATCACCTTACTTTAATTACTTCTAGTTTATTCTAGAAGGTAGTACGTCACAATGCGAGGGAAAAAAATCAACGGGGCTGCGTTTCTAAATTTGAGGAGCCAGAAAATGAGCGTCCGCCGCCATATTTAAAAAAGATGTGTTTTAGAATTTTACTGTAACATATGTATTATATAGATACTGTTTTTGTTTATCCACATTGCAGTTGTAATTCATTTCATATATCGGATCAGAGTGTAGATGAAATACCTGCCTCAGTAACAACATTTTTATCAATTTAATTTCTGACATCGTGATGAAAGAACCTCAATTCAGAGAGCACAATAATTTCATTTTCCTAAGAATTCATTAACTTTCATTTCCCTCCATATTCTTCCAATGGTTCTCATGAGAGTTTAATAACTTTGTTCCCGAACCTCGCGACTGCTTATTTCTTTCAAGCTCCATTTCTAGCTGCTAGGAATGCTAAGATTAATAATTTTGGCGATTTCACTTTGAGTGACATAACCCAATGATTTTTTTTCTGTCTGATTTTTAATGTCTGCTTGAAGGCGAAAGTTTGGACGAGTCTAGCCTCGGCAAATCAAACAAGGGCTGGTCTTTTCCCTTAAATTACGACTCACTATTTTTAGGCACAATATATATGAATGTGTGCTTTTCTGTATGTATTTACATATTTATATTATTTCTCTCACACACACACACACACACACACACACACACACACACACACATATATATATATATATATATATATATATATATATATATATCCCTCAAAGATTCCAATCCTGTCGACTATCTTGACAAGTCTATTTCAAGGCATCTAAGCTACTCATAAAAAACAGCTCTCATTAGGTTTGCAGGAGCGACATTCGTTAATTTATATGCATTCTCAGGCTTTCGTTAAATTCATACTATAATCAGACAGTCGTAAACAAAGTTCATTAAAATCCCATTTAATTCCTTAAGGTACGGTATCTTGGATGGCATGCGCCCCATGTTCTTACAGCAACGAAAGTGGCATCGAAGTGAGGAAAAACTGTCATCCTAGACTGAGAAGACTACAATTTCTCAGTGGAAATATCTTTACTTTAAACTCATTGGAAATATGCTCAGTACCTTCTAATTGCTATTAAATGCCAGTAGCCCTAACTGAGCTTGTAAGTTTGGTTGTTTGGAACACTACGGTCTACTGTTTTTTCGACACAAGTTATAATGAAACCGGGACCTACTGCTTAAAGCAAATTCTGAGCAGCTACAAAACACAATTCCAGCAGCAAGATTCGAACCCGGGAAGCCCAGTACCAAAGAGAAGCGTGTTACCATTCTCCAATAGTTCTGATTTGGTTTGGAGTACTACGGTTTACTCTTTTGAAACACGAGGGCTAATGAGACCGGAAACTATTCCGAACAGGTACAAACACCCATGACAGGAGTGGGATTCGAAACCATGAACTCCAGTACCGACGAGCAGCGCCCTACCTATTCAGTCATTACTCAGTCGGTTTAAAGTTTGAATGAGTCATTAAGATCTTATAAGACAAATTACTAAAAGCTAATAATTTTATTCCTGAGAAACTGTAGAAAACATAATTTCGGAATTAATCTATTTTTTCAATTTGAAATTAAAATTATAAAAAAATAACTTGGTTAATAGGCTATTTTTTTAATATATTGCTCACATATCCATATAAACATACATCGTAGCAAAAGAGATAATTATTGCCAATGTTTAAAGAGAAACAGGAAAACTAAAAATTCAAAAAATATATTAGTCTCATAATCTTGAAAGCATCCATTAGTCAAGATCAGCAGAAACAAAACACGACATTATTCAGGTATAATAACTCAAAATTCCTATTTTTTTTATTTAAAAAAGAGAACAAGTAATCTTCGACGGCAATCCCTAAATAAGTTTCTTCTCCCCTCTTCCCTTTCTCCTTCGATCAGAAAGAGCAGAAAATGTGACAGATCATTTATATTGCTTATCTCATTTCTACGCGAAAATTCAATAAGTCGTCAAAACAACATCAGAGTCAATATATTTATATATTGGACGCAAGCTTCTTGAATTTTCCATCAACTTTTTATAATGTTTTGGGGATCTGATGTCAGTTATCGTAGAATACTTAAATGGACAGAGAAGCAAAATGGAAGTAGACTTGGTTAGTTGTGGCATTATTCTTTTTCCTCTGATAAAAGAAGGAATATGATAGAATCCATACTATAGAGAAAGTAATAAAATATTTCTTTCTGTCATAATTATGTAACATTCAGTTCTGCCATATTATAAATAACAAATATATACATGTAATATTAAAATCCCTTATTTACATATTTTAATATTAATTTAATAACTTTTGTTCATAAAGTACGTTGGGGTTTGTGCGGTAATTCTGATTTATCCCTCCAGACACGCTATAGACTTAATTCAGCCTCAGTCTGTACTATAATTACCGCTCACCAATAGTTAGCGCTCTCTCTTTAAACATAGGTATTTTTTATCACGTGATCAATTGTGCTTAGGGATTACCCGTTGTCTTTTTACCTGAGAAATCCCTACTTGAAAAATGTGTATGTGCAGAATCACATTGTCTGGGTGCGCGAGGTTGTAAAAGTGTTTGCCTGTCGAATGGATTTCATGTATCTCACCAGAAATAAAATGTGTTGTACCTTTTGAATGAGTCTCGCACATATTACATACATACACATATAAATAAATATACTATTGAACAACCACACACACATATGTACATATATGTGTTATGGTGACTATACATTATAATTGTTTCTCAAGATACATTGACTCACATTCAAAAATTACCAGGTTCATTTTAATTAGATTTATTATTAAATATATATCAGATAGCCACTGTTCTATCTAACTAAAAGCAAATGTATGAATAAAGAAGGAAACACAAAGAAAAATGCTAAAAATATATTAAAAAGTAAAAAAAACATGCCACATGTTGAACCTGAAAAAAAAAATGCAAGAGTCCATATGCACGCTACATACGGTCCTAAATCTAATACAGAAATACTATTGCGCGAAATAAGACTGCATGGGTAAATCACATCAATTCTATAGCTGTAGTTTTGGATTTACATTTGTCACACAAACACACGTTAAGACAAGAATATTAACATATTGTGAGCGGGTACATTTCGCGGCGGAATTGTACAGGGAGCGGGCGTTTTAAGCGTAAATTTAGATATTCAGTTAAATCTCGATAGATCGAAAATTTAATTTTTTAACCAACGTTTCGTATTTTATATTGAAATATCTAAACAAATATATAAATTGAATATATAAATAAAAACCATAAGATTTTTCTAAACATATTTTTAGTGGATAAATTTATAATAGTATCGTACATATGAAAAATTAAATAGAAATAGTAGTACATAATTTTAATTTTTTCGAATTATGTTATATATAAACATTTTTACATTATAAAAAAATGAAAAGAGCAATCATAAAACTAATGAAAAAACTAGTTTTTGTCTGAATTTTTCCAGAATCTGTAGTAGACAAGAACATTTAGCTTCTTTTCTCTGTATATACCGTTATTTTTGTACCCACAAACAAACCATGTCGATACACTAACCAGTACTTGTACGTTTCCAGCGCTCAAGTATCAATTGTCAGAAAACGTACTAGTACGTGTCTCGCATACAATGTGTTAACAAAACCAATATACATATCTAACAGCGAACAGGTATGCAAAAATTTGATACAGATATGCATATTTTTCAATTCCCATTATTTAGTTCACACTCTCCCTATATATAATTATATATCTTATTCAAATTTTAAATCGTTAATAAAATGCTTTTTATTCTTACACTCAAGTTCAAATACATTTTTTTGACACTTAATGTTAATACAGATTTTTAAATATTAATTCATTAAATTTAATTTCCATCAGTCACTGAACTTTTACAATAATGGTGTTCACAGAATCGAGCCAATATCAGTGCAATTCTCCGCCAAACGCAGCTACGGTACTGCTGAACGAAGAATGCTACCATTAATACTATAATACGCATCAACAATACATAAGATGCAAGGTAGCACTGTAGATTACACACTACTATATCTAGGACGAAAACTCTTCTTTACCGGTCAAATACATGTCGCCCTGAGCCGTGTGAAATCATCAGATGGACTATTCATTGAAGAACTGGACTGATCGAAACTCACTGGAAAGGTTACTTGCAACAATGAAGCATTACAAGAGATGAATAGAATGAGAAATTTTAGACCACCATCAGCTTCATAAATTAGAAACGAAAGAAAAAATAGAAAGCGAATAAATAGTAACAAACAGAAATAATAGTGCAACACCATATATACAAAGGAAAATGGAAAATCGCTTTCTATTTTGTTAATATTGTGATTCTGTCATATGTATATACATATTTATATTAATTGTAATTATTTAATAAAAAGTAACTAAAATAAAATTTCTTTGTTAACCTAAGTAGGAATTGACCTGTAGAATTTTTTTTTAATTTACTACTTGTTCTGGTTAAATACCTTCTTCTATATTTTATCCACACTCTCTTTGCACTCCTTTTACACTCATAGCGAGGTCAAAATAATGGCAACAGATGTAAAATGCATCCAAAATATATCTCTTACGGTAAATTATTCAATATCTGATACAAATCTACAATTCTGTGAATTAAAAACAACATGTCTATATTTTTTTCTCGTCTATCTCGCTGCATTCTTGGAGTTACCCTGTTTATATCTACATACACACACAAAGAAGACTACAAAGGCAGATCCAAAAAATATTTTGGCATTATGAGTTCAATGGGTGTAAAAACATTCCATTCATTAAAGTAAAGAGGTCTATATGTTGTTTTTTTTCCTTTTTTGGTAATTACCAATTACTTTCATCATGGATGATCGCATAGAAGTAAAAAAAAAAATAAACAAAATTTTCTTTAGATAGATCATTACTTAGCCAAGGTGCACTAAGTCGTTACGGATTTGAAAATAATCAAAGGATGAAAGGGGGAAAAAAAGGAACGTAACTTCCGATTTCGAAAAAGGGGGAGCCGAGAAAAAAAAAGGCCAACACTCTTCAAAAACCCTTTAAAACATGACTGTACAAAACGATAGCTGTTATTTCTTCTATATTCATGTTAAGTATTTTTTATATTTTTTTCCTGAGCGGCATTTGAAGATGCATGCATTAAAACTGAAAATACGAAAAACATCACGATAAAAAAGTAGTGGGTGAGTCAGCGAAAGCAGATATCCCCCCTCCCAACCTACACCCCCTTTAACACACCCTTTAATACGTCTTTGAAATCAATTAGCCAACACCAGGAAATCTTGAAAAAGTAAACCTCTCAAAATCAAATCAACGCGAAAACTAGACGCTACTCCCCCCCCTACCACCTTCTCTCTATCACCCAAGGAAAAACGGAATAAAGGGAGGGGGAAAAACCTCCCTCAAAAAGATACGAAAGAAGGGGGAAAGGAAATGAAAAAAAATAAGGGGAGAAAAAAAACTTTGCGTGCAGCACGTCACCACACGACAGCTTTCCATCAATCTGATTGGCTAGAGACGGCACGTTCCCGATCTTGCCCTCCCTTCCGCCAACCCCCTTTCCAAAATCCCGCCATGTGGTCGTTAGGGGGGTGCAGTGGACTCTCACGGATCGATTCTTTTCTAAAACGTGGACCAAGCTTCTGGAGATAATTGCTTGGTGTTTTAAGTAGGGGGGGGGGGAGGGGCTCCTCAATATGCCTGGCAATGTTCGTATAAAAAGATGGAAAATAGCCAGCACTGAAACAAGCGACGATGAAAGGTCGTAGATAAAAAAGACACTGACTACTAGTAATAGTCGTAAGGCTTTTTACATAACCGTAACACTCCGGAAAATGTGTTTAGGTAACCCAACACGTTCACTAACAAATAAAGTTGCGAGGGCGGAGAATGGAAAAAAAATTGGGAACCCGGAAGTGAAAATCCCAGAATGGATGAGACAGTGGATAAAAGATCTTGGCATACCACTTGATTAATCGAGGTTCAGTGAATATGTAGATCTCAAACTGAACATATATCTCCACCCTATACGTGCGTGTGTAGTACATATATGTACATGAATATAAGTGTACAAGTTGAGCAAAAGCAGAATCGTAAAATAAATTTGTTAACCCTTTCGCGGGGCTTGGGAAGATTACTTCCAATCTACATGATCTTACAAAATACAACCGTGGGAAGCGCAAAACTTATTACACTATATTGACGATGGGAAGACTAAATCCTACTTCAGTTTTGTGTCGTCACCGATTGTTCGACCGATTGAGTAGAATTAGCTCTTCTGTTTTGAAAGTTTGTAAATGTTGTGTGAGAAATAAATTGCCCGCGAAAATGTTAATCACATCCATTAACTAATTGTATCGTAAGACATTTTAAATATTAGATTAGGTTTGATTAATACAAAGAAAAATCCTGTAAGTGGAATAAATGTCTCATTCTATTTTATATATGTGACGACCGTAGCCGTCACATCATCTATCCCACGGAATGTAGTCGTGTCCATTGTTAGTCCGCTACGATACAGGGGGAGAGTGGCATGCAGAGGAACCAACAGCTTCGACTAACTTCATTTATTCCTGTTTCACATGATTACAATGAAAACAAGCATCGAACAACAACCAGAATCACAACGAACAACCCAACGAACAACCTTGGTGCTCGCCTATTTCAAAACATTTTAAAACTGGAATCCAAGTCATGATTAACGTCGAGAGACAGCCAATCATGCCGTATAGAAAGTTCTCGGAAATTCTAAAAACCCATCCCACTGACAGAGTGCCGTGTGCAAATCCCAAAACCAGAAAAACGCCGCCATTTTAAAAGAATTTACATATAACCAAAACCAAAATATTTTAAGCAACGCAGGCCATTATATATATATATATATATATATATATATATATATATATATATATATATATATGGGAGTGGGAGTGTGGTGTGGGAGAAAGAGAGAGAGAGAGAGAGAGAGAAAGAGAGTTGGTGAGAAAGAGAGCGCGATGTGAAAGAGAGAATGAGAGAGAAAGAAATAGTGAGAGAAAAAGAAAAAGAGCATGAGAGAGAAAGAGTGAGTGAGAAAGAGAGATATAGCGCGAGTGAAAGAGAGAATGAGAGAGAAAAAGAGAAAAAAATATAGTTTTTAAATTTTAAGTTTTAGCTGTAATAAAGAAAAGAGGCTCAGTACAAAACCACAGCCTGCTTTTTCCTCCATGAATAAAATATTAATTTTCATTTTTTGCTTTGTCCTCATAAAACCTCATGGCATCCGCGTGATTCATTCGGACTCCGAGCGCTAATAATGCATTTTTGACTGGTTCCTTAATAAAACACAGAAATAGTGAATGTACGAATTTGCATGAAAAAGTGCACTTGCCTCGATCTTGGTTTGCCAAGTCTCTGTGTAGTTGGATGTGCGTTGAAATCACTCTGAAATTCGAAGTTTTATCGTACAATCTTTAGGTGTGTTAAAGTAACTTGGTCATCGACTCTTCGTTTGAATGTTGAGGTGATGTAATGACTATATATCTTTGACATATCTTTTTAAAAATTCATTACTTAATGAACTAAACTATACAATTTAAAAAAAAAAACAATATCGTTATTTATAATCTAGGAATATTTAGAATATAACTTTTTAGTTTGAATAAAAAATAAACTGTTACAATGAAGACTTTGCAACTGTAAAGGTAATATGAAGCAGTATAACAAAAATAAATAAATAAATAAATAAATAAAATAAAAGCCTAAAATTTTGAAACATTCTTAAATTCCATAATATTGCCTCATATATCGCCCAAAATGCCTCTATCGATTTCTGAAACACATAAGTTTTTAGTTAAAGTTGATTCAAATAACAAATTCCATTTTTCTGGAGAAACTGCAAAAAATTCAAAATGAAAACCATGTCTACCAGACAGTCTTATCGCCAGTTTCATTGATTTCCTTACCTTAGTACTTCGACTCCAGGGAAAAAGCGAACACGTTTGGCTATTTTTTTTTTCGCCAAATATGAAACACGTTTCAAACATTTCTCTTGATACTGTTAGAATTTATCGTATTCAACCAGGAAACGTTCGTTCCAGATTTCGAAGTTGAATCGTAAAGTAAAATTGAAATCAGAAATAACATTGTAGAACACATGAAAAATTACTTTAGTACTTTAAATTACTTTAGATTTTTAGTACACTGCATCGCATTACAAACTTTTACTTTTAAATTTTTTAGTAACATAACTATTTTACAACTTTTACTTTTTATCTATATGAATCTATTCAAAGTATTTTAATCGTCAAAAAACAATTATATTTCGAGATCTGGAAGAATAACTACTATTGTTGTATATAACTATGTAACTGTGTACTTCTGTTTTAACTGTAACTGTGTGTTAGTACGTTAATAAAGATACCAGATATAACATGGCGTAGTCGGTAGGATTCGAATCTATGCGGGAAAATTCCAATGGGAAGGTGTTGTATACAACTGTGTTTGTAATTGTACTCCTGTTTTCATTGTAACTGTAACTGTGTGTTAGTACGTTAATAAAGATACCAGATATAACAACTATAACATGTTTGAAAACAACCATATGATAGAATTATTGTTTCATTTTAGCATTATGCCTTAGTTTGCCTGTTTGAACAACAATATAAAAAGTAATTTTTAAATCTCTTATTTAACAATAGAAATGATAAAATATAAAATACATATACACTAAATATAAAATATTTTGTTTTTACCTCTACCGCTCTCAAATAGATGGCGATACTAGTTTGAAATTTCTGCAATTGGGATTTATACATTTCATTTTACATATTTTATTTTTCTCAAATTAACTTTTAGAATTGAATATTCTGTACTGTCACTCCATTCCAAAGGAAAATATAGAAGAGCTTCAACCTATTACGCCTTCTATCAAGCCATGACTAAACATCAGAAGTTTATTTCTATTAAAAAAGCGGCCGCAAAAGATAATCTTCTAATGCATGCAACTAAAATGTTACAAAAATCAAAAAGAAAATTTCCTCCTGCTCAAATGGATGACACTGTGTGAATACAAGTCCCTGATGTCGACCGTGGTACAGATGCCCGAAATGTATTGGTGGTTGTTGGAATAGAAGATTCCTATTTTGATAAATAAGTAAAAAAACATGGTACGCTCAAACAGCTTTATACCCGTAATCAGTTTATATTTTGTAAAGAAAAGTTATTCTCCATAGATGAGATTTCTTCTCAAGAAATGTCGCTCTGAGAGAAGTCGCTGAAGCTAATTCGAGATGTGGATGGCATGTCTATAAACGTTGTCATTGCAAAAAGAAATGTTTAGTTACTAAATGCCATTAATAAATGTAAGGGACTCTTGTGCAATTCAAATTGCTATAATAGTATAAATTGGTGCAACAAATAAGATAATATAACGTCAATCACATAATTAAGTTAATTATTGGTATTATTTTCTGTTCTAAGAGTATTCGGTTTGTTTTATGTTCAACAGTTACATGTGCTATTACTATAAATTTGACTGTATTATGAAGAAGAAAATATAAATATCCGACATGTTCAACATTCACCATTAGTGCATGGTGAATGTCGACATTTACCAGTGTAAGTCAGAAATAAGGGTATTTAGCAAATATTTCGGACATACACCAAACGACTACGTGAATGTTGACATTCACCGGTGAAAGTCGACATTCTCCAGATTTCGGTCTTTCACAGTAACATATACACTAAATATAAAATATTTTGTTTTTACCTCTACCGCTCTCAAATAGATGGCGATACTAGTTTGAAATCTCTGCAATTGGGATGTATTTAATCTTACTAATTTTATTTTTCTCAAATTGGCTTTTAGGATTGAATATTCTGTACTATCACTGGAATTGAACATGCGTGCAAAATTTCAGATCTCTATCTAATCAGGAAGGTAGTTGAAAACTCATTTCAAAGAATCAACTGAGACACAGGTGAAGTTAGGTAAAAGTTATTTATAAGGGACATTTTTCTCTAAAGTGTGAAGAATACTGAAGAACTTGACGTTACCCTCTACTCCCCCCTCACACCTAGACGGGATTGGACAGACCCAATGAAGGGTCACTGAGAAAGAACGAAGGGGTGAATAGAGACAGATTTTACAAAGTTCCGTCACATTGTGACCACCTGTCAAAATCTACTAGATGATTTTGATTAGAACATGTATGCCAGTATCGAGATTCGAAACCACGAACTTCGGTACCAACGAGCAGTGCCCTACCATTCGGATATCGTTCGGCATTCTGGCACCGGAATTCGGTGGATCGAATTATGCAGCTGCCATGACTGTTGTAACCGTTAGGAATAGGCTTTAAGTAGAAGGTCCTTTTTTTACCGTAATGAATCAAATTAAATCATTACAGGATAACATTTTAACTGCATTTTAATTTTAATTAAAAAGCCGAGAAACGATGATACTATAAATGAAAATCTTCCCATTATTTAGTTTTTCAGCAAATACGAAAACAATGTATTAAAATAATTGTAGCAACGAGTAGCATATATTAAAATATAGGAGTATATAATGATTCAATTATGACTTAAGTACTTCCAATTTCGCCGAAACGCAGTCAAAAATGTCAATTAGATGTTTTTGAGTTAATTGCAGTATGAACGTACAGGCGTAACAGTCCTATTTGTCAAAATTGATTACGACGCCCAAAAGATGGCCGAATAGTTAGGTCGCTGATCTTCAGTACCGGAGTACGTTGATTCGGGTTCCACTGTGGTATGGATGTTCGTTGTCATTCGGAATCGGCCTTAAGCTGTAGGTCCTGGTGTCATTGGCCCTCGTGTTACATAAAATCAGATAGGGCGCTGTAAACCTAAATTGATTACGACACGGGGAAAAATCAGCATTTTCATTAAAATCTGACCATTGAAAGTTTTCAATTTTCGCTATTACAATACTTCCTCAACATCTCAGAATTTAATAAAAAGTATGCTTTATACACGAGTGAAAGCTATTAAATATTTTTTCTCAGCTCAGTAGAATAATCTGTCAACTCATAAGAGAACACATGACTATTTTGGTTTTGGCCTGTAGAGCTACAGTCTACTTTTTGCAACACGAGGTGTAATGAGACCAGGACCGTCTGATAAAAGCCGATTCCAAATGGCTGCGAACATGAATGCCACTGTGGGATTCAAGCCCACGAACCGAAGATCAGCCACGAGTACCGAAGATCAGTCCCCTAATCATCTGGCAATCGTTCGACGTGATAGGAGAAAGAATTTCTCATCGTGTGAATAAGACTAGTGTTTTTAATTTCAAACGAAACCTTTAATCTACAATCAAATTGTACCACAACAACCTAACACTATTACAAACAAAACCAAGATTTCTTCTCATCATACAAATACGGACATCAGTAAGAAAAAAAAATCAGAATATTCTCAATTTCATTGATTTCCTCCGAGAGAGACCTAGAGATTTGCTCTTGCAAATGCTCGTGGATTGGATAAAGAAAGGAAAAAAAAATTTTTTTTTGTCGACATCCTCCGTTCCTTCAATCTAAAACCCATTTGTGCCCGTCTCTTCATATAGAACTGTGGAAGTCCGTGACAAGTGAAGCAGAGAAAAGGAGACAATCTCTTTTTTTGCTCAAGCTGTTATATCGCCAAATGCTTAAAGGAGAAGAAAGCCTTGCAAATCTGAATGTATTGGAATATAATCTTCCAACTTGTACGGTAGTGAGTATTTTGCACACCTTTTCCCTTGCTTTTTGATCTGCTTTACGTAAACGGAAATTTTAGGAAGACGAAATTATTCCCTGTTTGACAGACGTGATCTGTTTTTATAAATGATTTTCAATATTTCATGATGTCTAAGAAATATAATTTGCGTAAGACTTCCGGGGTGGATGCAAGATGTCAAACAATTCGTCCTACAGATTTGGATTAATATCGATTTTTTTCTTCTTCGTGGCACGACAATCCAAGATGGCCATGAAAAAAGTGATGTCTCATTTAACTGACGTCACGAGGGAGATTTTAAAAAGGGAAACGAAACAAAGATTTAAACAGTGATATCATTAATAATCTTACCAATAACGATCCCACTGATGCCGCTAAAGAAGGCATTTGGTCATTCTCGCCATAGGTTCCTTATTTTGTGTATATGTATTTTATAAAAATCCTAAAAAATCTCAAAATATCTATAAAACTATTAAACAGTAACAAAAAACCTTTAAAAATAGCGAAAGATGAAGTCTTCACACTCCCATCCTAAGTAAAATTTAACGACTTTATATGATCAAAGCTCTTCAATCCGATTGGCCGTCTAGAGGAAAGTTCAATCTCTAATTTGAATTGAACTTCTCACCTCAAGTTACCAATGTGAACGGATGTCAGTAGCCTCAAAAACATTGCTTGTTTCTTCTATCCCTAAACTCTCTGCTCTCTAGATTGTGTAAAACTCAAGAATCCATCACTATCCCTTTCATCTTTTAGTTATTTTCATTCGTTGACAATTTTATGCTTACTGTTAGAAATCTCAGGATTAGAGGACAAGGCCCAAAAAATCACGTTCCACCATGCCATGAAGGCGCTTGGGGTCTTTGGAACCGTGGCAACACCTCCTTTAGGAGGTGTTGACCGTGGTCGCTACGAGAGGACGTTTTTGCCCTTCCTAGAGAGAGGGAAGTTCTGCTGCTAGTCGCTAGACGTGGTTAGTTCGTGATTAGTACATAGCTTTTGTGGGCTTCGGGTCAAGTTCTGATTGCTAAATCTTTAGAGTCTAGGGACGCGGTGGTTCTCTACTAAAGGGAAGGTTTCTCTTCCTTTTGTGTCCATGTTGTCGTAAAGTTTTGATGAGTAATCAGTTCTGAAATTCGGCGTTGAGTAACTGTGAAGGAACTGTATTTTGGCATCCAATATCAACACCAGAAGAGATCCGTCTGTAGTTCATGGTATATAACGTTGTAAAAGTCGGATCGCAATCGACAAAGAAATTTAATCGTACTGGTTGTCTTTTGTTGTCTCCTAAGCATCTATACATTTTGGGCTAGGATCTAAATACGTTACTGGCCTTATGCCCAATCGTTAAACGCCCAGTCTCACTGGCTATCTTGTTGCAAAAAGTAGACCGTAGCGCTCCAAACAAAACTAGATGAATATTTTACGCACTTAGAAACATTAATTCTATTACTCTCTTCGACAAGGTGAAATTTGTTAATTTCAAGAGATGAAGGGATTAAAAATGCACATGAAATGTTTACAATGTATACAATGATATGTGCTAACAAAGCCATCTCGAGCCCCGTTGATTTTATGATATTGGATTACATAATATGAATAGCTCATTATTTAGTCTTCTGCGATCAAGTTTTATATACTTGATAAAAAAGCAGATAAAAATGATAGTGAAGTTTTCCAATATATGTCTTTGTATGGTTATGTATGCGTGTGTATATGCATCAGATCTTTTCATCATATTCTCAACAGCTTTAAAAAAGTACAGTTTATATCGTGTTAATAAACAAACAGTATAAAAAATTCATTAAGATTTATAATTAATTTTGCATTCAAGAATTGAAAAATAAAATCAAGCTGCTTGCTTAGTACTACTCTTTTAATTAAATATTATTAAAACTTAATCTACAGAGTCAACATTAAATACATACATTTGCTAAAAGAATTAATTTAAATACATAAATTGAAAAATAAAACTAGTTGAAAAAAATGTTGGTCGGCAAAGAAAACAGAGTAAGAAAACATTAACATCACACAGAGACGTTTTTTAAAAGCACTAATTATTAGTAAGCTGGAAGAATTTAGGTATTTATTTTAAAAAGAGGGGGAAAATGCAAGTAAGAAAAAGCTAACAAAGCTTCAAACAATGTAAACAGAAAAATATTGTTATGGATAAAAATGTTCAACAATTAAAAGCTCTAATACAAATATGTATAATATATCGATCTCGGTTCTTTTTAATGAGAGTAATATTTTCATATTTATTATTAATAAAAATACAACACACATGTACGGGATAGAGTACATACATGAATACATATATAAATATCAGGTTCCGTATTGTACGCACGTAGTCACAAGTTTCTTATACTTTTTAAACCATGCTTTATTAAATTCAGTCCTTTCGTTAAGCTTTGACTACGCCATTACAGATACTCCTTTGTTCGATAACATGGTCGAATAGCGTAGATAGTGTTGCCCAGCCCAGCTTCCGACTAAAAAGTGCGCCCAAAAACTTGCTGGCGTTAGCCTTTTCTTCCTGATGTTATTTCAGACCTTTTTTCACTGTATACATCCACCCGAGGGTGCGTCTCTCTCATCTCACGTGATCTTTAAATGGTTCCACTTATTTTTAACTATAACTCCCTTAATTTTTAAAACCATGTTTACAAACCTGACACACACACGCACATATATACACCCACGCATACACGCATAAATATATACAAGCACACACACATATATACGGACACATGTACATACATACGATGAAATAAACCAATTAACCAGTATTTATACTTAATAAAAATAGATGTTAATATATATAAAACAATACATTTAAATTGAGTTATAATTTTCAATCATCAGATATCATTTTCAACAGCGGATGTGCCTCTGAATATTTCAGAAGTGTTTTAAGAACATCTTCCACAGTGGTCGAAATTCCATTGTGTTTCCATGAAATACATTCTAGTTTCTATTTAGAAGTTAATAAATGCAAAATATTGTTAACATTTTGCAAGTATCCATCCAAAATACATGTTAGTGTCCTACAGATCTCTGGTTACTCTTCTAATACAAAGGATTACATTTTTATTTTGCATAAATTATAAATTTAAATAGAGAGTTATGTTATTCCATATCACTATGTTAATATTTTCTTCATAATGCAAAGACAAAATAGTAATCTATATGTTTAGGTCAACTTTGCTTAAGTATACAGTTAAACTTCTTTCTAATGATACATGGCTCATATCAGTTTAGTTTAGAACGCTAAGGTGTATTGTTTTGCTACATGAAGGTTAATAAGACAAGGAACTACTGTTTAAAGCCAATTCATAACGACTACTAACATCCATGTCAACAGCGTGATTCGAACCTGTGAACGCTGGTACATAAAAACAGCATTCTACCATTCAGCAATCGTTCACCGTAATGATACAGGGAAAATATTGCTATAGAAAGATTATCGTTGTAGCCAGTATTGTGATGCCAAGTTCCACTGTATTATGGACGAAACCAGCTTGACCAGCGATTTACACGTGTAAGGATGTTCAACACCCTAATATCCTACATAAAACGATATATTTAAAAAAAAAAAATGATTTTGAACCCAAGAATTTTATTAGGCACATGATTATACATTTGTATACTTTTTGTAAAATTATAATCTAATAAGTACATAGAGTATATTATAAAAACTAATGAACCATTAACCAAAATAGCAGTGGCAACACATAAAAACAATTCTAAACCTTTCACTAAAGAAGTGTGAAAGCCACTGCGCTTGACCTGCGCAAACATCCGCCTGTTCAGTTTGAAAATGGCAAAAACGAGGAACATATCAAGTGCGATTATTGCAGGTCTTCAACTCATCTTTGCAACTGTCAGTTAATATTCTATACGAATCTAGTTAAAAACTACTCTTTCTTTTGCTTGAATAACAAGATTTCCAAATGCATTCATTTAAAACCACCCCTTCTGAAAGGGAACACTGTTCAGGTAGAATGGCTACTATTCCACGTTTTCAAAAGGGATTCGGGACGTTCTTTCGGATTTCCATGCCATATGCTGTCAGAATAACAGACGTTGGAGTCTAACAGGGCTGGACATACCTTCAGTAGTGAACAATGCCAGGGGTGGGTGATACGGATTTAGTGACACAAAGAAACCAACGCTCGAGAATAACAAGTCGAAGCCCCAAGACGCCTTAGTGGGTCGGAACAGCCCTGGTTATCTGATACGCCAATAGTAAGGTGGGGGGTTGCCCAGTTCATAAATCAGGCATGGCAGCTTCGCAGCTGGTGGGGTACACAGGTATGCGCGCTTGATGGTTGGTTTGGTTGTAGCTGGGGGTATAATTTTCAGGACCAACCAGGAGAAAAACATTCGCTGTTTTCGTTCAGAACTTCGAAAGAATATAGTTCCTGCATTCGTTTTAGTGGAAAATAAGTTTTAAAAATAAAGGAACATGAGATGAAACACAGCATTCGATTTTGCGAAAATGAAGCAATAGTAATTCATGAATAAATATTTTGATTCAGTAAGTGTTACGAATATGTATATGTTAAACTTAATGTGTTACACAAATTACACTTAACGTGTATTTGTATTTACTTTTGCGTGTATTCATATATGAATATATAGGCATATATGTGGGTATACTTATAGGCATATACATGTATATAAATATGCCATGTATTTATACATACAAATATACGTAATAGGCGAGTAAAGATATGCATTTACGTAAATACTATATGTATGTATACATATATAAATCATAATACAATATATGTATGTATATATAATATTGCACATGTAGCTATACTATACCATTATACTATATGCATATATAGTATTGTATACAATATATATGTATATATATACAAGTCTGTAGGTGATATATAAGTATATGTGTGTACATATACGTATGTGTTTATAAAGTGCATAAATGTCTGACTTTATAAACTCAGCAAAAATTAAATATACTTTTTTTAATCTCTGAGTGAAGCATTGTTATAATGAAGACCGTAAAATAAAATTCTAATGCATGACGTAATAAAATATATTTAATATATAATATTTACTATACTCTTTCAATAATGAAAAACATTTTAAGTCCAAGAAACCATTAGTGATTTTAATTAATACAAAATTACCTTCCCGATAAGGCTAGTTTAGAAATTTTAGAAAAGGAGCCCTGTTTGTTATTACACTTGGCAAACATCAAAAATTTAATTTAAAATATTAACTCAATATTTTTTCCAACAGAAAAATTAATGAGCTCTTTTGTTATTACACTTGGTCCAGGAAACCATTAGATATTTTAATGAATACAAAATTACCTTCCCGATAAGGCTAGTTTAGAAATTTTAGAAAAGGAGCTCTTTTGTTATTACACTTGGTCCATGAAACCATTAGATATTTTAATGAATACAAAATTACCTTCCCGATAAGGCTAGTTTAGAAATTTTATAAAAGGAGCCCTTTTGTTATTACACTTGGCAAACATCAAAAATTTAATTTAAAATATTAACTCAATATTTTTTCCAACAGAAAAATTAATGAACGTTTGAAAAACATTGCCAGTGTCAAAAATGTTGTATTGAAAATATGTAGTCTAAAATGTAAGCTTATGACGTTTAAAAATAAAATAGGTTTAATATTTCCCCCTTGCGAGAACAGAAAGTAATAAGTAATAATATTTTTATCGTTGCATATCATTTCTGCAATCCCCAATCCCTGAAAAATGGAAGTTAGAGAAATCTGATTATACAATAAAAAGCTTCTCCATAAAAACCGTGAGACAACTTGAAACATTAATGTCTTATTCGATTAGTTATAATTATACCAGTTTTACAAAGCAATTCCCAAAGGATTCTTTACCAAACATGGATTTCTTCATATTACATTATCTACATTCATTACGTTTCCAGAACATCCCCCTTTGCACAAACATCAAGGAAAAGATAAAATATTTGTGTATGTTATTAACATGGAATGAAGGAAAAAAAGAGGGAAAATGAAGGGAATTCTCAAAACTGTAGGGAATTCCATCAAACACAACACAAATTGATTTGCTTTCCCAGTTTTTGAAGTCCTAACTCGATAACAGGGTGTGCCTTTCATTCCACGTAAATTTATATCCGCTAATTAGAAGTGATAGCAGAACAGTTCTCTCTTAATAATTTTTTTTTCTTTGAAGTGGGGTTGGAACTGAAAGTATTTACTGTAAAGAAAAAATTAGATATATTAATTTGTCCCCCCACCGAGGGTATGTAATTAACAAAAGTTTTCTAAAACGCAATCGTTTTTACCAAGAAACAGTATAATTTTCACTTTAAGAAAAAAAAATTTTTTTTTGATCAGTCGTGGAATAATTCCCTTTCTTTTTTTTTTCTTCCATCCATTTCCGTCTCAT
The DNA here is from genome assembly GCA_032207245.1 of Pardosa pseudoannulata. NCBI lineage: Eukaryota > Metazoa > Arthropoda > Arachnida > Araneae > Lycosidae > Pardosa > Pardosa pseudoannulata. The sequence goes on along the minus strand of CM063498.1, from coordinate 24,340,502 downwards.
ACACAACGGAAATTCTTAATGAGATTTCCTTAAAAGTAGAACCTAAGAAAACAAAAGTCCGACTCCCCCCTCCCTTTTCTAAAAATGAAGAAAAAAAAACTTAAATGAAAGACATCTCTCTCTCTCAACAGACTGACTAATTGCTAAAAATGGAAATATCACTAACAAACGAAAGTGCGACGAAAGCAAAAGAATTAGAAAAAAAGAAAAAAAAAAGATTTTTTTCCCGTCGTAGTCTTCTTTTTTTAATATTTTATTTCACTCATCAATATTAAGACTGAAATGAAGAGTTTGCATAGAAATGGAGAAGGAGGGGGTTTGAAACAGCTGAAAAAAAGAAAAAAATATATATTTATGCAAATATCTGTGGCAACAACGGAGACGCGAGTAATGTAATTTGTCGTTATTTTATCTCTGAACAATTGTTATTAAAATCGATCGCCGAGAGACAGAGAGAAAGCAAGTCCATGGTAAAATAAAAGGGAACTTTCCAATTTCCTTTCTCAACTAATTTTGAAAATTAAAAGAGGAGTGGTTTTAGCGATTGGCAGTAGGTCCTACTCTCTTGTAACGGGAGGAGAATATCTTTCTTACCATTTATTTTAATTATTTCTTCGGGAAGACGTAATTGATGGTGATTTGTTTCAAAAGCAGGAGATTAAAGACGAATGGGGACAAAAGATCTACGCTGTGAAATGATGAGCGTGCAATGATGTGAAGAGGAGATGTTTCGGAGATGTATGTATGCATGCGTGTATTGTCACGCAATGTGACACTAGAATAGAGCTGCCATTATTGTTGGAGAACTGACGGAAATCCCCCCTCCTCCTGCAGAAAAAGTATTTTTCAAATAAAATAACAAGAGTACATTATCTACATTCATAGCTATATTAAAAATTTACTGACGGAAATCCCCCTCCTCCTGCATAAAAAGTATTTTTCAAATAAAATAACAAGAGTACATTATCTACATTCATAGCTATATTACAAATTTACTGACGGAAATCCCCCTCCTCCTGCATAAAAAATATTTTTCAAATAAAATAACAAGTGTACATTATTTACATTCATAGCTATATTAAAAATTTACTGACGGAAATCCCCCTCCTCCTGCATAAAAGTATTTTTCAAATAAAATAACAAGAGTACATTATCTACATTCATAGCTATATTAAAATTTACTGACGGAAATCCCCCCTCCTCCTGCAGAAAAAGTATTTTTCAAATAAAATAACAAGAGTACATTATCTACATTCATAGCTATATTACAAATTTACTGACGGAAATCCCCCTCCTCCTGCATAAAAAATATTTTTCAAATAAAATAACAAGAGTACATTATTTACATTCATAGCTATATTAAAAATTTACTGACGGAAATCCCCCTCCTCCTGCATAAAAAGTATTTTTCAAATAAAATAACAAGAGTACATTATCTACATTCATAGCTATATTACAAATTTACTGATGGAAATCCCCCTCTTGCAGAAAAAGTATTTTTCAAATAAAATAACAAGAGTACATTATCTACATTCATAGCTATATTACAAATTTACTGACGGAAATCCCCCTCCTCCTGCATAAAAAATATTTTTCAAATAAAATAACAAGAGTACATTATCTACATTCATAGCTATATTAAAAATTTACTGACGGAAATCCCCCTCCTCTTGCACAAAAAGTATTTTTCAAATAAAATAACAAGAGTACATTATCTACATTCATAGCTTTATTACAAAACTGCATAATCTTAACACAAATAATTAAATTTCAATACATTTCTTAGTCCTCCCTTACCCTCTTATAAAAATAGAATAGCAGATCTGTTTTGCAGAAATGGGGGGTCCAGTTCAAACCCATTCATCCGGGGCCTCTTCACTCTGTTGTACTCAGGTGGTGGTTACGGGGTGATTGTTACATGTAGTGATGCTTAAACTAAAGAATTTCTCCAAATGCAGAGCCTTTAAAGTTTACTTACCAATGTAGTTAATATAATTAGATTAATTTAAAATAAAATAAGAAATTATGACATAAGTAAAATTATTAAAAAAAAAGTTACAAAAATAAAATCCTTGAAGGTGAAGCGTATATTAGAATTTCTTAAGTCCTTACCAGAGGAATTTTTACCCTGCCTGAAACAGAATGTAGCTGTGTGTTCTACATTTTTGCCAGTACTATCATTTGTGAACAAGCTCTCTAATGATACTGAATAAGTCAAAAACTAAAAGAAGAAATTTTTGATAACTTAAAGTGAATTTTAGACATACGCATCATATTTTTAACTTGAAATGGCAGTTAATTTTGGGGGGGGGGGCTTTTAACTGGTGGCCAGGGCGCTTGCCCCGTTTGCCCTGTCGGAAATCAGGCCCTGCAGATAAGGTATTTCATGCAAAGAGCTATGACTAATATTGGAACATTCTGAAACTGCCAATTCAATAACCAAGATTTGAGGAATATTTCAGAGATTAGTCTCTTTTAAACCTAAAATAAAATTACACTTAGAGCTGCGCAACCAGTATGGTCGCATTTGACAATATATTTTAATTTGAAAAACAATTCATCTGAAAATGACATGCGTAATAAATGTTACCATTACATGTCACCATTAGTTTATGCTGTTAAGTGCTATGAGAAGGTCAAGCTCAGCTAAAAGAATTTAATAAAATAAAATTCACTTCTTCAATGAGCCTGCCACTTTGACTTTTTAATGCTGTGCTACTAACTTATATCAAGGCCTCACTTAATTAAATATGTAGGCACACATGAGACCTAGATAAGGAAGAAATAAAACAAAAGATAAAAATTTATTCCAAACAATTATATTTTCCTAATAAATGTTACCATTATATGTCCCCATTAGTTTATGCTGTTAAGTGCTAGGAGAAGGTCAATCTCAGCTAAAAGAATTTAATAAATAAAATTCACTTCTTCAGCGAGCCTGCCACTTCTAATTTTCATTGCCGTGCTACTAACATATATAGATACCTCACTTAATTAAAATTAAAGCCACACATGAGACCTAGATAGGCAAGAAATACCACAAAAGATAAAAATTTGTTTCAAACAATTATACTTTCCTAATAAATATACTTAGTAAAGAAAAAATTGGAAACAAAACTTTTCCTCTGAGTTAACTACTTTGAAAATCTGCGACGGGAACTTTTCAATCTCGTGTTACCAACTTTTATCAAGACCTCAATCAAATTTGATGCCTCGCATGAGACCTGGATGTATAAGAGATGATATAAAGGATAAAAATTTCTTCCAAGCAGGTTTACTTAGTTCCATATTCTTTATTCATTCCTATATTTTTTTTTCACTCGACTTTTTAATGTTCTACGCTGATAGAGTTAAGTAAGCTCGCAATCGTGTGTATGCGTGTATTAGTGAATTTTTTTAAGCTCGTTTTTTCTACTTTGTCGTTTCTCCTACTTTGAGAGGTTTTTAATATTTAACGATCATTGTAGTCTGATTTCTCATTCAATATTGTAATAAGGAGCTCGGCACGTTTCCAGGGTTGTTACAGATAGTGGTAGGAATTGCTGCAGACTGATGATTATTATTTTGTGAGAGTGCGTGCGTGTGCATAGTACAATAGCACATGAATAATGTATGCCGCAGCACATTTACTAGGATATAAATTAACTGTCGCCGAATCATTCCACATGTCATTCTCTCATTTTCAATTCTACTACTTAAAAGCTTCTTTTCTAAGATTGTTACAATATTTCATTGTATTATTTTTGTGCGGCTTGCATAAAAACTTGCGAATTTGTGTATTATATATATACATATATATATACATATATACATATATATATATATATATATATATATATATATATATATGTATATATACTTGTATACACACACACACACACACACACATATATATATATATATATATATATATATATATATATATATATATATATATATATATATATATATATATCAGCATACATACACACAAATGTAAATTTGTGCACACATATATAAGTTGTGGCCGACTTCTTTACGGTTACATTAGAAACTGCCTTTCACTTCTGAAAATTTCTCGACTTGGTCAGTAAAAGTAGTTATGAGACTTGGAAATTTTGTATATTTTGGTCAGGATACACAACGAAAGTCAGCGTCAGGCCTCTTAAAATTTTTTTTATTGCTCGAATAATGTCAAGAAATTTATCGGAGTGGTCCAGTGTTCAGCATACTTTCAAGAGAGAAAAGCCAAATTATCAATGAAAGAAAAGATCAAAGAGACATTTATTTGTATTTCTTGCTATTCATACAATACAAGAGGAAGAAGTCTGTAGAATAGTTAATGCTATACAAAAAAACTGCATGAGTTTGGCAAGCCATGCTCTGAAACTGCCATCTCCTGGGCTGTTCTAAGTTGTTGAAAAATCGGGTTTATATAAGTGAGGAGGACAGAAGAAAAGCCAATGTCATTCCTTTTATAACAACTTCAAAATTCAGATGTTTAAAAATTTGTTACATTATACCCACTGATTTGTTATACAAAGTTTTTACATTTGTCTAAATTTGAAAATATTTACATTTAGCCATCCGTACCTATTTGCTGTATGAAATCCGTAAATTGCATAGTAAATTGTACCTTAAAAATGATAGCGTAATGATAGTCTCGTTTAGAAGTAGTTCCTATCCGCTCCTTTCACCTATATCCTCTTGGAGGGCCAATGACCTTCTTGCTCCTTATTGTTTGTGAAAGTGAGTATCAGTCAAGTTTCCTCATGGCCAGTTTTAGAACTGGTCACTGACTGTCAGAAAATGGAAGAATTAACCAGCCTTAGCTTAATGAAATCTTATAAACTAGAGAATGGACGAAACAGATTAAGCATTGTAAATTGTGTTAAAAAGACTACAGATGATCTTGCTAGTAGCGAACAGTTTTCCCTCATTTCACCTAGGTCATCTTGGTTGGTCGTGAAAGTGAGAAGTGAGTGTTTAGTTAAATCTCCTCTTGGCTAATTTTAGAATTGACCTTTCGTTATTAGGAATTCCATGAATTAACTACCATAAGCAGTTATGAAATCCAGTGTATATTAGCCGGTAGAACGGATGAAACGCTGTTTCGGGTTTGAGCATGGGATGGTCTAGTGGTTAACATATAGGGACAGAAATCCGGAGGACTGGGTTAAAACACTGGCAGGCTCCCATAACTTCGGTTTATCCAGAAAAACAAACAGGTGTAATATGTTGGTCAAAATGTTTTCTTGTTGAGAATTCGGCAGGTTAGAGTGAGTATGGAATCATGATCAAAAAATCCTTTTCTCCACCTGAGGATCAAAATTCAGAATTATACAATGTGGCATCACAAAAGGCTTCATACCAATTCAAGTTGGCAATCTGTTGTGAGTTACCAAAACAAAGACAAAATCACAGAACAGATAAAAATGATGAATGATCGAAACTTAAGAGATTTTCCGGGGTACGACGAACAACGTATTACTATCGGTGTAGGCTGCATGTTCTGAGTTAAAAATTAAGTAAATATAATTTTCTCGCACCAACTGACAACAACAATTCGAAATTTCATTCATTGTTTGCATATGCACAGCTTGCAATGAACTTATCCGAGATCTAAGTTAAGCTAGCTAGATTCACTCTCATTAAAAAATGAAGAGTTTAGAGTGCTAAAACGTGCCTCAGTTAAGACGTTAAAATTTGAAAGAGAGAATCGGATTTTAAAAAAATATCAACCGTCAGCTATTCCACCCGAATAAAAGAAAACAAACATGTCTATTACGTGTCCCATAAAAGCAAACCTACATTGTTCTGGAAGCCCGTTACGAAACACATTCCGGGAACAACCAGCCATCTATCAGATCCATTTCTTTCTCTTTTAATTCGACTTTAAATGCCCCTAACTAATTTCGTTAAAGGACCGAGGAAGATAGCGCAGGGGCCCCTATGCGTGATTATGATAATTAAAGGCATACCGCACACGACTGCAAGCTTCCAACCCCATTCGGCCGTGGATCGTCCACTCGCGCATGCAAATGAGCGGGCCCGAAACTCCACCGCACGCGAAGAAATTCGGTTTTCCCGAGTGGCAACGGGAGGTTTTTATTTTTTTCCCCTCTTGCACAAAGCGCACGTGAGTCGAATGAGGCTCCCGCCGCACACAAACTAATGCAACCTCGAAGTAATGGTCAGGTTTTCTAGAATTTAAATGGAGGGGGGTGCTACAGGGAATGAAGGAAATTTATTCCAACTCCCCCTTCCTTTCTTTAAACTCTTTTATACACCTTGGAGAAAATGAGAGAAAGAAAGATGTTGTAGATACGATTAGTAAATTTTCGTAGCTTGTAGTATAGTACTCCTGCTTGCGGTGGCTCCGGAGTAATTTAACTGACAACTTGACTTTTCTAGCTATTTTGAGAAAATGTTTGATTTTACTCTTGTTTTCTTCGGATGACTCCGTTGTGTATATACTTATATGCATGTTTAAATGTTTGTTAAAAAATATATGTAAGTATATGTCTACATATAATACGTATACAGATAGATATTTTCTAGTGTACTTATTCACTAGTGTACTAATGCATATTTAGTGTACAACGTTCTTCCTGCTTTCTGTAAGTAAAAAAACTGCCCAAAATTACCGTGTATAAAGACCTTATTAAACTAGTCGAAGGTACGCATTGAAAACTGCCCGTGCTTCAGTCGAATGAAAATCTAAGTGTGATAGAGCATTTACACCAGATTTCCACACAAAACAATTGTCAGTGCGTATTTTCGTCTCTTGTGGTAAGGCTTAGGGTTGTAGGGTTGTTTTGGGAGCACTAAGGTCTACTTTTTGCAACGAGGGTAAAGTGGCTTTAAAATGCACCTAAAATAGATATGCATGCGACATTCCAGATTGTAAACTACAGTAGAACCTCGAATACCCGAAGTAATTAGGACCGAACCTGCTTCGGATAATTGAAATTTTCGGATAATCGAGAATCACCAATAATCATCTAGTTCAATATGTAGTAGTGTCATTGGTGCAATAACATTAGATTTTTCTGGGATTCGGGAGTATGATGTTCCAAATTTCGAAATGGGTGTGTGTTTTTGTTTAAAACAGGGATGTATGAAAGTAGGGGAAGAGTGTACTCATACCGAGAATTGTGCTTGCGAGAAATTTGGAATTCTAAAAAAGGGAATTCCAAAATATATATCTGCACTCGTAGTTTGGAAAGACCGACTTGCATACAATAGGAATATGGAAAAAAACTTTAAAAGGGCATGTTTGTAAAGAGAATATTCTGAATGATAGTAGAAAGTGAAAAAAAAGTGGAGAAGAAACCGACTTTGGCTAACGGAGTTTCGGTTAATCGAGGTTCTACTGTAATTGCTATGCCGCCCAAATGCATCAAAAACCATCGATCTTTCATTGTCATTGCAAAGAAGTCTCCATTCACCATGAAGTTTTCCATGTTTGTTATCGATAGTGAAATTCATCGTGGAAGGGTTGGCTACCATGATTTGACAGGGTTGATTTTTAAAAGCCATGTACATAACCCTTTTCTGGAAGGTGTTGTACTGGAATTCGCAGTTTCTTCAGTCCTCTACATACCATAAGAAGAGTTTCTTGAGGAATGTAGTGAATATGAGTAATATGGTGAAAAAAAATCTAATTACACTGCAGTATTTAATAAATAGCGAATAGCGCAATCTGCAACTGAAAATGGGTATTATGCTTCAGGTAGAAAATTCTACATTTAGAGTTAATTAGTGTGGCCAGCAGTATTGTGAGTGTATAAAAGAAATACAATAGCACTGAAATAGATTCGATTGACCAAAATGTTTACTTTTTTCCTCTTCCTTGAATATATCTTTATCCTGCATATATTGACTGATTACAGGAAGCAAAGGTAAAAAATCATACCATGCCTAACGTGCATCTTCAGTTTTGATCTTCAATTTATGGAAAAAAAGTGTTATTTATAAACGAGTGTATATTTGACCCCTTGCGAAGGTGGCCCGAGTCCAGTTACGGCAGGTCAACTGTACAAAATTTGTTATGTCCAAAGTCATTTCGGGCATAACAAATTTTAATATTTCTGTCCTAAGTCAGTAAAAAAAATTAAAAAAATTTTTTTTTTAATTAACATTTTATTCCATAAAGGCCAGTTAGTTCATTTTAAAATATTTCTATTAATTTTTGGATGACTGTCAAAGTATTAAATACAGAAATTATTCCATTGATTTAAAAGTTTGTTGTTATCTACCAAAATAAACTATTTTTGATCTTTTACTGATAAATGACTGCAAATTAGGCATAAAAAATTACGTACTTTTCTAAAATTAATTTTATAGTTAAGAGATTAAAAAAGAGGAGATACAACGCCAAAGCTATTCGTCCTACTTCCAGTATTTACTTTAAATCAAAAAGGATATTTTTCAAAGAAATTCAGACTGGTTCTATTAATTTAAGCCATTAGACATAAAATTTATTAATTTTTTTTTACTATTTTCCTTCCTTGATTCTCGGTAGAAGTTAGAAATAAAAACATTAATCCCTTGACATACAATGACGTTTGGGAAACGTCGGTCTTCTCATGCGCCAAAGTAGATTTTGACGTCTCCGAAACGTCGTTAGCTGTATCCGACAGACGTCGTGCGGCATTATATTAAATCATAATTTTATACTGTTACTTATAGCACATTAGCATCATATATAAACCACATCAAATGTTACACAGAAATGCAAATATCAATGTAAAACGTTCTCTTTCTCAAATTTTCCAAAATTGTTCAGATGAGCCAGAACTAAATACTATTTTTCGGACACATCAGATTCCGTTTTACTTGTAAGTCAAGCGGTTAAAGAAGCTAATAAAAATTGCCGAAGCTTAAACTTGTCTTAAAGTTTACATTATTGACGAATATGTTTATACATCCCTATTCACCTTTAATATTATACTCAAAATATGTAGAAAAACTAATTTGAGTACTGTACAACATGAAATAAAACGATTTATCATGTTTTAACAATAGAACTAGTTACACTGAGGCAAACATACCGACTGTCAAAACTGCTAGATTTAAAAAAGCATATATAAACGAAGATAGAAATGATAGCTTATTTTTAATATCATCACCATCAGCAACAAAAGTACAACTTATACCATTTGTTGTTACATTGCGGTAATTGCTTTTGTTAGTGCAAAGCGCTGCCAATTTAACTCATTTAAATTTCGTCCAAATCCGGAATAAAGTCAAACATACAATTCAAAAACTTTTCTGGTGATGACGGCACATGCAAGAAAGTGATTTGGTGCGGACACGCAATATCCCAGAGAATAAAAAAAAAAAACAATTAGTCGATTTCGATAATTGCCTCATGACTCTGAAAGGAAGGGTATATATTTACACACGCACGCATTAATACATCATAAAATCAACCCCGAGGGGGAGTTACCCTAAAGGGAAACAGCAAAAAGAATAACTTTCTCTTCCTCAACGCTAATTACGTTTGAAGTCCAACAGCTTTATTCGCTAAAGTTCTTTGAAGAACAATCACACGCGAAGGCGCACGAAATCGAGGCGAAATTCGCGATTTGTAAAAGACGAGTGTTTGTTACTTCATGTGTCGCCAAGAATTGGCGCAGAAAAGAAAAGCACTTCAGAATTTGAAGGTTGTCCAAATTGAGGACATGATGTACTGGTGCGTCGCATATTTTCGGCATATGTCCGTAAAGTGCTTTCCGTGATACTAGTTTCTGTTGCCAATTGAGGGGAAAAAAAGAACAAACATAGCTTTACCAAGTTACTTAAAGCTTTTACCAAGAAAGAGGATGAAAATTTATTTTGCTTAGACTACATCCAAAAAATTATACGTGTAGTCGATTTTCCTTATTATTTTACTTCATTTCCGGAAAGAAGATAATCTTATGGGGATAAGTGACCTTTAAATAACAAAACTCAACCAAAATTATGAAATAATATTCTGTTATGAAAAAAAATCATGTTAGGCATACGCTTCATTATCAAAAGACGTTTTTTGTATAACAATTGTTTTACTATACTGACATTTTTTTTCGTTTATCCTATTTTATATTGTTATAAAATAGTTCAGTTATAATAGTTATGAATAATAATATGAAAAGATTTTCTGTTTTAAAATTAGGTATACGCTTCCGTATGAAAAAGCTTTTTAATAACATGATTATTTTATACTGTACTGAAACTTGCTTTTGATGTTGTCATTGGCCATACTAATTTTTTTTTTAGTTTTGCAGGTTTTTTTTATTAAATTAATAATGTTAATCTTTCAAGTGCATTACTTTTACTTATTTCTTTTTTCAAAATTTTGGGAGATTGTTAATTAATGTGTTTGTCATAAAACTGGGTACGCTTTTTGTTAAAATCGCATCGCAATTTCTCGATTAGAAAACTTAATACTGTGAAATGGCAACAAAAAGTTTCTAAAACAGTATACAACACAATTATTTTTTGTTATACAAATAATATTCAAGGCTAGAAAAATCGATAACCTGTTTTATTTCAATAAAAATTCTGAAGATAAAATAAAAGCAAATGACTTATGTATGGTGCACTAAAAGGAATTTAAGGTATATTGGTTGACGACTCAAATTTTATTAAATATTCTAGCATTCCAATCAGAATTTTTTTAACACGTTGACGGACACTTGCGTCTATAGCCGTCAAAGCGAAATTTACTAAGTGGCATGATGGCAATAGCCGTCCAAAACGAAACGGTCGTTTTTAGACACTACGGCTATAGCGGCACAAATGTACATTTTCCAACCGCTTCATAAACTCAGGGACAGGCAGATAAATTAGGAAATTTTTATATAGGGGATTGATTTCAAATTTTCATAGTAGATACATTATAGACCTATGGTAAAACTTCACCCATTTTTATTCGTTGTCATTTAGCTTGGAGCGCTACGGTGTTTTGCTCATGAGAGCTAATGAGACCGGAACCAACTGATTAAGGTGGATTTCGAAAGTCGACGAACAAACATGCCAGCAGCGGAATTCGAAACCGCGAACTCCGGTACCGAAGGGAGGCACTTTAACATACGGCAATCGTTCAGCTTCCGTTATTGTGCATTTAATTTTGTATTCATAGTATTTGAAATAATTTTTAAACATTTTAGCTGTTTCGAAAATTTAATCTTAATTTAATATTTCTGATACTTTAAGAATTTAAATAGATGGAAAATTATGTCCATGAATTATTGTTTACAAAAAAGCAATACAACTCAATATGTGTAAGTTTAAGCACACAGCGTGTCAGAAAATTCAAAAATTTTTAAAACAAGATCTGACTTTTTACTTTAAATAAAGTTATTGTTTTTAGAAACGTAAATTCAGCAAAAGCAAATAAAAACAGAAAACAAATGTGTAAAATTCCATGTATTTACGATACTTAAAAAAGATATAAGGCAAAAATAAGAAAATACCTTCTATTTAAGTTTGCGTTTTTAAAAGGTTATATGTTCGCGTAAGTATATTCATACTCAAAACATGTTGCTTTTTTATACCACAAATACGATAAAACTCTTTTCACGCGAAATAACTATAAAACTATACAACTGGGAGCAGTAACAAACAATTCTACTCTGCAAAAATTCATTACTGTAGAAATTCACAAATCTTTCTAACACATTAAGGATAATTCAAGTAAAAGAAACAAATCACGCTAGAAACGAAGATTTAAAGGAGGTATAAAGCGTTAAAGAAAAATATATACATAGTTATACTTTAGCATAGATAGTTACACTTTTAAACATTAACATAAAAAGAACGTTTTTCACCAATACACGATAAACAAACACATAACTTTAATTAAAGATAGAGTTATCTATTTAACTGTGTAAAAACCAATGAAACGTGTGCTAAGAACATTACGTTAAAAATTTACTTTTCGAAAAATTAAAACGGCATTACTTTAGTTTACGCCTCTTGCACCCTCCCCCCCTTCGTAATTTATCTTAACACCCAGGAAAAAAAAAGAATTACGATTTCATTTAAAATTTAATGATACAAAGAGAATATAAATTACAACCCGCGAAATAAAAAAAAATATTAAGTAAATAAAGTAAAAAAAAAAGTAAAAATGAAAGCGTGAACTGCCTTTGATTGTGAGGATTTCATTTCTCCTTGTTTTTAATTTGGTTGTTGAAAAATTTTTATTATTTTCCAAAACACCTTCCGTTAAAAATTTGATACGAGACAAAACTAAATTACGAAATTTTTAATGAAATGAATAATCCCGGAGAGAAGCAAATCTCTATTAAAATCTCGGAATAAAGTTTCTCCAAAGAAGAAATAAAAACATAATATTTGCACTTCAAAACAAAATTAAGTACCTTCTACGCACGGGGTGTAGAATGTTTATTTTTCATCAACGGATGCAATTATATTTACATTGGTGTAAATGAGTAAGATAGTTTTAATGAATTTAAGATTTAAAAAAAAGGAGATGGAATTGCCAGAAGTCGTGTTTATTTTGTTTTGTTTTTCCAAAGGAGTAAAAACAATTTATCGATTTCGAGTAACAAGAGCTACGGTTAAATATGACATAATTGTGCAAGGACACAGTTTGTGTGCACAGTTTTTTATAAACATTTTACATAAACACTTTATGAACAAATACTTTATAAATATTTTTAATTATAACGTATGCATGTTAAGAATTACGATTCAGAGGAGAAGTGGTTTGGTAATATACTGTGTAGATGCATCATAGCAAATGGGTTAGAGAAGCTGATCATTTCAGAAAACTGGAGAATAAAAAGAGAATGTTCTCTCTCCAAAAGAGAAGATTAGTAGAACAGTTTTGGAGATTGTAAATTTTTGCAGATTAACTTTGATAGTACACGGTGTACTATACCCTGCAAGTCTCCAGTTTCCTGAAGTCGTCAAAAGCAAATGGGTTCGAAGCTGGTGATATTCAAAACTGACAGCACTATCTCATCATACATCCCCTATATAATAATAGCCTATGATATCTGTCTATCTGTCCTCGAATTTATGAAGCGGTTGGACCTAGAAGGGATAGAGACATTCATATTGGATTCTTGATGACTTAGGGTTAGCAACGTTCGAAATCCATTCCTTCCTCCCTTTTCTAGCATTTAATGCCATTATTTCAAGCCTTATTTTCCCCGGTTAAGAGCAGGCGATTAAATTTATCAATTTGTCACATAATAAATAGGTAAAAATATTTTTTTCCAGCATTATGACGTCATTCCTTTAATCATCTCATTTAATCATTTCTTATTTTAAATTATTTAAATATCGTCTGCATTATTTTCATCCGTTTTATCACTGAACTTAGATATTACGCAAATAATTTTCTTTTATGTTTGGCTTAACCCTCCAAGTGGAACACACCGATCAGAAAGTCTCCAAAAAATACACTAAAGGTTTATTGTGTCAATGGCCAAAGCATTCTATGATTTTTTACTTCACTCTTTGTCGACTAGAATGGAATACGGGCAACCCACCCTCGTTACTGTCCCTTTACTTCCGGTTATAAATAGATATATAAATAGATATTATAGATTGTTCATTTTTAATACACATAAAGCTCGTTAAGTCTCAAAGATCATCCCATAAGAAACAATGGATTCTAAAAGTGCAAATAAAAATATTCTTTAAGAAAATTATTTATATTTTTTTACGAAAGTTATACAAAATATTTAAGTAGTGCAATTAGAGATACATCTGTTATCGCAAACGAAATACTTCGAAATAGAGATTTACTAAGCCATGAAAAGATATCAGCGTCTTTGTGCCTCAGGGAGTAGGAGTGCACCCCTCAATAAATGTCAGTCAAAGAGGGATGCAGTTTCTAAACAATCGACCTGACCCTCCTACCTCAAACACTGGCAGAAATGTACATTACATCCATTTTCGGAACGTTTTTGGAGGTCGAAAATTGTACGTGACAACTGCTTTGAAGACATCATCGGTTTGGCGGAATTGTACGTGAGAACCGCTTAGTGGGTTAAATAATATATTAGGTACACATGGGATGATTTTAAATATAATCGTTGATTATATTTTATTGCAATGAAAATTTTATAACCGGCATTGGCAACAAATTCTATCTACCTCCAGGGTGTAGTGGAAATGATAGTTTCATTCCTTTACTTCCATTAATTACTGTGGAAAAAAAAGGAAAGAACGATAATTTCGACGTAGCTAAGCAAACTTTGAATTATTTTCCTAAATGAATTCAACGGGATTCTAAACTACATTCACAGTATCGGGAGATTTTAAAGGAGTATGAAGATAAACAAATTATTGAGAGTGCGCCAGATAATTTTCAGCTGAAAGGCAAACCATTTTTTTACCTGCTTCATAGGGTACTTTACAATTCTGGAAATGTAAAAATTTTACTGATCCCGTCATATGCTAGCTATATGCTAGTCCTTATTAGAGCTTCCTATTTCTTCTAAACGAAGATCTTCCTTTCCCTCGGTCATCGTTTGATTGCAAGGTATGGTATACCGTGGACTAGCAAAGTTAATCTGCAACAATCTCCAAAAATCTACAACAAATCTGCTTTTTTGGGGCGAGCATTTGCTTTTTGTTCTCCAATTTTCCAAAGTGACCACCAGGCAGGGTTGGAAAAAAATCATGATTTAAAAAAAAATCAAAAAAATCAGATTTGATTTAAATCAGATTTTTTCGATTTAAATCAGATTTATTTGATTTTTTTCTGGATTCTTATTTTAATTATTGTTGTGTTTTTATATTTTTTGCAATATACATGGAATAGTTTGTTATAAGTAACAACTTATTTATCTAGTATATTCTACACACTGATTACCTAAAATTAAATACATAAATTTTCATTTAAATACATTTCGTTATTTTGTAATTGGATGGTGCAAACTAAATAAGATGTAAATTTAAAGAACAAATTAAATATTCATTTAATGCAAACTATTTATTAAAAAAAAACAAAAAATCACAATTATATCAATATTTTTTTAAGCAACGAATTATGGATTTAACTGTTTCAATAAAAACACTACTTTTGAGGCCGTATCCACTCCTAATTTGTTACAAAAGCTAAAATGAACAATACCAAAAAGAGAAAACTTTTTATTCTAGCAGATGATACCATGGCTGTTGTTATTTAGTAGATAAACTGGATTTCAAGTTCTGTAATACTCTCTTTACCTCCCATTACATAAAATGAATTCCACTAGTCATTACTAGTCATTGTACCTACCCATACTACATACTTTCTGATAACAACCCCTAAATTCTTGAAAAACACATGCTATCTATTTACACTTATTTACTTATTGGTATTTCTGTGCTGACTGATTCCCAATTTTCCTGTCTTTGGAATATAGGTTTTAAGAGAAGTGAAAAAGAATGATTTAAATCAATGATTTTTTAAAAAAAATCAACTGATTTAAATCATGCCAACCCTGCCACCAGGGCTTTTAAAAAACTTAATTTATCCAGCCTCTCGACTGAAGGTACGATTTGAAATATGAGTGTTCACTTTAAAGCTGAGGATAAAAGGAAGGAAACGCGGGGCTGAGGAGTTTTCGTCCATTCTTTTAGATTTTGGAACCCCTCAGAATAATTTAGGGTGGTCAATCTGAATTTTATCCAAAAATTTTAACCTTTAATTTTTCTTATTACCACAAAAATAAACTGACATTGTCAGTTAAAGGCAGTTTTAGAGACGTTTCGACAGTTTCCTAATTATACTTTTAGGTTCCTAAATCTATTGCGTAGTTTTTGCTGTTACATGAATATCTTATATTTTAATCAAATTAACCAACTTAATTATATTCTAAAATTTCTGGCAATTCTATACCAAGAATTACAACCTTCGTGAAAGTTCTTTTTTCTTTAATTCTCATAATTTTTGGCGATCATGAGAACATCAGCTTAATTTTTGGTTTAGTTTGGAGAGCTACGGCTTACAATTTTGTAATAAGAGGACTAATGATACTGGGACCTTCTGCTCAAAGCCTATTCCGAACGGTTACGAACATACATGCCACTGTGGGATTTGAATTCCGGAACTCCAGTACTGAAGATCAGCACCCTAACCATTCGGCCATCGCTCGGCCAACTTAATTTTTGCTTATCTCACTAATATAATTTACGTAATTTATTTTCTGTCGTTAGCATCTTCCAGGAAATATACGCATTTAACTGGCTGATTCACTTGTGTCCTCACGGCACTGTATAATCGAATGTACAAAATTTGGACGGCAGAGGGCTAAAAACTACCACCTCAAACTCTACATTCTTATTTCAATGTTTTTTAATGGACTAACGGATATTCATTTATCCAATATGGATATAATTCAAAGTTTACTGTGGGTAAAAAAATACCTATTGCATATATGTTTTGCATATGTACTCGTGTATATCCATAAAAATGTTTTTGACATGTACAAGTACAGTTTGTTTTGTTTGAAGCACTACGGTCTACCATTTTGAAACACGAGGGATAATGAGATCGGGACCTACAGCTTAAAAAACATTCCGAACGGCTACGAACATCCATGCCTCAGTGGGATACGAAATTATGCTTAAGTATTGTAGTTTTAAATATAACCTTATTTTTTTCATGTATAAAGTTCCAGTAAACCTCGTATTTTAATTATTACGATAATATAAACTTATTGGCTCTGATTAGGCACTGATTAGGCCACGTATACGTGCAGATAATTAAGTGTAGATACGAAATTATGCTTAAGTATTGTAGTTTTAAATATAACCTTATTTTTTTCATGTATAAAGTTCCAGTAAACCTCGTATTTTAATTATTACGATAATATAAACTTTTTAATATAGAAAGCGGAAATGCACACTTTCTACAAAAAAAATTTCAATCTTTATTACTTCCACTAAATTTCCCGAGAATTCACTTATGCTTTGGCATACAAAACTATCTCCATTCACTTGCAACCTCCAGTCTCGGTTGAACTATTTCGCATTAATATCGAACCCGCATTAGTGCGTGTTGATGCCGCCAGAATTCTGCCTTGGCGAAATTCGGGTTCAAGAGATCACGTTAAATCCCGTCGTCCAGTCCTGACACTGATTAGCTCATCTAAAATCTATATATGGTCCGTGCATTTCCAGCAGTGAGAAACTGGCGCCACATACATCAACCGCTGGAAATGACCCTATTATGACGTAGTTTGGAAACAGCCACATTATGCTACCCCCCAACCCCTTATAAGAAGATTCGAGAACTTAAGATAGCGTATAGGCTATAGTTTGCGTGTATCTGGGCGTGATTTATTCTCGGAAAATTTCTACAAACGTTAATTTTAAATTAGTGCAATTTATTATTTGGAAAAATTAATAGATTTTATAAAAGAATGGTGGACAAAGTGTTACTGAAAATTATTAACGCAGAATTTAGAAAACTTTTACACATATGAATTGAAGTGTAAGTAAATTAATACTAAACATACCATATAACGGGTCAAATGACCCATAAGGTTTATGCAAAAACTGCGATGGGAAATGAATTAAAAGTTCTTATTCTTTGTGTTTGCAATACATAAAAATTGACAATATACAATTTTGTTTAATTATAATTAAGTTTATTTGTCTATTTCCTTCCAATTTTCATATTTCATACATTTATAATCAGAAAAAATAAAGTCCGGTCGTTTGACCGGCTACGGTAGAAATAGGTATGTATTAAGTGTTGGTATGTTTAGTGTTAATAACTTTAAATTTTTTCTTAAAATCATTTAAAATTTTTGTACAATTCGTTTTCAATAGAATTTTCGTTAACTTTTTAATGCTACATACAATTTTATTTCATTAATTCCTACAAAATATTTACCAAATAAATTAAATTTTCTTTTTTCTATGATTATTCTCCATTAAAACTTATCTAATGATGCTAAAATGCAGTTAGAAAATTGATGATAAATTAATTCAGAATATAAAGAGTTAACTCTTTAACATTTGTAAAAAGTTTTTTGAAGATTTAAAACAAATTATATTGTCTAAGTGAAACTTTCTTTCGATTCACTTCCGAAAATGTTTGCTCATTATTGTGTTAAAATTATTTTTTATACTTCATTCTTCACTTTAAAAAACCCCTTAAAATTTGAATCTAAAACAATCAAAACTTTTCGATGAATCGTTAAAAAGTATCTTTCAATGAACAATATTTGTCAGGGACCCCGTTAAGGCACTTACTCTTATCTCTACACGTCTTAAATTCAACGAAAGATGAACTATGAAAAGATTTCTGTAGGGCAGCAATCGATCCACAGAACTCTGAATTTCTAATAAATTCAGAGACAAATAAGGCAAATAACTAAGGCAATAAATCATGCGATACTCGCTCGTGGAACTAATTAATTAAATCACCACTCAAACTGACAAAATAATCAGTTCGATACGTCAAATCAAACTTAGTTATAAAACTTACAACTCATAATAGGAATGTTAGAAATCACTTCGATTGGTTTTCTAATGACTTCATATATCATCCGAGAGAGAGAAAGACACAGGGAAAGATCTCTTTCCAACAATTTTTTTTCCAAGACTGACTTTTAAAGATTTTTCGAAAGAATAAAAAGAGAAAAAGCTAAGATGGTCGTTAGTAGAAACACTATCCTCCGAAAAAAAAAAAAGAACTACAAAAGAAAAAAAAAGGAACAGAACAGAAGCATAAGAAAGAAATAAAAAGAAGCAAAATTCGAATGAGCATAGCAATAATTACAGGATGGCTTTAAAAAGAGAAAATGGGGGTGTGCAGGTATTTTCTCCCCCAGGGAGGGGAGTAGGGGGGGAAGGGGAAATCACATTTGTTATCCCGTTCCTTTTGTTTTTTACCGTTTATTTTTTAAAGGGGGGGGTGCGGACAGATACGAATATACAGGTTGATATTGGTAGGATGCGCAATTAGAGAAGATTCCCTCCCACCTAACCCCCGAAAGAACGGTTCTTTTTTTCTTTATTTTTCTTTTCCAAGAGCGGAAAAAACAGAAGTTCTTATAAAGAATTTAAAAGATAAAAGAAAATGAAAAGAGACCAAAATAAGTAAAAGGATTTTATTCGAGTAAAGATTTAAAGTATGTAATAACGATGCGGTTAGGAATTTTTTTTTCTTCTTTTGTCCTTTTTTTCCGTGGATTTCAGACTTTAATTTTACGGATTTCAAATAGTATCGGATACAATAAGACATTGATAAGATGCTTTTATTACGGAAAGGTAATCAATGAGATAGCTTGATACTCTTCAGTGCAATAACGATGAAATACAATCTTAGAATGGAGAATTTTTCCCCAGTTTTGGGTGCACGGTTTGTGAACATTCGGCGTATATCTACAGTATTGCGTATACCGAATAAAAAAGGCTGGAAAAAATAATGAGCGATAGTTTAAAACAACACGGAACAGACATTTATTCACATATTTACAATGGGGTTGACAAAAGCTTACTGACGGTAACTACAGTACAGTTCGAGTCTCTCAGTGCGGCGTCAGGGGTCATTGGGCATGCGCGATGAACTCGCTGACCCCTCTCTCCTCCTTCACAGGGGAGCATCTATTTAGTTCTTCACTTACTGACTGTAAAGACGAAGGCCATCTTTTTTGGTGTTTGGTACTTGCTAACATTACTCACCTAAATATATATATATTGATTTCTCAATTTGTTATTCACTTATACCTTCATAAAAAATGTCAACACTTCCGTGTGGCAAAAAATAATTGGTGGTTTTAATTCTGCTTTTGTGTTCTATGACTAATATTTTGCAAACCTAGATGTAATTAGAACAAAACCTACTGTTTAAAGTTAAGATAAATTATGACAGACTCCATTTTACTTTTATAAGGATTTATTCATTCACACATATAGAAATAGAAATACGTCTGCGAGCGTTGGCCAAGTGCGTCCTCGTCCAAGCTATCCAACTCTTTATATCTCCTAGCCTTTGCACTCTCGTTAGAGTTGAGTTGTAGAGTTGCGGGGGAGATGGTGGCTCACCATGGAGTCAAAGTCTGGAGAGCACAAAATCAACACTGCACTTTGATTTAGCAAAACATTGCGGATAGTTTACCTTGAGGGGTGTAAGACTACAGAAAACATAACCAGAAAGGTCCTTCGTGTTCATGGTAGGAAGGGTTCTTTCTACAGATTTCGAACCACTTGAAAATTTGTCCTATAAGTTTCCGCTAACATAATTTGGGGTGTTTCGGGTCGATACCAAACTCAAACTAGGACTCTGCTAGTACTACATAGAACAACTTTTGTAACAAGTAACTTTTCCTTATCTCTCCCCCCTCCCACAGCTGACAGTAGGATTGCAGCTGCTCAACATTTAAACTCTTCAATGTTACGTTTATCAGTATTCTTGCAATTCTACAAAGAGCAATCTTCACTATTCCAAGCATTATTTTGGTGTACAGATGGTCCTTTATATCCCAAATATGTTTCTTTCATAAATTAATTTTGTTAATTTCATAATAAGAAACATAGCAGTCATCGTTTTCCCACTATCCATCATGTTTTGTGGGTGATGCGAAAAACCATGACATCAAGTATTCATGGCCTCTCATCTGATTACAAGCGCATAGTTGCATCAACTATTCTCTACCTCTTCAACAGTTAATCTTACCCGCATTTTTTCACTCTTAGAGTAACATGGTGTAGCTAGGTATTTGTAGAATAGCATACCTGTATAATACGCATGGCCGCTCTTGGCGCGAGTCCAAATCGTCCCTGCACGAAGGCGCCGAGAACATAGGGGGTCCGAATAAAGCGGGATAATGCCTTTAGCTTGGGATAAAGGACAACTGAAATGTTATGCACGGGGGTTTCTAAATATTCAGAAATGGTCCTAGTAATAAGGAAAAAATGCAGTACCTGTTGATACAATAGTTATACATTAAAAAAAGAAAAAAAAAACGTACATGTCAAGGTGAAAACCCAAAACAATATCACAAATGTCATATTTTTAAAAGGATAGTGTTTAATAGTTGAACGCAGAATACAAAATACATACACATCTGAAACAAAAATACCTTATAGAAAGATTCTAACCGCGCTACAGGTGTTTCAAAACGGTATGTTTTAGATACATAATCTAATATTAGGGCGGTAAAATATTAAAAGTGTGCAACTTTTATTGATATTTCCGGCGTAGGAGATAAGTTCCCCTCTTTTCACAAGGGGAAAATAAGGTTTTAAGAATTGCCATCCAATGCGACCGTAAATACGGAATCTGTCTATAAATTATTCCCTTAATTGCCCGAAAATTACAAAGAATCCGGGGTTAGAAAAGTTGAGCGATAACACTCCTGCATATACCCTCTCCCCTTGCCTTCGGGGACCGATGGTATAACCCTATCACCCTCCGAACAGCAAGTAGGCATAGCTTTCAGTAAGGGCAATTTCCCCTCTTTTAAATAAAGAATAAGGATCGAGTGGTGTTCGCACAAATCATCTGTTATCGCCTTATTTTACGCAATTTATTCCCATGGCTGCTGCTCTATTCGTAATGAAACTCTGGCAAAATGGAAGTCAAAGTTTGAAACCTTTCCAAGAAGTCGACGCAAATGCAGGGTCGTTGTTTTTACCGTTTCGCACACGTAGTATGCGTAAAGACATTTTGTAAGTCCTTAAAAAAATCTACTTCAAAACTGGAATGACTATGTTGACAGTGAAAAATCATGAAAATATAACAAAACAAATCTTATTATAGTAAATTATATTTCTTATGGTAAATGCATCATTGAATTAAGTTTTTATAAATATGTAACAATTTCATAATTATTTTGTGAATAATAACTAATAATGCATTGCTTTAAATTTCCACATCATTTTATATTATAGTGCAGCCCAGCGGAATAAAATCTACCTCCAAAGCGGCTCAGCGAGTGTTTTTAGATATCCAGACCAGTTTTATTTTAATTCCAAAGTTTATTTTTGGAACTATGTGTATTTGTCCACATATTAACACTATCTCAAAAACGAATAATATATGTATAAAATTTACCATCTAAACGCATTACCCAATTTTTTTTCATTTTAACCATAGAAACTTCCGTAAATCCGTATGTAAGTATACCAAAAAAACTAAAAGAAAACGAACCCGATTTTCTTTTACAAGCTAAGTTATCAATGATTATTAGAAATTGAAATCACCAACCATGGGAACCATATGTATTCGTCCTCATATTAACACTATTCTCAGAAACGTATAATATAAAATTTATCATCTAAATGCATATCTGATTTTTTTTTATTTTAACTATCGAAATTTCGATAAATCCGTATGTAAGTATACCAAAAAAATTAAGAGAAAACAAACCCGATTTTCTTTTACAAGCTAAGTTATTAATAATTATTAGAAATTGAGATCACCAATCATGGGAACCATATGTTCTCGTCCTCATATTAACACTATTCTCAGAAACGTATGATATAAAATTTATCATCTAAATGCATATCTGATTTTTTTTCATTTTAACTATCGAAATTTCGATAAATCCGTATGTAAGTATACCAAAAAAATTAAGAGAAAACAAACCCGATTTTCTTTTACAAGCTAAGTTATTAATGATTATTAGATTTGGTTTGGTTTGGAGCGCTGCGGTCTACTGTTTTGCACAAGAGGGCTAATGAGACCGGGACCTACTGCTTAAAGCCGAATCCGAACGGCTACGAACATCCATGCCATAGTGGGATTCGAACCCACGAACTCCAGTACCGACGATCAGCGCCCTAACCAATCGGACAGCGTTCGGCTAATGATTATTAGAAATTGAAATCACCAACTATGGGAACCATATGTTTTCGTCCTCATATTAACACTATTCTCAGAAACGTATAATATAAAATTTATAATCTAAATGCATATCTGATTTTTTTTCATTTTAACTATCGAAATTTCGATAAATCCGTATGTAACTATAGCAAAAAAATTAAGAGAAAACAATCCAGATTTTCATTTGCAAGCGAAGTTATTGACAATTATTAGAAATTGAAATCACAGCCAGAAAGCTCCCATGCAAATTGTCTGAAACAAAGAACGAAACATTTTACTCAAACTGTATTTTGCTAGTATTTTATTTTATTTTATTTTTTTTTGGGGGGGGAGAATGATATTTCGTTAATTAGAAAAAATAAAGAAGAATGGGAAAGAATTGATCTTTTAATGATCGGTTTCGGTTTCAGTATTTTTTTTTCTTCTCCCCTAAGTTAGGAAGCTGATATTAAGGATCGATACCACCTATGCGTGTCTCTGTTATACCTCTCCGAACACGTTTTGGGGTAAAGATATTACGTGAGATGTGATTTTAAGTTGTTTTATTTAAAATGATAGCTTAATATCTTTTAAAACAAATTACTGAATCAAATTTCTCTTGCCAATATCAAAAACTTCTTAAGTACATTAAGGAATAGATTTGATTTTGTGAAGTATACACTAAATGATGTATCCATCGGAGAAACATAGTATACTTTTTTTAGATAAAAATAACCCTTGGCCTCAAGAATGTCTAATTCCTCACAAGTGATTTTTTATAGAAATATATCCGAATTTGTTGCAATGGTAAAATAAAATTCAATAGGAGTGTATATCCTTTTATACAGACATTTATATACTGTATAAAAGGTATACAGACATTTATATACTGTGTAAAAAATATATATACATAGAATGTGTGTTTGCATAAATATGTACATATAAAAGCGCATACATGTATGATCATACAATACATCTTTCTGTAAACAGAGAATGAAACAGGTGATTATAGCTAGGGAGTGTGCAAGGAAAAGTCTAATTTGCCACTCCTTTCAACATGTCTAGGTGCGGCTAACTACTACATGCTAATCGAATACACTCATTTGCTTTAACTTATAACGTTATTATGCAACAAAAATATAGCATTAAGATGCATCACTAACTTTATTCATCCATCTACAAATGTATTTATTTTGAATTTTAAGAACCTAAGCTTTGAATTTACCATCATAGTATCATTTTGCACAGATGAACTGTGTTGCCCTCGTGGCATGTTTAACCTTTCTTTATAATGTCTGTTGTGGTACGATTCGCCGCTAAGCTATTTCTGTTCTCCATAAAACCTTTATCTGAATTTATTGCACGTCAAATCCCTTTACGCTAACGCCTCCATTGATAGACAACGTCGTAAAGACTTGCGGGTTTAACTAAACTTAGGGGTAAATTGTTTTTCCAGCAATTTTTTTTCGTGACTGTTGCTTTAGTGCAAGAGATGGCAAATAAGATTTTATTAAAGTGCCAAATTCAAAGTTAATTTAAATGTAAATAAAATATAAATGCCATGACTATGTATATCTAGCACTTTATAAATATTTTATTTGGAATAAATACTAAGAGGTGATAAAATGCAATATTTCATGCAAAAGAATCTTAATAGAAATTTTATATTGAGAAGACTTTTTTACACGAAATATTACATTTTATCACTATTTATTATTTATTCCAAATAAAATATTTATAAAGTGCTAGATATAGAAATATAGTCATAACAATTACATTTATTTTATGCACATTTAAATTATCTTTGATTTTGAAACTTGAATAAAATCTTGGGGTAATTTGTTTTTTCAACAACTTTCTTTTTCGTGACTGTTGGTTTAGGGCAAGAGATGGTATATAAGATTCTATTAAAGTTCATAAGATAATTTAAATGTAAATGCCATGATTACGTTTGTATATATAGCACTTCATTTTATTTGGAATAAATATTAAACAGTGATAAAATACATTATTTTATTTTAAAAAAAAGTCTCCTTAAAATTAAATTTCAATAAAAAAAAAGTTCCATGTGTATATAAGTGTGATCTGCCTAACTGTATAAAAGCACGTGTCTAAAAAAATTTGTTTCGGCTGTAAAAAGTTTTGCTGACCGAAAATTTAATGGTCTCTATATTCTGCTATATTTGCTTATTCTCGTTAGTTTTTCACTTTTCTCATTTGTCATTAAATCTTTCTAACTATTTGAGTTAAAAATGGATAATTGTCATACCTCATCCATGCCTTTATACCTTAATTTTGTTTTACTGAAGTATCATTCACAATGTCTTTCTTCCCTGCCCCCAGAAAACAATTTCTGTCTACAGTCCTGAATATTGTAGAGGCGAAACGATGGAACTTGTACTGAAGCAAACAAATTTAATGTTATGACACTGATTTTAAATAACGTCATCTTCAGTTGATAAATTTTACTATTGTAACTAAGTTAGAGGTGAACTGCTTTGTAGTTGTAGCATATCTACATGTCTTAATTCTTTAACGGCTTAGGATTCTTCTCTTATCCTCATGCAAACACATAGAAATTTATAATAGCAGACTTTTAAATATCACATTTTAAAGCAGCGTTATAATTTTGAGTTAAATTTAAGATACGGATGAACTGTTCTGTTATAGTGGAATAATCTACGTATCTCAGAATTGTTAAATGACTTAGTGTCGTCACTTCTGCTTAACCGAATGAATGTAATAATGAAATTTACAAAAGCAGGACTTTAAATGTCACATTTCTGCAACTCTATAAATTAACCTGAGACATAGATGGACTGTTCTGTTTACTGTAGGTCGGAAGTGCGACTTTTAATTACTAAACTCAGTAGAGTTAGTCACTTCTGTTCACTTAGGTGCATTTAAACTTGAAATTTTACGAAAGTGTGTTATTCTAAATATCTGATCCTGATGAAAACATAAATTTTTGGGTTTAATAAAAGACAGACTATTTTGGTTGGACAACATTAAAATCGGACCATCATAGACCTCTCGTAAGCGGCTTGAGTCAGCCCGCTATAGGTCGCAGTTACGACGACTGGTCTCCAGAAGTTGTTGTTGTTGTATGTCTTCGGATGGGTCAGCATGATGGTAATACGATTATAGCACTATCTATGCGTCTCTCAACACATTGTGTGCGGGTACATTTCGCATCTGAATTGTATCGAGAGCGGCCGTTTAGGCCGTAAAAATTTAGTTATTCAGTTAAATCTCTATAGACCGAAAATTATTTATTTTAACCAACTTTTCATATTTTGTATTGAAATATATATACAAATATATAAATAGAAATATATATACATAAAAACCATAAGATTTTTGTAAACAAAAAATATATTTTTTAGTGGATAAATTTATAATAGCATTGTAAATATGAAAAATCAAATAGAAATAGTAGTATGTAGTTTTAATTTTTTTTCGAATTATGTTACATATAAACATTTTTTACATTATAAAAAAAAAAATTGGAAAGAGCAATCATAAAACTAATAATGTAAAAACTAGTCTTTATTTGTCTAAATTTTTCCAGAATCTTTCAAGTAGACAAGAACATTCGCTTCGTTCTCCTGTATAAACCGTTATTTTTGTACCCACAGACAAACGATGTTGTTACACTAATCCGTACTAGTAAGTGTCCCGCGCTCAAGTATCTATCGTCAGAAAACTTACTAGTACGTGTCCCGCATACAATGCGTTAATTCCTAACTGACTTCAGATTCCTCATTTCCCTTTAATTTAGATTTGAATTTTACAAAAGTATATTTGAAAATACCCCACGTGCACATCAACATAACGGCATAGACGGACTGTTTTATACTTGAACACAGAAGAATCTACATTTCTTAATTTTTAAATGCATTCGGAATAATACCTTCCATTCAATTAAATGCATACAAAGTTAAATTTTATAAAAGCGTACTATTGTATTCCCCTGCTGATGCAAACCTCATAAATCCCACAGTTTAATTTAAGATACGGGCTGTTTTGAACGTATAGCAAGTTCGTGGTATCTCGTAATTGCTAAATAGCTAAGGATTCGTCACTTCTGCTGAACTAAACACATTCAAATTTGAAACTGACGAAAGCTTAATTTTAAATACCCCAATTCTGACTCAACGTCATAAATCTCACGGTTTAATCTAAGACACAGATGAACTGCTCGGCACTTGTGGCAAAGCCTTACGATTGTTCCCTCTCTCGTCCTAATTGCTCGGCCCTCTCCGCATGTGGCAGGCTGTAACTAGCTCCGTCGGTGTCAAGAGTGGGAAAAATAACAATGACACTTCATGTCCCCTCTTCTTTATTATTTCCCCCTCTACGGGAAGCCGGCGGGGGGTGCGCGATACTTCCTATTGTTACTATCGAAGAGCCTGACTCACCGGGTGTTATTGTCAATAGGGCCGTAGACCGGAGGGGGTGTCGCATTTTTGTTCAAGTGCGGAGAAATATTGGTGTTCTTTCCAGACACCCAAGCAAGCTTTACAACTGATTGGATTGTAAAGAACATCTTTTTAAGTATCTGTTCCTTAGGGGAACGGTCTAAGAGTGTCAATAAAATCGATTCCTGAGTGTTTGGTGTGAAAATATTTGAGGGGAAGTTTAAAACTTTTGTTTCGGTTTATTCTAAGAAAAATTTTATATGTAACCAAAAAAAGATATTGAGTGGGGATTTAATCGATATAAAGTTACTTTAGAACCTGTAATCTGTCAGAAGTACTTAGGAATAAATTAATTTTGAAATTTTATGAACGTAATAGTAATGATACGCATGCACACACTAAGGACAAGAAATTAAGAAAAAATTATTCTGCAGTAAAATCAGCTCAAAGGAAAATTATATATTACCGGTATATATGAAAAGTTTATCCAAATGTAATCAAAAATCCAGTTTGATACGGCAATTTATCACAACACATTCAACATTAAATGTTAACCAATTTTGTTTGAATAACAAATAGACACAATACTGCTAAATTCTCACTTCGGAAGGTTTGGTTTGGTTTTTGGTTTTCGAGCGCTACGGTCTACTTTTTGCAACACGAGGGCTAATCAGACCGGGACCTACTGCTTAAAGCCGATTCCGAACGGCTACGAACATCCATGCCACAATGGGACTCGAACCCACGAACTCCGGTTCCGAAGGCCAGCACCCTAACCATTCGGCCATCGTTCGGCCACTTCGGAAGGGATTGCATTGCTATTTCTCCAAAACTGATCGCAGCTTTGTTGTCTATTGTTTGCAACAGAATGAGACTGGGACCTACTTAACCTCTTTGAGGACCAGCACATAAATACTGTACAAGTGGATTGTTGTGAAAACTGTTGCCGTTTAACGTCTTCTAGTAATTAAATCTAGCTTTTAAAAATCCAAATAAAGCTTTCGGATCTCCGATTACGCTTACGCGAAGCTGGTCTTCCCATATCATCCAGTGCTCTTCGTGGAGGCGACGTTGGGCTGATAAGAGTGGAATAGCTGTGTCGAGTCCTCGATACGTCGGTCGCGAACTGGTTAAATTTGATTCTGAATAGCTGTAAATACCCATGCTAACATCCTGATTCAAACTTAAAGATTTTGATGCTCGAAAGGCAGGAATTAGGCTGTTATAAGATAGCAGTCCACTTTGAACATTGCGTATTTCAGGTAATCGCGTAGATCAATTCAAAAATTTCAAGGAATTAAATTCCATTTATTTAGTAAGCAACTTACATCCCAACTGCTATGCTTTCATTCAAGAACTAAACACGTAAAAATACATATTGCAACTTAAATGTCATATTGAGATTTAAATTTTTAAAAAGTTGTGGAAAAGGATAGGGGATGTCCCTTGTCCCTTTTAAAAGGAGCACTCAAATCAATAATTTCGTCTGAGTATTTGGCACCGTAACGATCGACTGTTACAGTCTAGTGAATTCCCTCCTATATATTGGACTATTGGGAAATAAGAGAATCACTTGCAAAAGAAGCTGCTCTCCCTCCTCGGTGATTGATATTTTCAATACTTCTGCGTCTAATGAAAAGAAATTATTGAGCTACCAAAGAATTTTCTTTTTGATGAATTTACCCATCAATGATTTATTTCCGTTTATTACTGGATTTTACTTTTACTTCAAAATTTTGGTGTGCCTAGAGCTGTCGCGCTTTAGAACAAATAGTATTAGACATTTTGTCTCTTGCCGAAAACGTCAGACGGTGGGAAATTATGGATCTTATGGGGTGTTTGGGTATTACAACGAATTTACACATCAATCGTTCATTCCCACTAGATTGTCATTTTGTTCATATTTGTGCTGCCATTACCGAGATACCATATTACAGTCGAGTTAAAAAAACAGTCATTGTGTAAAAGACAGTCGAATTTAGTTGTTTGGTAGAAGTTTGTGCTCTGTCTTGAAATAAAATCTCCATGTTGAAAAATAAATCGCCGGTTTGGATTTGACTTTCTAAAACTACTCCGCGATCTTCACACATGGGTTTCGACTAATCAAACTACAAATGTTTGCACACCGCAACTTCAAACATTGGTGATTCTGTGATTTTATTTTATTTTTGTTTGCTAATTATCAGAATGAAAGGACACTTTCTCAAGAAATCCCAATTATTAGGATCGTACTCTTTATAGAATGTCAGCAACAACTATACTCTTGCTGTGAGAAGTATGCATTATCGCCGGGGGTGGGGAACAAAGCGCCATCTACTGGTAGTAAATTTCAGCAGGACTTTAGAAAAATAGGAAAAAAAATACACCGTAAGTTCAACTGAAAAAATACAGATACATAAACACCACAAAAAAATTAAAAGCAATAAAAGAATAACTCATGCCTCCAACTAACACATTACAGCAACCAAAGAGGAAGTATATATGAAGAGTATGTCTCCGTTATTTACAGCACGCAGCATGTAAGCCATAATATTAGGACACAAAACTGATTTGCAAACGAAACAGTTTAAACTTCAGATGTATGAAGTATGAAATTATAGACAAGAAAGGAGCAGAAATTTCTTATAATAACAATGAAAATGATCGGGATTTGTAATAAGCTAAAAAATAAGGTTCATTTAATTCCTAGTATAAAAAAGTTTTAAGGAATCACATCGCGAACAAGATAACCAACATCTGGCTTGTCCTTTCAAATGACAAACAATCACATTGGTTTTTAAGTGTATGAAGAGGAAAGATGTATGAACAAACCTTGTTGACTGATGTTTTGGGTATTGCAATGAACATACGGAGAAGCAGTTTTTACAAACTGTTACTAAATTTCTAGTCACTGATGTTTAACGTGTGTACAATATTTCCGAACAAATCTCATTCACTTATATGGTGTATACTTAAACCAAAAGCTACAGATTTTCGAATATTGCGGATTGTTTGCGTATTCTTACGAATTTACCAATTACTATGGTATTATTGCCAGCGATACGCTGGTACTGAAACTTAACATGCATTGTATGGATGAATGAATATTTCGTTTAAAAGGTTGCAGTCAACTTTCTGTTAAGCCAGGGCACATCAGATAGGGAATTACCTTTCACCACCATTTCAAATAGATATGAACATTCGCGTCAATAGGAATATTCGAACCGAAAGACTCCTGTATCGTAAGTTTTTTGGTGTTATTTGGAGCGCCTCGATCAATTAGTAAATTCTAATTTGTAATTCTTTGGATCTTGGTAATTTCCAAGTAGGACGTACTAGATTGAAACCTATTTAATTCAGAATTCAAACAGCTACGAATATTCATATCAATAAAGGAATTTTGAACTACGAAAGTTATGCCAAAAAGGTATCTCCGAAATCACCTATCTTCTGTTCTGAAAAGTAATTCTTAAACCATTATCCATCGACTGAAATAAACGTTTCTAAAACGAACATGGTCCAATAGAAAACAAAATCTCACATGCGTATTCGAACACGTCTGTTGACAGTAACACCACTTCACATCAAAGCAAAAGACAGGTAAATACAAATAAATAGATATAAAAACATTTATGACCCGAAAAAGCCAAACTTGACTTGACTTCTCACTGCCTCCTAGTCTCTACGATCCAAAGCAACATAAACGACAAAAACTATGATTTAAACATACCAAGTACTCATATTTCTTTCAGACATATCAACAAGAAAGAAGCAGAAAAACATACACGTATAAAATTCTCCAAAGTCCCCCCCCCACTTTTCAACCATCCCCCCTTTACAAAGAACACTTATCCCTGCCCCTTCAAACACATATCCATCATTGATCCGTGGAACTAAAGTGATGGACAAACACTATAAAAATAAGACAGGGCTCTTTTCAAACTGGAAAACACGTTTTTTTTATATATATTCTTTCACGGGAATTCCTCTCTCCTATGCCGCTTTCTGCAAACTCTTCCTTAACGCTGGGACAGTTCTGAGACTTATCTGGTAAGATTGAGTGGGCACCCGATAAATCTGCCACTAAGCACACATACACACAGAAATGATTTTTTTTATTATATATTATTTTTATTGTAAGGAGGTGGTAGGGGCAGGAGGTCTTCTTTTAAACGTTCTTAGTCGGACGTCCGTGGTTCCATTTTTTATTTATTTTTTTTATATATATAATCTAGATAAAGGACAAGCGTTATTTGATGGAGTGTGGCTAGCATTACGGCTGACAAGGTCGGTAGACTGTAAGTGATTGTTTGCGATAAGTTTTTTTTACTAATCAAAGAAGGGAAAATGATGAGAGAACATTTTTACGTAGGTTAGTCAAACATTTATTCGCAATTTTTCATTACTATTATTAGAAGAAAGCTTTGTGTCAACACTCCAGACATTTCTCTGTATCGTGGATGCAGTGTCTTTTACGCAGCAATTTTAGTTAGTCTTATAATGTGTCGCGATGACGTTAATCGTAAATATATCTAGACAACTACAAGTGGAATCCAAATTGTCTTAGTTTAGTTTTGAGCGCTAGGGTCTACTTTTTTGCTACACGAAGGCTAAATGAGAGCAGGACCTACTACTTAAAGTCAATTTCGAACAGCTAAGAACATCAGTACCAGTAGAGTTATTCAAACCCACTGACTCCGGTACCAAATAGCAGAACTCTAGCAATTCGGTTATAATCTGGTGGTGTCCAAATTGGAAATGCAGGCAACCATTCAATTTTTGTGGAGGAAAAAATGCGACTGCATAGAAAGTACTGGTATGTAATGTATGGTGAAAAATGCAATGTTAAGTCAAGCTGTCTTGTAGTGGTGCAATATGGTTGTAATGATACTGACAATGATGAGCGCGAGTGAAGATCATAACTGCGCAAATTCTGAAATTGCTTGTAACCCAAACCTTTCAACTCGTGACTTCCATGGATTTGGTCCCATGGAAGAACTTTCAAAACGACATTAAAACTCTGATGATAAAGTGAAACGACAAAAAACAGCTGCTAAAACATTATACAACTTGAAATAATAGAGTTATAAAAATATTTCACTTTAAGAAAAATATATACCCATTTTTATTTCCATACAAATTTTATAGATTAAATGGAAATTAAAATCAATTGGTTTGTATGCACTTGAAGCATTTTTACTTAATATATTGTACAACTGAATTTTTGTCAAGCAGTTTTGTACTTTATAACCTTCTCAACTTTTCACGAGCTGAACTCGGGCAGGCAAAATATATACCATCCTGGCTTATCAAGAATGTAAATCGGGCACTATAAGGCGATTTCCCGCAGTAGGGCAAATTCTAAAATTATGACAATTCTGGCTTTAGTTTCAAACGGAAGGGCAGTTTATTGTTTGTCTATTGGCTGTTGTAAACATGAAAATGAATGGGAAGGGCATTATAGTAGTTCGTGACGTTGCGACAAATTGCCTTATTAAAATTTACACTGACAATCAGTCTTTTTCAGATATTTCATATGTGCCATTACATAAAGCCAACTTTACAGGTAAGTTAATCATTTGTTTAAAAATAGATGTTTTTATATTCATTTTTAGCAAATTTTGCAGGGGAAGGATGCAATTATGTTTAAAAAGGTATGTATAAAAATAGGCATAAAAAATGGCTTTTTTAAATCCAATATCTCGAAATAAAATGAGCTTGGATAAGGTTAATCGGAAATTTTAGAATTTATTTAAGTGTCATCTCTTTTATATAACATTATATATTCTCATAATAAAAACATCGTTTAAATTTTAAAAACTGAAATTGAACGTCTGATGTACCCTTAATATGTTCTTTTCATCTGTAGTCAGCACTGAATGCCGCAAATCGAACGACATATCCCGAAATACACGCCACGCGACACCACAAATTTCCCGTTTTGCGGTCATAACTTCAACCCGAAATTATACCATAAATCAAATTACCGAGAGCGGCAGCACGCGAGCTCTTCCTACCAAATACGAATAAGAAACTATTTTATCGAGTGACGTGTGACAATTAATCAAGATTTTCGCAATAAATGATCGCTCTATCTGCTGCCCATTAATCTTTTACAGTTCGCATCTCATTCATAAAAAAAGCCTCCATTACGCGCTCGCACACAACAGTTTTTGCTTTGACAACTCGGAAAGGGCATTAAAACAAGAAAATGCATCTCGTAAGATGCCATAGGGAAAGAGGGAAAAAAAATGAATGGGGAAAAAAGGATGAATGAGAGTTCTTTTTTCTTTCTCTAATCTATCTCGTGTAAATAGCTGGCTGTATTTTAGCTTGTTTTTGGTAATATGAAAATTGTGGGATTCGTTGCACTTTGATATATAGACTAAACAAACAAAATCCATACATACATACATACATACATACATACACACTAAATGTGTACATTACATGCATGTATGCATGCCTGTAGCGACAAAAACCACGGAATAGATTTAGAACACCGAAATCGTAAATAGGAAAATACAGAAGAGTGCCTATGACTGGCAAACATGTCTTTTTAGCAGCTACTCAATAAAGATTTGAGTTGTTTTCAAAATTGTGCTTCTCTTTAATGTGACCCGACTGCAACATTATTCAATAGGCTTCTTCTTGCCCAGTAGCTTCGGCCAGTAAAAATAATAGGGGCAATGATAAACGGCCGTTTTAGAATTTCTGGATTACATATAATGTATTTGAGTGTATGTGTGTGTATGTGTGTATGTATGTATATATGTATGTATGTATGTATGTATGCATATATATATGTGTGTGTGTGTGTATATATATATATATGTAAGTATATATATATGTGTGTATATATATATACACACACACACATATATATATATGTATATATATATGTATATATATGTATATATACACACACATATATATATATATATATATATATATATATATATATATATACATATATATATATATATATATATATATATATATATATATATATATATATATATATATAGAGAGAGAGAGAGAGAGAGAGAGAGAGAGAGATTTTTGAAATTATTTTTTTTACTCTTGGAGGCTCTGTTAATCAAAAACAGTTCAATACAACAATAAAACATTTATTAAACAGACAATTATAAGAATAGTGATGAATAAACAATCACATTTATTAAAATCAGCGATATTTATTCCAAATTCTGAACTTCCGAAGGCTGTAATTTCGCTACTCCTGTTCTGAAGTATAACCGAGTTACAGACAATGGAGTCACAAAGTAAAAATATAAAAATTTCTCACAGAAATACCTATAAATTACCATTAAGTAAAATGCATTTAAAGTTACGTCCGATTAATGCATGTCATTAAAAACAATTAAAATATAATAATAAAATTCCGAAAGTTACAATAAAAGTTATTCCATGGACATAAAGAATTTTTTTTTCTTAGGAAATTAACTTTTACATTTTAAATCATGCCTTCAATACCGCAATAAATTAACAGTTAAACAAAATTTCTTATAAAAACTCTCCTGTTTTGCAAGCATATACCGTCATTTGGTTCAGTAATTTTCTTTTATAAAGTCTTTCTTCCTGAATTTTATTAAATCATGACTAGAAGTCCTTTACCAAAACGTGAGAAACGAAATTGTCGTTTCAGAAATATCGTTCTATTATTAACAAGCAAAGAAGAGCTTTTCTACGATGTGATTTTTTTTTTCTTTTTCTGGTCCTCTCGTTAAACCTTAAAACGGAGAAAAAAGAAAACTAAATAGCTTTTTTGGCGACTAGAGTTTGAAATTACAAATGATACGCTTATAAGAGGACGGATAATAGCTTTTGTTCTTACGATTTTTTCCCCTTGCATGTTGAGCGCTCTTCAATTTATAGAAGTTCGACGAGTGTTTCAGATGTAGAAAAGGTTGGAAAACGGAATGCTGTTTTAACGCTGTCTAAAACATTTTGGGAACAAGGGTCACATGGCCTTTTACACGAAATGCGTAATGAATTTGTTTGGTTTGGAGCACTCAGGTCAATTTATTTGCTAATTATACCTTGACCTACTGCTTAAGGTGGGTATGTACCTCCCCTATTGGATTCTCACTCAATTATTAAACTATAAGGGGGAAGATAAAATTCCATCTGACCGGATCACATTGATTTTCATTCTGAATGTGTTAATAGCTTAAACTGGTGAGGCGATTATATAAATTCTGTAATTATTTATTGGGTTTTGACGATTGAATATGTTTTCATTTCTTTAAGAATGGCAACAACTAAATGAGCGGATGAATTGAATTCAATTGTCGGTTTTGCTGCTAATATAGTTTTTTCATTCTATGTGAATGCTGGGGTAATTTCTTCATTGGTTTGAGAAATCTTGGTTTAACTTATTGTTACTATATTTGTACTCAGGGAAGAGTTGTGTGCACATAAAAACGTTCTAAATCCAAATTGGAGTCATAATTTTTCAACGATATTACAAACAGTATAAATTCCATTCTTCGTTTCACTGTTATTTGGCACTGTTATCTGGTTCACTTTTAAGATTCGGCTTTTAGTTTTCCATATTTCTATGATATATATATCGTAAGAAGGAGTATGCGATGGATGGTTTGCAGTTAAGGACACATCAAAACACAGTTTTAATCACAAAAGACCTTTATTACCAGATCGTCGGTAGGACGGGTTCCCACTTCATTATAGGGACTTCACAAAAGAGATAAGACAACAGGAAAAATCTGAGGAAAAATCTGTTTCCGATAACATGCATCTATTTGTTTAGCATTTTCTAAATTGGTCACTAGGGAACTATAAACTTTCAATTGGTTAAACCCCCCCCCTTTCCTGAAGGCTTGAACTGTAGTCTCAATGGTCATTTTAGATTAAAGGTTAAAAGGGAAAGAAAAGACATTCCCCCTCGACTTTCGATTTAAAAAACCCTGAGAATTTTATCGGGCCATAATGAAAGCTTTCAGCCATAAACTTACTTTGGCGCGATTAAACTATGAAATAAGGGGGAATTCAGACATTATATTCAGTATTCGTCTTCGGTATATTACACAAAATCTTCACATTGATTTTGATTTACCGATTTAATTTATTGTTCCCTGACGTTATATATATATATATATATATATATATATATATATATATATATATATATATATACATATATATATATATATATATATATATATATATATATATATATATATATATACATATATACATACATATATACATATATATATATATACATATATATATACATATATATACACACACATATATATACATACATATATATACATACATATATATACATATATATACATACATATATATACATACATATACATACATATATATACATACATATATATACATACATATATATACATACATATATACATATATATACATACATATATATACATACATATATACATATATATACATACATATATATACATACATATATATACATACATATATATATACATACATATATATACACATACATATATATACATACTTATATATGCATACTTATATATGCATACATATACATATATATGTCAGGTCTAAAACAGGGGTAGTTGGAAATTATGTAAGTTAAAAAAGATTTAAAAAAGAGAACTCTTTTATAATAATAAAATAAATAAATAATACGCCTGCTCGCGTAAGCTTTCAGGATAATCCGGTCAGGCGGAAGCATTTGAGCTATTTGATGAGCTTGCAAACAGATAAATTTAATTTGGCGCGTGGACATGGAGCGGTCAACACCTTCACGCATAGCTCTGCCACGAACAATGAAAATGGCGCATGTGGCTTTCCTTAGGAATGATGAGTTAATAAAACTTATTATCAAGAAGACTATTCGCCTTAACTTGCTCTCAAGAAGACCATTTTCCATTCGCCGTAACTCTGGATCATGACCTGCCATATATATATATATATATATATATATATATATATATATATATATATATATATATATATATATATATATATATATATATATATATATACATCCCTCCATATGATAGAGCAACGGATTCTTTAAAATTCTAACTTCCCGCCTTTCATTTTTTAAATTTAACTGTGTTAAATGTCGCAAATTTAATTAAAAGAAAGCAAAAATATTTTACTTACATTTAATAAGTGAAATTAAAAGTTACAAATCTTCCAGTTCACGACATTTTAAAAAGCTAACAAAAGAAAAGCAGCATACATAAACATTTCAGGAGTCTTTAAATTTCTCTGCTCTCAAAACCACGTTTTTTTTTATGTAAAAACTTTACAGAAGCATTTGAAAACGTCTTATGTATTCTTGAGAGCTTCCGAGTTTAAGCATGAAGTATCCTACTCTAGTACAGAATTGTTGTTTCGTTTAAAGGAAACGGTACTTATAGTGATAAGGTAAATACTTCAACGCTAAGAATTTCTTCGACATTTTATTTTGTCAAACACAGAATTTATTTAAAACGATGTACAATTGTTCAGTCAATATCGACTAAATAAACATATACTCGATATTAGATGTCATTTTGGTCATTTATTATAAAAATTAAGAATAATTCACAGCGACATTCACGAAATTAATAATTGAAACAAGTAACACAGAGTGAACGTAATATCATTCAATGTTTTAATTATTATAATTATGCTTTGCCTTGGTTAGGAGCACTACGGTTTACTGTTTTGAAATGCGAGGGATAATAAGACCGGGATCTACTGCTGATTCCTAACAGCTTCTAATAACCATGCCTGCAGTGGGATTCAAACTCATGAACTTCGTTACCGAAGAACGACTCACTAGTTTTTTTTTTTTTTCGTGTGTATGTAAAAATTTAATACCATACATTATAGTTGACAACAAAACACAAAAACCGTTCACTAGAACTGTTAAACATTTATTATACATAAATAATTATAAGAATAGTAATGAATAAATCACATATTTAATCAAACCAGTCACATTTGTTTCACATTCTAAATTTCATGCATTCTACTATGAAACGCAATTTGTCTACTCTTGTTCTAAAGTATAGCCGAGTTACAGGCAATTTAGTTATAAAGTTTATGTATTTATATGTGTGTGTGCGTGTGTGTGTATATAAATATGTATGTATATATGTGTCAGGATTTAAAATATAGAGCAATTTAAGAGATTTAATTAGGGATTCTTTTAATGGGAGTAACGCGCCTCGCGTTATTAGTCACATAAATACGGCTCACGCGCAGTGATATAGGCAGAGAGCGATAAGCAATTACCATAGGCAGACCTGTGGCTCCTCGAAGCAGTAAAAACTGCCTTTGTTAGCAGTTGGGCGCCAATATGAGACGCCATTGTTGAGTAGCGTGTGAAGTGGATTAATAAAGAGAAGAAAAAGAATTACTTGAGAGTGGACTGATTTATATATTTACTAGTGTCGTTTACTGGGACCCTGTCATATATATATATGTATATGTGTGTGTGTGTGTATATATATGTGTATATATATATATATATATATATATGTATATATATATATATATGTGTATATATATATATATAAACTTTTCTAACAGAAATACCCATGAAAATAAATTACCTTTAACAATTACCAATAAATTACACTACAACTCTGCTCACGCATAAAATGTCTCGGATAAATCCATTAAGGGATTTCGCTGAGATGATGGTGAGTGGGAGAGAGGTACGGAATCGGGGGCTAAATTTCCAACTTTTAACGACTTTCGAAATTGAGGGGTACTTTCCCTGCTTGTATCACAAAAAATTATAAGGTCAGGGTAGTCCTCTCATTGTGAGGTATCATTTGTATTTATTCTTTTGGTTTTGGGAACTATGGTTGAATTTTTTTTTTTTTTGGGGGGGGAATACATGAGTATAAATGACATTAGGACCTATAACTCAAAGCCGATTCCGAATGTCTACGAACAACCATGTCAGTAGCGGGATTTGATCCCATGAACTTCGGTACCGAAACGATTCCCCCCCCTACCAATCAGCTAATTATTTATATATAGTTATAAATGTTTCACTGTTCTATTGTTGATCTATGACTAATAAAAATTAAATGCAATGCTTTAGATTTTCATACATATATAATACACAAAGTGGCCCGCCAGAATACAATGCATTTCCATTGCGGTCGACGTGTTCTCCGGTTGAACAGGCTTGCTATAAATCATATTAAGAAAATATTTAAATAAGTATAGGTGTAAAGCTTCAGGTCCCGTAACAAGGCTGAATCCGAATATGTAAATTTCACTGTATTGCACTATATTTTCATGCAATTATCTTATGATTTTTTTAATTTTAATTTAATTTAATTTTTTTATTCATTGTATTTCTAAGTGTTATTTTGTCTGTTTTGCATTTGTGTATGTTGGTTTGTAATATTTTTACTGTATTTATACTGCATTGTATATTATGAACTGCTGGGGGTTGTACACCCGAGGACACCCAAAACATCTTAACCCTTTGTTTAAAAGTAAATTGTCCTCACTGGTGCAGCCAATTAAGCTAGTCTTATGTTCGTTTACAAGAAATAGACCTTAAGAAGAAAATACCAAATATATTCTATTTTACCATCTTTCCGCTTCATTTTCAAGAGAGATTTTTCCTACATTTAAAAGTTAAGCAATTCATACTATAAAACATATAAAAAGTGCAAAATTGCACGACTTTAGCAAACAAACTGTCCAACAACACGATTAAAATTTTTTACAGTGTACTGCTAAAACGTACAAGACAGCAAACTTGCATATATTTATAAGTAAAATTAGGAAAAAAGCAATGAAAAGTTATTTGTAAAATATATGGAGTACCTCAAAATTATTTACCTATATGGAAAAGGAGCATCCAAAAAACTCTAAAAAAGTTTAACTAATATTACACTTTAAAATCTAGCTACATTTTTGCATTTAAAGCTAAATAAATAAAGCCTGTTTCAAACACCGTGGACATAATTATCGCTTAACCCATTAACGGCCAGCGTCCTTATTTGAGGACAGTCAAAAAATGGTTTGTAGAGTTTGTTTTCTTGAAACGATTCTTCCTTTTTAATGGAAATAGATATTAATCTTATGAATAATCTCCCAAGTTTTCAAATATGATCTTATCTATAATTTTGTCATTTCGATCGGCATTTTATGATTTTCAAGCTTAGAATAGAAACGTATTATGACCGGTATTCTGAACGTATACCGGTCAAAATCATAGCGAATAGCCATATCTGTATTAAGTCATCTCTTTTCAGTACTTTTCTCATATATGATAGCAAATAAATCTCTTATCGCGAAGTTTTCCTTTTTTGACTTGATGTCATATTTAAAGGTGTTTAACTTTCATATTTTGTTTTACTTCCAGGTGTCTATAATAGCTTCTATGTTAGGTACTTCCTAATATATAGTCATAAGAAATATCTGGGCGTTAATAGGTTAAGACAT
Source organism: Pardosa pseudoannulata (assembly GCA_032207245.1). Taxonomy (NCBI): domain Eukaryota; kingdom Metazoa; phylum Arthropoda; class Arachnida; order Araneae; family Lycosidae; genus Pardosa; species Pardosa pseudoannulata. The sequence goes on along the minus strand of CM063498.1, from coordinate 24,299,879 downwards.
TCACACTTTCATCAAAAAACTACTGCATTCAAATTTTGCATGTTTCTTAAAATATAATGCTAATAGAAGAAATGGTCTGTGGGTATGTAAATATACATATTCATACGCATACAGATTGATTGGTTGGGAGCACTATGGTCTACTTTTATTCAACACTAGGGCTAATGAGACTGGAACCTACTGCTTAAAGCCGATTCCGAACGGCTACGAACATTCATGCCACAGTGGGACTCGAACCTACGAACTCTGGTTCCGGAGGTCAGTACCCTAACCATTCGGTCATCGTTCTGCCATACACATACAGAATTTCAAAAATCAAGTGTTTGATAGTTTATACATGATAAAAACTGACTCTTATAACAAACTTTTTCAATGTTAATTTCCATCATTATTGCACGACGATACAGAAGGTCAAATTAAATTTATAAAATGATCTCTAAACTTATAAAATACTGTTTATAACACCGGAACAGTGAGTTTCACAGATATAAAAACACAAGCAGTAAAATAATACTCAAATCTCAAGATTTCTGCAAATTTTACCCAATTATTTTCTTAAATATTCGCTACTCAAAACTATCCTAAAGACAAAACGGCATAAAATGAACTTTAAGAGAAAATCCCACGACATAAATGAAAAACAAAATCTAACATATACATATAAAAGCTAAATAAATAATCGTCCATTTTCAAAAGGACTTCATAAAATGAATAAATTAGGCAGAAAGAGAAGGGAGAAAAAAGCGTACGGGAAAAATCATCGCTTCAGGCGTTTCCAACTCTAAACTAAAACTATCCGGTTCAAATTGTGTTTATTCCTCCCTGACGATCAATATGTTAGAGAGAGAATCGGCGTATTTCACTCTGCAGCTATCATCTATTAAAGCGAGGCGAAGGGATTCATACACTTTTGTGAAACAAAACAAACGGCGCTAAAAATTCAGTCAAGAAGAAACGCCAAGTAGTAAATATCAAGTCAATGGAGGGTAAAAGGAGGAAGCCAAAGCTGTGTATAGAGTAATAGTGAGCGGCCTGAGAATTGACGGGCTCAATAAATTCCGAAATTGTTACTACTCTTTCTTGCCAGTTCTAACAAAAGAGAAGCTAGAGTGACATAAAAAAGCTACGGTATAATCCTCACCCACTTTTGTGAATATTTCAGTAACTGGTTGGAAATTAAGTAGGCATTTTACGTTCAGTTTGATCTTAAGTTTATCTGAGATACTTTTTACATAAAAATAAACTAATATTCCTTGTAGAACAGAATGTTTGTTTTTGTTACATACACACACATATATACATTACATATATATATACATATGTATACACACATATATACACACATACACACAGATATTCATACACACATATATATATATATATATATATATATATGTATATATATGTATATATATATATGTCTATATATATATATGTCTATATATATATATATGTATATATATGTATATATATATATGTATATATATATATGTCTATATATATATATATATATATATATATATATATATATATATATATGTCTATATATATGTGTATATATATATATGTATATATATATGTATATATATATATATATATATATATACATATATACATATATATATATATATATATACATATATATATATATATATATATATATATATATATATATATATATATATATTACACATACGTATATACAATACATTCAGGCATATTTATGATTTTGTTCAAGATTTTAAAACCACATATACTCCAGTTATTCTCAACAATTACACTTGTTTTTGATTACATGTAAACAATAGCATATATATAAAATGTTAAAGTATACTTAGCGTTTTAAGAAATATGAAAAAAGTTGCATGTTACACTCCATAAATAAACTACTTTTAAATTTAAAATAGTTGTAAAAGATTAATATACTTTATTTTTGTTGTTACTGTTCACTACTGATTCAAAAATAATGTTTAACACCAAATAACAGCATATTCGTTATAATGAAACTTATCAAATTATTTTATCTTTCTAACAACTTTTAATAATTTACTTCATTTTGAATAAATACTATGCACACTAATAATTGGTTTAGTGGAGTTTGAAACATATCTCAGAAAATATCGAAACTATTTAATGCGTTACAAACTAAAAAACAGTTTATGTATATCATCATATTTAATGATTTACTAGACCATTTATAGATAATTTAATTATTTAAAAATATGCATAAATACATACATATATGTATACACATAACGATAATATTTCTTGCATTACTAAAGACATGAGATTGTTTTATTTACACATATGATACACATGAAAATACAAATCATAAAACTATGTATCTCTTTCTATGACATCAAACTAGATTTAAAATGAAAATTCCTTCGACAATTTAATGTGAATTTTTTAAAAGTAAAACTCAAATTTTTATAATTTTTCTTTAAATTACCTGTTTCTATAATTTTAAAACGACTGACCAGCATATGCTATTTTACTTTAAGCTCGTAAGTGCATACTCTTGTTCAAAATACTTTACAAAAATAACATTTTACAGCTAGATGGTTGTAATAAGCAAATTCGTGTATCATATTTTTAAATGTAACAGACATATGAGTATACATAAATTTTTAAATAAGATGCATGCTTTAAACCATAAAAAATGAAAAATAAATTAGAATTATGAAAGGGAAACTTAATACGATATGAAACATATGGATAAAATTTGTTTTTAATGAAGCCATAATTTTATTTTACATGAAATCCTTGGTCAAATTAATGAAAAATTTGGCAAGTTCCCTATAATTATTCGGAAGTTAACTTTCATAAAGAGAAATTAACCAACGAAACATTTGTAAACATTATTACATAGCGTATACTTTCTGCATTTTTTGTAAATAACCTATAATTTTTCAAGATTTCATGATAAAAGGGATTCGTAAGATTCAAAATTATACGCATTAATGACTTAGTTACAATGAGTAGTTACTTAAATACAAGAGGACTTAGCATTTCAACATACGCATTTTATCTCTGTCACTCAAACAACTACCATACTGTGAGAAACGGTAAATCATTGCATTCCTGTGCGATGCAACGAAAATCATCCCATAGTGACTTGTCAAAGAAAATGTAATTAAACTTAGTATTCCATAGTCCATATTTATCCCTATTCAAGGTGAAAAAAAAAAAACTTCACACGATATTAAATCATCTGCTCAAAAAGACTTATTCCCCAACCGCAATAAATAGAATAAATTACAGCAATATACGAGACTTTCCTAGGTTTCCCTAACAAGCAATTTATCCGTCTGTCTGTAAAACATCTGCTACACTGTACTCACCCTTGAATCAGTCTGTGATAATCCGAAATACATCTCCCATAAATAGATCTTGGCAAAGAATACGTAGGTAACCCTTGTATTGGTAACATATCCTATAATATATCGGTTCATGTATCTTTATATTATTTAAATGAAATATACATCGTAGCATGAATGTACTTACGTTAGATGCATACTTTAAACTGTGAATAATTGTATAAGTAAAATTAGAAAACGTAAGGGAAGTTTTACATATGTACAATGAAAGCAAAGTATAAAGTTGTTTTAAAACGGCACCATACTAATATTGTAAGCTTACAAAGTTACATAAGTGCTATAGAATCATAAATAAGTGGAATCTTTGGTACATTTTCTTGAAATAACTCGAAAGTCACTTCTCCAAAATATACATTTGTGAAGAGAAAACATAGGTAAACTTAAAGTTCCATAGCATATTTTTCATGCTTTCCGGTTAAAAAAATCTCTACACGATACCATGTCGTATATGCGAACTACTTTTAAAATGCAACCATTATAAAAAAAATAATAATTACAGCAATCTAAAAGATATAACGTATTTTCCTTTGTCACTCAAAAACCTGACATACTTTTGAGATACGTGCGGTGCTCAATAAATAATTATACTTATCGGTGAAAAATCCCCTCTTAAACCTGAATATGTCAAAGAAAACATCGGTAAACTTAGTATTCCATAACCCATAAATTATTATTGCATTGCCCATATTTTTAACACTTTCAGATTAAAAAGAACATGAAACAGTGTAAAATCATCTTTGCGAACAGCTTCTATCGCATTAAATATTTACAGAAATATAAAGATCTTCCTGCAAACACACACACACACATTCCTCTCTTGTCACTCAAAAACCTGCCATACTGTTGAGATCCGCGCGGCGCTCAATAAACAACAAGAGGGAGAGGAGGACCTACCTCTGTGGTGTCTTATCCTAGCCTCCCCCGGCGCCCACGGGTACCTGGGATGGTGCCGGTATCCCGCGGCCAGTCCCAACCAGCAGCAGCATGCCAGCATGACGGTAAGCATGCTTCCCGATTTACGATATTAATCCTCGCACACACACGGGCCAAAAGAGCCGCTTCCAGAGCTACTAGATATCCGCGGATGGTAACATCACTGTCTCTCTCGCGCGCGCCCTAGCCGTCACACTGGTTCAAAGTGATAGAGGCGAGACGGAGAGGCCACGTTATGTATGGAAGGCGGATCTCGGGAAAGCGGACCCGTGGCGCCATCTATCGACGATCGTGTTAACTGGAGTTTGGGGTAAAAAAACAATGGGGGTGGTGGGCGGAGAAATCGAACGGGGTACACAACACAGAGAGCGAGCAGACAGTCAGAGCGGAAGAGGGGGATGAGGATTCGGTGTAAACAAAAGTAAATAACTTCTGAATTACCCCTATCGCTCACTTATTATAGGAAAGCCAAGAAAATAAATCCATTGTATAAACCAGGGGTGGCAAAGCTCCTTGATAGTCCGAGCCATTTTTCAAAATTTGAAATTCTTCGCGAGTCGCAATGAAATACGTATTTAAGAGTTATGCAAACAAAGTATTAAATTTTTTTTACAGAAATTATATTTATTAAATGTCATTTGGAAGTTCTTCGGCCTTTTATTTTTCAAGAAAATTTTTGAATTGTTAATGATTTTTTTTTTCATTGGTGCGAATGTAATTTACAATGTATTACACTGTTTTCATAACATATTTTAAACATTTTGTAACGAGATGTTCTCGGTGAATTATGTAGTGAATCGACAGGAATTGTGGAATTTGAGAATCATCTCTTAAAAGCTCAATAAGACTGATTTTTTTACCCAGCATTGCCGGAGCTCCATCAGTTGTAATATTTTTTTAAATATAAAATAACACAAAAATGAAAAGGGAACTCGGTACATTTATCGAGAGCCACAAATAATCCTTCAAAGAGCCGCATGTGACTCGCGAGCCGCAGGTTGGCCAGATATGGTATAAACTGTTACATTTAAATTTTATTCTCAGTCAGCGGTTCTCAAGCAGGTTTCGGTGCGGTACATTTTTCAAGTTAAAAAAATTCTGCGCCAAAATTACCCATAAAATAGCTTGTATATGAAGGAGTAGAAGAAAAAACAGTGCAAATTTAATGCTAACTTGTCTTTAATACTAGGAAATAAGCTGTTTGGATAACATTTTCGTTATTTCTTGATTATTGCAGTGAAGCCCTGGTCATGGTGAAGCGACATCCAGTTTCACAACCACGATTTTAGATTATGTAGAATAAAGAAATTGTTCATAATGATTCTATTAAGTAAAATTTAAAGGAGATAATAATCTGTAAGAAATCAAAAATTGCAATATTTTATAAAAAAAAAAATAGAAAGTGCATCTAGTTGGCAAATTTTTATATCTAAAAAATATATTTATGTGAATATGAATGGTATAAAAAATTATTAGTTAAGAGACAAAAATCATAGACAAACGGCAAGTTTCATTTTTGTATACACTTCTTGACAAATTCTGAAACATACATTTTTTAATCTTGTGCAACCTACTGTTCTCATGTAGACTACAAGAACTAAAGTAGAATTTTTTGAGACAATCCGACTTTGTCACACAATGATCAATAGTACGATAAAAAAAGAGCAATTTTTTGAACTTTGAGCAGTTATAAAGAATAGAATTTGAACACATAAAATTCTCAAATTATTACTCTAAAATGTAAAATACAAGGATACCATATATGGGTTACGACTTTTTTATATAATATCATTTATGGCAGGGATAGACAAACTTTATTTTGTAGCAGCTCTAAAACAGAAAAGAGGAAAGAAATTAGCTGTCCGATATTTATTCTAAAATGTCAGCAACTTAAAAAATAATTCCAGTCCCATCCATCTTAAGAGCCCGAATCTCTAACAGCTCTACAATTTTTTAAGAAATATTTAAGGGTTGAATATTTTACAAATATCAAAAATAATCCAAAATAACAAATAAACTAGCAACATTTTATTTTTTAATAATTTCATCACTATTCACCATCGCTTTATCTGTCCGTCTTCTTTCCATATGAAATAAGAAATATTAAAACTCAAGCCGAAAGATAAGGCAATAAAGGAAACTCAAACCGAGCGTACTCCCAAATGAGAGCTCTAATTTACCTGTATTGGATTTCTATACAGTTAACTAAAGAAAAAGAGTTCACACATATCCATATTTCAAATCGGAAAACATGAGTGTTTCAATTTGAAGTACTCCTGCTGAAAGAGAAAGGCACATAAGGGAACTTAAAACGAGCATAATGTCAAATGAGAGCTCTAATTTACCTATATTAGATTCCTATACAGTTAACTAAAGAAAAAGAGTTCACACATTCATATTTCAAATAGGAAAACATAGGTGTTTTAGTTTGAAATGCTTATGCTGAAAGAGAAAGGCACTGAAAGGAACTTAAAACCAGCGTACTCTCAAAAGCTCGCTCTAATTTACCTGTATAGGATTCAATCCAGTTAATTTTTTAAAAAAAAAAGTCCCTACATATCTATATTTGAAATAGGAAATACAGGTTTTCCAATTTGAAATGAAAACACCATTATGTATATAATTAAAACCCAGTAGATAAAGTGATTAAAACCATACTTAAATTGTAAATAATTTCCAAATCAAGATCAAGTTATTGGTTTACACGGAGTACCTAGCAATGAAAAATTGAATAATTCAACCTTCGAAAGAAAAGATCAAAAGACATAATTTAGATCATCCATGCACAGTAGTCAATAGTGAATTTAGAACGCTTACAGCAACTTCCGAATCAAAAGATTGAAAATTCTGCATTGTTTTTGGTTCGACAAAAGATATGACAAAACAACGCTCTGTCTAAATGTTGTATTAGACTGTTCTTTTAATTTGATATTTATATAATATAATTGTGATTTATTATATTATATAAATATCATCCTTATTTTTATATTTGTGGTGGGCGAAATAACTTCAGACAAGCAGTAGTTTGTCCATTCTTTATCTATAGGAATAGCTCAAACATCTTACCTAGTACACATCTGTAGGAAAAACACTCCTCTAGGGTACACTTTAAAAGCCTCAAACCTATATCTCCGGTCAGGCTGCTGTCTAAGAACAAATATATAAAATACCCGAAGACCCTTAATTTATAGGGCCATGAGGTGAAGTCTTTTATCGCTGTTCATCCCCACTCCATAAAAAAAAGAAAAACTAGGGGATATCCTTTTTGACTATTTAAATCTCCTTCCTAACCTTTTAAATTTCCCGTGGACAAGAATCAAAATTCTCAAATATTTAAACTGTCAAGCTTGTTTCAACGTAATTATATTTCGTATAAAATCTTACAAACACAAAATAAAGGAAAAAAATGCCTTCTAAAAATAACACGTTTCCGATTTTCTGCATTTGTTATTTCTTACTGCATTTCCAAAAGTTTTTATATCTTTTTCCGCAGAAAAAAAATAAACCTTTTCATCATACACTGAAAAAAAAAATTATGAACATACAAAATGCATCTGAGATTCTGAATACAATGACCGTGGAATAATGCAGCTTAAAATAAGTTTGGCTACAAGAAAAAAAAAAGATAAATGAGGCTTCCCGGTGCTTAGAGAAAAGAGAGATGGACAGGCACATTTGTGACTAAAAGTAGACTTTACGCTATTTGAAAACCCACTACCATTTGCCTTTTCTTTTGAGGAGATTCTACACACGCCCTTCTGCATTTCTTGAAAGGATATCTCGGGGTATATCAGAGAAAATTAATTTTATTTCAACCAACAAGTTGTTTTTTTTTGGTATCCTATCTGTTGGAATTGAAAAGAAAGTAGTACATAGTTTGGCTCGAATCCAAAAAATGATTCGAAAATGGCTAAAATTCCAAGTTTAAAAAAAAAGTAGAAAATTCACATTTGATTATAGATAAATAAAAAATGTAGAGGAAACCAGCAATCATTGCTTTTGCATTACAGTATTTTAATCTGCTTTTTTATGATATTCCTGCTATTTGGAAGATCAAAATGGATATCAAATATGTAATTGGAATTATTTGAAGGAAAAAAAATTATGTTCAAAATACAAATAATGAATGCTTGTATTTTGTATTCCAGAGCTCATTGTAAGCTATGTATATTACAAAAAATATCTAAATCATAATTTAAAAAAAATCTAAAAAACTCTAAATCATAAATAAAAAATAAAATCATAGCCATCCGCCAAAATTCTTAAAAAATTAAATCATAGCCATACGCAATCTCTAAATCCTAACTAAAAAATTAAATCATAGCTATACGTAATCTCTAAATCCTAACTAAAAAATTAAATCATAACCATCCGTAATCTCTAAATACTAACTAAAAAATTAAATCATAGCCATCCGTAATCTCTAAATCCTAACTACAAAATTAAATCATACCATACGTAATCGCTAAATCATAACTAAAAAATTAAATCATAGAATCTTAAAACTATTAAATTCATAGCCATACCATAATCTCTAAATACTAAAAAATTAAATCGGATGTAATTTTGCACCTAAGAGCCCTAAATTATATATAAATATATATATATATATATATATATATATATAATATATATATATATGTTATATATATGTATATATATATCTATATATATATATATATATATATATATGATAAAATCTCTAAAAAAAAGTTAAATCATAGCCACTCATCAAAACTGTTCAAAATTTAAGTTAAATAACTATTCAATTCAAATGACAAGATATAGAGAATTTAGAGCTTTTTCATGTCTCAATCTCACAGCGTAGTGACTGTATTGAGATGTATTCTGTATTCAAGAGCTCATTGTATGCTATATATATTCGAAAAAAATCTCTAAGAAAAATTAAATCATAGCTATCTGTCAAAACTAAAACAAAATCTAAATTAAGTTAAATTACCATTAAATTTAAATGACGAGGTATAGAGAATTTAGAACTTTTTCAGGTTTTAATCTCAGCGTAATGACTATATTCGAATGTATTTTGTGTTCCAGAAATCAATGTAAGCTCTCTCTCTCTCTCTATATAATATATATATATATATATATATATATATATACATCTCAAATATATATACATACTCTCTCATATATATATATATATATATATATATATATATATATATATATATATATATATATCTCTAAATCATAGTTTAAAAGGTTCTAAAAATCTCTAAACCATAACTAAAAAATGAAATCACAGCCATCCGTCAAAACTCATAAAAAATTAAATCACAGCCCTCCGTAATCTCTAAATCTTAACTAAAAAATTAAATCATAGCCATCCAACAAAACTGAGAGAATATTTAAATTAAGTGAAATTACCATTAAATTAAAATGAAAAGGTGTAAAGAATTTAGAACTTTTTCATGTTTCAGTCTCATAGCGTAGTGACTAACTATATTCGAATGTATTTTGCATCTCAGAGTCCATTGTATGCTATATATATTGAAAAATCTCTAAAAAAAGTTAAATCATAGCCACCCATCAAAACTGCTACAAAATTTAAGTTAAATAACCATTAAATTTAAATGACAAGATATAGAGAATTTAGAGCTTTTTCTTCTTTCAATCTCATAGCGTAATCACTCTATTGAGATGTATTCTGTATTCAAGAGCTCATTGTATGCTATATATATATTCGAAAAAATCTCTAAGAAAAAATTAAGCCATAGCTATCCGTCAAAACTAAAACAAAATTTAAATTAAAGTTAAATTAGCATTAAATTGAAATGACAAGGTATAGAGAATTTAGAACTTTTTCAGGTTTTAATCTCAGCGTAATGACTATATTCGGATGTATTTTATATTCCATAGATCATTGTAAACTATATATATATATATATATATATATATATATATATATATATATATATATATATATATATATATATATATATATAATCTCTAAATAATAATTTAAAAGCATCTAAAAATCTCTAAATCATAACTAAAATATGAAATCACAGCCATCCGTCAAAATTCATAAAAAATTAAATCACAGCCCTCGTAATCTCTAAATCTTAACTAAAAAATTAAATCATAGCCATCCGTCAAAAGGGAATATTTAAATTAAATGAAATTACCATGAAATTTAAATGAAAAGGTATAAAGAATTTAGAACTTTTTCATGTTTCAGTCTCATAGCGTGGTGGCTGACTACATTCGGATGTATTTTGCTTAGCGCCCATTATATGCTATATATATTTATAAACTGAAAAAATCTCTAAAAAAAAAAAGAAGTTAAATCATAACCATCCATCAAAACTGCTACAAAATTTAAGTTAAATTACCATTAAATTCAAATGACAAGATATAGAGAATTTAGAGCTTTTTCATGTCTCAATCTCATAGCGTAATCACTGTATTGAGATGTATTCTGTATTCAAGAGCTCATTGTATGTTATACATATTCAAAAAAATCTCCAAGAAAAAATTAAATCATAGCTATCCGACAAAACTATCTCAAAATTTAAATTAAAATTAAATTACCATTAAATTAAAATGACAAGGTATAAAGAATTTAGAACTTTTCAGGTTTTAATCTCAGTATAATGACTATATTCGGATGTATTTTATATTCCATATTCCAGAGATAATTATAAGCTATATATATCTCTAAATCATAGTTTAAAAGGATCTAAAAATCTCTAAACCATAACTAAAAAATGAAATCACAGCCATCCGTCAAAACTCATAAAAACACAGCCCTCCGTAATCTAAATCTTAACTAAAAAATTAAATCATAGCCATCTGTCAAAAGTGAAGGAATATTTAAATTAAGTGAAATTACCATTAAATTTAAATGAAAAGATATAAAGAATTTAGAACTTTTTCATGTTTCAGTCTCATAGCGTGGTGGCTGACTATATTTGGATGTATTTTGCATCTCAGCGGCCATTGTATGCTATGCTATATTATATATGTATGTATATATATATATATATATATATATATATATATATATTGAAAAAATCTCTAAAAAAAGGTTAAATCATAACCATCCATGAACACTGCTACAAAATTTAAGTTAAATAACCATTAAATTTAAATGACAAGATATAGAGAATTTAGAGCTTTTTCTTCTTTCAATCTCATAGCGTAATCACTCTATTGAGATGTATTCTGTATTCAAGAGCTCATTGTATGCTATATATATATTCGAAAAAATCTCTAAGAAAAAATTAAGCCATAGCTATCCGTCAAAACTAAAACAAAATTTAAATTAAAGTTAAATTACATTAAATTAAATGACAATATAGAGAATTTAGAACTTTTTCAGTTTTAATCTCATAGCGTAATGACTATATTCGGAATGTATTTTTGTATTCCATAGCATTGTAAACTTTTATATTATATAAAAATATATATATATATATATATATATAAATAATATTTAATCTCTAAATAATCAACTAAAATATTAAATCATAGCTATCCGTCAAAGGAAATATTAAATTAAGTGAAATTACCGTAATTTAAATGAAAAGGTATAAAGAATTTAAAACTTTTTCATGCTTCAATCTCATAGCGTAGACTTACTATCGGATGTATTAGCATCACAACTAGGTATGCATCTCCACACAATCTCTAAATATAAATAGATAAAATAAATGTCAACTTCCCCATCTATAACAATATTATTGAAAAAAATCTCTATAGGTTTCATAACCACCCATGAAACTGTACAAATTAGTTCAACCATTAAATTCAAAAGCAAGATATAGAGAATTAGCTTTTTCTTCTTTCAATCTCATAGCGTAATCACTGTATTGAGATGTAAATGTATTAAAGAGAAATAGATATTCGAAAAAATCTCTAATAAAAAATCAAATTATAGCTACCCATCAAAACTACCACAAAATTTAAATTAAAGTTAAATTACCATTAAATTTAAATGACAATGTATAAGGATATTAGAACTTTTTCATGTTTTAATCTCATATTATAGCGTAATGACTATAGTCGAATGTATTTTGTGTTCCAGAGCTCTTTGTATGCTTCGCATTAAAAAAAATCCCTAAGAAAAACTAAATCATAGCCATCACATAATATTTAAAATAAATTCGTCTACTGAAAGGGTTTCCATCAAACTCCTAAACACAGCGTCTAAATGCCAACTGCACTGCTACAGCAAAAATTTGTAAATAGTCAAATCCATTTGAATTAAATGTGATCATATTCATATAAATATAAAACGGGATCACCAAACACACAGAAAGCCAAGCTTATAAACTTTAGATAAATGCATATCCCCCTCGCTGAAATGAACACACACAATTCCCGAATTCCTTCCCTCCCTTTCCTCACTTCTTCCTCCCATTTATCCACGAACAGGCAGCAGCGTTCAATCGTTAAATATTTCCTAATAGTTTTCATAAATAATTCCCGCGGAATGCACCAGATCCACCATCAAAACGGGCAAATTAACTATTAAACAGCCGCGCTGTATTTTGTCATCCAGCGTTATATTATAAAGCCGACAGTAGTGACTCCCCCTTTTCAAAGCTCTAGGAACCTTTAAAGTAGTATTGCGCCAGCACAGCAAATCAGTTTTCACACATTATGATTTTTGGCGAACCTCACCAATCTCTCCCGTTTTGAGAGCAAATTCCAGAAATCACACAAACACACACACGCACGTTCACAATACGCGTACGAGTCGGCTTTCAACACACAAAGCCAGTTACGATTAAAAATAATGAATGGGGAAAACTTCAGTTAATTGGCGGAGTTCAAGTTTTGCGAAATAGTACGATATGCATATTAGCTTTTGTAAATCGACGGAGGATTGTTTCATCTACGCGTAAATACGACGGGTAGGGGGGGGGGCTGCTCGGAATATTTTAGTAAGGATTATTTCTCCTCGCGAAGTCGCTATGTGTGTGTGAGAGAGCGCGAGAAATGCTCGAAAATCCTAGCTAATTAACTCGTTGTTTTGATTTATGCAGAACCGTAATTTAACGGGCCAGAGAAGTGTGATTTACGCAATTTAAAGAGTGTCATTTTGCGGTTTAATTGAACATATAGGTCGGTCAGCGGGGGTTACTTAATTATCAGTATTAGCACAAAGGGGGGTTCTAGCGGGTTACTCGGGCATCTCCACACAATCTTCGGGGGATGTAGAAATTGCGTTGGCTTTTCGAGTGGAGAGGAAATTTTCGCTCGGATGTCAACTAATTCTGTTTCCCTTTTAGCATCTTGAACAGTTCAAGATGCATCAAATTTAATAAACTCCAGAAAACGAAGTTATTTAACTCGTCTACTCTAGTTCTCTCTTAGGGAAAGCACGTAAAATTAATGCAGTTCTGACGTTCATCATTTGAACGTATGGATTTCCTCAGATCTCACGAAATTAGTTTCGAATGTTTATTAAAATGTACATTTATGTAAATGTGTAAATATCAGCATACACACAACATAAGCCGGTGAAATAAAATTTATTTCCAAGCTTGCCAGAATCTTTTAAACTGGACAAACCAGATCTAAGTTATTGAGATTTTTAAATTTTAAAGCTCACGTTCCTTTTAAATAACATAATTCATTCAATTAAAGATGAAATAACTTATTGTTGTTGTTTCTGGTGTCACTTGGACAAATCAAGCACTATTTGAGTCATACGAATCTTGTATTAAGGCAAAAGGGTGCTCATTTCGTTTAATGAGCACTGTTAGGGTGAAAGAATGACTTTCATAATTTAGAAGCAGGGACCAAACAGAAAACCCATAGGATTGGCCTGCTACCTCAGAGATATAATTTGAATACTTGGAAGACATTGTAACCCCAAACATATTTTAAGTACCTCAGTCACCTTTAAAGAACACGGAGGATCTCAGGCCGGCTCAAGCTCCGAAACAAAAAAATTTCCAGTTACGAAACAGTTGCAATTGCCAACTGATCTACCGCGGTTCAAACCAATTTTTAGTAAATATATATGAAACCACTAAGATACATTTTGTTTGATCTTGTTATAACCAAAAAAAAAACCAAAATTAACCTAACTAAAATAGAACCCCGATTAACGGAAGCTCTTTGATAACCGAAGTTGGCCTCTTCTTCACTTTTTTTCCCTTTCTACTATCGTCCAAAATTTTCTCTTTACAAACATGCATTTTTAAAGTTTTCTTTATTCCCACATTCCTTTTGTATTCGAATCATCCTTTTCAAACTACGAGTACAGATAAATATTTTGGAATTCCCTTTTTTAGAATTCATTCTCGATAGCACAATTCTTGGCATGAGTCTACTTTTCCCCACTTCTAAAAATCCTTGTTTTAAACAAAAACACACCCCTTTTCGAAATTTGGAAGGTCATACTGCTGAATCACAGAACAATCAAATGTTATTGCACCAATGACGGTACGACATATTAATTTAGATGTTTATTGAGAAATTCTCAATTATCCAAAAATTTCGATTATCCGAAGTAGGTTCGGTCCCAATTACTTCGGATAATTGAAGTTCTGCTGTATTTCCAATGGTAATAAAGTACTTTACCTTTAAGCCATCCAGTTATTAAATGCATACACACGTTTATCTATGTATTTCTCTCTATGTGTACATACATATATTATTAAAAACAAAACGTGCAAAATAGCTTTTTAGTAAATTTTATACTCCCATAAATTCCCGAACCACAAATAGTCAAAAATATTTGACAGAATTTCTTCTAAAATTTTAAATCTGAGATACGTTTGGAAAATCACGGTGTTCACTAGGTCTTTAAGGAGTAAGATAAACTCATTTGTGGAAAACACTTTTAAAGCCACTAAGCTCTTTTTCAGTTCATCTTGTTAAGGCTAAACAGATTCCAACCTGAATGTAGAAATTCCCCAGGGCAGTAACGGATTTTTAACCGAATAACTAGAGATACTCACCTTTTTAACGTGTAACATTTCTTTTGAAATTCTTTAAAAGATCTTCAGTTCCATTGCGGGGAATTTTTAATAATACATCCCATAACATGCAGACTGTATAGAATTAATTATATGGCTTATTTGGCAAATATTTTAAATAAATATTAGTATTTTTGATTATTAAATATATTTTTTGACTATTAAAGTAGCTTTAAAACTCGGCGCTTCTTAAACTTTAATTATAATGCTGTAAACTAAGCATTGAAATATATATAATAATATATATATATATATATATATACACACACACACACATATATATATATAATATATATATATAGTGTGTGTGTGTGTGTGTGTGTAACCAATGAAAGATACTTAACCTGTTACTCGGAAGAATTTACCTATTTTATTTAAATTTTTCAGTCCTGTAGTGCAAAAAATTAGTAATTGTAATGTAGTCGGGAATATATGAGAAAAAATCTAATTTCATAAAGTAAAATGCATATTTTGAGTTCATACAAAAACAAATAACTAAATACCACATAAACTAAAAATCAAATACTGTACTATATAATTCTCCAATACATTTCTACCACACCTTTCTTTTCGGTATTCTGAATGCATCCCACAAAATCTGTAAAAGTTGTTTTAAGGTATAATACCATCTAAGGCAGAAAAAACCTCTTACAGAAAGTAAAAAATCACATCATTCTCTAATCGGATTTCAAATTACCGAAGGAAGTTTTAATGAATCGGAAGAAAACAAAATTCAAGAATTTGCACTGATAGTAATGAAGAAATTGTAATTTCATAAAATGAAATGCATTTTGCTGAGTTGAAATTCGAAAAAAAGAAAGAAAAATAGGAAGATACTTCTGAATGAAAAACATATTCAGGATAAAATATTGAACACCATAAAATAGAACATATTCTAAGACATATTTTGTGAAAACGCTTCGGTAGCATCTGTTAAATAAAACATTCAAAGAGGAAAAATAGAAATAGCTAGAGAAATACACAGACGTTGTCAGATCTCTGGGCTGGTTGTCAATTTTCGGCAATTTTATTTTTTATTAATTAGCTCTAAATAGTTAAGCCTGTAAAACTCTTGAAACTGTTTTAAAATAACATTTAGTGACCTAAGATAAAATTCATAATAAGTGATACTTTTATATAGGGTTAAACCATGATGTCTAAGGTAAAACACTGTGCAACATAATCCTCAAATACATATCTACTACAGCTTTTTTTTTTTTTTTTCCTTTCCACTTTCTGAATCCATACCACGAAATCTGTAAAAGTTGTTTTACGGTATAATACCATCTAAGGCAGAGAAAACATCTTACAGAAAGTAAAAATCACTTCATTCTCTAACCGGATTTCAAATCAACAAAGGAAGTTTTAAGGAATCGGAAGAAAACAAAATCCAAGAATTTGGACTGAGCATAATGAAGAAATCGTAATTTCATAAAATGAAATGCATTTTGCTGTATGAAAAGAAGGGAAAGATACCTCCAAATGAAAAACATATTCGGGATAAAATATTGAACAAGATAAAATAGAACATATTCTAAGACATATTTTGTGAAAATGTTTCGGTAGCATCTGCTAAATAAAACATCCAAAGAGGAAAAATAGATATAGCTAGAGAAATACACAGTCGTTGTCACATCTGAGTGGGTTAGTTGTCAATTTTCGGCGATTTTATTTTTTATTAATTAGCGCTAAATAGTTCAGCTTGAAAAACTTTTGAAACTGTTTTAAAATAATCTTTAGTGACTTAAGAAAAATGTTCATTACAAGTGATACTTTTATATATGGGTTTACCGTTATGTCCAGAGTAAAACACTGAGCTATATAATTCTCAAATACATTTTTACTATAGCTTTTTTTTCCTTTCCAGTATTCTGAATCCATACCACGAAGTCTGTAAAAGTTGTTTTACGGTATAATACCATCTCCGGCAGTAAAAACCTCTTACAGAAAGTAAAAATTACTTCATTCTCTAACTGGATTTCAAATCAACAAAGAAAATAATAATGAATCGGAAGAAAACAAAATCCAAGAATTTGCACTGAGTATAATGAAGAAATGGTAATTTTATAAAATGAAATGCATTTTGCTGTGTGGAAAAGAAGGGAAAGATACCTCCAAATGAAAAGCATATTCGAGATAAAATATCGAACATCAGAAGAAAGAGCATACTCTGCCATACTTTTTTTTCCCTTCCAGTATTCTGAATACCTCCCACGAAATCTGTAAAAGTTGTTTTACGGTATAATACCATCTAAGGCAATAAAAACCTCTTACAGAAAGGAAAAACACTTCATTCTCTAATTGGATAAATCACCGAAGCAAGTTTTCATGAATCCAAACAAATAAAATAAAACAAAATCCAAGAACTCTTACTGAGTGTAATAAAGAATTTCATAAAATGAAATTCATTTTGTTGTGTTTAAAAGAAAGGGAATATATCCCTAAATGAAAAACATAATCGGGATAAAATATCAAATATAAGAAGATAAAGCATATACTTAGATGTATATTTTATGGAAGATTTTTGGTAATATCTATTAAATAAAACATCCAAAGAAGAAAAATAGGTATAACTAGAAAAATACTTATTCGCTGTCACATCTAAGTGGATTGGTTGTTAATATTTGGCGCTTTTTTTTAAATGGCGCTAAATAATTCAACCCTCAATACTTTGAAAATGCTTTAAAATAATATTTAGTAACCCAAGAAAAATCTTCATTATAAATGGTACTTTTATATTTTACCATGATGTCTAAGGTATAATACTGTGCTATATAATTCTGCAATAATTTTTACTACAGCTTTTTTTCCTTTCCAGTATTCTGATTACATCCCACGAAATCTGTAAAAGTTTTTTTATCGTATAATACCATCTACGGCAGAAAAAACCTCTTACAGAAAGTAAAAATAACTCCATTCTCTAATCGAATAAATCACTGAAGCAAGTT
>CM063498.1:24259160-24269160 GCA_032207245.1 Pardosa pseudoannulata | reverse complement strand
ATTGAAGCCTTTTAGTACCGAAATTCGGGATTCTTAATACCTACTATTTACAAGGATGTTCTCAATCGATTACGTTTGAAATCGACTTTAAGAGTAGATCCGGGTTTCATGGTTAGATCTTGTGTTCCAATAGAATGACCATGATGCTCAAACTAATAAACTTATAAGCTAAGCTTTTGCACACTACAAAGAATAATGGAGTTTGATATCTCAATTAGGCGCCAAGAGTACTAAAATAAAGGCGAGATTAAATGAGAAAATAACAACCCATCTCTACTGGGTGATACAATGATACAATCTTCTCTTGCGGTTAACTAACGCAAAAATTAAAACTTACCCTAGTGAGAAATAAACGTATACTGAATATTTAAAAACGCTTAAGCTTTTTTTTCTTTAAAAATTTTATAAAGGAATAATTTTCTTATCTTTTTTACCACTTTTTTTTTCCTAAAAAAATATTTTTTATCAGCACTTTTTTTTTCGAGAAGGTACAGTAAAAAAACAGGAGAAAAAATAGAATCCATCGATCGGAGCGAGAGAAGCAAGGGAGGAAAAAAAAGGCTATATCTGAAAAAAGGGCAGTGCCAGAGACCATATTTCAAGGCAAAGTAGGTTTTCGATAGCCCCAGGGCGACATAATGGTGATTGAATCGCTTTTGACAATGGGGTCTTTGAAGCACTCTGCGAACGGGATCGTCACCGTAGTGGGGTGAGAAAAGGGGTTGTAAACACCTGACTGGCGACAGCAGATAGGAGGAAATATCTTTCAAATATTGCTCACACAGCAGTATATATCCCTCCTTTTTTTTACCTACGCCTGATGATACAATATTATCGACATCGCAAGAAAATAGGCCGATAACAACGAGCGTATGGCAGTATATTGTTTACCAGGAAAGGTTGGATGATTATGCAAGGAAGCAAAATAAATATAAACATCATGTGAGATACATAGAGACAAAATTCACTTTACTGTGTACATTTTGAGAGAAATTCAATACAGCCAACAGGGAATTCAATACATTCAATAGGGAGTACATTCAATAGGGAATATACTTTTATAGATGTACATCTAAATATGGAATGTACTTTTGGGCGTTCATTTTATTTTCTTGAATTTGAGTAGGTAATTTGTAGGAGGGAAATTTGTTTTCCAACTATCAAGGGATAGCTAATTCACTTTATTGTGCACATTTTGAGAGAAATTCAACACAGCCTTAAATATAGATTTGCATCTAAATATGGAATGTACTTTTGGGCGTTCATTTTATTTTCTTGAATTTGAGTAGGTAATTTGTAGGAGGGAAATTTGTTTTCCAACTATCAAGGGATAGCTAATTCACTTTATTATGCACATTTTGAGAGAAACTCAACACAGCCTTAAATATAGATTTGCATCTAAATATGGAATGTAGTATAGGGCGGTATTTTTTTTTCTATAATTTGAGTAGGTAATTTGTAGGAAGGAAACTTGCTTTCTATCTATCAAATTAGCAGTTATTTTTATTTTCCAATATGGAGAAGCAAAATTCAGAGAAAACTTGCTTTCTAACTATCAAATTAGCACTTATTTTTACTTCACATATAGAGAAGCAGAGAATATGAGTTTTTTTTTCTAGACTTTGAGTAGGTAATTTGTAGGAGGGAAACTTGCTTTCTAACTATCCAGGGATAGCCAATTCACTTTACTGTGCACATTTTGAGAGAAATTCAACTCAGCCTTAAATATAGATTTGCATCTAAATATGGAATGTACTTTTTGGCGTTTTTTTTTTTAGAATTTGAGTAGGTAATTTGTAGGAGGGAAACTTACTTCCTAACTATCAAATTAGCACTTATTTTACTTTCACATATGGAGAAGCTAAACTCAAACCTCTCACTGATACCATATAATCGACAATAAAATAGCCTAACAATGACCATATGCCAATACACTGTTTAGGAGAACGTATAAAATATTATCGGCATCGTAAGAAAATAAATCGATAACAAGGAACGTATGACAGTACATTGTTTACCAGGAAAGGCTGGACGATTATGTAAGAAGGAAAAATAAATAAAAACTTTACTTGAGGTACATAGGAAAAAAATCACTTTATTGTGCGCATTTTAAGAGAAATTCAATACAACCTTAAGGATAGATTTTAATTTAAATAGGGAATATACTTTTGGGAGGTTATTTTCTTCCTAGAAGTTGAGTAGGTAATTTGGAGGAGGGTAACTTGCTTTTTAACGTACAAAATAGTACTTATTTTTACTTTCACATATGTAGTCAATGTAATCATCAAGGAAATATGCCGAAAGAGTGACCGTATGTCAATACATTGTTTAGATGAAAGGCTGAACGATTATGTAAGGAGGGGAAAATAAAAGCTTCGATTAAGATAGAAAGAAGAAAATCACTTAATTTTGTACACTTTTTCCGTTTTGGAAGAGGACTTTAACATAGGTTCAAAGATAGATTTGCATTTAAATGCAAAATATAGGAGGTAAAATATAGGAAATGAAAATATAGGAAGTTATTTTTTTCTTTGAATTTGAGCACGTTATTGGGAAGAGGAAACTTGCTTTCTAACTATCAAGTTAGTACTTATTTTTACTTTCACATATGGAGATGCAATATTTGGAGAAACCTATCACTGATATCATATAATCGACAATGAAATAAGCCGCTAACAATGACTGTATGTCAATACACTGTTTACATGAAAGGATAAACGATTATGTAAGGAGGGAAAAATATACCTTCAATTAAGATAGAGGTCAGAAAATCACTTAATTGCACTTCTTTTTTCCGTTTCGGTAAAGGAATTTAACGTAGGTTCCAAGATAGATTTGCATTTAAATGCAAAATACACTTTAAGGGAGGTTATTTTCTTTTTAGAATTTGAGTAGGCAATTGGAAGGAAGTTAGTACTTATTTTTTCTTTCACATATGGAGATGCAATATGTGGTGAAACCTATCACTAATACCATATAATCGACAATAAAATAAGCCGCTAACAATGACTGTATGTCAATACAATGTTAAGAAGAAAAACTGAACGAATATATAAGGATAAAAAAAATAAAAAACTTCGATTAAGATAAATGAGAGAAAACCACTTAATTGTGTACTTTTTTCTGTTTCAGAAGAGGAATTAAACGAAAGTTCGAAGTTAGATTTGCATCTAAATGCAGAATAAACTTTAAGGGAGGTTATTTTCTTTCTAGTTAGTGTTTGAGTATTTAACTTCAAGGAGGGAACCTTTTATTCCTAATATTAACACAGTATACCTTATTTTTACTATCCATATATGGTTCAGTAGTTTTAATTAATATATGATGTGGTCCTCGGAAAAAAACATGTAATTGTTAAAATAACAAGACATCGAGTATTAACGAATACTGTTTAGGTATTTTAAGTTTGATAAATCCAGTATAAAAATCGCCAAAACAATCTAATTTCAATCTCGAAGAACGCTCTCTTTGGGCTAGATTTGACTCTTTCCTTTGTTGTGCATACAAGCTCTTACAAGTCCCATATCGTATCCCATAGAAGCGATTCAATATGTATCCTTGAATTAGACGATTCGACATGCATTCTGGAATTAAACATGATATTTCTGTTCTAGCAAAAATCTTTTCTTTTTTGGGGGGCGGGAGGGGTAATAGCAATGTTTTCTCTTACAAAGAGCAGATAACTTGCTTACTGATATCATTGAACAAACACTGAAGTGAAGAGGTCACTGAACAAACTGACTGATATCATTCTTTCTGAGGGAGAATATCAGAACAACACTTTCCTTGTATCACATGGTGGAATAAAGAACTGCGAGCTGCACACTTTGAAGGTAACAGAAATTTGCAATGTAGCTTTAAAATGGGAGTCTACTTTGGGTTACTTTTGCACGAGACACTATGAATACAGTTTTTGGTTTTCAATAAATGCCAATGCTGTTTCAGCTTACATTTTCTTCCTTTTTCATGAACAACAGTCATAATTACTACATCTGATAAAGACGAATAAAAAGATAATGATAGGAATTAAGACTGTGTATTTATATTGGTCTATGCATTATGCGTTTGAAAGGCCTGTTTTGGTTTATACGTTCAATTTTTTCAACATGTGCGTGTCTCTCTTTGTCCATAAACAATAAATCAAAACGCCAGACATGATAGTACAACCAAACAGATGAAAACAAATGGCCGATAGTTGTCACACGCAGAAAAATGGCTATTCAGAATTTTACTTTCTAATATACAACATCTCATTTTTAGTTAATTTGACCTATGTTTCATCTTTGCAAACTGTTCTAAATCGGATTGTTTCTAGAATCAATATAACTAAAACGATATCCTATGTCAGAATGAAAAATGTAGATTAAAAATTTTTATTTTATATTATATAGTTCGATATTTTACTTCTGCAAAAATTTTGTTCAAATGTTCGAAACTTTTATGAAAAAATAAGAATTTGGTCTTTTCACTTCTAAACGTAAATCCTAAATGGCCAGAGAGTTACCAACGTTGATTATTTTTTTATCCCAAATTATCATCTCATTAAAAGTTTCCCGTATTGAACTTGGTATCTAAAGGTTAACGAAAGTTCCAAAGTATACTAGAATATACGTCAACCTATGGCATCCATCCAGTTTATATCCAAAAGTGATGGGTTTCAACGTTCTCAAGTTTTCAGCCCTCGCCTCCCCCCCATACAAAAAAATACTAACTTTAATGCATTGCATTTTATCATTTTTGGAAGGGTTCAAATTCAAATATAATTATTTAACATTCCATTAATTCAAAATCAATTTTTAAATGAAAATTTCAATTTTAAAATTTCTATTTTTTTAAATTTTAATAAGTACTTCAAATTATTTTATACATTTGCTAAAACATATTTACAAAATTGTACTTAGTTTTAGATCTTTGCAATATTAAGCTTGGTATAATTTTAATGCTATTAAATACTATTAAATTTAATAGTATATTTAATATTAAATTTAATATAAGTTATATAATATTTAAATAAAAAATTATGCAATACTTTAGTGTTAGAATAATTTAAATCCCTTCGGCCTAAACTACATTCTGTTTACAACCCTACATCCAACACATGCCTGAAGACACTCAAGTTAGGTTATTTAAAAGACAACCATAAGACCTACAAGTTACAATGGAATATCATAATTTTACTGTCCGTACAACACAGTTTGTATTTGGGAAACGTTTTGGCAGTGCCTTAAGTCATTGAGAGAAATTATTTCATTAAATATGCATCTATAGACTTAACCAGTTACAAATTAATGGTCCAAATTACTACCATCTGAATGCACACCTTAAGATAAATATAACTAATCATTTCTCTGCTGCCTTAATGAATTAGTTTCATGAGTTGTAGACAAGTATATCTATTTATATTGAAGCTTAAAATTATTGAGCATATTTCATGTTTGAAATAAAAGAACAAAATGAGGAATAAACTAGTTTATTGTTTTTCTGAAAAGGAAATTCAACAAAACTTTAAACATTAAACAAATGAACTCTATCCGTGGCAGGTAAAATATCCATCCGGTATTCGATTTCATGTTCTTCAAGCGTTTTGTAGCATTTCAGTAAGTATTCCTCCAATGACTTCAGTGATTTGTCTTTTTATGACATTTATATTTGGAATTCCGAGTTGCATACTCTCATTTTTTAACATAAGCATAAAAGAAAAGTTCAATGAGTGCAATGTTGGGGAATCTTGGAAGCAGTGATACCGAGTATCGTTATCTATCCATTCTCCACAACCGATTTAACAATCATGAATTGTTTTGCCCCGCCATATTTGAACTTTGGAACTCCGTGTGATAAATTGCCATCATGTTGAAAGATAACTCGAAGTTGACGTGTTCAAATTAAGAGATGAACGTATCACTTTAACATGTTAATATATGTAATATGCAAGAGTGCTACGATCAATGTCTGGAACTGGAGTTGCATACTCTCGGTTCTTGACATATGCATAAAAGAAAAGTTTAAGGAGTGCATTGTCGGGGAATTATAGAAGCCATGATAACTCAACATTGATGGGCGTTCAAATTGAGAAATGAACGTAGCATTTTTGCATGTTAATATACGTACATGCAAGAGTGATAAGATCAATATCTGGAACTGGAGCTTCATACTCTCGGTTCTTGGCATAAGCATAAAAGGAAAGTTCAAAAAGTGCAATGTCGAGTAATCTTAGAAGCCTTAATGACTCGAAGTTGATGGCGTTCAAATTGAGAAATAAACGTAGCACGTTTGTATGTTAATATATGAAATATGTAAGATTGCTACGATCAATAACTGGAACTGGAGTTGCATATTCTCGGTTCTTGACATAAGCATAAAAGAAAAGTTGAAGGAGTGCAATGTCGGGGAGTCTTAGATGCCATGATAACTCAAAGTTGACGACGTTCAAATTGAGAAATGAACGTAGCACTCTAGACTGTTACCATGTATTGGATAAAAAAAGAGGTTCGAAAATTTCACCTGCAGATAATGCACATCGAATATTCTTTTTCGGGTACAGTGTGCTTTTTCTCTGACTACATGAGAAAATTCAGATCCTCATATATGAAAGTTATGAAAATTATCGTAACTAAAGTATAGAAAGTTGTATCAACGGGAAAAAAGACCTTTTCTAAGTAGCTTTAAAATTTATGTTTAGAATTTATGTTTAAATTTTTGAAGTGGCAGACTATTTTAAATAATCTTTCCAATAAAAAAAAGCCTGTACTTCATTTTGATTATTTAAAAAAAATGAAATATGTTCAATAAGTTTGGAACATTTTGGATATATGTTACCGTTAAAGTGTAACATTCGTAATAGAATAAATAGATATTTCATAATATAACTACACAAGTCAGTTAAAATATATTAAATTATTGAATACTACGATTTAACTAAGTATTCTATAGAATAACGATTATTTGATCATTTAAGTATGAAATACTGCACTCGAAAACTCTTTGAACCGTTTTAGCTGCTTTTAGACATTTTTGAAACACTTATAGCTGCTTTGTAATGAAGTTTGTGTTTTTAATAATAGTTAAATATAACTATATTTGAAACAATCTTTTTTCCTTTCTGTTAAACTTATGTTAGCAATATGAGCAATAATTAATTACATCATCTGTTTTTCTTTATTATTTTTCAATTAATTATCCACACTAATAAAAATGATAAAATGTATTTTTCGAGAGATTTTAGTTCTTTATGATCAATTAACTTATAAAATAACTTTGAAACTGTTTATTTTTCACTTTACGGTCTATTATTAGTTATTTCAAAGAATAACAATGTAATGTGTGAAAATTTTTCATCTATTGTATATTTTAAATGGTTTTGTCTAGTTATTTCATAAAATACCTAGTTATTCTATGAAGTAACTGAATTATACACTTTAACCCCTTGTCTGTGGAATAAATTTGAAAAAAAAAGTGCCAAAAATGTAATCTTTTTCTCTTTAAATTTGTCTGTTATTATAATCAAAATGTTAGAAATAGATTATTTATGAAAAAAATATGTTGAATGAAATAACTAATATTCTCAATATTTTCATATATATAGGCAGTGTTAATGGATTACAGTAATTTTTGATGAAATTATAGCAAAATAACATAAATCAAATGACATAATTTTCTGGATAAATATAATAAACTAATACAACAATGTTATTAATGTTGTTATCTAATCAACTGTCATCAATTCCATGTCACTCAGATTCCTTTGAATTTCACAAATCCTTTACACTATCCGAGAAATAGCGACAAATAGCAGGAAAATGCCGAACTTTTCGCGGGAAAGTATCTCTATTGATTGGAAAAATGGCAAATTATATATTATGAATTGAACGAACCGATTTGGGGCTTCACGGAAATGAAATACTGTTTTTCTCTTTCCCGAACTTTTTCTTTGTCGAACGGGCTTTTAAAAATTGGCTGATTTACATTGCCCGAACTGATTTCGAGCGTCACAGGCAAGTGGTTAATGATAACATACAGACAAATGAACTGTCAGCGGAATACTGCCTTAGGAAAAAAACTCTTTAAAACTTAACGGGAGAAAAGAAACAGATCGCTGCTTATTCCGTACCTGGAATTGATAATAGCACCTATTAAACAAAAGTACGCCTGATCGGCTAGATAGAATTCTCAACCGCTTTCGAAAGTTAATTCCTGCTTGAAAAATCAGATCACAACAACTGCTTATCGTCTTCAAATCGTCGGTCATCAGCAATCCTTTTCAGAAAAGGAAAACGTTTATTCGTTTTTTCTTCCTCTGGTCTGTCTCCTAACAAATCGATACACATCAAAAGAAACCGATACGATTAATACACTTTATTCTCCCCCGGTGCATACTAATGAATTCGAAAAGAGTGCGGTAACAATCACGAACCCGCGTGACTCAAAATCACGCAAAAGCCGCGCTGCGTGATCACGCTCGTTTGCCTCTCACGCAACAAGTATTGGGAAAATACCGCTCGAAATATACACACAAATATATATATATATATATATATATATATATATATATATATATATATATATATATATATATATATATATATATATATATATATATATATATATATATATATATATATATATATATATATCCACCGTGCTCTTTAACTTCTCCAGCAATTCATATTTTTTGAAGCATTTAACTTAAAATGTGTCTACCCTTATTGGGTTGTTTACGTAGATGCCCCTTATGGTGTTATTGAGTTATTACACAATTCTAAAAAAGGACACAAAAGGGAGAGGTAGGGGAGGTAAAATAGAGAGAGGAGGAGAGAATAGATAGAAAGAGTGACGCCTAATCATAGGTTTTTTTCTTCCTCCATGGCATAAAGTCGGTGGGAAAAGTTTTGCTAATTTGATGAGGAAATTAACTTTACAGAATGAAAAGCTAATTTGGAGGTTCATTAGCTTTTTAATTGATTTAAAAGTTCATTAACTTTTATATTTTTTTTTCGTCACAGCCCTTAATCGGGGGTTAGGGTTATTGTTTTTTTTTTAATTTTTGCAATCGTTATTAAGCGTGACTAATAATAAAAAGAATTAAAATGCATGGGAAGATAAGGGGAGTGGTGGCAGACTTTCCTCCTGGCTTAAAACCGAGGAAATATTTTCTAATCGATCATATTAAAAGAGTACATCGAAATACGATAAAAACGCTCTTAAGTTATATTTAATTATGCATTTTATGTTATTTGTAGAGGAAAGCACTTTAAAAGCAACGAGGGGGAAGAGAAAAATTGAAAGGAAGTATAAAATTTTAAGATTCTATTAACATTTTTTGTGTCTTTTTTTATCAATCTTCTCTCCCGTTCGTGCGATACATTCAAATTTACATTGTTTTAAAAATGTCTGATTAGTTAATCGTATGTTAAAAATAAACGGGGGAAAGATTGTCTGATAAAGAAAAATGCATAAAGAGTTGAAGGAATACTACTTTCGCAATTTGTGTAGAGAATTAAGCAGATCACAGGTAGGGAACATGTGGCCTCCGCGAGTTTTTTGTGCTGCCTTTATAAAAACCTAATTAATATTTAATTATATAGATTACGACTGGTTGGAAATTAATAGAAATGTATTGTTGCTACGTTAGTATTTTGTAACTTAGCATTATTAATTTTCTAATGTATTTCTTTCTAATGTAACAAATTTATTTAAAAACACTTTTACGTAATTACTTTTATTAGAAGTGGTATTTAAATATGTAGTTTATAAAAACATAGCTAAAGATTAATATTATAATCATTTATGAACCCTATAATATTAAAAATATATACTTAAAATAGATTATATCCTTAAAAATCCTTAGATTATTAAATATTTAAATTCCCTATAATTATTAAATCCTTCAATTTATATTACATCCTAAAAAAATCCTTAAATTTCTTAAAATATTCTAAATATCCTAAAATCCTTAAATATCCTAAAAAAATCCTTAAATTTCTTATAATTCTTAAATCCTTAA
>CM063498.1:24251660-24254160 GCA_032207245.1 Pardosa pseudoannulata | reverse complement strand
TACATTTAGACATTATACATACATATATATACTTATACATACATATACATATATATACATATACATATACTTTATATAAATATACTATACATAATACATATACATATAATATATACATAAATTCCATATATATACATATACATACATATACATATATATATATACATATACGTACAAATACATTTTACATATAATACATATACATAATATAAAAATATACATAATCATACATATAGCATATAAAATACATATACATACATATACATATATAATAACATATACATACATATATACATATTATACAATACATATATAAAATTATTATATATTTAACAATATATATTAGACATAAATACAACATACATAATACATCATACCCATAACAATACATACATACATATTATATAATATATATATATATATAATATATATATATATATATGGGGGGTGAGTGAGTGTGTTAACAAAATCCAGAAAAAAGTTTAATCTGATTCACGCATGATTTTAAAAATTTCTTTGATTAGTTTAGAGTCTCTTTTATAAAATCAGAATACGTTAGACAAGAAAAAAATCTTAAATCTGACTCCTAATTAATTCTATACAACTAAGCCCAATGCTTTAAAAGGCCAAATTTTTAAACATTTTTTCTTATCTGACTTTGATACACGCAATAACACCTTTAAGGTTAGAAAACTTTCAGACAGAAAACCTACACAAACATTTTTAAAGATAGAAACAGTAATAAACTAAAATTACAAGGTATAACGCAACTATTTTTTGTTATTTCTTACAATATATATACATGTATACACTGCTTGGAATTCTTACCAAGATTTTTGCTTTAAACAAAATTCTTTTAAACAACTGACGCAACGAAAACAAAAGCCGTAACTTACAACAATTCATCTGGAACAAAACATGAAAACGCTTTTACACAAAATACGGAAACAAAAGCACCAAATAACCTTATATTTAAAGTCAATAAATTATGACCCTGAGTTAAAAATATAAATGAAAGGCACTAAGCTTCCCCCCATTTTGTCGGGGATAGGGGAAAATAAGATAAGTCATACAAATTAATAATTTGGAAAAATATTACTTGAGATCTTCCTACTTATCTAGCTATCAACACATTCAAAGTTAATTGACCACCTTTAAAACTTTTCCTTTAAATTAAAGCTTTAAAACTACATTTTTATGCCCGGCGAATTAAATACGGCAGTGAACGGCGAAAGTTATTAAAGCTGTAGCAACGACGCTAAAAGATATTTTTGATAACATCTAAATATCTGGCGAACAATTTGTTTACTGTAAAAGGTTTGGTGGAAAATGAAGTTAAGCAAACAATCACGATAATCCCTTAAGATTGTTTTCAAAGACTTAGAAAGTAATTACATCTAGAATAAACTGCCTCAAATAATAATTTATATTACCCGGTACGGTTTAAAGTGGGGAGGGGAACCATTTTGTTTTGGACAGAATTTTATGCAAAACGAAACTAACCATTGTAGATTGTTGCCGTTTGTTTATTTATTTACTCTTTTTCTTTTTTCCAAACTTGAAATTTGTTGAAAAGTAATTATAATAGTGTCCCCCTGTTAGCTAAAAGGAGAATTTCAACAGAGAAATTGCTCTAAAGTAATTTCAAAACAAGAAAAAGTTCAGAAAATTTATTACTAGAGATAGGTAGAATCATGCGAAAAAATTAGGTAACTCGACTTTAGTGGGTTTAACTCGACTATTTCAGTAATTAAATAAGTTTTGCTTCTTTTTAATCTGAGGATTTTGCAAAAGTGTTACACAAACTTATTCAAACTCAGATGATTAGATTCCCACTACATCTACCTGCAGTCTACTAAAATAAACTGCATAGGACTGTTTTTTGTAAGATTTCTAAGTTTTTCGTCAGCTGTGATATATAAATCTTGTACTCAGCAGAATATCTCAAGATTTATGCTCCATTTTCAAAATGTGAAACTTGAAATCTAAAGATTAATGGTTATATATCTGAAATATTTTCTATTGTAAAGGAAAAATCATTATTAAAGATCACATAATGCCATATGGTTACAAGTAAACATAATACTTCTTCTTAGCATCTACTGGAAGACAAATAAATTTACTGTACTTTTTGATATAAAGAGGTTCCCCCTATGCAATTACTCAATGTGAGTATATGTGTGTATGTAATGACATTAATATGAAATATGTAATGATAATTTAAGATAATTAATTGACTTTAAATTCTAACTACATTCTGTAATAATTTTCTATACCTAAACTACAACACTTCCGAAGATTTGGCGAACTTCCCATTATCTCCTCTAATTTCTAATAACTTTTTGGCGAACTACAAGCTAAATTCTATATAAATCAGCATTAATCTTAAAAAGTATCTAAGACTTCTGCACGTGTGACTACGTCATGGGCTCAAATCATTTTAAATGATATATATAACATACTTAATTTACACTTTTCATTTACCGTTAACTACATTTTA
>CM063498.1:24224160-24241660 GCA_032207245.1 Pardosa pseudoannulata | reverse complement strand
CTCGTAGTGAAGAACACATGAGTTCCAACCCGAATAACGGCGACAGAATTTAAAATCCTTGCAAATATTTATTTGATTCATTTATGTTCTACTTTATTTCGTGTTCCAGGAGATTCTGGACCTTTCTTTAGTTTGCGAGAAAAGTATTCTGAAATATTCGCCATTTCTCTGTATTGCGCAGTAAAACTTTTATCTTCTTCCCAGACAAATTTCTGGAACTTTTCCTGGTGCTATAAAAGTTCAGTCACAGAGAGTTCTGGGGATCCGAGTTGTGCAGAGCTTGCAATTCTGCTCCCCTCTTTGAGTTGAGTTAATAAAGTAGGTTAACTCTACTTCCTGTGCTTGTGTTATAGTGTTGAACGTTCAGCTCCTACAAAAAAATTTGGATTTTGAGTAACTTTAGGAGACATAAGGCTTTAGGTGGAGATATGTCCACATGAAAAACCACATTTAAATTGGCTGGTTATAAGAGCTAAGATCCGAAATAACTAACATGTTCCTTATACACCCTGAAAACGTACAGTTTAAATACGTGAGTCTGAAATTCCTCTTGCTGGACTGGGTTTGATTTAGAGTATTTTTAATGGTATTACAATTGCTAAAAGCTAGACTGGAGTATTAGCATGCATTACAGATTACTGCAAATATCTATTCCAAGAAAGTAATTCAAACCAACTAACTCCGGTTTCTAAAGACAGATTCCTGCCTACTAAGTTATACAATAGAAAAAATTGGCACGACTGATGAACAGGGTGCCCCCGCCAACTTGGCGATAAAGCTCTGAGCATGGTAGCCTAACATTTTCTCCTGATCCAAACAATCTCTATCTATATTTTAGTTTATATTATATTTGTATTCAGCTCTTCTAGTGGAACTCATTTTTTATATATTAAATGCACGTAATGCTTAAAAATATTAGATATAGTGAACCATTAAAGGTTCACTATGGTTCATTTTTAATAATTTGGAGCTGTTGGCTTTGTAAACTGTTAAGGGATTAATTGCCCATAAATGTAAATGCCCAGTTTTTCAGTGGTTTTGGTTAATTAAGAAAATGTATATAATTCTATTACAATGGCGCAATCTACATCAATTAAAGTCTTCCAAATAGCAAGGATACAATGTTGTTCGGATGAAATACCTTTGTGTTTTAGTAAACATCGCCAATAATTTCACCAAATTTGCCAAGGGGCACTCTATTCTTCAGTAGTACCCCAAAAATGCATTTACATGTATGATTATAATAAAGTGTTTTAGGTAGAAGTATAAAAACACTTTTAAAAATTTAATTCCCACTTAATGTGTAGTAAATTAACATTATTCCTAACGACATTTGCAAACAAATTTAAATTAAATTTCATGCATATTCCCAGCTGCAGTAATTACCGTGTCTCATGCTTATGAATTTATGGAATCGCAAAAGCTAATTTCACCAATAATTCAGATTAAATATCTGAACTTAACATAAATTCCTCTATTTCGATCCATTGCAGAGGTTTACTTTTAAAATCACCATAATAACGACAATGATAGCATCTGTTTCAAAATTTTTGAAAAGTAATTTAAAAATTCAGTGTAAATTAATCCGGATAATTAGCATTGTATATATCACTAAAGCAAAGTAGAAGTTGTTTAATGCGAATATTGATTCTGAGAAGCATTGGAATTTTTGCTATATATATATATATCTAGGTGTGTTTTTATATTATATTTCACTCACTTTTGAAAAATTGTGTAGCTAGTAAGTGTAACAGTTGTAAATGGCATTTGATCTAAAATGAATGCAAATGTCACCAAGTCGCCAAATTTTGCTACACAATTAATCGCTAAATTTGACTTTTCAATTACATAGATGTAAGGTAAGAAAAATAATAAAATCATATGTGTCTACCGTCACATATGGATATAAGAATGTCCTCTTTAGTTCACTTCACTTGATAGTTTACTTTGCACTTTCTATCATGACAAGTGTAAGGCGTTCATCATGTCCTGTAAGGTTTGATTTAGAGCTCTACGGTCTACTGTGTAGCTACAAGTGGTATAATACGAACGTGACCTATTGTTTTAAATCCGATTCCAAGCTGTTACGGATACCCATGCTAAGAGTAGAGTTCTAAACCCCGAACTCTGGTATCAAAGAGTAGAACCCTACTCAATGAGTCATCGTTCGGACCTCTCTCTGGGAGGTCAGCAAATGGGAGAAAGGTACTGAATCAGGATAAAAATGTCCATCTTCCTAGGGGCTACCAGAATAAAGGGGATTCTCTAAGGTGAATAAAACTTCTAGGCCTCAAGAATGTCTTATGAGAGTAGGTGGCCAGTTGCTAGTTATTAATTGCCCATGAATTTGTCAAATGCTTCCATTTGTAAAGTAATAAAAATAAATGTCTTTATAGGATAATTTCTTCCTATTACTTACCTCTCTAATGCATTTCTAATGAAATCCCCAAAGTTCACCAATTTTAAAATTATTTATTTTATTAATCACTGCTTAAAAGTTCAGTTTCCCAAGTTTATTTACCATCCAGTATTCCTTTCCCTGTACCCCTCCGAATAACTATCATTATTTCCATCAATTGATTGGTTTTACAGTTACGTGGCCCTTTTTAAAAGCTCTCTTTGTGTGCTTTCTTTCTTTCTTTCTTTTTAAAGTTTTTATTTCGTTTTTACTTTTCGTGTGTGCTCGGGGAGGAAAACTTATTTTGAATGGCCAAGACTTCACTGATTAATAACCGCATTACAAACCAAAGGACTCTCCCTTAGCCGCCATTGATCGCTGGTTTCTCATTCAATGAGTCCCTAACAATAATATAAAAAGCATTAGTAAATAAAGAAGTGAAAAAAAATTTTTTTCTTCCTTTCGTTCCGTTAATTTTCCAATCCGAAGAATGCAATGAAGTCTTTTCTTTTGAACTGCAAGATTATTTTTTTCTTTCTTTAATCAAACGGTGGGAGAGAGAGAGATGTTATATATATAGGCTTATATATATGTGTATATATATATATAGGAGTAGGGGTGGGTCACAAAAGCAAGTCGTTTCCTATTGGAGCAAAAATAGAAATCTCTTCTTAAAAGAAAAAAAATACATAATACCATTGCCATTTATTTTTGAGTCATTTATTTTTAAATTTTTTTTTAAACTTCGAAAATTCTTTTCGCCAGTTTTCTTCCGAATCATTAAAAGAAAATACGAATCAAAAGGAATTTATACATATTTTTAAAGACCCCCTTGGTTCTTTTTTCTTTATTTTAACTTCCCCAAATCGGACGGTCGTCGCTCCACTTAAGATAATACCAAAAGAAAAAATTCTTTAAAGGGTGGTACAGAGGAGGAATATATCGGAATGAATGAAAAAAAAAGAGAGAAATTTTCGTTAATATATAATAAATGAAATGAGCACGGGACTGAAAAATAATTTCGAACTATCATTCGTTCGGATTTTTTTTATTTTATTATTTTTATTTTTATTTCTTTTAATAACGTTTCAGTCGGAGAGTTATATAAAAATTCTTCAGCACTTAATAAGCGTCCAAGTTACTCTATCCTTTTCTTTTTAGAGATAGATTCATTATATCTGATGCATTTAAAAAGGAGATCTGTGATAAAAAGACGATGGAGAGGGGGGGGTCTCCCTAAGTTCGGTGGAAAATTTTCAAATGACGAACGCGTAATAAAAATTTCCATTTTGGAGCGTTTTATCGCCGTAGGCTGTATTTAAACTCCCGCACGTGTCATACAATTTGATCTCCACTACTAAGTGTCTCATTTTCTAAGGGAGTTTTTATCTGCCTTAACGGTGTACATTTCCATTGCATTATTTTTTCCTGAAATGTGTCAGGGGAATTTTGCGATTTCAAATCGTTTTAGAACTTTTATTACCAGGTTTTTTATTTTATTTTTTGGTCCCTCCTCCACCCCTTTCCTATTTTCTAGCTTTAAGCAGAGTAGGTAATTCTAAACTTTCAGCTCTTCAAAGAAATTTATAGGAAGAAGGCTTCAAAGATGAAATCTGTTTGCAGTGTTTTATTTATTTTCTTTATAAATCCTCCTTTTTTTATTTCGAGAGCACTTATAGAAGTTTATTGCTAAACTTTTCGCAGCTACCTGGCTTGTGTTTTGCTCTTCTTCACAGCTGGAGTTTTATGTGCTGAAAAACTTAATACGTAGGCGTGAACTATACACAGAGCGTGTGCGACTTTGTGATGCATGTTTAGGAATTTTCAGTCATTGTCGTAAATTTTGATATCACTGAGGATGTATTTGGTAAACGACGAATTTAATGTTTTATTTCGCTTTTCTTGTTTCACATTCTCTGCACAACATCACCCATCATTTACGAAAAATGCAGTCTGGATTTAACATTTTTATTTGTCATAAAAAAAGGAAGAAATGTCTCTCCATTAATAATTTTATAATTATAAGAAGGTACTTTATGATAAATTTAGTGTTTAAATTATAGTGCAAATCAGTGGTTTAATAACTCGCAAAGAGCTACCTTCCACAAAGAGTTAAAGTTTCCAGAATGCCATGCTGGAGATTTCATGCTGGAAGCTGAAATTTGGATATCATTTAGGAGACGGTTTTTAGTTCTTGATTCTGTTCTTCTATATCACCTACTGACGTTCCAGGGAGAGAACAGACGCACAGATTTAATCTGATGTCCTCTAGGTACACAGGGAAATTTTTCGGACTCCTGTTAGGGTTTGAACTCGGTAACCCGAAATCTTAACCCCACATTCTGACCATAAATCCATCTCATGCCTATGTACGTCTGCATTGACCATATGGAAGTTCGTATGCCAGATCCGGCATTCAGCAAAACGAAAGATTTATTTTCATAAAATCTTATTAACTGCTGGCGGGCTATCTAACCATGCATGGCATTCCTTGAATCCCTCAAGAGAATCTCTTTCAATTTTCCCCATCCTCACAAGAGGGGATTTTTGCTCTTGATTCCGTACCTCTCTCATATCTGGTAACCTGCCATCGAAATAACTCTCAGACCTACAGATTTATTCCGTCCATTTTTACGTATACAGTTTATGTGAGCTAGGTTTAAGCCCTGCACTAAGGAATTCTAGCCACGCAGCTTTATGTCCATCTCTTACCCATTGGGTTATCTTTACACATTCGTGAAAGCTGGTGAGAATTTATGCCATTTCAAGTTATTTTTCTGGTTGCCGCTGAAATGAATTCCCGTCTTGAAATTTCTGCTTCTGAATGTGGCAATATTTCCACGTCTCAGTTATCATAAGATAATAGGAATAACAGATATAAATATAATTTACATGATTGCATTGTTTTTTTATATAGGTTGCATTTTGATATTTCAGTGCTTTCATATTTCAATATCTTACCAAAAAGTTTTAACGATTTTTTAAGTCTTAACGATAAAAATTTGTAGCAACCAGCTTTAGAATTTCATTATTTTCGTCCGTATTCATTATTAGAACGGTTAAAAAAATCCCTGCCGCTAATGTGTTAACAACTCATTCTTGAGGTTAATTTTTGACAGGGCAGTGGTTATCTTCTATTTTCCTGTTGATTCGGGTGCACTCTGGTACTAAATCTATATCCGCAGATT
This sequence comes from Pardosa pseudoannulata, assembly GCA_032207245.1. Taxonomy (NCBI): domain Eukaryota; kingdom Metazoa; phylum Arthropoda; class Arachnida; order Araneae; family Lycosidae; genus Pardosa; species Pardosa pseudoannulata. The sequence goes on along the minus strand of CM063498.1, from coordinate 24,236,074 downwards.
TCGGGAAGAGTTGCCAGCCTGTAGCTAGCTTTTCTTAGAGTAGCAAATTCAACATTCGTGTTACATGGAAACTAGGAAACTAATACCACCTTCGTCTTATTCTGAGATAACCGAGCTGCTTCGACTACATTATTACACTATCACTATCAAGCCACAAGAACGAACATTAAACAAATTCCTGGAAATTAGGAGTGCACCACGTAGCTTGACGATCAATTCACTGAGCAATAAGAACTCATGACAGAACGAAACGACCTTAAATATTGAAAAATAATGCCTTAATCTGCTGGGCTACGGTCCACCTACTTTACAACTCTAACATCATAGAATTCAATTTTTAATCTTCCAATAAGCAGTACAGATCTTTTGCCATGATAAAAGACTTGATATTTCCAGTCTATGGGAATTAGTTTTATTTGATTTAATTGCTTTTACTTAGGTATGGGCGTGATCAATATTCCAATATTCATATGAATTTATGTAGCAATTATAAACAGAATACGCATAATTATAATACAAGTTTGCTTCTATTTGACGAGGGATTGCGACAGGACGTTAAAAATTAATCTTCCTCTGCGAAGGGTTAAAGATAAATGAAACATGGATTCACACTGGATTGTACAGAGCAAAATTCAACCTTAATTACAAGATTAAGGGTCAGTTGTGGTCGTGCATTATAGGTGCAGGTTATCAGTAAAGAGGGGTCAGTTGGTTGGGGGGACCAAGGTGAAAGTTTTGCAATTCGATGTCTAATTAAGGTTTGTCAGAGATAAAAAAAAAGGTGAGGACATACTAAATGCTGATCAAACTTTTTAATCAAAGGGGGAAAATAATAGATCACTGTGATACATTATTATAAGACCAATTGTACAACAATGATATTGAGTTCTTACTTATAAATCTACTAACAAAATTTCTCAATCAATATTCTTTCGAAATACCAACACAAAATTGTAACTTATAACTGACAATTTTGAAGTCATTATTTAATAATATACTTTTGAATCATGCTAAAGCTACTACAAAACCAACTATACTAAATTAAAGGGATTAAATAAACTACTATAACTAAAATTACTATACAACAATAATACTGAAGTTACAAAAATACCTAATGTTCTTCCCTAGATTTTTCCGAAAAGCCAACAACATAAAAATGTTACTTTAGCTGAAAATTTGAAAGCTATCATTTAATAACATGCTTTTAAATCATAACAAAAATTATTATAAAACTGACTATACTAAACTGAAATAACTATTACTAAATTAACTAAATAAAATATTTTTGCTAAAATTAATATACAATGATGATATTGCAGTTTGCCACCTATTAAAAATACCCAATGTTCTTTCCTAGATTTTTTCCGAAATGATAATACATAAAAATGTTACTTTAAACTGAAAATTTGAAAGATATTATTAAATAGCATGCTTTTAAATCAAGACAAATATTACTATAAAAATGACTATACTACACTAAAATAACTAAATAAAATACTATATCTAAAATTGCTATACAACGATGATATTGCAGTTCTCACGTAGCAAAAATGCCCAAGCCGAACGATGGCCGATTGGTTAGGGTGCTGACCTTCGGTACCAGAGTTCGAATATCACTGTGGCATGGATGTTCGTAGCCGTTAAAAATCGGCTTTAAACTGTAGGTCCCGGTCTCATTAGCCCCCGTGTTGCAAAAAGTAGACCGTAGCACTCGAAACTAAACCAAACCTTATCTGTGTAACTCACGAAAAAAATATCTCTCCAGACAGTAAATATATAATCATAAAATATGGAAATTTATTACGCAGATTTTTCAATTTGTTGGCTTATTTAATAAAACTGACAAAGTCTTTACTAATAAACGGTATTAAGCACTCCAAACCAAACCAAGCCAAAAATGCCCAATGTTCTTTCCAAGATTTTTTCCGAGCACAGACATAAAAATTTAACTTTAAAATTAAAATTTAAAATCTATTATCTAACAACATTGTTTTAAATCATACCAAAAATTACTATAAAATTAAAAGAAGCGTTATTTGGTGTTATTTAGGCGTTCATTTTAAAAAGCCGAAAATCACCTCTTTTTTACTCGATTGTTGATTACACTATGAACTATTTATCTGCAAAATATATGCATTATATTAACAACGCATACTTTCTAGAGTAAGAACAATTTTATATCCATGGCAAGACTACAGTTTTTCAACATTTCAGATGCATATAAATGGAAAATAAATATCAAAATTTCTCATTTTTCAAAATTCTGCAAATGCCCATTCTGTAGTTGCTTATGTTCACGAAGGGTTATTTATTTATTCAATGTTATTTTTTTTTGTAGAAAAAATATATGGCAACGCGCAACTGTTATATTATTCTCTTGTAATGAAGCCCTGGCTTCACGGGGAAAATGGGAAATTAAAGTAGGTATCAGATGACTTAACTCAGCGGGAGAAATATGAAAAAAGCAAAGGGAGAAAAAAAAATTTTTTTTCTTTGCAGGAACGTTATTAAATCAGCGGTTGGAGCCCGCATTTTTGGGTTAATGTTCGAATGCAATTTTTGAAGTACTTCGCTTCCTGTGTTGATATTTTTAAATTGAATTTTATAAAATGTAAAAAAAATATTAAATATTTCATTTATACAATTGTGCGACAACTGTCCTTAGAAACTTACTTACAGATATATCTTCCTAAATTGGAATACATATTTTTTATACTTAATAATCGTAATTGTAATTAGTACCCTAAACCTAATCACTTATATTGTTAGAATTAGCAAAAACTAATTTGTTCATTCTATTAATTCAATATATAAAAAATTAATTTTAAATTGTTGTAATTTTAAAACAAATTCTTGTGATTTAATATTTTGATTGATTCTTGCAAACTTTTTATCAAATATTCCTATTGTACATTGAAATGAATATGTGTATACACTTGGGACATCGTTTAGATTAGAAAAATTATTTACAATAAATAAAATTTTTGGTGAAAAATCACAAAAACATTTTTTAAAAAAGAAGTATTTCTTAACTGGACAAACTAACTCAATATGCTCAAAGTATATTTTTAAGAAATAATAAGAAAAAATCAGGAGAAAAAAAATTCAAAATTAAAGCTTAAAAAATGCTAAAATTAAGAAGAACCCTTTTAAGTTATGTTGGTAATTATATTTAATAGGACTGATTTAGATGTGCAGGTTTTCGGTAACCTGAAATGTCAGGGAAAATTGGTCAGCAAGAGTCAGGGAATCTATCAAATATTTTTGAAAAGTCAGGGAAATTTACAAATATTTTCTAAAAGTCAGAGAATAGCTCAAAAATTTCAGCATATTTAGCTATATCTTCTTTTTTTCTTAATGTAAAAAATTTTTTTAAGTTATGCTGTTAATTATATTTAATAGGGTTGATTTAGATGTACAGGGTTCCCGGTAACCAGAAATGCCAGGGAAAATTAAAAAATTATAAATGGTCAGGAAGAGTCAGGGAAACTATATAATATTTTTGAAAAGTAGGGAAATTTACAAATATTTTCTAAAAGTCAGAGAACAGCCCAAAATTTTAAGCATATTTAGCCATATCTTCCTTTTTTTCTTTATGAATTCATTACACCTTTATTTTTATTTCTATTTCAAGAAAAAGGTTATAGTAAGTTGCTTAATGCAATTTATCACACAATTTTTAAAATTTTTCATAACAATTTATTGTGCTACAATTTAATAGCTCTATTTTTAAGCTATTTGTGTAAGTTCATGCTATGTTAATTTTGTAAAAATTAATCTAAAATGATATAAGAATAGACAACTTATGAGTTAAGTTAATAACACTTTTAAATTAATGAATTTGCAAATATTGATAATAATTAACACTACTGTTAAATTTTAATAATATCTGAGCCAATATACCGCGTGTAATTTGTTCACAAAATTTTGTAAGTTTTAGTCATGGAATTAATGATTACAAAACAATGAGTGGTATACAAAAACAATGTTGCATTTCAAGTGGACAGTGGACATAACAATAGCAGGGACGTGAATAACTCCGATAATAAAAAACATAATTTCACGACACATTAAACCGCGGAGAGATATGCCGCTCCACAACATCTACCACTTATAAATGCACGAGCATCCGGTAGAGCCGGACTGCGACCGTTCCCTTACGACATTCCCCTACAACCGAACAATGAATGGGACCGACACATAACGCAACAAAAATTATCTAACTTCTTCTCCCGAACACTTGCACAGACGTCATAGAGGGCCTCAATAGCTGGTTCTAGAGATGATCCTCTCTGTGGAATGTTTTGCAGGACCTCCACCCCTGCCTCCCCCTTTCGAGTTCCACGCAACAATGCTCGCCGCCCCACTTATTTTCCTATAATTTCCCCTCATAACGGCCCGGAGCTCATAAAGGGACGCCCCCAAATGACCACCGGGAGGTCCGAAATGGCCGGACGCGGCGTGACCACATAATGTCCGGCACTCGTGCTAATAGTTTTGTTCGTTATTTTTATCACTGCGGCGTTTATGACTCCTCCGGCTTTATCTCGGAAAGGAGGGGGGATGTCGTAAACACTTCACCCCCTCCCTCGTTTCTCTTGCTTATTCTTTGCTCCCGGGGAGTGATTTGGAAAATGTGTCGATTAGTGGACATTACGCCAGGTTTCCCCCAATTTATTTTTTTTTACATAGGATTTCTTCTTGGAGTGAAAGGTGCGCTGGGAATTAAAGGTGTGGGATTTGAAGCTACCATCGAAAATTTCGACGCTTTATAGATGGCTTCATTATAACTCAGGGAGTAGGAGAAGGCCAGTTTATATAGATTATATGGAGTTCCGTTCGGAAGTAGGAGGATTAAATATGAAGCGGGATTACTTCTGCGTGGAATATCACGGAGTCTGTAACTGATTCATTAATGATTTATGTAAGCATCAAGGTTAAAAATGCATCAATTTTTTTCAAGTTGCAATAGCTGAAATTTACGATATTTTTTTATTAACTCTTATATATATATATATATATATATATATATATATATATATATATATATATATATATATATATATATATATATTGATTTTAAAATCGAAAAAAACCAAATGAATATATATATTTTATATATATGCACATATACGTATACACACATATATATACATACATATATATACACATATTTCATATATATATACACACACATATACATTCATATATATATATATATATATATATATATATATATATATATATATATATACATATTATATATATTATATATATATATATATATATATATATATATATATATATATATATATATATATATATATATATATATATATATATATATATATATATATATATATATATAGATATGATAGATAGATACATATATGCATATATATATATATTTATATGTATGCATATAAATACATGTACATGCACACACATACATATATACACATATATATACATATATACATATATGTTTGTATGTATATATGTACACACACATATATATATATATGCATATATATACATACATATGTATATTCACGTATATACATATATGTATTTTGCATATACATACATATACACTATGTATATATATTAGATATATTATATATTATATATATATATATATTATATATATATTATATTATATATATATTATATTATATATATATATATATATATATATATATATGCAGGGGAGGAGAGAGAGACAAACAAGGGGGAGAAAAATACTTAACTGCTTATCACCCACACACACGGACATATCACTAGCCAAACGTTGTGCTTCGAATATATCTTGGCACTGACAGGCATACCATTGTATGGGTTAATGTCATTAAAATTTTATTATTGTTGTTTATTTTCACGCTAAAAGCATTTCTGTATTTACGTGACACGTAATTTCCTTATCATGCCAAGGAACGTGATACGATTATTAACTAAGTTTCTGTTATAAAAACGAGCGTATACGGTCTTGCTGTTCTACTATAGATACATAAAATTTTTTCCTTTCTAAATTATTAAATTAACGCACGTTTTCTTCCTTCGTTATGAATCCAAGCGATGTTACGCATCGAGCTATAAGGAAATGGCTGCGCACGATAATTATGCAGCATGGTCTATTTTGATGACTTAATTTTAGTCTTTTAGAAAAAAGAGAGATACTAATTAAGGGTGATTAGAGAAAACGACATAAGTTTATCCTGCAGTGTGAAGTTATTCAAACTTGACACATACTGATTGGAATTAAATTAGAAAATAAGTTTTTAGACGAACAAACTGGGTCAGATTTAGCAGGAAGTAATGGGTAGAAATTAAGAATTAATTATAAATATTGACTGACTTAAACGTCATATATTCAAGGGTGTAACTGTTTTTTGCATTCTGTTTTATAGACTGTATCTAGATCAGCGCTTTTCAATGTAGAATGTATGTCCAACGTTAAGGAATATGGTTTTTTAAGTGAGCATTTGATTTTTTATAAGGCAATTTTTTTACCCTTTCAAGCTATGTGATATTATATATTCATGGAAACTCTAGTTATTAAATATATTCACCTTGAGAGGTCATCAGATATTTAAAAGCGAGTCGATGAGGCATGGTGCAAAAAAGGTGAAGAATCACTGGTCTAGATGAAATGCGATTTTAGCTTATAAAATTAATATTCAAAATTGTTCTATTATTAATTTTTATGATGGATAAATATAACTATATTGCCGCATTGAAAAGAAGCATTAGTCTCCATAACTGATCACACTAGTCTCATAATCAAGAGGTCGTGAGTTCTAACCCCGGATTTAAAATCCGTGTAAATATTTAATTCCTTTATTTGTATTCTACTTTATTTCGTGTTCCTGAAGATTCTGGACCTTTAGTTTGCCAGAAAAGTATTCTGGAATATTCGCTATTATTCTGCATTGCACAGTACATCGCCTTCTCAGAGTCTGAAACTTTCCCTGCTGCTCTGAAAGACTAATATCTCTCAGTCCCAGATAGTGCTGAGTTCAGAGTTGCGCAGAGCTTGCAATTCTACATCTCTCTTTGAGTTGAGTTAATAAATTAAATTAACTCTACTTCCTGTGTGTGTTATTAAGTTCCATATTAAGTCCTTACCTGGCAATATCATTAAATACCAAATAACTAAATAAGTACACAGAGAGATGATAAATGCATATTACACACACACACACATATATATATATATATATATATATATATATATATATATATATATATATATATATAATTTCATAAATCTCAGTATAGATGTAGATATGGGAGAAATTCATTGAAATTTCTCCTAAAAAATTCCATAGGGTCTAACTTTGAAACATTCCTCCTCTGCTTATAAATTTCAATTCCTATTTAAACACAAATTAAATAGTCTAGATCAATGATTCTCAACAACTGTGCAGCTTCATTTTTGACTGCCGCAAAATTCTTAAAGTGTGCCGCCAAATTTTAGAAATGTATATTTTTCAATTTTTATTTTACACTGGATATATTTATACCCGCAAGGAAAATTTTTATTTAAAGAAAAATCTTAGTAGTGTATGGACATTATAAGTGGAGAAAACATCAAATTTCCTTATGCTGTAATCAGAAATGTTGTAGCTTGTTTGGTTATCTGACAATAACAATTTAAAGTTGATATTGTACAACACAATGCATGCTATACGTATGTATCATTATTGTGCAAGATCGTGTTTCGTAGAAGATATTACATATGAGAATTCTGACGAAAGTTTTCGTTCGTTTATCAAAAAACATCAATCTCAAATTTCTCATTAAAATTATTCTTATTATTAACTTGTAATTAATCCCTTAATAAACGTATTTTTTTTGTAGTACAAATTTTATTTTACATTCAGAATCATTATCATAAACTATATTACACAGTATATTATAGGTAAGTAAACATCTTTTTAACTTATCTTTCTCTTTGAGTGCCGCCAAATTTTGAAATAGTTGAAAGTGTGCCGCAACAAAAACAGTTTGAGAATCACTGGTCCAGATAAAAAATTAGTATGGGCATTTAAAATCAATTCTTATCAGTTATTTGTCAGTTATTCTCTTCCATATAGTACCGCAAAAGTGACTATTTTAATTTAAGAATCTCAATAATTATTATTTCAGACATTCAATAATTATTATTTTCAATAATTATTATTTCTTTAAGTGCCGATAAATTTTGAAATAGTTGAAAGTGTGCCGAAAAAAAAAAGTTTGAGAATCATTGGTTTAGATAAAAAAAAAATTAGTATGGGCAGATAGCATCAATTCTTATCAGTTGTAGTAATCCCTCAGATATTCGTTTCCATATAATACCGAAAAAGTGACTTTTACTTTAAGAATCTCAATAATTAATATTTCAGACATTCGGTTTCGTTCACAAGCTGAAACTGATCTCTTTTAAAGTCGATTCTCAGAAGGAGATTCCTGAATAACTACATCCGGTTGTCAACAGGTTGGCTAATCGACAGCCATTGGCTAAAAACCTCGGAAAAATGTGAAACCACAGAAGGTCACCAGTAATAAGTGTGTGTTGGGAGGGGAGGGTATCTCAGCTCTTCACTACGCTTGGGATGGGCCAGGAAATTAACTACTTAGTGATGATATTACTCAGGTAAGTTGATCAGCCGAAGGGTGTGCCCGGAACACAACTAAGAAAAGTTCTAAGGGCAGTTTTGCTAATCAAGGTGGTTATAAAAATTATTAATACGAGGTTCATTAGCCTTGCATAGTAATCAGTTTAACTATAGATGGACCTTTAGGGGCTTGGTGCATGTAAGAAGTCACAAAGTTTTAGTTTGTACCGCTGAAGGCTCTGAGTCAGATAAAAATTAATGTTAGAAAGTTCGATAACTCGAGTTTTATATAAACTAATTGGTATCCTAGTTTAGTTTCTTTTGCATTTATTCGATATTAAAGAAAAGATTAGTATAATCCAGCGTCCTATATCAAGAACTTTTTCTGAGCTAATTTTCTACCTCATTCTTTACTATGAGTAGTTTACAGGAGTTAAAAAGTAAATTAATATTAATTTTGTAAACGACATTTCACCAAATTTTTATTCTTAATTGATGAAATGAGGAAGTAAAGACTAGTGGAAGCTTCACCATCGACGAATTGAACTTATATCATCAGAAACCTTCAGGTGTACCTCTAATGAAAGAAAGATCAAATGCTGCAGAGATATCTCTAATGCCAACAAGACAAATGTTGTTTTCTTTTATTTTTAAGTTTGCAAAAACTTTATGATATTTTGGTTTCTAAATATAAAAACTAATTTGCGTGATCGAATTCAAATAAGCTCTTTTGTATATAAAATTGTTAAAAGAATGGTTTCCTTTTCATGTTCAACAATCAGTATATCATTTTTGTAACTTCATACAGCAATTTTCATTTCTAATTTTCAAGCTTCTTTTTATTTCTAAACTTTCCGTGCATTTAAATTGGTGATTTGTTTTATTTATTAATCAGCTTATTTATTTTCCATCATTGTAGAACTAATTACTAATAATGTTCTGGAGAATTAAAACTTTCTTGTTGAACTAAACTAACTGTAATTTCACTTATATGTAAAATTAATAAAAGATTGGTTTTCATGTTTATTAATCAATATAACAGTTTTGTAATTTATACAGTAGTTTTCTTCTTTAAAACTTTCCATTTAAATTGATGATTTGTTTTAATTATCAATCAGCATTTATTCTGAATTACCATTCCTTCTCCAGCATTCTAGAACTAATTATTTAATGTTCTGTGTAAATAAAAATTTCTTATGAGTCTAAGCTATTGTAGTTTGGGTTTTTTTATTTCTTAATAAATGAATTCAACGGAACCTCGATCCATCGTTTTTCAAGGGGACAAAATGGGAAACGATGAATACAGGGTAATAATGATAGTGGAAAGTAGATGCAGAAACCCATATAGCATGCATACTTGCAGCAAATTTGATTTTTTCTGGATAATATCTTGTCATAACAAATCTGACGTTACAAACTTGCAGCAAAACTCCTGCAAGTTAAAAAGAGGATAAAGCGACCATTCCTTTGCAACGCAATTTTGCTGCTAAACTGTGGCAATTTTGTTATGTCTTGACTCTGGAGCGGAACCATTTAAAATTTGTCTTCAAACTCGAGGGCTTCCTACGGAGACAATGTAGAATAATTAGTTTTTACGATTTGTTTTTATTCTTATGTTAACAACTGAAAATTATTTGCATTGTCTCCATAGTAGCGGAGCCCTCGAGTTTTAAGACACGTTTTAAATGGCTCCGCTCCAGAGCCCTCGAGTGCAAAGGGCTAATTAGCAGGAAATTAATTACTAATGAATTTTTAATATTTATTCAAAATTATCTAAAATTTTAGTCTTTCCAAAAAGTAAAAAAAAAATTCCCTTTACATATACTATTTAAACCTTTCCAAAAACAACGGAGGGTTTTCCAACTCTGGTTTGCAATGAACTTGCTCCATGTTTGATATGACAAGTTTGTGGTAAACTTGCACGACAAGTGCACTGTAACTTGCATGACAAGTATGCTGCAAGTTGGAGGTATGGTGACATCGAAGTTAGCTTAGACTTGCTGCAGTCTTGTTTCAAATTTGCAGACTTGTCATGCTTAACTTGCTACAAGTTTGCTGCAAACTAAATTTGCTCTCTGGGAATTCAATAAACTTTATGAGTATAAATAAATTGTTCATAACTCTAATTGAAAGCATTTACTATTTTGTAAATTATGATTTACATTTAGAATGATACTACATTAAAAATATTTTGTAATTAATACCATCTCTGTACGAGTGGATCCAATAACTGAAAACAATAAACGTTATCTTGTAATCTATCAATGCTAGAACACTATCATTGTCAGAGTGCACATATATAAATAATTTTTATTTTGACAACGTTTTGCATGCATTTTAAAAACTCTACTGATTCAGGTATATTTTCGTCTTCTTCCTCCCCATTATCATGATCTTGCGTCTGGTCTGTACATCTCTCTCACTGTTGTGACCCCACTAGTCGTTAGGTTACTAACCTTCTGGTGGTTTACGAAAATCCCTGATGAACTCTGTGGAGAAATGTTTTTGTTTTTCACGATATCGTTAAACAATCTTACCAACGTAGGGACAAAAGAAAAAAATAATTTATCCAGTACTCTTAAATTTTATGAAAATCATATTTTTACTCTAAAACTTTTACTTATAAAAACAAAGAAAACAAAGCAACGGGGTCGAAATATTTCGACGACAGATGCGGAAAAGTGAATAATATTTTAACAGTAAAGGCGGGGAAAATTAGCATTGGTTATATAGGAATAAATTCGGGAATCGAATGATCAATGAAGAAAAACCTATAATACGAGAACGATGAATGAAGAAAAAAAAAGTTGTTCTTACGGGATAAATTTGGGACCAAATGAATCCAACATCAATAAGGGGAAACAATAAATTATAAAAAAACAACATTGATTCTATTGAGAGAAATTCAGGGCTAAATGAATTGAATGATCAATGAGGGAAAACCAATAGTACATACGGGAACGATGAAGGCGTAAAAAATAATATTGGTTCTATTGAGATAATTTGATACCAAATGAATCGAACGATCAGTAAGAGTAAACCAATACGGGAACGATAAATGTAAAAAAACGGGAACTAACGTTCTTTCTACAGGGATAAATTGGGAACCAAATGAACAGAACAATCAATGAAGGAAAACCACCAATACATAAAAGAGCTGTGAATGCTGTAGAAAAATAGCAATGGTTTTATTGGGATTAATTGGGGACCAAATGAATCGAACGATCAATGAGGGAAGACCAAACAATACATACAGGAACGGTGAATGAGGAAAAACAATTAGCAATTATGCAATTGGGATAAATTGGGGAACA
>CM063498.1:24189160-24216660 GCA_032207245.1 Pardosa pseudoannulata | reverse complement strand
TATGGCCATCACTTGGATATTTTGCAATTAATGTCACAGTTATTCGACATAAGAAAATGCTCTTGAAGTTTTCTCCAAATATCCGAGCACGTTTTCTATGACAGAAAACGAAATTCATTGGATTCCAAGTCTCTGGAATCGACTAATATTAAAAGTATATTTAAAATAAAATTGACAGGCATTGTTTTTGACAACTCGACTGAGTTTCAAAAATTCACACCGTAACACGTATAAAAATATCGCACAGCAAATTTTTATGCTATTTATTTCAAATTATGATACTTACGTAAATCTTATTTTATTTTATTAATGTAAATGTGAGGATGAGTGTTAATATGGCCATCACTTGGATATTTTGTAATTAATGCCATAGTTAGCGTCTTCAAGCCGATAACGAAGTCAAAACATTTGTGATAGTGGTTAACAAGTATGGCAGAATTTTATGAGGAGGTATCAAAACTGGTGCCGTTATGACAAGTGCCTCAATATTCACGGAAATTATGTAGAAAAGTAATTAAGGTACAGTCTTCATGTAAAAATAAATTATTGCGATATCTTTGCACGCCTTTTTTTAATTCCAAAACGGTTTACTTTAAAAAACATGCCTCGTATATGTGTATATATATATATTATATATATATATATATATATATATATATATACCGACATAAGAAAATCCCCTTGAAGTTTTCTCCAAATATCCGAGCATTTCTATGACCGAAAAAACGAAATCCATTGGATTCCATGTCTCTGGAATTGACTAATAACAAAAGCATATTTAAAACAAAAATTGACAGGCATGGTTTTTGACAATTTGACTGCGTTTCAAAAATTCACACCGTAACACGTATAAAAATATCCTCGCACGACAAATTTTTATGCTATTTATTTCGAATTATGTTACTCACGTAATATTTGTTTTATTTTATAAATGTAAATGTGAGGATGAGTGTTAATATGGCCATCACTTGGATATTTTGCAATTAATGTCACAGTTATTCGACATAAGAAAATGCTCTTGAAGTTTTCTCCAAATATCCGAGCACGTTTTCTATGACAGAAAACGAAATTCATTGGATTCCAAGTCTCTGGAATCGACTAATATTAAAAGTATATTTAAAATGAAATTGATAGGCATGGTTTTTGACAATTCGACTGCATTTCAAAAATTCAAACCGTAACACGTATAAAAATATCGCACAGCAAATTTTTATGCTATTTATTTCAAATTATGATACTTACGTAAATCTTATTTTATTTTATTAATGTAAATGTGAGGATGAGTGTTAATATGGCCATCACTTGGATATTTTGTAATTAATGCCATAGTTAGCGTCTTCAAGACGATAACGAAGTCAAAACATTTGTGATACAGTGGTTAACAAGTCAGGTGGCAGAATTTTATGAGGAGGGTATTCAAAAACTGGTGCCACGTTATGACAAGTGCCTCAATATTCACGGAAATTATGTAGAAAAGTAGATTAGGGTACAGGCTTTCATGTAAAAATAAAATTATTGCGATATCTTTGCACGCCTTTTTTTAATTCCAAAACGGTACTTACTTAAAAAACATGCCTCGTATATGTATATATATATATATATATATATATATATATATATATATATATATATATATATATATATACCGACATAAGAATCTTGAACTTTTCTATAAATATCCGAGCATTTAGTTATGACAGAAAACGAAATCCATTGGATTCCAAGTCTCTGGAATCGACTAATATTAAAAATATATTTAAAATAAAATTGACAGGCATGGTTTTTGACAATTTGACTGCGTTTCAAAAATTCACACCGTAACACGTATAAAAATATCCTCGCACGACAAATTTTTATGCTATTTATTTCGAATTATGTTACTCATGTAATATTTGTTTTATTTTGTAAATGTAAATATGAGAATGAGTGTTAATATGGCCATCACTTGGATATTTTGCAATTAATGTCACAGTTACTCGACATAAGAAAATCCTCTTGAACTTTTCTATAAATATCCGAGCATTTATATGACAGAAAACGAAATCCATTGGATTCCAAGTCTTTGGAATCGACTAATATTAAAAATATATTTAAAATAAAATTGATAGGCATGGATTTTGACAATTTCACTGCGTTTCAAAAATTCGAACCGTAACACGTATAAAAATATCCTCGCATGGCAAATTTTTATGCTACTTATTTTGAAATATGTTACTCACGTAATTTTTGTTTTATTTTATAAATGTAAATGTGAGGATGAGTGTTAATATGGTCTTCATTTGGATATTTTGCAATTAATACCACAGTTACTCGACATAAGAAAATCCCCTTGAAGTTTTCTCCAAATATCCGAGCATTTATTTATGACAGAAAACGAAATCCATTGGATTCCAACTCTCTGGAATCAACTAATGTTAAAAGTATATTTAAAATAAAATTGACAGGAATGGTTTTTGACAATTCGACTGAGTTTCAAAAATTCACACCGTAACACGTATAAAAATATCCTCGAACGGCAAATTTTTATGCTATTTATTTCGAATTATGATACTCACTTAAATCTTATTTTATTTTATAAATGTAAATGTGAGGATGAGTGTTAATATGGCCATCACTTGGATATTTTGCAATTAATGTCACAGTTACTCGACATAAGAAAATCCCCTTGAAGTTTTCTCCAAATATCTGAGCATTTATTTATGACAGAAAACGAAATTCATTGGATTCCATCTCTCTGGAAAAATTCAAACCGAAACACGTATAAAAATATCGCACAGCAAATTTTTATGGTATTTTATTTCAAATTATGATACTTACTTAAATCTTATTTTATTTTATAAATGTAAATGTGAGGATGAGTGTTAATATGGTCTTCTTTTGGATATTTTGCAATTAATGTCACAGTTACTCGACATAAGAAAATCCCCTTGAAGTTTTCTCCAAATATGCGAGCATTTATTTATGACAGAAAACGAAATCCATTGGATTCCAACTCTCTGGAAAAAATTCAAACCGTAACACGTATAAAAATATCCTCGCACGACAAATTTTTATGCTATTTATTTCGAATTATGTTACTCACGTAATATTTGTTTTATTTTATAAATGTAAATGTGAGGATGAGTGTTAATATGGCCATCACTTAGATATTTTGCAATTAATGTCACAGTTACTCGACATAAGAAAATCCCCTTGAAGTTTGCTCCAAATATCTGAGCATTTATTTATGACAGAAAACGGAATCCATTGGATTCCAACTCTCTGGAAAAATTCAAACCGAAACACGTATAAAAATATCGCACAGCAAATTTTTATGGTATTTATTTCAAATTATGATACTTACTTAAATCTTATTTTATTTTATAAATGTAAATGTGAGGATGAGTGTTAATATGGCCATCACTTAGATATTTTGCAATTAATGTCACAGTTACTCGACATAAGAAAATCCCCTTGAAGTTTGCTCCAAATATCTGAGCATTTATTTATGACAGAAAACGGAATCCATTGGATTCCAACTCTCTGGAAAAATTCAAACCGAAACACGTATAAAAATATCGCACAGCAAATTTTTATGGTATTTATTTCAAATTATGATACTTACTTAAATCTTATTTTATTTTAGAAATGTAAATGTGAGGATGAGTGTTAATAGAGCCCTCACTTAAAAATCTTGCAATTAATGTCAAAGTTACTCGACATAAGAAAATCCTCTTGAACTTTTCTCCAAATATCCGAGCATTTATTTATGACAGAAAACGAAATCCATTGGATTCCAAGTCTTTGGAAAAATTCACACCGTAACACGTATAAAAATATCCTCGAACGGCAAATTTTTATGCTATTTATTTCGAATTATGATACTCACTTAAATCTTATTTTATTTTATAAATGTAAATGTGAGGATGAGTGTTAATAGAGCCATCACTTAAAAATTTTGCAATTAATGTCAAAGTTACTCGACATAAGAAAATCCTCTTGAACTTTTCTCCAAAAATACGAGCATTTATTTATGACAGAAAACGAAATCCACCGAGATTCCATGTCTCTGGAATTGACTAATAACAAAAGCATATTTAAAACAAAAATGACAGGCATAGTTTTTGACAATTCGACTACGTTTCAAAAATTCGAATTCGAACGTCTACTAAAATATCATCGCTCAGCAAACTTTTATGCTGTTTATTTCGAATTAAAAACCTTTGCCTCTTAATTCATTCTTGTAGTACTTCATTTTTTTTATTCAGAAGGATGATGACACTAAAAAATCTTCTGGCATAAAAGATTTTAAAAAAATTATACAAAAAAAAAACAGAGTGGGAGAAAAAACCAAAATATAAGTCTTACCGCAAAATTGCATTTCGCCTCTTTTGTAAGACGCCTCTAGCTACCTGGGAGAAGGGGTGTGCAAGGGAGGAGAAATGCCTTCCATTGTTTTGCTCTTTCCCGGCTGACATATATTTTTATTCTCGTATTATTTGTCACTCAACCAAGAGACAGCTTTCAACTTGGTGGTGACTTTATTTTCTCTCTCAATTTTGGTTACGCTACGGGGGTTACTGGGGAGACAGGACTTTTATTAGGTTTTAGCTGGAATTGTGTGTTTTCTTGTCTCTGAGGTTGGGAGCATTTTTTTTTCTTTTTTGAAGAGAGGGGGATGGTTGAGATAAATGCATCGGAGGCGAGACATATACGTGTTGATTACTGCAATTCTTCAACACTTTTGTCGTACAAGATATTTGTTTAAGGATGCAGGGAAACACCTAGAATCACAATAGTCTATGGAAGAGAAAGAACTCAGGCTGCAGACTAGACCTCTAGACTTCGGGCACGTGTCCAGCAATAAGGTTACAATTTACGACTGCTGGAATGGTACACATTTTCATCAATTATTAAAATTTTGCAACTGCTCTGTCAAATAGATATTTGTTTTAGAATGCCACTATATTTCATGCAAATACTTCAAACTGTATATCCCAACAACATTGATTATGACTGCTAACCATCAATTACTATCATCAAAATTACGATTCTTTTGAATAAATTTAAAGATTCGTTTATAGTTGTAAAAAAAAAAGGCTCAGCAGTCTACGGAAAAATAGGGTTACAAACTAAATTCTTGTCATATTTTGCAAGAGTAACACTATATGACTCATTAAAACGAATGAACTTATCCACTAATACTGTAATTTTGTAAAGTTCTACGAAGTTGATAATTGTTTAAAGAGCTTAATATAAATAAAATTTCAATATCTCGTTATATAGTGGAGAGCAACGAAATATAACGCTGAAAACATGACCCTGGTTATACTTAAGATCCATGTTTTGCAATATCTTACAAATTAAGACTGCTACAAAAAATTTTCCATCAATTACTACACAATCATCATCAATCATCAACAATTCTAGTTTCTAAATGTTTGTCTACGAATGCAGGCTGTTTTCATGTATTCGTAAGATTGTAATGGTCTAATAAGACACTGAAATACCAGATCAAATTAAGTACCTTGTTATACTTCAAACAGAAACTCAGCAATTTGACGTCACATATTTTAGTACTAATGGTTTAGTACTCACAGGTGGCTAATGTACAGATTTCTATCAATTATTGCAAATTCTGAGATGTCTTATTACCGTGGAAACGATATAAGTCCAAATTTCCATGCACGCAGAGGGGTTCGAAATATTGCCCACTCCAGTACCTTCAAGTGAAAAGACTTTAATGCCTACAGATTTGGTTTGCATGTTTTTACTGTATAAAATATGCTTCGAGTACCTGCCATGGTTTGAACCCTATACATACAAATTCTAGATTGTTACGCTAACACTAATCAACTCCTTATCACAAACTAATAATTAATTATAGTCAAAGGTTTTGTTAAAACGTTGCATAACTCGCGTTTAGAAGGCAATTATTCGTCACTCTTAGACATAAACCTTAGAATAAAAACTTCATCTCAATAAACAGAAATTATTTTTTTGCACAATTTATAGATGTACAGACAACATTATTGCATCTACATTATCACATAAGGATTGCATTTTCCGTTTATCACTTAGTACAGATAAAAGCAGTTATGTACATATATGCAGCACGAAGAAATATGACATGTATGAATTGAATAGTGGAATGATCAGAAATTAAATTAAAAATAATTTCTCACCATATGTCTGAAATCATAATCAAGCAGAGGCTTACCTAGAAAGAAATAAAAGAAAAAAATTAATATAGGATAAACACACAGTACAGTGCAAACATTTATATAATAATTTTGCATGCATACGCGCATAAGTATATATATATATATATATATATATATATATATATATATATATATATATATATATATATATATATATATATACTTATATATATATATATATATATATATATATATATATATACATATGCATGCATATATATATATATATATGTGTGTGTGTGTGTGTGTGTGTGTGTGTAGGTGTTATCAACATTTTAACCCATCACAATGGTAAAAAGAGAATACACATTGGCTTAAGGTATGGGGTTCCAAAGAACAAAAATAGAAATAAGGAAAATAGAACTGTAGAGTTTACTAGGCAACTACTCCCGATGGCTTTTGGAGTAAAAAGCATGCACATGACAATATACGTAGGTGTGGGAACCAGCCAACCAGGGTTCCTAATGGTTAGTCGTGTGGTAACGTGGAAGACGCGTCGCCAAGTTATATATAGATCTGAAGTATTCGAGAATTAATTTTGGTGTGTACATAATCACCAATTTTTCAGAGAGAACAAAAGATATTCTCTAAAAGTTGCAAATTAAAGATAAAATTGTCAGAAAATTATTTTAAAATACAATTATTAATACGTTGGTTAAATTTGGGTTAAAATATTATTACATATATATATATATATATATATATATATATATATGTATATATGTATATATATATGTATATATATATATATGTATATATATATGTGTATATGTATATACATATATATAAAACATATATATGTATATGTATATGTATATAATATAATATATATGTATCTGTTTTGCATATGTTTTTAAAAAACCTAAATTGTATATGTTATATTATATACATATATATATGTATATGTATATACATAAATATATACATATATATATATGTTATGTATATACATATATATATATACATTTTTTAGATATGTATATTTTTACTGTATATGTATATACATATATATATATATTATATATGTATATGTATATACATATATAACGTATATATATGTATATTATATACATATATACATAAAATATTATATATATATTATATACATATATAAATATAAAACATATAAACATATATATACATGTATATATAGGAAAAAAGTATATAACATAAAAACAATATATGTATATGTAATAATATATATATATATATATATATTATATATATAATAAAGAAAAATTTAAACTGTTTTACGAAACTAGTGTAGGCATATTGAATAAAACCAAGAATCCCGAAAAGAGAACTCATTTTCAAATCTTAAATCAATGACTAAAAAATTTTGTCCTTTTGCTTTTCCTTTTTAACCCCTAACCTAAATTGACCACTGGGGCTACAGTTTACACCCTCAGAAAAGGGGTCTAACCGATTATAACTTTACATTGCCCTAGAGGACAATTCCAAACAAAAAGGATATACACGTTATCGGAGACAGATTTTTCTAGAGATTTTCCCCACAGATGTTTACCAGATTTTAAGAGCCTTTTTACTTATAACTTCATTCTAGCTGATCCCTCAGTTTGTACTGTTCCTATGATGAAGTGAGAACCCATCCTCCAACGTTATGTTAATAAAGGTCTATAGAAAAAACAGTGCCCTTTTTTGTGTCATGAATGCAACCACCCATCGTGAAGTCCGTCTTATTACACATACATGACTAACATAAAATATTCAATTATATATTATATACTGTTACGATAAATTTCAGTAAGGAGTGCTACAATTTCAAACATTTTATACATTAAGTGAACACTTTAGGGAGAAAAAGAAAATAACTCCATTAAAAAAGTGAATACATAGTTAACAAATGCGATTATAATCTTTTGAAATTCACTGCCAAAGAAACCTTAAACCAAGTTTTACGAAGTTCCCTCAAACCAATAACAAAGAAATTTCGACAGAAAAGAGAACAATCATTTGGCTTTAAAAAGGGAACAAAAATAAATTTGTGGCAAAATTACATTTTTGTCTCTTTTCGTGTTCTGTGTAGACGCCTGCAAGACATTTGAAAAAAAAAAAAGTTTATTTGATCATATATATATTCTTTATTCCATCTTATTTCTGGCTGTGGTCTACTTTTCAGCTCCGTATTCTTCGACCTTCTTATTTTGCTTTTATTTCTACTCTGCGCCAAAAGGCACCTTATACATTTTTTTTTCTAGCCTTTGGCGTTCTTTATTTTTCATTCTCAATTTCGGCTTTTTGTCTTTTGATGCACTTGATGAGACCCTTTATTAAGTTATATGGCGGGAATGGGAAGCCGCTTTTTAGAGGCTGGAGTTTTCGAACGAAAAAAAGAATTTCGAAGGGTGGTATTTTTGAAAACGAATACAAAAATTGAATTACACATTTTGGCGACAGTGCGCCAAAATGTGTAACATTTGCATTATGCCTGTTTCATTTTCATATATATCCAAACATTTAGTCAGCGCACACTGATCAACAAAACAAGACGTATTCTTCAGACTTGGTTTACAAATATTAAAATTTTGAAGTGAAAACTTATTTTTATTTTAATAAAATGTGGTCTCTATTACACACGGATAATGTCGCTTTCTATTAGTAAAAGAAATTTTTATAAACGCTTTAGTAATTCCTGAGATTACATCCTACATACTAACAGAATTTATCTCTTTATAGCATTAGTAAAGATTTCATCTTCCTCCCAGTTGCATCAGAGTTACCATATGCTTTTACCAATTACACAATTGCTATCTAATAAATATATTTTAAACATTATCCCATAAAGTAATGATAGTTTTTATCGAGTAACGAAATAGGAATAAAAAAGTAATTTAGAAAATTAAGAAATATATCTGAACATAAAACACCTGTTAGTTGGCAACACGTTTCACTATCACCATTTTATTGCAGGAGATATTCAACAGAATATCATAACATTCACGAAATTGCATTAAGAGCAGCTGGGGGAGGGGAGAAATAACCGCATTGTGATATATTACTTATTATTAAATAAATATAGGCGACACTCTCAGACGTGATATAATTTAGTTTCAAATAATGGAATAATATATATACCTGTTATTATAAAAACCTTATCTTGTTTTTATTTCACCATCACCCCTCTTTAAAGATACGCAGGTAAATTCCTATAAAGTATCCATTTCAATTAAAATAAGTAAAAAAAAATAAAGAATTTCTCTTTCTTCGGCGTCGAAATAGCGAAATAAAGTTGTCGTTATAAGTGAAAACACATTAATGTGAGATTTTGTTTGTAGATATCTAAATTGATTTCCAATAGCAAAAATGCAGTTGTTTTCGAGAATTTTCCCCCATCCCTTTTTCTCCCCCCTCTCTTTCTCTCTCTTTGAAAAAAAGGGAGAAAAAAAACGTTTAATCCAAGAAAGAAATTCAGCTTGGAATAGTTCGCCCAATTTTTAAAAGGGCACAGAATAAATCTATACCTTTTTTAGAAGAGCATTAGTTTGACATAAAACAATTAACTGCTTAAGGAAACCTTTTATAGAAACAATAAAAACTGCCTTTTCCCCCAGATAATAATTTCTTCTATGTGGCTGTATCTTAAAGAAGCTCTTTCTCTGTTTCTAGAGCAGCCCATTATCTTGCCAGTTTTTTTCCGTTTTTTTTTTCTTTCGAAGGGATAAAATGTTCCCGTACACATCTGGATATTAGATTAGAAATACCATATTACGGATAGCAGAGGAAAAAAATAAAATTAATATGATACTAACACCGAAATTATAAGCTAAGTTAGAGGTTGTAATGGCTTTTTTATTTTCTTAGTCTTAATTCTATTTTTCGTTTTTTATCCATGGTAATGGCGCCCAATTTATTCCTACTTTAGTAAAAAAAAAAAGCGGTATAATTTATCATTCGATTCCAAAGCCAGTATTTAAAATACGCGGATAGCATAGAGAAGCGGAATTACCCATATAAACTTTACTCTAGAAATTAATTTTTTTTTCTCCCTTTGAAGATCACTTGATGTCTTTAAGAAAGTATAAGATTTGGGGATTCCAGTAAATTTGTAGTCTCAAACACTTTTATTGATTATTAAATGTAATGCCTATTCAACACACCAATAATTGCCCATCAGCGTAAATAATCATAAATATGATTCATAATAAATAAATAAATAAGTTCCTTGTTTTGTATATAATCTTCATAGTGTAATTTTAGGCAGATACCACATATTAGCTATTATATATATATATATATATATATATATATATATATATATATATATATATATGTGTGTGTGTGTGTGTGTGTGTGTGTGTGTGTGTGTGTGTGTGTGTATGTATATGCAGCATATGTGATAATTGACCTAAAAATTATAAATTTATCACATAAGCCACCTTAGTGTATACGAATATGCTTTTATGCACATAGATAATCTTAGGTTTCATACATAGGTACATATACAAACATAGGTACATTTCATACATATGTACATTAGGTACATAGATAATCTTAGGTAAACCACAGATAAGCTATTATGTATATGCGACATATGTGATGACTAGAAAAGCTATCAGATATACACCCCACCTGTGATCACTGATAAAAAAATGAAAGTTTATCACATAAATGTCCCTCATGTATACGCCTGATACGTGATAATATATCTAAAAAACGAAAACTTAATAGATTAGCCACCCTGGCGAGTGCATCGCACAACATCGACTTAAAGCAGTAGGTCCCGGTCTCATTAGCCCTTGTGTTGGAAGAAAATTTTCGTTACACTCCAAACAAAACTAATTCTTCCATTGACAAATATTTTTCTTTTTAACAGAGCCTTACGTTTAGAGAATAATCTTTTAAAATATACGGAAGCATAAATAATGCTTTCCTGTGTTTTATTAAAACGTCCCGTTTATGTATTGCATTCCTTTCTTTTACAGTCATATTTAAAACTCATTGAGGCAAAAGTAATAATGAAGACGATATAGGGAAGCAATCATGAGAAGACTATTTTTATGCATTTTTAATTATAATACGGTCTGAAAATTTTGGGAGAATATATTAGATATGCCAATGAACTTTTAAGCAAAAAACTGAAAAATTGATATTCGTCAAAATAAGGTTACCAAGTCCCCTTAAATTGAAAGCCTTATATGAGATTCAAGGGAACAATATGGCTAATATGTTTACCAAATGCCATAGATATCAGAGCCGTAGCCAGGAACTGTTTTCCGAGGGGGCCAAAGAGGAAAGACACTGCTATTTATGAATGATACTGGAATAAAACAAAATTAAGGTATTAAGGTGTGGATGAGGTATGACAATTATCTATTTTCAACTCAAATAATTAAAAAGATTTTATGACATTTTTGTCTTCCTTGCGAGAAAAGGCAAAATATAGCAGATTATAGAGAAAATGTTAAATTTTCGAACAGCGGCTCGGCAAAACTTTATAACCAAAGCGTGTTCTTTTTTAACACTTGGCATGCGGGTACACTTCACCGCCAACTTACACTTGCAGCAGGCGTTTTTTTCGTCAATCGCGCGAAAGTTTAGTTATTCAGAAAAATCACAGTAAATCGAAAACTACTTTGTTTTTATGAACGAAACTTTTCTTATTTTACACTTTAACCCTCCGAGTGCAACACACCGATTAAAAATGTCTTCAAAAAATAATCTAAAGGTTTATTGCGTCAATGGCCAAAGCGTTCTATGATTTTTAACTTCCCCCTTTGTCAACTAGAATGGAATTCTGGAAACCCACCCTCGTTACTGTCCCTTTACTTCCGGTTATAAATAGATATATAAATAGATATTATAGATTGTTAATTTTTAATACACATAAATCTCGTTAAGTCTCTAAGATCATCCCATAAGAAATAATGGATTCTAAAAGTACAAATAAAAATATTCTTTAAGAAAATTATTTATATTTTTTTACGAAAGTTATCCAAGATATTTAAGTGGTGCAATTAGAGATACATCCGTTCCCGCAAACGAAATACTTCGAAATAGAGATTTACAAAGCCATGAAAAGCTATCAGCGTCTTTGTGCCTCAGAGAAGAGGGGTGCATCTCTCAATAAATGTCAGTCAAAGAGGGATGCAGTTTCTAAACATTCGACCTGACCCTCCTACCTCAAACACTGGCAGAAATGTACATTACATCCATTTTCGGAATGTTTTTGGAGGTCAAAAATTGTACGTGACAACCGCTTTGAAGACATCATCGGTTTGGCGGAATTGTACGTGCGAACCGCTTAGAGGGTTAATATACACTGTATGATTATTTACCAAAAAAACACAATATTTTTGCGAAATCACAAAAACAAATGATTTTTAAAATTAAAGTCCGATAATCTGTCAAAGCATAATTCTTCATCACTATCTTTGTCACAATTGCTCATTTTATCAAGTTTGCATTCAACAATAAAAAATCAAGCTTCAAATTGACAAAACACGACTTGTACGTTCCGGAGCTAGGAATTTGATTGAAGACGAAATAACACAACAAAAGACCGAGTCACTCGACAATCATAACTTGTGGAAAGAAAAAATGCAATACGTTGCACAGCAACGCAAACCAGACGCACATAATGTCACACATACATATAATACGTATTTAGTAGATTTGTGGTGGATAGCGGGTATCCACCACAAATCTACTAAATACGTATTTTTACGTGACCAACACTCTAGTGACAGACTGCAAAAAACGTAAAAATACTTTGCCCGCATGCGAAGTGTTAAGTATGTTCTGATCCAGTTAGATGTCATCGACACACATGTTGGACATTTTCTTTTGACGAAATGGTTTACTAAAATTTCGGGAAAGGACCAGTCCCCAAAAATCCCCCCCCCTTGCCTACGGCCTTGATAAATATGCAGAATATTCCACAAACGTTTGAAAAGAAATAACATAAAGTGAAAGTCTCCGTGAAAGATGTGCAAACAAGCTGATTTGAAGCTTAACAAGTATACTCCTCGATGCGATAAAGCATAAAATTTCAATGGAAACAAAAAAAAATTGCTAAATAGTCACCATGCTCGCTTTCGCATATCTCCTTCCCGACCACATCTGGACAGTAGTCTGGTGACGGGGAATGATTAGCAAAGCTGTGACATTTCCACACTTCAATACTGTGAAAATCCTTGCATCAATGGCTTTTGCTTGGATTAGGTTCTCGCTGCAGTTAAAAACACCATTTACCAGGTGTGAAAATGTGATAGGGTCAACGGTCGAATAGACAGAAGGTAAGAGGGATATACGCTCTAGGAGAAATAGTCATGCATGGAATATCGTAAATATGTGACATCTGTCACTATGTAATTTTTCAAAACATTTAAAATTTCGTTAGATGAAAGTGAAAAATTTATACTACGATTGAAAGAGTATTTGTAGGTTTTTTTATATAAATCTTCATACATTAAACTTCGACACGACATACAAGTGGTTACGAAAAAAATCTTTGATTTGTGTTCTCCCAAAAGTAATATAATGTAAAAATTTGCTTTAAAATTTTAAGAAAGTTGCATAAATAAAATCATTTTATAGAGGATTTTTGCGCAGAAATACTATTAGGTATTTCTATTTTATATTCTCTTATTTGTTTAGTTTTCAATAGCCTCAAAATAAGTAACATCTGCCAATATGTCATTTTGGAAAATACTAAAAATTTCGCTCAATGAAAGTGTGAAATTTATACTTAGATTGAAAGAACATTTCCAGGTTTATATATAAATCTCCATACATAAAACTTCGACATGACATACAAGGACAGTTACCAAAAATCCTTATTTGATTTATTTTCTCTCAGAAGTATTATCAATGAAAAGTTACATACAGTAGAAATTTTGTTTTATATTTTACAGCTAAAATTAGACATTCATACAGGTTTTTTGTGCAGAAGGACTATAAAATAGTTTCATTGCATATTCACTTATTTATGTTTCTTTTTCATTAGTTTCAAAATAAACGACATCTGCCAACATGCATTTTTGAAAATATTAAAAATTTCGTTCAACGAAAGTGTGAAATTTATATTTTGATTGAAAGAGTATTTCCAGGTTTGTTTGTAAATCACAAT
This sequence comes from Pardosa pseudoannulata, assembly GCA_032207245.1. Classification (NCBI taxonomy): domain Eukaryota; kingdom Metazoa; phylum Arthropoda; class Arachnida; order Araneae; family Lycosidae; genus Pardosa; species Pardosa pseudoannulata. Next base: position 24,202,368 of record CM063498.1, on the reverse strand, counting down.
TCATTAAACTTCGCCAAAACACACAAGGGCAGTTACTAAAAATTCTTATTTAAATAATTTTCTCCCAGAAATGTCATCATTGTAAAAGTTACATAAAGTAGAAAATTTGTTTTAAATTTTACAGCTAATTGCATAAATTAGACATTCATACAGGTTTTTTGTGCAGAAGGATTACAAAATAGTTTCATTGCATATTCACTTGTTTATGTTTCTTTTTCATTAGTTTCAAAATAGACAACATCTGCCAACATGTCATTTTTGAAAGTATTAAAAATTTTGTTTAATGATAGTTTGAAATTTATACTTAGATTAAAAGAGTATTGGCAGGTTTATATATAAATCTCTGTAAAATAAACTTCGCTACGACATACAAGCGGTTACCGAAAATTTGTATTTCATTTGCTATCCCTCACAAGTAGCATCAATATAAACTATACATAAAGTAAAATATTGTTTTAAATTTTACAGCTAATTGCATAAATTAGACATTCATAGAGTTTTTTTGTGCAGAAATACTACAAAATATTTTCATTTCAAATTCACTTATTTATGTTTCCTTTTCATTAGTTTCAAAATAAACGACGTATGCCAGCATGTCATTTTTGAAAATATTAAACATTTTGCTCAATGAAACCGAGAAAGAAATTTAAGCTTAGATTGAAAGAGTATTTGCAAGTTTATATATAAATCACAATACATTAAACTTGGAAACGACATCAAACGGTTACAGAAAATCCTTATTTGATTTGTTCCTCTCTTATAAATAGAAGTGGCATAAATGCAAAAGTTACATAAAGTAAAATTTCATTTTCAATTTTGAAAATAATTGTACTAATAAAACATCCATAATTTTTTTTCTGTGTTTGTCTAGAAGTACTACAAAATATTGTCTTTCCATATTCACTTATTTATGCTTACTTTTCATTGGTTTAAAAACAAACAACATCTAACAACATGACAGTTTTGAAAATATTAAAAATTTTGCTCAATCAAAGCGATAAATTTATACTTTGATTGAAAGAATATTTATAGGTTTATATATAAATCTCAATACATATACATTAAACTTCCAACATAATATACAGGTGATTATCGAAAAACTTTATTTGATTTGTTTACGCTCTTGTAAACAAAAGGAACATGAATGTAAAAGTTACACAAAGTAGAAATGTTGTTTATTTAAATGTGTAAGAAATGTTGAAATGTGTAAAGTAGTTTCAAATTTTAGAGATAACTGTATACAAAAAAAAAAAAATCTATAGAGGTTTAATTGTGCAAAAGTATTACAAAAAATTTTCCTGAAATAGTCACTTATTTACCTTTATTTTTCATCGGTTTCAAAAAGAGATTTATTTTTATATTTTCAATTAAAATAACCCATTTTAAAATTTATTTGGAATAGTTCAAAATTGTACAATACTATTTGTCAAAATCATGTGCAGAAAGAGCAAGTAACTCTCTTGAGGATGACAGTGTTGATTCAAAATGAGAAAATGCTCCACTTCAACTACGACAATTGTATTCTTGACTCTTGGGTGACAAATAGTCTGAAGATATAGATTTGGTAAAAGAAAATAATGTTTGATGTGACGAAAGCAAGAGAAAGGGTTTACCCAGGAAATGAAGATGTACAACGTTTTGTGTATGATGAATGATAGGTTCTGTGCAGATGGTTTTATACTTCACTAAATTAATAGCTAAGGGTGCAAAAAGGATCATGTAGTTATCAGGGAAAGCAGGAATAAATCAATAAAATGACAATTTATGTTTTACTTAACGTATCGTTATTCTTACGTTAAGTAAAACACAAATTGTCATTTTATTGATTTATTAAGCAGTAAAACTGATCTATCATTCCCGTATTCTTCATGATCGTTTGATTCATTTAGTCCCCTATTGATATTTTACTATATATAAATGAACTTTTATGTGCATATATGTATATATATATACGTATATGTGTGTATGTATGTATGTATATATATATATATAAAGACCCAGGTACTCGGAAGCTTATCGAGTAGATAGATACGATTTTCCTATTTTCATCATTAGGATATATATACATATGCATAGATAGATAGCTTATAACATAGTTTCAGAATGAGAACGTTCAGAAATGACGAAATCTTTCCCTCTTTTTTATACACATACATGTGTGTGTAAGCATGTATGCATGCATATATGTCTATATATACAGACAGTTAATTGTAATTGCAGTTGTAGTGAGAACTAGTACTGTACACAAATTTAAATAAGTGTTAGAAAATATTGCAATACATACACTGAAAATATTTTGGTATGGGGGGGGGATCCAACCCATTGAGGCCCCCTCCCTTCCTAGAAATGAACCCTTGGATGAAGTTTGCCCTGTAGTTACACTTGTTTATAGAAATTATTTGTTAAATGCATACATTATATATTTAACAACAAAAATATCCCATATTTTCAAAATGCATCTGTGGAGGTTTTCATATGAGCCTGCATTTCATCTACATGCAATCCGACATGGAAATAGATTCATTGTATTAAAGAAGGCGTTCAAAGTCATTAAAAAAATCCTCTAACAGCTCTCCAGTCTAAGCTACAGCACTCACGTTCTTTCTTCTTTCAATCTCTCTGGATTAATCACGACTGCAAGAACGTCTCCAAAATGGGGAGAACACACAAAATTGCTTCATCTTGGCACCTTTCTGCGTACCCCCTCTCCCCTTGTAACGTATAGAAACTCTTGCCGGCGTGGACCATCCCTATCATTACCTTTCACCGTCTATCGACCAAGCTTAATAGACCCATAACGACTCTACGGCATAATATTTCATGTTTCCCGCCACGTGGTATCGGCCCTTTTGATCTTGACAATTACAGCACAGTTCTGCCCTCTTCACCTGTGGACATGCTGTTCTGTGTGTGTGAGTCTACCCCCCCCTTCTTTCGGACAACGTATTTATTTGTTATTATCTCCAACGAAGGTTAATTCCAACTGCTGATTGGATGACGGGGAAAGGCGAAGGGGGTGGGTAACTGGTCGATAATTGCGTTTGGCGGCAGATTAAGAGAACAAGACAAATGATCGGATGTTGTTTTTTTCTTGGCGCTTTTTTGTTTGTGTGTTTGCTTCTCTTCATTATTGTTGTTGTGATGTTGTTCAGTAGCTGTTGGCGACAGAAAGCTCGCCAGTGCGGAAACGAGTTTCTTAATATTTTTCTATCATCCTGCCAGCAGTTCTATCCAATGTTTCATTCCCAGTAAAACATCTTTTCTTTTTCTTCTTTTTTCTTCTCTAGATGGTTGACAGCAAGATAACGGGACATTTATCTTTTACAGTGTCGGAATTTTTCGTGCTCAACTTGGCGAACGTTTTACTGTTCTAATTTCCTTTCCCTAATACAGTTTTTGTTACTCATAATTTTCCCTAAAACTTAAGTATTCGTAACGAATTATTTAACCTTTTTATAATCTTGTATAGGCAACAACATTTCTTTGTCATAAAAATGCTATGGAATTCAAGATGCCCGCATTCCAGCACCACTTTTGGACGAAATTTCAAAAACTTAACCAAACTTATGCAATATTATTTAGTACATGTTGATTGAAATTTTCAAAGAAATAGGACAGAAAAAACCATTCGTATGTTCACGAAAGTTATATTAGTTCATATTTTCCTTTTCTAATACAGTTTTGTTTCTTATAATGTTCCAGTTTTGTTTCTTTTAACTATTAGTAACGAAGTAGTTATTTAACCTTTCAGCATACAAAGCTTTTTTTATCAGATAATACAGTAACTAAAAGCTGCTATTAAAACATCACAGAGCAATTTGAGTGCCAAATGCATTTTCATAAGATCACACGCGTAATTGATGGGCGCATAATCTAGCTATATAATAAGCTAGCATTGCTGGCTCTGCAATTTCACACTCGGGAGCGATACATATGAGCCCAAAGTAAAAGAATAAAAAAATACTTGGACATTATTTATATCTATCTATCTATCTATCTATCTTCTCTCTCTCTATATATATATATATATATATATATATATATATATATATATCATAACTATATATCTAGCTATATATATATCTATATCTATCAATTTATCACATACTATTTCATCTATCTATATTTATCCATAAATATCTATCTATCTATATCATATATGTGTGTGTAACTAACGAAAAACAAGCAAAATCTGCAAACGCATGTAGAGATTTTGTATAATACAACCGAAGACGTCCCCATAAGGAATATACTGTCAGAATGCATCCTGTAAATAAATAGATACCATACAGTACCGGAGTAAATTTATAGTTGAAAGTCCTTATTATGGCAAGAAAAAGTTCCCAGATGTTTTTCGAATATAATGAAGAACAGACACTCAGCGTTTCACTGCCTTTCTCTATTTTAACCCCTAATCTAAACTGTCTACTGGGGCTACAGTTCAGGTCCTCAGGCAAAGGGGGCGTAGCAAATTAATACTTTATAGTGCCCTAGTGGCCAATTTAGAAAAGTCTTAACAAAAAGGAGATCAAGTTACCAGAGAGAGTTTTCTTGGGTTCTTTTTTAGATTCTTATGTATGTTGCATATGCTTGTGGTTGTGTGTGTATATACACATACATAAACCGACAGATAGACAAAAGCAATTGCTACACATGACGTGAAAGTATAAGCACTTCTTTAAATATAAGCATAATCGAATTATCTAAACATTCGCACACACAACACACATATATATGTGCTTATGCACATACATTAATTTTTCCGAATGAATTAGGGTCCTAAAAGAATATTTTGTACTTACGTACCAACGCAACCGCCACAGAAGATGCGCTAATGCGGTAATAAAGAGCCAATTCGCATGCGCACGCAGTTATCTTTTGGATTCCTTGTTACCTTATTGTTTGCTGATTTTTGGTGCCATTTATTAGTGCTACGAAAATGCTTATTTGGAATTTGCCAAAAAGAGAACAAGATGGGAAAAAAAAACTGAAAGTGTACCAATTTTCATGACAGGAAACTTTATTTTGGTAAACGTAAGTTTTGGAAATGTAATTTAAGACGTTAGATTTAGAAAATAGAGACTGTTTTAAATCTATGTTAAACTCTATATTGGCAGATCTTACACCGATATCCGATTTACTTTGTTTTTAAATAAAGTGTTTTAAATTTGATTGTGTTTTAATTTAAAATAAAGTGCTTTATTGTATGTTTTGTCGAAAAAATTTTAGATTTAGATTGGCGGCACTTAAAAACCGCCAAAATCTGTAACTGCGGTGGCGTTAGTACGTAAGTACCGAATATTTTTTACTAAACAAAGAAAGTTTTCAATATCTTATTGCACGAAGTCTTTACAAACCTTTACTCCAACCAGGTGACCACAGAATATAGCTTCCCCTCAACTCCCCCTAAAAAAATCTCAGTAGCTTATTAGAATTCGTTCTAAGGAAGTCTTTCATCAACGTCTGCCAATCTCTCGCCACCAGTCACTGACGTCAAGCATTTAGCTACGACATCAAAACTCACCCAAATGTGTGTTCAGCCAAATTATAGAGGTTGATTCAATAGCAACAGCCGGTAGTGGTGCATCTTTTTTTCTTTTAATAAACGCTCGTCAAAGTAAAGGAGAGATAAATTGTTTTAAAGTTTATATTTTAGGGTCATTAATCATTCTACACGAGGGCTAGATAATGACCCTTAACACTTAAGAAGCCCTGCGGGTTAGCAGTGATGCATTAAGATGAAAAGCTATTCAAAGCCTCTGGCTAAATACGATGTTATTGAATTACACAGACTGCGGTTAGTACGGTTCACGTGAAACCCAAAATCTATTAGCAGAAATTTTAGTTCATTACAAAGAGTGCTGCTACTGGGAGTCAAACACAAAAATGTTTTGACAGGTTTATTGCTGATTGTTTTAGAAAGTTGAAGCTTAAGCACACGTTTTGTGGTGTTAGTCTGAGTATGAAAATTACTTGATAGTAAAATTTAAATTATTCAACTCTCTATAAGAAAGAGTAAAATGGAAGCTCCGCATATGAGGCTTAGTTTGGTTTGGAAAGCTAAGATTTACGTTTATGCAACACGAAGGCTAGTGAGACCGGGACCTATAGCTGAAAGCCGATTCCTAACGGCTACGAAAAACCATGCCACAGTGGGATTCGAACCCACAATCTCCGGTACCGAAGATCAGCGCGCTTCGACTATAAGAGAATTTCCTTAGCTATATATATGACTTGGATGGCTTGATTGAAGGAACTTATACTTAGGACTCAAAATCTCCAGTACCGAAGATCAGCGCGCTTCGCATATAAGAGAATTTCCTTCGCTATATATATGACTTGGATGGTTTGATTGCAGGAACTTATACTTAGGACTCAAAACGGAAACTTAACAATTGTTTAAAACCGGGATTTATATAAATTAAAATTAACAAAAGTCAAAATGTTTGTCGGATGGTTACATAAAATTAACATTGATAGTTTAAGCAGCGCATTATAAGGCAAAACTACATAACCTGAAAAAATACATCTATATACATATATAGTCAGTTAAATGGGGCGCTACCTTTTGGAACCAGAATCTGAGAGTTCGAATCTCTCTGATGAAATGAATGTTCGAATCTACCCCGAACAGAATCTACTTTAATCAGTATGTTCCGGTATTATTAGTCTTCCTGGAGTTAAAAAAATATTGATAGACAATAGTGAATTGAAAAAAATAGTGTAAAACTTACCGCACCATCGAATATCAAATGAAATCACTTCAAATGAATTCCCAGCGCGGCTTTCTCAAATAGGAAATGCCGAACGATGATCTAATGGTTAGCACCTTGTTCTTCGGTACCGGAGTTAGTGGGTTCGAATCCCACAGTGCTATGGATGTTCGTAGCACTGAGGAATCGGCTTTAGGCAGTAGGTGCCGGTCTCATCAGCCCTCGTGTTACAAACAAGTAAACCATACCGCTCCAAATTATATCATACTTCAAAAGTGAAATAAACAACCCCTGCACGCTTTCCTATCAGACCTATTTTCTTCTATTTTTTTTCCTATACACTTTATAGAAAAATCATTTTAATTAACGATGTCATTTTAAACAAAGTGAACTAAAAAATATACAGACATTCAAATACAAACATGTATTTTTTATTCCTTTTCTTCATTTATTTCACCGACAGAAAGTAAGATTTGGTGACTAAGTTTTGCGGGAAATTGGGTGATATATCGCCAATTTTAGTGACATGGAAACGTTATTCGCACTTATTCCAGATCGCGTGACACTCACTTCAATTACATAATTTTCTTACAGCAAGTGAATGTAAAAATAATAATCATTAATACAGACACAAATACAGCTTAACAGACATTATAATACAATTTTAATGCTTAATTTCAAAATTCAGGTCGCAGCTACTTTTCTCTGTATATATACATAAATACATACATATTATATATATATATATATATATATATATATATATATATATATATATAAACGAATTTCGTTACATTAAATTTCCAGATAGAGACTTATCTATGGCCGTAAAAAAACTAGAATAACGTAGAAAAATAACAAACGTGCAGAATAGGATGCTGAATAGAGGATTGTTAGGATCGAGGACCATCTCAATCATTCTGTCTGAGAAATTCATTATGATGCTGGCGAAAGGTTTCCAGTGTTAGTTTCAATGGCATCCACAAGAAAGTCTCACACGACAGAAATCTTGTACATTGTAAGTGAAGCAGCAATACTTTCCTGCCTTGTTCTCCAAAGGTTTCTCCAGAGACATCAATTAATGATCTGCAACATCGCTCCCGATTACTGCAAACTTCCCTTGGAACCGGGCTTGCACATGTCCGGCTAGAGTTCTACAAGCGGTTTCCTTATCACGTCATCAACCAGATGTCTGATCAGCTTGAGATGGACCCTTGCGGTGAGACGACGATATAAAAAGACCGGAGTTCATGGACCAGGGAGAATTTTTGACCGATCGTGTCTCCTGTGAACTCATTGGCCGAGACCTTCGAGGCAAGCAACTGAGAGTGTCCTCCCCCCTTTTTTTTTCTTAACGATTAGGAAGCTGATTCCTGTAACGATCATCATTTCCATTTGTAGATAATTCATCACTTTCATCTATCTTAAAATCATAACTGCAACATTGTGTTTCTAATAAAGATCTTTAGTCTGTACTCAGACCTCCGCTATCCTTTTCCTAGCTCAATTAGAGCCGAAAACGTTACAATATATATATATATATATATATATATATATATATATATATATATATATATGTGTGTGTGGGTGTGTGTGTGTGTGTGTGTGTTGTGTGTGTGTGTGTGTGTGTGTGTGTGCAGTCATGGCCATAAAAATGATACCGTTTCAGCTAAAGACCTTTATTAAGAAAAAGTTGAAGGACGGGATCCCACTTCATAATAGGGACAGGGTCTGAAGGGTCAGCTAGCATGAGGTTCTATGTACAAGACCCGTAACACCTGGGTCAACATCTGTGGGAAAATATCTCTAGAAAAATCTGTCTCCGACAGCGTGTATCTCCTTTTTATTTGGAAATTTCCTAAATTGTCCGTTAGGGCCATGTAGGATTATAATTGGTCAGGCCCCTTCTCCGAGGGCTTAAACTGTAGCCCCAGTGGTCAGTTTAGGTTAGGGGTTAAAAAGGGGAATTCAAAATGACGCGGGAATTTTTAGCCCTTGATTTAAGTTTTGAAAATCCCTGAGAATTTTCCTTACATAAATATATGTACATATACATATATATATATATATATATATATATATATAGTATACTTATAAACACATTATATATTTTAAAGCTATAAAATAAAAAGAAATATTGCAACACAGTTAAGAATGTTACTTTTTCACAACTAATACTACAAAAAATAAATGTAGGCGTAATTTAGAACCGACGCAAAATAATAAAAAAATAAACATAATTAGGTCTAAAACCGGCTAATTAAAACAAAGGGTACTTAGAGTAGTTTGTGCTTTACGAGAAAGAAAAAAAAGCGTTTTTCAATTTATCTGACGTACACATAAAGAGAATTTTATAATTGAAGAGCATTAGAAAAAAGTAAATAAATAAAACGCATTTCAATTACCCAACCACCGAGTTCGCTTTCAGAGGCTTGCAGCGACAGGTTTTCGATAAAGTAGTTGAGCTGAGAAATTTTCAATTAAAACGCAGGAGCACTAAATCAAAGCGCAAACCTCTCCGTGGAAGTTAAATGTCCATAAATCCTAACGAGTTTTACCACCCTTCAAAAACATGCACCAAATAATTTTTTGTTAGGTAAAAATCATCGAGATTTTCTTTCCTCTATTAAGTTCTCCTCATATTGAACAAACAACCTCTGTATTAGTGTCATAGATCAGAAACATACTTAAAAAATTACACCATTTACACAATGAGCTTTTAATTATTTTTTGTAAATTATTTCTATCCGAGACACTGCAATTAACACAACTTACTCGTAGAATTCCTATCAAATAGCGATAGTAAGTTTAGTTTTTATATCAAAGTTTCATTTATCCTTTGATATAAATGAACTTGATATGCATAATTTCAACTGAAACAATATTTTGGATTGTTTAAAATAACATATTGCGTGCGGGTACATTTCGCAGCGGAATTGTACCGGGAACGGGCGTTTTGCGAGTAAATTTAGTTTTTCAGTTATATCTCAATAGATCGAAAATTATTTAATTTTTTAACCAACTTTTCGTATTTTATATTGGTTTGGTTTGGTTCGCTACTGTTTTGCACACGAGGGCTAATGAGACCGGGACCTACTGCTTAAAGCCGATTCCGAACAGCTACGAACATCCATGCCATAGTGGATTCGAACCCACGAACTCTGGTAACGATGATTAGAGCCCAAACCAATCGGCCAGCGTTTGGCCCCGTATTTTATATAGAAACATATAAACAAATATATAAATAGAAATATATAAATAACAACCATAAGATTTTTGTAAACAAAAAATATATTTTTTAGTAGAAAAATTTATAATAGTATCGTAAATATGAAAATCCAATAGAAATAGTAGTATATAGTTTTAATTTTTTCGAATTATATCATATGAACATTTTTCCATGCTTCGTTTTCCTGTATATACCGTTACTTTTGTATCCACAAACAAACCATGTTGTTACACTAACCCGTAGTAGTACGTGATCCGCACTCAAGTATCAATCGTCAGAAAACGTACTAGTATGTGTTCCAACATACAATGTGTTAAAAACGTGATTTGATGAAATCAAAAGCAGAATTATCTGAAAGGTAGTTTCAAATTCTTTATGTAAAGATGGTTTGAGAGACAAATTAAAAAGGAATATCAATGTTCGCAGATGTAGAATGTAACTTCGTGATGCACCTAGGAGTCCAGCAATCGCTCTGCATGAGAGTGTGAAACAAAACCTCTACTTAAAAATTCTTTACTTTAATCGGGTTCATATTGAATAATTTATATGTAATATATTAAAAAATATCTAAATACATGGCTGAATTAAATTCCCTAATTTTAATTCACATCTGTATTGCAAACAGAAAATCGATTTTTCAGAGTACGCAATAGCTTAACACATTGTGTGCGGGTACATTTCGCAGCGGAATTGTACCGGGAGCGAGCATTTTGAGAGTAAATTTAGTTATTCAGTTAAATCTCAATAGATCGAAAATTATTTAATTTTTTAACCAACTTATCGTATTTTATATTGAAATATATAAACAAATATAGAAATAGAAATATATAAACAACAACCATAAGATTTTTGCAAGCAAAAAATATATTTTTTAGTGGATAAATTTATAATAGTATCGTAAATAAGAAAAATAAAATAGAAATAGTAGTATATAGTTTTAATTTTTTTCCGTTCTGTGGTTCCACATTGACTGATGTAAAAACCAATTTTTATTTGTCGAAATTTTTCTAAAATCTATGTAATAGACAAGAACATTCGGCTTCGTTTTCCTGTATATACCGTTGTTTTTATACCCACAAGCAAACCATGTTGTTACACTAACCCGTACTAGTACGTGTCCCGCGATCAAGTATCAATCGTCAGAAAACGTGCTAGTACCTGTCCCGCATACAATGTGTTAAGATTCCAGGGGCAAAATCACTGTGTTTTCAATCATATTCTATCAATCGGTCTCACGGCAGTTATGAATCACCATAATTTTTTGCCTCTTAGATACCTGTTATAACACGTTAGTAGTTTTAGAAGTTTCAGAATTACTATTCTAATATAATTCTCACTCAATTCCGTAAAATATCTTTCACTCGACTATACGCTCATGTTTTGAAGAATGTTCTTGGCGTTTAGTCCCGATTCCAACCATAATGGAACAAACGAAATTTTAATTATGAAAATCTAGCCTCCAACTGTTTAGGAAAATTATTTTGGACATTTATTGGATTCTGATACCTTATACTAGAGTTTTGCTGAATCAAGCCCCATCAAAAAAGGGCTTGTTTTTTCCACCAAAATACTTAATAAAATTTTTAGGTATAATATCTATATGTGTATCGTAATATATATATATATATATATATATATATATATATATATATATATATATATATATATATATATATGTGTGTGTGTGTGTGTGTGTGTGTCGTAGTATATACATATATATATGTATACATGGATGTATTATACACGTGTGAGTATATGGATATGTGAAGGAGAGATAGGGGAGGTGAAACAATGTGTGTGCTAGTGTGATATAACACATAAATTAGTTACTAGCATTTCCAAAGTTATATTTTTATTCTTGAACCCTCCCTATTTTTCATTCCTTTGTACGTGACACGTACTACATCAAAACAGAAAATTCCTTAAAAAATGATTAAACCCATAAAACTCAGATCTTTTGACAAAAGCAAGAAAACATTTCTATTTCTACGGGTTCTTTTTGGAATTTACGAAACCCTTATAAATAAAATCTAAAAGCAGAAAATAAGCAAATAAAATAGACTCATTTTTCATGGGTAATTCAGCCCACTGCTTTGGAAAATACTAGGTAATTACGTAAGATCTATCCATTCCTCTCTGCCGTAGCGATATTTTGGTAAACACAATTCCGCAGTGCCTATACGCGCATGTAACTCAATTTCCAAGCACCGTACCAACAGATCGCAAAGAAAATTTGTACAAATGCATTTCTGTATCAGATACAATTTGGGGCTTCAGCCTTAAAAAAACTTTTTTTTTCCCTATTTATATACCGTAACTGCTGGCTCCACACAAATCTTTCCAACTCTTGTATAAACACAACACTCCGATATCCTATTCAACTCTTTTATTCTTTCCTCTGCAAACATTTATATGAATTACGACTCTGATATCAATACTGGTCTCTATCGCATATCTGCCCGTATATTTATTCCTTATATCCCATTACACAACCCAATCCTTTCTTTTCCCCCTCTCGCATACACAACCCCCCCTCCCCCCGATTTAATACAGTGTTTTCGATATTCTATTACGGGTATTATTCATCTCGAAAAAGCCCCCCCCTATACAAAAAACTCAATGAAAACATACGCCAAACTCCAGTGTGTGTGTGTGCTCCTCTGTCGTTCTGCTATCAACAAATCTTCGATGCCTCGGCTAAATTACCCGGAACTTCAACCTCATTCTCTCTTTCTCTCTTTTTCCCTCACTCCCAGCCTCCCTACCCTTAGTCTCTTCACCAACTGTCTGATACTGTGGTTTTGCAGATTATCTATGTGAGACGATTTCCCCACCCACCCCTTCTCCCCTCTACCTTTCTTTTTTTTTCTTTTTCTTTTTTTATTATATATGCATTTTATCCTTCCAGGGATTTCCTTTCTCCCCCTACCCACGAGTTTTATCGGATAAGAGGTCGATATTAAAAAAGATAGGGTATATATATATATATATATATATATATATATATATATATGTGTGTGTGTGTGTGTGTGTGTGTGTGTGTAGATATATATATATATATATATATATATATATATATATATTGGGTTGGACAACTAAGTAATTGCGGATTTCACTAATAGATGGCGTCAGTTGAATTTTTAGGTTTGCAGATGTAGTACAAATTTAAAATTAATGACGCCCAAATGAAAGCAATAATCGATTCGGATCGTCACAGTACAACACGTGAGATTGCAGAGAAGCTTCAGTTATCACATACATGCATT
>CM063498.1:24154160-24184160 GCA_032207245.1 Pardosa pseudoannulata | reverse complement strand
TTCTTTCTCATATAGCATACCCAAACCCCAATACACCGGCACTACCTTAAAGCCCAGGTACACAGAGACTTATCCGTCGATAGATACAATTCCCCCCCTTAAGATATATATATATATATATATATATATATATATATATATATATATATATATATATGTATGTATGTATCGGTTATGACCAAGTTCTAGAATGGGGATGTCCAGAAGATAAGATTTTTTTTCTTTTTTTTTTATACACATACATGAATGTGTGTATGCATATATATATATATATATATATATATATATATTTACTCTTCTCTCTATGTTTGATCTGAAAGAAAAGTTCAAGGGAACCTTTTGAAGGATACATATTCAATTATGCAAGGGTTTGTTTGGAGAGGAAGTTTTTTTTTTTTCATAGAGAGGATTTTTTTTTGTGTGTGTGTTGAGAGCTGTGAGATTTTAGTTTTTTTTAACTATCTCTTCCTCTGAGGATAAAAAGTGAATAATAAAAAAAGAGATGAAAGCTTGCATAATAAATCAATAAAAAAAGTAAATCCCGCACCATGAAGAGAAAGAAACCGATGTGAGTTTAATTATTAGTTGGGTTACTAAGTAAACGAAATGTTATATTCACTAAATGGTGAAAGTTGAATAAGAAATGCTGAAGCTTCATCAACCAAAGCAGTAACGGGCTTATCACGTGAATTTATCTATCATAGAGTTGAGTTTAATAGTCTTTAATAAAAACTTAATAATAATTGGCCAAAACCCTTTAACAGCCCTTCCTCAAAGAGTATTAATGACGAGCAACCAAACTCAAGTGGATTTAGTCATCAAGTGTTTTCTTCATTGTCAAACTATCTAATATGACCTACAGATCTCCGATAAATAAAGGAGAAAGTTTTTTAATAAATCCAGTATTTATTAGGCTTATCTGTTATTCAGCACAGTTTAATCTTCATTAAATAATAAAACACGATGAATAAATCCTGAAAATATGATAGCAATCGTTTGTAACAATAAGAAGATAAGCAAACCCAACATAATTATATGCAACAATGAAGACGGTTTCTTAGGCAGTAAGCCAAAGTTTAATCCTCTTTAAATAATGAAAAATGAATAATAAATATCATGATTATGACAATAAGACCATCATCAAGAAGCATGATGAAGAACAAATAATCAAACACAATAATCTCCAGATTTTCAATTTTTCATAAAAATTTAACCTTAATTACCACATTATACAAAGTATACCAATATACAAATATATCTGGGTATTTTATCAGTTATTAAGCCTAACATAATCTTCAATTGGTGAAAGTTGAACACGAAACTCAGAACTATGATAGTAACTGAATAACCTCAAATAATCGTGGATATAATAACCACATGTATTTGCCGTTTATTGTACTAACTTTAATTTTAAATGTAATACTAATAATAGCAAACTAATATACTTAATCCCTAGGAATTCATCAATATCACTGAGCCAAGTTAAAGTTTTGTTAAACAGAATAAGCTACAAATAAATCCCAAATATACAATAGCAAGCCGTCAATATAAAGTATTATCATTTAATATTCATTAAATAAAGAAAACTGAATAAGTCTTGCAACTATAATAATAACCCTTCATTATTCTCGCATTTATATCATTAACCCTAACTTAATCTACGTTATATGGTAAAAGTTAAACATTACATCCCGTAACTATGACATCAACCTTCTTTTTCTTTAATAGCGTAACAACTTGTTACAGGTCTTAGCTACCTCTACAACCTGTTTCTTCCAATTCAATCGGACCAAAGCAACTCTTGCCAGTTTTTTTTTTATTTTCAAAGTCTTTACGTAGTATTTGGTATCGTATGATAGTAACGTATCAATCTCTAAACAAGGACTAATTAACCGCATGGATTTGTCATTTATTGAACTGACTTTAATTTTCATCGTAATACTAATAACAAACTTATATTCTTAATAAACTTTGCTCAATAAACTTATTGCTCAATAAACCATCCCTTCCAATTCAATCAGACGAAAGCAACTCTAAGCCAATTTTTTATTTTCAAAGTCTTTAGGTCCTATTTGGTACGTTATGATAGTAACCTATCAATCTCTAAACAAGGACTAATTAACCGCATGCATTTGTCATTTATTGAACTGACTTTAATTTTTATCGTAATACTAATAATAAACTTATATACTTAATAAACTTTGGTCTATAAACTTATATAAACTTATATACTCAATAAACTTACGCTTAATTATATGCTCAATAAACTTATATACAAACTTATATAATTAATATAATTTGCTCAATGATATTGATAAAATCCAAGCAAATAATGCGTGGATTTTATCAATATCATTGAGAAAAGTTTATTTTGGTTTTATAAAATAAACCTCGAAAAATAGAAAGCTGTCAATATAAAGTACATGTACCCGTCAACCCGACACAATATGAAACACAATCAACCCAACAGAAGCAGACTTAATATAATCATACGGATTTCTCAGTCATTAGGCCGAATTTAATATTCGTTAAATAAGGAAAATTGAACAATAAATCTCGTAACTATGATAGTAACCAGTAAGCACCAAACAAGCGACCAAACACAAACAGGACTTAACAATCCCGCAGATTTCGCAGTCATTAAGCCGAGTTTATATCTTTTATTTTAGAGTGGTCAGTTGCTAGATAGGTCGTTAAAAGGACATTAAAAGGTGGAGATTTTGAGAGAGGGGGAAGTGTATGTGAGCGAAGGGGAATGACTTAAATGACCGCAGATTACTCGCGTTCGCGCTTATCGGGTAATTGATGACTTTCTAATTTGACCCTTTTCGTTAGAAAAGTGGGGGAGGCCGCAGAAGTTGAAAGTGGATGTTACATGCAAGAGGAAATAAGGTGTAAAAATTTGGGAATTACGTTTGGAAGTGAGAATCGCGATAGTGTGAGGAAAAATCAGAATGATATGTACATACTGGTCAGGAAGATATGTATATGTTCAATTAGACAATACTCATTGGATGGCAATGCACATACTGGATGGGATCATAAGTACATGCTGAACAAGAATTATGCTGACAAGACGATATGTACTAGAAATGCAGAATTAATTAAAATGATTGACTTGCAATGTGACTAGAAGTACAGAATGGATGTGGATGAATGGGCTCAACGTTATTCTACAATCGCAGAGATAAACGAACGAACAAAACAAAAGCCAACCGACTGAATATCACATAATTTGGCTTACTTATGTCGATAAATTGTCAAAGAAATACCAACTGTTCTGACAATAAGGATTCACTCCCCTACTTATACTGCATACAAATGTTTTCTACAGTGAAAATTCCGACTGAATTATTGGGGCTAAAACTTTATTGATATTTGCATTTTGGAAGAGCGATATGCCAAATTTCATATATTCATAGAATTAATCATCCGGTTTTGAACTATTGTGCTCACACGCAAACAGATAGACAGAAAACACATAATATGTGAATGAATGAGTGTTTGCATATTATAAGTATATGTGTATATATATATATATATATAATACACACACACACTATTATTAATTGGGTCTATTAGATAAAGCAACTCTCTTGAGAACAGAACGGAGAACTGAACCAGCTCGTTATCCTCAACTTTTATATACTCAGTTCTAGAAACATCTGCCTCGAATAGTAGAGAAATATAGTTACAAATAACAGTAATTTAAATTAAAATTATCTTTGGATAAAATTTACCATTAGTCGAACCAGCGAAGGACTTCTGCAGCCGATGCTTTAACAACCAAGCTACGGCAAACGGAAAGAAATTCGTTATTACAATATATATAATATATATATATATATATATAATTTATATATAATATATATATATATATATATATATATATAAAGGGTAATTGGTCAAATCACAAAGGAATGGTATCCATACTGGATCCCTGCAGTTGTATTAAAAATGTAGCCAAAACATAAAAGAATACAAGAAATTTTTAGGATCAAAGAATAGAGTATATATGGCAGTTTCTTTCAGGAACTTCTGCCGCTAAAAACACGTTCATTTGAATTTACAGTGTATATAAAGATCAGAATTCTTAACAGGCATACGACGTAATGCAGTTAGGCATTACGAGTCATATAAAGCATTTAAGTAAGATGATTTTGTGTTTTCGAGATCGCCAAAAGGGTAAACGAACAAAGTTATTTGCCAAGGTTGCCAGAAAAGATAGAATCATTATTTTAAGATATAAAACATAATTGCGTTGGTTTAATTTTTAGGGTAAAAATATCATAGACAGACACATCTCTCTCTCTCTCTCTCTCTCTCTCTCTGTTGTGTGTGTGTATATTTATATATATATATATATATAAATATATATATATATATACTCATATGAGTATTTCATTTTCAGGCTTCCTAGAATTAGGAAAATGAGTGACAAAAATATGTAATGAAATTTTATTATTATCTTTTTAATGTCATTTTTATTTAAAATGATAGAGGCGATTAAAGACAATATCTTCCATACAAAGCGAATATATATATATATATATATATATATATAATAATATATATAATTTGTTTGTGTGTGTATATATATATATATGTATATATATTATATATATATATATTTATACACAAACACACATATAATATATAATATATATATATTATATATATATATAAAGAATCTTGGGCGTACAGAGGCTTGCTCACTCCCACCCCACCCCCGAAGCGCAAGGCATAGGTTTTATATTTTAATAACATTGTTTTTCTTTTCATCAGAAATGGGGAACTTGAAACCATTGACAAACATCCTGACCTCTAGATGAAACTTTCCGATAAATACTATACTTCTCTATGAATATTTTTTATACGAGAAGATAAAAAAAGTGTGTTTTTTTTCTAGCTTAGAGATTTTTTTTAGCTACGAGCCTTCAATCTCTACACGGGGACTGATAAAACAAAAAGAGGAAAAATGCAAAGTAATTATAATACGTCTAAACCTAAGCAGTGAATTTTGGCGTTGCACAAAAGGAAGGGAAAACTGTCCATTCTGAAGTGCAAAGAGGGAGAAAAATGACCCCCTCCCCTCAGAGTCTCCACTTTGCACCGCTCTGATGGCCCATTTCACTATCTGCGCAAAGCACTTGATGCGCATAATGACCCCACTTTGGGAGACATGTTCTATCTTGACCATCTGAGTTAGGTCCTTGAGCACATCTGTCCTACTCATCTACTTGACATTTCGAACAATACAAGATCTTAGCCCTGTTCTCTCATTTTAAAACCATAATTTATTTATTTATCGTAATCCCCAAAAGTTACTTTTCTTTAAATCTGAGAGGAAGACTGGGCAATAACTCTGTTTTTCTGTCCAGGTGCACAACAACATCCTGCTTCCGGCACTATTGAGAACAATGCATACTTGAGTCCTGTTGTAACCCCTGAGGTGGAAAAAAAGAAATCTATCACTAACGTTAAGATTTTATTCAGAATTCTCTAGTATTCTCTCTTCCATCACATTGAGGGGGAATTTCACAATGCAAGCTGTTTTTAACTCTTTTTTTAAACATAAAAAAATGCATTTTTTGAAAAAAATTAGCTTTGATAATATCTTTTAAAATATTTAATAGCTTCT
Organism: Pardosa pseudoannulata; assembly: GCA_032207245.1. Taxonomy (NCBI): domain Eukaryota; kingdom Metazoa; phylum Arthropoda; class Arachnida; order Araneae; family Lycosidae; genus Pardosa; species Pardosa pseudoannulata. The sequence goes on along the minus strand of CM063498.1, from coordinate 24,178,519 downwards.
AGCTGGATTCAGAGCTCTATATTTAATGATTTGTCTCGCAAAAACTTGATCCGATCCACCCTGATTTATAATATCTTCAATATCAGATGCTTACCTCTACAATCCAATAGTTTTCCAATCGGCAAACACATATCTATGTAGTGTATCTGTCAATCAAACTTGTTGATTTATAGTTCATAATAGCTGGGAGAGTATAAAACAAATCCTACAAATGTGCCAAGTAATTTTTAACAATGTTGTTGTTTCTTATGGCACTTGGACAAACCAAAAAAAATTGAGCCATATGCTACTCGCATTAAGGCAAAGGCGCCGGCCTTTCGTTTTAACACATTGTATGCGGGACACTTACTAGTACGTTTTTTGACGATTGATACTTAAGCGCTGGTTAGTGGAACAACATGGTTTGTTTGTAGGTACTAAAATAACGGAATATGCAAGAAAATGAATCCGAATGTTCTTGTCTACTACATAGATACTGGAAAAATTTAGACAAATAAAAACTAGATTTTACATCAGTCGATACGGAACCGCAGAATGGGAAAAAATTAAAACTATATACTATTATTTCTATTTGATTTGTCATATTTACTATACTATTATAAATTTATCGACTAAAAAATATTTTTTTTTGCTAAAATCTTATGGTTGTTATTTATATATTTCTATTCATATATTTGTTTATATATTTCAATAGAAAATACGAAAAGTTGGTTAAAACATTAAATAATTTTCGATTGATTGAGATTTAACTGAATAACTAAATTTACGCGCAAAACGGCGAAATGTACCTGCACACAATGTGTCAACAAGGTTTGTTGTTTTTTTTTTAAAGGCACTTGGACAAACCAAGAAAGATTTGAGCCATATGCTACTCGCATTAAGGAAAAGGGGTCTGCCTTTCGTTTTAATGAGCACTTCGAAGATGAAATTACGACTTGGCTCAAGTGAGTCCTCGTAATTTTGAATCATGGACCAAGCACACGACCCATGGATTTGACGTGCCACCAAGAGGTATTCTTTGAGAATTTAGAGGCTATTGTGACCACAAACATATATTTACATGCCCCAGTCAGCTTTAAGCCTTTCGTGGGCTTTGGGAAGATTACTTCCCATCTACAGGATCTTACAAAATACACCTCTGGGCGCAAAACTCATTATAATATATTGGTCTTGCTATTATAAAGATGGGAAGACTAATTCCGGCTTCAGTTTTGTGTCATCATCTATTGATCGATCGATTGAATAGAATTAGCAATTATGTTTTGAAAGTTTGAAAACGTTGTGGGAGAAATAAATGGCCCACAAAAGGGTTAACGAACATGATGGACCTTAGGCCGGCTAAGGTCCGAGCCCACAACCTTCCAGTTATGATATCGTTTCCTTTGCCGACTGAGTTATCGAGGCTTAAACCAATTTGTAGTAAATATATATAAAGACACTAAGATCTTTTCTGTATGCCGTTGTTAAGAAAAAAAAATTAACTGTAACTATTTTTAAGGGCAATGAAGTACTTAACGTATGTTTTCAGTTATATGCATACACATGTTTATCTGTGTATGTATTTCTACGTGTGTGTGTGTGTGTACACATAATATATATCATTAAAAACAAAGCATGTAAAATAGCATTTTAGTATATTTTATATTCTCATATATTCCCGAACCATAAATAATCACGAATATTTGACAGCTTTATTTTCATATATAACATTCATTTACCAGAAACTTAAGTAGCTCAAAAGCTGATCTGGGAAATTTAAAGAAATTTAGCAATACAAATTTTCTACTTATAATTCTAAAAATTTTTATCCATAGAGAAACCTAATAGATGAAATATTGAAAGATAAATGGAGAACACGCTAAATTTGTAAACTTTCTTTCGAGATTTACAATTATATTTCTGCAATTTCTTTTTTTAAGTTGTTAATATTGATCGAAATTCTCTCGCACTTCCTACAATTGCCAAAATTTTGTTTAATAACTCTCAGAAAGTTCAAGTTTACAAAAGGGGAAAAAAATAAATTGGATTTGTTAACTCGGCGAAATTTACGAAATTTTTCATTTTTCTGCTCATGTATGAGAATTTCATTCAGGTCTTCATCTTCGAAAACTCTACTCGTTATAACCAAAAATTTCTCTCCCTTTGGCTCGTGTTTAAAATAAAATGTCTCGCCGAAGTCTTTTATATATGTGAGCGTGGGTACGTAGAAGGGGATTCAGAATAGAAGGCTAGCTTCAAAGGTAAACATTATTACGCATTCAAAAACGAGAGTTATTGGAGCGTAAATACGTCTAATGCGCGAGAAAAATTTCATGCTGGTTCAGAAGATACACAAAGCTGAAATATATTCAAGACCTGTAGTTTTTAAAACTTTATCAAACGCAGGGTTGCGTGAGTTTCGGAGACTAAGCATTTAACCAATAAAACTTATTACTTTGGGAATTCATATATTATTTAAATATTTTTTGGCTATTAATAATTTTCTATAAGAATTATATTTCGTTAAGACTTTAAACTAATAATGATAAAGCCGTTAAAAACATAAAACAGTAAGAATCAATTCACACTTGTTTATAGCTTTAGAAAGAGGTTCTGAGAATGTATGTAATATATTAAAATTATTATATCTAAAATACCTATCTAAAATTCTTCTTTTTCTTCTTCTTATTCTTCTTTAGTATTTAATTTCCCAGCCTATAATGTCAGATTTAAAGGAGTGTTCATCGACTTAAATTCTTTTTACCTTTCTCCCAAAACAAACGCTAGAAAAAATGCTGATTTTCTGTCTACTAGCCACATTTTCTAGCTGTCCCAATATACATATTCAACATATACATAATCAAATATTTATATACATCTAGTGACAATATATATATATATATTCAAATATTTATATGCATCTATTTGTTCTGAGTCGTCTTACTCTTTTTAATTTTTTACTCAACAAAATCAGGGTAGTGTAAACTATAAGTAAAATTCAATGTACTAGTAGTCTATCTACTAGTATAAGCCAATATTGAGTTTTGTCCAGTCCATAATTTTATCCAGACAAACGCAGAACATAAAAACCGTTCCATCGAATAATGAAACAGTCGTTAAAAAGGGGGTAATATCAGACTTTATATCTTATCTTCTCAGAAATTAATTCATGTTGCCCCTACAAGCATCAAAGACCCAGAAGAAAACAAAAAAATACTAGAAACTATAAGCCTCGAGATGTAATCGTAATTAAAATTTAACGTACTAGTAGTTTAGTTTCAGTCAATATCCAAATCTATCCAGTTCCGATAAACCAATAAATAAGGGGGTAGACACACAACATGGAAACCGCTTCTTGCAATAACGAAACACTCATTAAAAAGGGGTAATATCAGAACCATTAAATAAGGGGACAAACCCAGAACATAAACTCCGTTCCATCCAATAATTATACAATCATTAAATAAAGGGGTAATACCAGAATTTATATGTTATCTTCTCAGAAATGAATATCTGCTGCCCCTGCAAGCATCAAGGACCAAGAAAAAGAAAAAAATCCTAGGAACTATAAGCTCAAGATGTAACTATAATTAAAATTTAACGTACTAGTTTTGTTTAAGTCAATATCCAAATTTATCCAGTTCTGTTAAACCAATAAATAAGGGATAAGGGGGCAGACGCACAACATGGAGACCATTCCTTCCAATAATGAAACAATCATTAAAAAAGGGATAACATCAGACTTTATACCTTATTTTCTCAGATATGAATTCCTTTTTCTTCTACAACTATCAACCAGCAAGAAGAAAAGAAAAAATCTCACCAGCATTGAAACTCGAGGTGTAACCGTAATAATCGTAACTAAAATTTAGCGTACTGGTTGTCTAGTATAAATTAATACTTAATTTTATCAAGTCAAGTTAATCTAATAAAATCTAGGGGGCGAGACAGAACCTAAAAACCATTCCATCCAATAATGAAACAATCATTAAAAAAAGAGTAATATCAGACTTTATAGCTTATCTTCTCAGAAATGTATTCCTATTGTCCCCTACTACAAGCATCAAAGACCCAGAAGAAAAGAAAAAAATCTCCAGCAACTATGATCTTCGAGGTGTAACTGTAATTAAAATTTAACTTACTAGTAATTTAGTTTAATTCAATATTCAAATTTATCCAGTTCCATTAAACCATTAAATAAGGGGGTAAACACACAACAGGAAAACCATTCCAATCCAATAATGAAACAATCATTAAGAAAGGGGTAATATCAGACTTTATATCTTATCTTCACAGAAATGAATTCCTGTTGCGCCTACAAGCGTCAACCATCCAGAAGAAAAGAAAAAAATACCAGCAACAATGAGCTTCGGGGTGTTAACTGTAACTAAAATTTAACTTACTAGAAAGTCAATACAAATTTACGCTCAGTTCCATTAAACCATTAAATAAAAACACACAACAGCAAAACGTTCCAATCCAATAATGAAACAATCATTTCCCCCATCAGACTTTATATCTTATCTTCACAGAAATGAATTCCTGTTGCGCCTACAAGCGTCAACCATCCATAAGAAAAGAAAAAAAATACCAGCAACAATGAGCTTCGGGGTGTTACCGTAATTATTCTCGGAAATCAACAAATACGCTCACTAGGGGATAAAAGAAAAAACACACGACAGCAAAACGTTGCCGCGTCATTTCCCCCATCCCTTTTATTCCCGGCCAGTTGTAAATAATTTCTCTCCATCCGAAATCATTAATTTCTCCAGCAACAGGCAAGACACCACCACCACCAACACCACATTAACGGGGTGAATAAGAAGGGGAAGGCACTGAAACCCCTCATCGATTTTCCCCCACTAACTTTCGTCTTTCAACTTCCCAACCGAGTTTTCCTTCGCCTAATCTACGAAATCGTTTGCATGTCGTTATATACCTCCTCCAACGCAAGGCCAGCCAGCCTGCACTCATTACTGCCCAACTTAAAATTCCGAGAAACAGACGCATCCTCCGGAAAGTGGCGTTGGGGCATCCCCCGAAAATCGGCCGGTGGAATAAGAGAGAAAGAGAGGCGTGACGATAATTTTTTTTATCTCTTCCCCCCTTTACTTCTACTTCCATCTCCACTCCCCCCCTCCATATTTCCTCAGATCGCAGCTACTCACAGAGTTGGGAGGGTGGGGGAAAGAGTCCCGTTGTTCGATAAAGTGATGTTGAGGGTATTTTTTCTTCCACTCCATTAGCTGCAGTCCGGAAAAAAAAGGGAGTCAACCCCCTCCAACCTCTTACCACTTCCTGCAGTTGGCGCGTACTGGAGATGAGTTGTTCGGAGGGGGCTTTGTTAACATGCCGCTATTGTTATACTTTCATAAAAAGGTGAATATCGTACAAAGTGCGGGGATCTGTATGCGATGTGACAATTTGAACTTCGATAAATATGCACTGGGATACATATGTCTTTAGATGAGAAAATTTGCACTAGAGCGCTCTCAAACGACCGTTTATGTCCTTAACGTGGGTTGGTACCTGCCATTCTGGATTCCTCTCCCTCAATGTTAGCCTATAGAAAAAATAAAATTCCATCTAGCCAGCTCGTATTTTTGAGAATTATCTAAAAATATACCACGTGATAGTACAGCAAATTCTGTAATATGCGACCTTTTCCTTTTTGGATTTATGTCTGATAAATGTTAATATTTGCGTTTGACAAAGAGTATACCAAAATTTTTTTTAAATAATTTAAAACTAGATATATTTATCATTGTGTGTATGTGTGTGTTGTAAGGAAAAAATTGCATCCTAGAGAATATACTGTTCTATTATATATATATATATATATATATATATATATATATATATATATATATATATATATATATATATATATATATATATATATATATATATATATATATATATAAACCCTTTTTGAAGATTAGAGGACTGTATTTTCTAGATCAACTAGTTTCTCATCAACTATTATGAAAGCAGCACAACTCACAAAGCATAACATGCAATAAAATTCAAATATGCTGAAGTAAAATTGCAATGCGCAAAACACAGGCTATACACTAAATATACATTCTGGCATATAAAATGTGCAAATATTTAAATGTATGCAATTCTATACTAAATTTCATGCTTTAATTGATTTTGTTCGGGTCTACTGAAGTATCTGGGACTGTTCGTTTTCTAAAACAGCTATTTTATACAAAAAGATGAACACTACATAATTGATAATGCATAGCATGCAATAAAATGCGTAGAGCAAACTGAAGTTATATTGTAATGCCCACAACAGAGGTTGTATATTAAATCTACATTTCTAATATATATAAAGCGCTAATATTTTAAAAGCATACATCTCTATGTTGATCTACATTTCTAATATATATAAAGCGCTAATATTTTAAAAGCATACATCTCTATGTTGAGTTTCATGCTTTAGATAATTTGTAAAGATTCAAGATTTTTTTTTTTAGAGCAATTAGTAGATGTAAAAAGGTGAAAGCACGCAACACAATTGACAAAGCATACCATGCATTACAATGCGTCGAAAACACTGAAATTATATTACAATGCGCACTACAAAGGCCATATTCTAAGTATACATTTCTGATTTATAAAATGCGCAAATATTTAAATGTATATAATTCTGTGCTAAATTTCGTACTTTGACCGATTTTTTCGGCTATACTGAAAATTCAAGGATTGTTTTTTTCTAGAACTATATTGATACAGAAAGATGAACGCTTCTGATGAAAGATGAAAGAAGGGATAAAGCATAGGATACAGTAAAATGTGCCAAACATGCTGAGGTAATATTGTATTGAGCACGACAAAAGTATTATACTAAATCTGCTTTTGTAATATATGATAAACTAACATACTAAAAATAATGAGGGTTTTTCCACGCTTTTTTCATTTTACCGAAAAAAATTGACAATAAAAGTGTGAGGGTAACAGTACAAAGTATTGGTGAATGCATTCAAAGAATATTAAAATGGAGTCTACAATTCGAAAAATACATCCTTAAACTACTTCAGCTTAATAAATAAATAAATATAATTAAAGAAAAAACTAATTGAAGCCAGATTGAAAATAACCTGATCTCGAAAGCAAACAGCTGTTGTTTTTCTTCTTAAGAGAAATGTGGATTATAAAAGCATAAAATAAAATTGGCCAGCGATAAAAAAAGTTAATAAAAAATTCAATAAAAAGTAAATAGGCGTAAAATATATGAATATTAACTCAAAGCAAAAGTATTCCTAAACCAAATTCAAGAGAAATAGGTAAAAATAGCTATTTCAAGCTGGAAACGTTAAAAAGCTTTGAAAGTAATGTGACAAAATATATGAATAAACAATGAGATGTAAAACCTTATTTTGATATTCAAATTCTTTACTTTTTCTAAAAGTTTATTTTTTTACTTTAAAAAAACTAAGCTCTTTGAAAATTACAAAAGAAAACTCAATTAGAACAAATCTTGCAATTCATAGATAATTTCCCATGGGATAATACCATCAACAGTAAATTTGAGATAAAAAAAATTTTTTTTCCATTTTTTGTTTTCAGTGACTGAATGAAATATACTTCATTATATCCAGTATAAGTAATGTTTCACGCACATATAAGAAAAAAATAATTTACTTAAGCTAAGAAATTCAAGCATCCAAAACATAATTAAATTATAGAAATGTTTTGCATTACGATTGTGGAACTGAAAAAGGAAGAGCTTACGCGAAAATTGTTTCCAAAAAATTCTCTTGTATTTTCTCATCATAAATTAATATTGAGCAAAAAAAAAGAACAATAGCAATCACATTTGCTTAAATAACATATTATTCTTAGAATAAATTAAGATAAAATTGAGAGAAATTTTTCATACCAACATGAATAAAATTTCTTTCGCGTTATCATGGAAATAATTTTTTTTTTAAATTAGAGTTTAAAGGAAAAAACACAAAATGATAAAGAAAGAAAATGCATTTTCATTGTAACACTCAATCACGAACATTTTATTAACAACTTCAAGGGAAAAAATTATCTGAAGATAGAAGCAGTAGCAAATGAAGTATATTACAAATAAGATAAAGGGATTGGTTCAGAATTGAAATTGAACTACATCCATTATTTCACAGATTGACCTGAAAGCAGATTTTTATAAACATAAGAAAATAGTTTTAAAAGTAATACGACTAATGTGAGTCAGCCAAATCAGCTATTTCTTAACCAGAGGGTTTCGGGGCTCAAGATTGCCAAAGATCTGCTTGATGGATGCTTCAACGTGTAAAATAGGTTCGTGGTAGCTATGTAGTGTAAATTCTGAAACGGTACCTCTGAAGGTGGCAGGCTAGCCTGGGAGGGGGGGGGGTTCTTCTGTTTGGTCCCTATTTCTAAGTTACGAGGACCCACTCTGTTTGCGTCGTTCCAGGGAATAATATTGGTGTAAATATAGTGCTTCCTTAATACAATGGTCAACAGCAAATTAAACAGCGTTGTATATGCAAATTCCTCAAGTTATATAGATATATGTATGTTATAAGATGGACATAAGATTAGGATAAAAATCCTTATACACCTGTATATATTGTCATGCGAGTGCTTTTCACTCCAAAATCCTTCGAGAATTGCCTAGTAAATTTTACAGTTCTATTTTACAAATTTCTGTTTTTATTCTTTGAAACCCCTTATTACTTACTACGCCAAATAAGCCAATGTACCATTAATGTGATGGAGATATAAAAATATATATACACATATATATATATATATATGTATATATATATATGTATATATTAATTAGTGACTATCTTTTTTTTTCAGTATTTTTTATATTGACTTTTATCATGAGAAACTAAGCTTTTAGAAAAAGTAATTAGGTGTTATCCCATAAAAAAAATTATAATAAATTTCAATTGAATACAGTTAATTTCATTTATAAACATACTATCTATAACTATTATCTACATAACAGTTCTAGTCATATAATTCTATTTATTACTAAATTAAATGTCTAATACTGTATATAATTTATTCCACTGGTTAAACGGTGAAAAGGCGGAATGTGCTTCTTAGTAAAGGAAGAAAAACACATGCCCGTTAAAATCGAGGGATGAGCAAATTTTGCTACATTTGAATTGCCCGTGGAAATCGCGGGATGAGCAGTCAAAGGGTTAAGAGAACTTTGGAGGGCGGGTTTCCACTTCATTATAGGGACAGAGCAAACTGAGGGGTCAGCTAGCATGAAGTTATAAGTAAAAGACTCTTAACACCTGGGTCAACATCTCAGTCAAAATCTCTAGGAAAATCTGTCTTCGATAACGTACATCTGCCTTTTGTTTGGAAATTTCCTAAATTGACCACTAGGCAGTGTAGACATATAATTGGTTAGACCCTTTTCTCTAAGGATGTGCTTCAGCCTTTGGAGTCTTATTTATTTTTCGTTTACTTGTGTTATGTCTGAGGCTATATTTTATGTAAATGTGCATATTAATATCAAGACATGATAATTTTATGAATGTAGGGTAATCTTCCTTTACGCTAAATGTCAGAAATTTTGCGTCCTATTAGACATTTTAAGTGGAACATGCAAAACCTTGTATTCTTCAAAATAATTTTATTACATGGGTGGGACACATATGTTCCGATAGACTCCCAAGGAATAAAGCCAATTCCGAAAGGGGTACAAACATTCATGCCAACAGTGAGATTCGAATCCACTAATTTCGGTACTGAAAAGGAGCCCCCCTCCCAACTCATTCGGACATCGTTCTACAGAGAGTAAAAAGTTAAAACTGTAAAACATATCAGTTGTCCAAATCTACTGCATTAATTATCACTTTAACAGCTTACTTCTAAAAGCAAAATCAAATTTAATTTAGAATTAACACAACACCCCAGAACCATTGTTTCTCACAAGTTTCCAAGCAATCAACAACACGTTAGAATTTTTTAAAAAAGTAACATTGTTTTAGAAAAATTCTACTCCCTAAATTAGCCAAATACTTTCATTACTGGAGAAAAAAGGATCTAAAATCCGTAAAAAGGATTCATTGAATTTAATGTGTTGTGCTTTTCATCTTTTATACCACGTAATAGAGCTTTTAGATTTCAGCAAATAAAAAGGGGCTTCATCAATCATGGATGGATAAATGACCTTTGATTCAATCAGGGTACACAATTCCTATTACATGTCGATTTACTACGGATTTTTACAAGCCAATCAAAAAAGCTTTTCTTCATCTAAGCGCTGTCAAAACAAAACTCTTCGCCGTTCACATTATCCGATCCATTCCATTATCGCGTTCCATTATTGAGACTAAAAAGGCGTAACATGTTTTATATAGAACTTCCAACAACGCGACACACCTTCTATCATAAATTAGTTTATTTTAAAGTAGCTGCCAAATCTTTTAAAAGAATTCCCGAGAAATTATTTATTACACTTTTTTTTGTCATGCATTAAACTCGAAACTTTCAGCCCGAAAACAGGCAAAAAAAAATACTTTACTTTTTTATGTACTGCTAAAAAATTGGATTAATGTAAACTCAACTCAAAAATGAAATAAAAAGTCTGAAGACTGCAGCGGAGAGAGGTGGAGGTAAAAAAAATATTTAAAAAACCCCTCCAAAATCTAGTCTATTTTTATGAAAAACAATCCGTTGTCTTTTCAGGAGTTTGTTATTCAATATAAACAGAGAAAAAAAATTATGTGTAAACTTTCAATTTTAAGCTCTTCTTGAAAGATTTAGGATGCAGAAAACGCTATCCATAAAAATATATGTATTTTTTGTTTTTTTGGAAAAAAAATTCCATCATTGATTTTTAAGATGGAAATTTTAATACGCCTTTACATTAAATTGAATATTTCTTGACACGCGAAAAAAATTTATTTTCCCTAGAAAAAAAAAGTAAGCCAATTTTAAGCAATTTTTTTCCTGTGAGTTTATATATATTGAATATAAGCGAACAAGAATTTAAGTAAATAATTTCATGTAGCCGTGAAAAATTAATTGTAAAATATTCGAGAAGATAAACTAAACTTTTTCTTTCTAGAAAAAACGTTTAAATTTTTTTTTAATATTTTGCGTCATTAATAAGTTATTTGTTTACACAGTTCATTTTAAACTGGCTTTGAAAGAAATTAATTTGTTAGAATTTTCGAGTGTATATATTTTCATAATTTCATTACTGGTATGAATATGAAACAGTTCAATTATAGAGGATGCATTCATTTTAACTTTTTACCTTGTCAGATTACTTTTACAGAGATGGGGAAATTGCAAATTATAAGGATTGTTCCGATAGCAAAATTAAAAATACTATTGAAACGTGAACTACAGATTGGCGACTGTGGTTCTAACGTATGAGAATCAACTGTTTGAAACACCTAAACTTTCGTAAAAAGCCACTCTTTTGAATTGACAGATTAATTTTACAGAGATGGGAAAATTATGAATTATAAGGACTGCTTCGATAGCAACAAGGTAAAATAAATTTCATGACACAACAGATAGGAGATTAGATAGTATGACTTTCGCATATGAAAATTAACTGTTTGAAACATCTAAACTTTCGTAAAAAGACACTCTTTACAAGGAGAATAGACTGCAAAAAGAGGGTATAAAGTTGAGACACTGAAAGAAATGTGAACTGTATATACATGCCCACAAAAAATATACAAATATTTCAACGCATACAAAACAACAGTAAAATTTATGCTTTAACTAATTTTCTACATATTTATTGATGTTACACGAAGGTCAGAGCATCGCATACACTAAAATGCACTTGAAATGCTGAAAAAATATTTCAATGAAAGCAACAAAGAGATAGACTAAACCCGTATTTTTATTCAAAATAATAAGTTTTTTTTTTTTCAAGATATTGTTATTTAAACGAAGTAGGCATATCACTAAATGCACTTGAAATGCTGGTATTTATGAAAGCAACCAGGCACATGAAAAAAGGTTAGTGTTGTAAATATGCTAAATTTAAGAAAAAAAATATGGAATAAAGCATAAATCAGACGGTAACTTCACATTGTGCGATTAAAACTCAAGTATTGCTTTTCGTAATACCGATATTTCATTCAACCGATATTTTTCAAAACCGCAATCCTTTACTTCGTGCAAGAAAATAAAAGCTCAGTAACTAAATCTGCATTAGTAAAAAGTTACAATCTTGAGTTCTGAAATCCTTTAAAAAACTTGTGAAATAATCTCTCTTTCATAAGTAACTGTCATATCAGATTCTTTTCACAGTTTTTCAGACATCAATATGTGTTTAATACGTATTTAACTCTCGTTGGCATCAACTTTGGAAGTTCATATTTTATTCCCTCCATTGAATTTCTGTGACAGTTTAGCGTACAAAATAACAAAATTTAACCGTGTTTATTTTTAAATTTCGATAACACATGTTGAAGCAAATATGTGGAATATAATCTGATATGAACATTCCATTCATTGTACATCTTTAAAATATGCATATTTTTATTATTTTGTATGATATATCTTCGGAATTATCATTTGCATATTCTATTAAAGGTTCAGATTTTATTAAAGGTTTCGGTTTTCAAGGTAACGATGTTTTTACAGTTTCTTTCTCACCTTACATGAAACTTCAGCAACACCCCTAGATAGCTGTACTCGAAGTCTTCATTAAAATATAATCATTTTCATTTGACTAAAAGAAACAAACTCGAGCTGCATTTCGCTCTTAAAAACCAGCGGGAAATAACTGTGGCAACTGTCCTTCTAACTACTAATCCTCATCTTCTCTCTTTTTACATACTCAGCGCGACGTCATCAGGCACATGAAAAAAAGTTTACTGCTGGCAGAAATCCAGAAATTAATGCAAAGAACAAAAAGAGAATGTGGCCTCACATACTATTCGAGTAGGACTCAAATATTGCTTTCTGACTGCAACTCAGAGTAAATACCTATTTTTCGCAATATTGATATTTTATCTAAAATTGAAAGTGTTCAAGATCACAATAATTTACTTTTTACAAGAAAGTAAAATCTCAGTATAAAATTTGCATCATAAAAATTTACAAGTTGAGTTATGAATCCTATTTACAAAAATCATGAAGTAAACTCTGTCATAAGTAATTCTTTTATTAGATTTTTTTCATCCTTTTTCAAACATCAACACGAGTTTTATATAATTTTTTCTCTATCTGCCATCAACTTTCGAAGTTCATTTTCCATTTCTTCTACTTAATATCTGTGACAGGTTAAAGTGCAAAATGACAGGATTCGAAAGCACTTAATTCTAAATTTCGATAAGATATGTCGAACCAAAAATGCAAATATGTCATGGAAAAAACATAAATCTGAAATAAGTACAGGTAGAATTTGAATTAATATTTTTCGGTACATAATCAGAGAGAATGTACAGAAAAAAATTAAATATTTTCCAGACATATCATTTTTTACCCTTTTTTATCCTATCTTTACTTGATACTGCTCGTCTTTTTAGAAGAGTAACATGTTACAAACATCCACCTTAGAGGAAAATAGATCTGAACGTAAGAAAGTGTAGTTTTCTTTTACATTTTCTGGGAGAAAATATACGTGCAAGAGATACATAAAATCAAACAGAGGTACAGCGAAAAACATTTTGAAGACAAATATTCGAAAGAAGATATATGGCAGAATAAAAAATGAGGACGCTGAAATCTTTGCTATTTTAACCTTATATATGTTTGTGTATATGTATACATTTTTTTTTCTTTTTGATTTTGAGTAGGAGAAGATCCAGGAATTTGACCTCCAGGCGAATAACATACTTTTTTCCCCAATAAACGAGAAAAAAAATCAGAGTTGCTTCTTTTTAATAAACTATTCTCAAAGACATTTTTAGTTTTTTTTATTTCCAGCGAAAAGGTAAAAACGCGGGAGTTGAGATAGTTGTTTAGATTTATTTCGGTAGAATATTATATGCAGCCCATACACTGTACATGTATGCATACGCATTCATACATAGGTTAGAACAGTTACGGTGTTCTTTCGTGCAACATGAGAAATAACGCCGGGAATTTGGTTTGGTTTGGTTTGGTTTAGAGGGCTACGGTGTACTTTTGTGCAACATAAGAAATAATAAGACCGGGAATTTGGTTTGGTTTATTTTGGAGGAGTACGGTGTACTTTCTTGCAACATGAGAGGTAATAAGATTGGGAATATAGTTTTGGTTTTTTTTTTTGGGGGGGACGGTGTACTTTTGTGCAACATGAGAGGTAATAAGATCGGGAATCTGGTTTTGGTTTGGTTTGGCTTGGAAGGCTATGATGTACTTTCGTGCAACACGGGAAATAATAAGACCGGGAGTTTCGTTTGGTTTAGTTTGGAGAGGTACGGTGTACTTTCGTGCAACATGAGAAATAATAAGACCGTGAATTTGGTTTGGTTTGGTTTGGTTTGGTTTGGTTTAGTTTAGTTTAGTTTAGTCTTTTTTTTGGGGGGGGGAGGTACGGTGTACTTTTGTGCAACATGAGAGGTAATAAGATTGGGAATATAGTTTTGGTTTTTTTTTTTGGGGGGGACGGTGTACTTTTGTGCAACATGAGAGGTAATAAGATCGGGAATCTGGTTTTGGTTTGGTTTGGCTTGGAAGGCTATGATGTACTTTCGTGCAACATGAGAAATAATAAGACCTGGGATTTCGTTTGGTTTGGAGGTCTAGAATATTCTCTCCTGCAATATGAGGAATAATATCACCATGTGTTTGGTTTGGTTACAAGGTTACAGTGTACTTACGTGCAATATGAGAGCTAATAAGACCGGGGATTTGGTTTGATTTCGAGGGCTACGGTGTACTGTCATTGTAATACAAGCGCTAATAAAACCAGGAACTACTGCTTGAAGGCGATTATAAACTGTTTAAGATAACCATGATAGGAATGGAATTCGAAACCAATAACTGTGATACTGAAGAACAGCGTCCTAAAAAATTAACGTTCGTTCGGTCTTCTCTCTTGCAGGTTGGCAGGTGGGAGGGAGGTAAGGGATCAAGAGAAAAAATTACATCTTTCTGAGAGAGTTAAGAATAGAAGGAATTGTTCGTAGCACCGAAATAACTTACACCCGTTATAGTCGGTGGCCCATAGATCGATATTAATTGTCCGTAGTGTAATGGCTTGGTTTGGTTTGGTTTGGAGTGCTACGGTCTACTTTTTGCAACACGAGGGCTAATGAGACCGGGACCTACGGCTTAAAGCCGATTCCGAACGGCTACGAACATCCATGCCGCAGTGGGATTCGAACCCACAAACTCCGGTACCGAAGGCTAGCACCCTAACCAATCGGCCATCGTTCGGCTGTGTAATGAAATGGGTATCAAATGCCTCCGGTTCCGAATGGCTAAGAACATCCAGGCCATAGCGGGATTCCAAACGACAAATAATCGTACCGGAGATACCGGAGACTAGTACACTTCCCAATTCGAGCATAGCTCAGTTAGATTTGGTTTAGAACGTTACAGTCTACTTTGTGTTACAGGACGGCTAATGAGATCCAGAACTACTCTTTAAAGGCGATTCCACACGTCTAGAAACATTCGCGATTCGATTAATCCGAAGAGAAATTTCAGCTAATTAATTTGACACGGCGGTTATTATGAAGCCCAATGCCTACCATTTATTTCTTGAATCTGTCGATTCACCAGAGCTAGGCTTCGAAAATAATTAGAATCGTATGATTTCCAAATTTGATTACCCATGATTCTAAATATCAGAGGGTATGGTGACCTGCTCCTCGATGTGAAACAAAATCCGGAAGTTTTCCTGAATGCAAAGACCCATCTATTATTACCCTTGTTTTCTATACCATTCTATTCATTTCGTACTTTCTTGCAATTTCTTGAAAGTAAGAGAACGTCTGCGGGAACTGCAAGACCCTTTCCTTTTACCCATCCTTGTTTTGATCCCCGATAATTAGCTATATATGTGCGCACATGTATATGAACATACATACAAACATACATACAGATTTATTCGCCATATGTAATCATGATGTTCCAACACACTAGTAGTATTTTAGTCTCAAATCTACTTTTTTCCCTTCAGAGTCCCACTAACATTCTAATTCATTGCAATGTTCCCGTGTATTTCTTCCTCCCAACATTTCTGTTAAAATTCAAACTGTTTCTTCAGCAGGTACCTTAAAATAACTAACAATTCTATTTCATTAAACATTCTTATTCGATGAGACACCGGGCTAGAATTCGACCACTATGGCGATGACGAATAAAATGTCAAATGATAACTGCTAGCTCGCGAATTTTAGTAGCCATTTACACAACTCTTTATTTTAAAAGGTAACAAGTGGGATTAATTCACTGATTTTAATCTTGCACAGAGTGAGAGTTGATTTTACTGTAGTAGAGTACATTTGAAGGTTGGTCGGTTGTAGTTGAATTATGTTTCCAGAAACTGATGTCTACTTCAAAATGATTTGGAGAAACGCGTTTTCAGAACCTGATTAAGTCCAGTAGATGAGGAAGTTACACGTATCGCTTCCATTAATCCGAGGAAAGTCGAGACGCATGATGTATACAGGTAGGGAGGGAAATAAGACGAAATTAGATTAAAACCTTCCACATCACGGGAGTCAACATCAGAAACCATTTAAATACATCAGGTACAAGACTGCATATAAATTTATTCAACTATTTACATAATTAAAGCTGATTAAATATACCCCAGCGGACATTTGAAAATTAAAACCCGTAATGTGTTGATACATAACAGAAACAGCTTTTAACTCCAGACCTTATTCAATGCAACATAAATATCTGACAAAGATGTGATAAACGAAAATTAATTGTTAAAACAAACGACAAACCTAGAATCTTAAATGATGAACACTGAAAAGTATAAATGATCTTTAGAGAGCGTAACATTGATGACATAACATGAAGGGAAAAAATAACATGACATAACACGAAGAGGAAAAAAGGAATTTCCACGAGTATGGTAAAAATTACTCATAGCCTCTGCAGCAAACGTATTACTCACTCAACAATATAAAAAGGCTGCTTTTAGATGAAAGCAACAAACGTTTAATGTTATCAAAAATAGTGACAAAAGAAATGCCAGAAAATAATTTCTATAGATTCATCAACTTCCTCACTAACTATACACAGATAAAAGGCTATACATAAGTCTCCATAAATTAAAATAGCACAATGAAATGCCATCTATAAAACACACTGTGATGATTTTAACTAAAGCAAACATTTCTCACAGGATTTACTGAGATAACAGCTCGGTTTTTTAACACAGAAAACAATAGCACGAGAATGTCTGGTAAGGAAAATATTAAGGCGCCTCCACACTATGGTCCACTGCAAGCCATCACCACCGTCTGGAGTTACTTTGGCTTATCGTGGCCGATGGCGGCAGACGATAAAATAGCCTTGGCGGACGATGGCTTCGGAGGCGGTTTTTCTCCAAAGATCAAAGGCAGCCAGATGTGCAACTTAAGTGCGCAGTAGACCCTATGGACGAATCAATGCGCTCAGCTCATTCAGTGGCCCAGCGTGTGGATGCGACCCGTGAACCATCGTTCAAGGTCACCATCAGGAAGTGGTGAACAACTGGCCATAGTGTGGAGGCTACATTAAAAGCTTAGTATGAAATAATATTAAAAAAAGAGAGCAAAAAAAATCGGAAGCTTCCTGTACCAGCTGTTCCCAAAACTGCATAGAAACAAATATTTCTAAAATGTGGTTTTAGTATTCTCATTTATAAAGAACTAGTTAATATAGATTTTAATATTTTGTATTGTGGATGTATATACATACACTAGCAAATTTCATTTACAAATTCCCTTACATAAGCATGTTCCTTCAATAATGAGCATGCATATTTATAAATACAGTCTGTATCGGTTATATGGTCAGCTCCGCGGTCCAGAAATCAGACCATATAAGCGGGGGGGGGGCATATATGCGGAACAATACAACCCAATTGAATTGTGGCAGGATTATATTCACCTATCAGAATATAGTACTTATAAACAAATAATTATATTTTTAAAAATATTTTAAAAATTAATTCGAGAAGTAAAAACTACATTAAAAATAGGCAATATTTTTGTTAGGGGGAAATTTATTAGCTTACCTTACTAATCAAAGTACAACACACGTACATACGTACATTCATGTTCAATGTATTTAAAAATAATCAGATATATAAGTTTGCTTCATTTTGTTGGTTGTTAACACAACTTTTTCTAAGTCCCTAATAGCTTTTAAAAGATCATCTACTGATTCGGAATTAGTAAAATAATAGAGGTCATGTATGAGACAGATAGCTTCAACCAATAAACAGACATATGTCCACTTGTTATCAGTGGAGGGCGAGAGCTAAGGGAGGTGGAAAACTCCGACGATGAGTCTACACAAACAAGAAAGGGGAAAAGAGAGGAAAATAAAGGCTTGAATTCAGGTCCTCTCCGATTTCGCACTGGCTTCTTAAAAAAAAAGAAATAAAAGAAAAAAACGGAAACTCGTTGAAAACATGAAACTGACCATATAGCCGGTAACAAGAAAAAGAAAATGGCTATATAAGCTGTGCGCTTTAACACATGTTCCCTATTAAGTTAGACGGGACTTTAGAAAACTGACCATATAAGCGGGATGCCCTTATAAACGGGTGACCATACAGCCGGTACTGACTGTACATAGATATTCTGTTCACAAGAGAAACAATTATTAATACTAAAAGCTTATTCAATACAACATAACTATCAGATGAAGCTGTGATAAATAAACAATAACTATCTTCAAACCAAGTATAATAATACATGAAGAATGCTGAAAAATCTGAAAATGAACTTTAGACGACATAATATAAGGACAGGTCATGTTTGTCAAAGTACAACAAAAGACGACTTTCATACAAAAATTGTTTACATGAATATGGCAACAGTCACTTAAAATCTTCAAAAGAGAAAATGCATTACTGCATAGTCAGAAATAAGAAAAAAGAAGTCACAATAAATGCAGCAAACGTTTAATAAACCCCCGAGTGACGACAAAAGAAGCTTCAAAAATTAATTTCTAAAACTTACTCTACTTTCTTATTAACTAAACACAGATAAAAGGTTACGCAAAAGTCTCCATAAATTGAAATAACACAATACAAACTGCCACTATAAAACGCGCTGTTTAGACTCTCTAACTAATACAAATAAATGTTTCCCACACACATCTATACCGATAACACAGCAAAACAATAGCACGAGAAAGTCCGGGAGAGAAAATATTAAAACCTAGCCTGGAATAATACAAGAGAACAAAACGAGAGAAAAGAAAAAAACTTTTCGAAAGCTGTCTCCATCAGCTGTCCCAAAAACTGCATGGAAACGAATGGTTTCAAAATGTGGTTTTAGCATTCTCCTCATTTGAACAGAATTGATTAAGACAGAAGATGAATTAAATAAGAATTTTCTTTAGCCGTATATGAGAAAAGTTATAAATATTACGTCATTTGCTTTCTCCCTTCTGCTCAAAAGGAAGGAAAAAATTATTCTTCTTAAACACAAGTTGTAATTTATCAGCACGAAATGTTGTTATAATGGTTAAAAAATAATGATCCTAATGGTTAGTTGTACTAATTATTGATGATCGCATTAAGAGCAGACTTTGCAATTATTTTGCGACCATTAATCCAGATTATTTCAATTTTTTTTTCTCGGATGGGATAAAATGATTGTCAAGTTCCGTCGTTATGAATCTAAAAATATATAAAACTGTAATAAATCAAAATTAAAATACGTCTGAGGATACTCATTTTTATACTGTACGGGAATGCTATCAGAGTTTCAAAATAAAGTTCATTAACTCACGTATGTTTATAAAATATAAACACAAACATGTGTCAATATATACTAATGTATACATGCATGCAAACACATAGTTGTACGAACAAACATATAGATACATAGGCATATACAGTCACTAACAATGTATGGTTTCACTAAACAACTTGTTCATATCTTGGATGTCTTTGAAAATCAAACAGCCATTATGACGACAATAAAATGACATGAGTACTCTTAAGTGCATATGCAGACATCATGTATATGACCTAAAGTTTATATCTAAATTTAAAAAAAAAAATGGTTCTAAACTTGGCGTCTGTGTCTCAGACCTTCATTAAACTCGAATGCCAAACTCAAAAAGTAATCGTTGTAAGGAAGAATATATATATGAAGAAATATATATATATATATATATATATATATATATATATATATATATATATATATATATATATATATATGTATATATATATATATATGTAATGAGACGGTCTTCTCCATGGGTGGTTGCAGTCATGGCCATAAAAATGATACCGTTTCAGCTAAAGACCTTTATTAAGATAACGTTGAAGGACGGGTTCCCACTTCATCATAGGTACAGGACAAACTGAAGGGTCAGCTAGCATGAAGTTCTATGTACAAGACACGTAACACCTGGGTCAACATCTGTGGGAAAATATCTGCCTCCGACAGCGTATATCTCCTTTTTATTTGGAACTTTCCTAAATTGTCCGCTAGGGCCATGAAGGATTATAATTGGTCAAAATGAAGTGGGAATTTTTAGCCCTTGATTTAAGTTTTGAAAACCCCTGAGAATTTTCCTTATATATATATATATATATATATATATATATATATATATATATATATGTATATATATATATATATATATATAATGTATGTATGTAATCCAGGAATATCAAAGAAAAGTCATTCATTCTATCATCCAGTAATTTTGGACTGCATCATCCGTACAGGTTGAAAACACCAATTTCATCCAAGAGCAGGATATATATATATATACTTAGATATATGTAATAAATCAAAATTATTTCACTTTAATATTTCCTTAAAAACCTCCTCTCTCCCATTCTAATTCCTTAAAATCTTTTTACCAGCCTCAAAATATCTTAATCAAAGGAATTTCCTAGACTTAAAAATCTTCCGATACATTTCCAAAAGCTTTCTGTCCAATAGATGTAAATTGTCCACTCAACACGTTTTCCAGCAGTCACCGGCAAATGGCTCAGTTTTCTCTTGATCATAACAGTTAAATTCGCTAAGTTTATTGTCCCTTGGGAAAATTCTATCTGTCTCCGTTCTTGGGTACACCTCTGTTCGAGCAAAGTGATTTTTGTGTCTTTCTCTTGTCTGTCGTTAGCTAGTATCTCTTAAATAAAGTTTTAATTAGACTTGGACTTGCGTGACGTTCTCTTCAATGTGGACAGACTAAAAAGAACAGCACTATTTAATTTATTAGATAAATTAAGTTCGAAGACAGTTGCAACTAGGGATTTTTAGATACGGAAAGGGAAAATGTTTAATACCTCCCAAGCTTCAAAGAATTTGATCCCAACATTAAACTAACGTATATTTCCCTCGATAATTTCTTGCCAATTCCAATTAATTATAAACTCGCTTCCCGGATAAATAATATACGATATCTGGAATAACATAAATAAAATACTCTTTTTAATGTTTCAACAACATACATACAAAAAGAATGCTTTGCCAAAAAATTTATAAAATACGTGATCCAAAAGAAAGAAATCTAAAGTAACAATTCCAAACCAGGTATCTAGCCCCAAAAGGAAATTTACACTCCAAAATGTAAAACTCCCATTAGACTTCTCCTGTTTTACAGAAAGAACACAGAATCCTTATTTGCGGTTAAATGAATGTCACAGTTTTACTTCTTTTGATCTGCCAAATGTGACAGGACAGGTTGATAAACAGACGTGACAGATTCGCAAGAAGGGTTACAATCCAACTCCCTTTGGTGTTTAAAACTTTTATTTTCGTCCTCAGGGATTTTCTAAACATTCTTTGGGAAATTGAACACGATCATTTATTTTTGTGAGTTAAATGTATGCCAGATATGAGTTTTGGGAACAGAGATAAGGAAAGAAAAGTACAATACAAATAGACGAAATTGTTTTTTAGAGAAAAAGCAAGACATTTTAAATTTACGCATTTATAGGAAAATAAAACGACTTATTTTTTAAAGCTAGAAAGCTAATCTTTGAGACATTTTGTAATTAGAATAATAAGATGTTACAACCTGGGACTAACTTTTAATGGGCAATAAATCCTTTTTTTAAATGAATGTGTGTGCTGTACTTGTCTCCACCCCCTTTTTTTGCTTTAAAATAGTTTTTTATAAAGTTATATTGCAGACGTATTAACACATTGTGTGCGGGTACATTTCTCAACGGAATTGTACCGGGAGCGAGCGTTTTGGGCGTAAATTTAGTTATTCAGTTAAATCTCAATAGATCGAAAATTATTTAATTTTTTAACCAACTTTTCGTATTTTATATTGAAATACACAGACATATAAATAGTAATATATAAATAACAACCATAAGATTTTTGTAAACAAAAAATATATTTTTTAGTGGATAAATTTATAATAGTATCGTAAATATGAAAAATCGAATACAAATAGTAGTATATAGTTTTAATTTTTTCGAATTATGTTATACATAAACATTTTTACATTATAAAAAATGAAAAGAGAAATCATAAAACTTATAATGTAAAAACTAGTTTTTGTCTAAATTTTTCCAGAATCTATGTAGTAGACAAGAACATTTGGCTTTGTTTTCCTGTATATATCGTTATTTTTGTAACCACAAACAATGTTGTTACACTAGCCTGTACTAGTAAGTGACCTGCGCTCAAGTATCAGTCAACAGAAAACGTACTAGTACGTGACCCGCGATCAAGTATCAATTGTCAGAAAGCTTACTAGTACTTGTCCAGCAAATAATGTGTAATAGTAACAATATTAAACAAGAACAGGATATCATTACAGTGTTAAAAAATTAAAAGTAAGGTAAAAGTAAAAATGACAATCATATGTACGTTAGGTAAAAAAGTTAAAGCATCTACTAGCCGGTAGCTCTGCCGTAAACGTCATCTTGGTTTGTAAACCAATGTGGCGCATTTAAAGTAAAAAATACAGAATGACCAAACCAGGTCATAAGCTGTATTGAGTCATAAGCTTGGCATAAGCTGTTAGTATTTAAACCAGAAGTATGTTTCTTATGATTACGACATAGATTCTAAGAAACAAAGTTTAGGTGATAGATTAATAATTTCTAAGAGATAATTTTCATGCTGCATATATGTAAATATATATAAAGGCCCTTTCCTGGGTAGTTAGCAGCAAACGCTGTACTTGCTGGTGACAAAATTTAGGCCCAATTTCAATCCGTATTATGTAAAGTGGAAATATGTGCAAGGACAAATACATTATTCAATGAATTTTTGTATAATATAGCAAACACTACCAAATTACTACAAATTACTATACAGTTTCTATAATAAAACTTTATCATATATTTCCTTTTCCCCTTGAATACTACCAGACTATGTTTTAAATAACCCAACTAAATCTAGGCTGTCCCGTGCCGCAATGCGTTGCTGACAATAGTAATCTTACCTTATTTAATGCCTTTAGCTGTTATTACTGTACCTCCTATTATGTTATATGTAGTATGTTATGCGTCGTGATAAAATTATATGTGTGGGTGTTTAATTATATGGAGAAGACAGTGTTTCGAACCGTGTTTTTTTCTATTTCGTAAGACAGCAAACAGTGTATCAAACCGTGCCTACTAATGATACTTTTCCTTTTCAAGGTATTAACCCCTTCAGGTAAAATGACGAGTCTAGCTCGTCATTAGTTTTTCATTCCATACCGCACAATGACGAGCTAAACTCGTCATGCGATTAAAGTTACTGTTAAATATGATAATTAATTTCGTTTAAAATTTCTAGTGTACTGAATTTGGCAACAATTTTATCACTTGTGAAAATCACAAGTCACTATTGCATATTGTTTACTTAGAATTTCTTGGTACAAGTCATTGCCAAATTAATGAGTCAGAATGAAAGAAAACCTACTAAGAAATGCCGTGTGTGTTACAAGAATCAAATTAAAAGTGAGACTACTTGGCGGTGTAAACAATTAAGAATTCCTTTGCACTTTGTTTTGAAAAGTACCACTAGCTTGAAGACTATTATCTGTATACCTTATTAATGTTTTGCTTTGATATTTTCTTAATTTTACTGTTTCTGATATTATTTAACACTATGTAAAAAGTGGATTTTAATTAAGAATATGTAAGAATTGTAAAATGAAACAAGTTTTTTAAATAAAAATTAAATGGTTATTTCATGCACAGTTTTTCATTATTAAATCATACCGGAAGGGGTTGATGATATTTTTGTATCGTTACAGATTTAAGATTACCTTCCAGCCCTAGGATTCCTGTGCCCTGCCTACTCCATCACGACCGGCACCTTAAAATT
>CM063498.1:24144160-24151660 GCA_032207245.1 Pardosa pseudoannulata | reverse complement strand
GTAATGTATCAAAATTATTTCACTTTAATGTTCCTTTAAAATTCTCCTCTCTCCCATTCTAATTCCTTGAAATTTATTTTCCCAGCCACAAAATGTCTTAAAGGATTGTCCTCGACTTAAAAGTCTTCCAACACATTTACCAAAGCCTTCTGTGCAATACATGTAAATTTTCTGATAATTCAACACGTTTTCAGCTGTCGCCGGCAAATGGCTCAGTTTTTAACCTGATCTAACAATTAAGTTCGCTGACTAAATTTCTTGTTCCTTGAAAAAATTCTATCTGTCTCGCTCAGGGGTACATTTCTGTTCCATCAAAATGTTTTTCGTATGATTCTCTTGTCTGCTATTGATTGGCAAAGATGTCTTTTTAGCAGCTCCTCAATAAAGGTTTAATTCGTTCTCCAAATTGAGCTTATCTTTAATGTGGCCAGACTGCAAGATTATTCATTAGCTGTATAGACTTCTTGCCCAGTAGCGGGGGAAAGTATAAACAATAGGTTCTACATAATTATTGTGAAAAGAGAAAATAATTTCCTCTAGATTATATATATATATATGTATGTATCTATATATATATGTGTGTGTGTGTGTGTGTGTAAGTAACATGGTGTGCCCTGGTATGCTTCGAGGATGCAACAGAGTCGAAGGGATACAGTCGTCACCGAAAAAAAATACGAGTTTTCAGGAAAAGTTTTGTAGCATCTTTATTAAGCAACGTACAGAGCAAAAATCCAACAAAGGACGGTCGCACAGCTTTATATAAACTTGGGGACGTTATCCGTGGGAGAAAGGAATTTCTTAACTCTGCAAATTAGAAGTGCTCTGAAGTATCGAAATAGGTTGGCGAGTGAAGCTCGCCAACAGGAAGGAAACAAAAGAGTTTAACGCCGAAAGGCCACTAAAAAGATGACGAAGTTGCGGATTTGGTGGTTTTTTAATAGAGGAGTAAGTAATTTTAGTTAAGGATTAAAGTATTTAATTTTTACATTACATTACATTACATATATATATATATATATACATACACATACACATACATATATATATATTTATATATATATATATATATATATATATGCATTAAATCTACAAAGAATTCGTTACAATTTCTAAAATTTATTAAAAAGGAACAAATGAAAAAAATAATAAATTGTGGTTGGCACAAAAAGAATTAAAGGTAAATAAAATTTATGTTCATTACTTTTTTAATTGTATTTCAAAAAGGCTCAAACAGATAAAGCTAACTCAAAATTTACGCAAATCACAAATCTCTATACTCAAAACTTTTTCTGGTCTATAAAAGCACGAAAAAAAGAAATTTGAACTCGGAAAATAATTAAATTATAAAAAAATCTTCACAACATTAAAATGCAAAAAAATGAGTAATTTAATTTATTCATCATGAATAATATACGGTAACCGTTTTAAAATAATTTTATTTATTGTTTTGCTTTCAAGAAAGCTCATCTAATATTCGACGGGCAATTGTATTTTCCTGGAATAAACAGGTTCTATAAATATAAATTTTAATTACCTGTAACGTGCAGACAAGAATAAAGGATTTTCCTTACCTAGAAATAAAAGAAAATTAATTAGTAACATAAATATATTCATAATAAAATGAATTATATTAATAATTCATTTTATTATATTTTATAATATTATTAATATGTATTGAACATTTAACGAGCAATATTATTAAATAAATGTACATCGTACACTCAATGTTTGTAGCGATCAATAGAGCGATCTAAAATGAAATTCCAGAAAACTGGATCTGCACTTTACAACAGTGTGAATACATTATTTGTAATTACATATTTTGTGTACATACATATAGATAGACTGATGCTACTGCATTGAATGGCAAAGTGTCATGGACTTCCTTGCTATCAAAGACGAAAATAAGCACAAATGGTTAGAAATTTGTATCTCTCCTCCGCTACATTTTGTAGAATAGTTTTAATTGTGTCATATTTGAACATTACTATATACTTTTACCCTTTTTAATGCTATTAGTAATGGAAAAGAACTTTAAGCATGATTCAGTGATTCATATAATAAGATACCCTCCAAAATATCCCGAGACTCCGGATATTTTATAAACAAACTCGACTTGGGAACACAGACTTCCTTGTTCTTTAAATTTAGTTTTATTTTATAGATATCCATAAATCTAAAGAGGTCTTTGAACCTTGACCATATTACTGTTTATCGATCATCAAATATAATTTCACCAATTTATCTTTGCCTGTCTTCTGCTATGAAAACAGGACTCGAGTCATTTTTAATAGGGGGAGACAGATGAAAGGGGTCAATTTTGGCTTACTGATAGCAGTTGAGTATTTTGTTATTAACTGTAGCAATTTTTTGTGCCTTACAGACAGTATATTATATTTCTAGAATGAATGTGTATTTTGTGAATTATACTTGTGTTATTATATAGAGTGTATAAGTAGGCATTAGTGAATATTTAATTTTACGTGGGTATGGATATATTGAGCCTGTGCGTGTGTGCATGTGTAAGTATATTTTATGTATTTTATGTATTTTAAAAATAGATATTCAGGCAACTTAAATTTTCTGAACTTCAAATGGTGATTCATATACACGCCCTTTTTAGAAAATATCACAGTCTCTTGAGTGTTCACGTACCTCTAGTTTAAAAACAACTGCCCTATGAAATCATACAGCGAATTTAATATTTGTAATCTAGCCTTAGGATTCATTAATAGCAAAGAATACAATCATATTACTACATAATCTGGTTAAAGAATCCAACAAGATTATCATATAGTGATTTAAGTCCATAAATATGCCTGTATTTTTATGACAGATAAGCAGTAACTTAAATATACTGAACTTCAAATTGCATTTTAATTGCAAATTTCTTTAAAAAAATACCTTGATTCGTAAAAGTCACTGTATCACAAATTAAGGAAGACGGCTTTCAAAAATGACTCATTTGACTTAAAATAATGGCAATTTATTCTTTTGATTTAATTCCAAAATATACATCAAACTTATCTACGTTATCTGTATTAGGAATGACCCATTTAAGTTAAAATATGGCAATCCATTCATATGAATTAATCATAAAAATTGCTTCAAAGTTATCTACGTCATCTGGTTTAGGTTTGGTTTGGAGTGTTACTGTCCCCGCAACCCGAGGGCTAATGAGAGAGGGACATACAGTTTAAAGCCGATTTAGAATGGCTACGAACATCCATGCTGCAGTGGGATTCGAACTCATGAACTCCGGTACCGGAGATCAGCACCCTAGCCATTCGGCTATCGTTCGGCCCGTCATCTGGTTTAAGAATTCGTCATTTACCTCATACGTTATTCATTTAAATTTTAACTTTAAAAATTGTCAATTGTGGTTCATTTTCTAATATATTTATTAAAACACTTCTGAGGTTTCACGCGCCTCGGGTTTAAGAGCTCTTGAGGAATATCTAGTGGAGTTGACAATGATAGTATATCTTCAATATTTAAATGTAAGTAAGCCAAACATGTATATATAATTTGACAAGAATATAATACATTTATTAAAGTAGTATTTAAGGCTATAAATATATATGTATTTTCAAGACATATCTATTCAACTACAGTTTTACCGAACTTTCTCTTATCTAATTTATATAAAGCATAAATTTCTCAAAAAAGATGTTACACATAAAAAAAAAACACTGAAAATGCCTCCATAGAGCAGGAAAAAAATACAGCTGTGAAAGACATGCATCAATATATTTACACGCTGCTAAATCGAAAATAATCACTGTTCCAATACATTCACCCCTTCTCCATCCCTCTTCGCAAGTTCTCTTTAAGTGCTCTCTCGAACGTCTAGAGAGAGGCCATTAGAAAATGAACCAACAACTTTTGGTAGCACCTCTTCGTCGTTTCATGCCACTTTCGCACTGACGACAAGGGGCACCTCCTAATTTATGGGACTTGTCTAACGCACCAACTCATCCCAGCTGTGCTGTGCTGTGCCGAGCCGAGCCGCTTCTCGAGCGAGAGAAAGCAAAAATGGATGACACCCCCGCTCTGTAAATTAAGGAAAAGGGGTTTTGAAGATAAATGGTTGCCGAAGGAATCGCGCGTGGAGATCTGACTTCCTCAGCTCTTTTCCGGATAAAAGCCCCCAACACACACATGTATGAGCGCAGTGTCCTCTTAGTAGGCAAATTACTTTACTCTCTCCAACACTGTTTCCAGAGGACTTGCAGCAGCAACGACCACCCCAAAAAATCGATTCCAAGGAACGTGGTGTTTCCGGTGGTGGTAGAACTATCACCATATATCAGTTCGAAGATTTGCGAGAGGGTGGCAGGGGAAAATTATCAGTTTTGTCACAGATAAAACGGAACAGAGAGAGTTATAGGATTTGAAACTATTGGGGTTGAACGTCGGAAAGTTACGCTGATGAAACCGGAAATAGTTGTTTAGCCTTTCAATACTCACTGTTAAAGGTAACGTGGTAAACAACTCAAGCTTATGGTGACTGAGCACCTGTTATACATTTTGAACAAACTTTGCACGGAACAGTAATTTCATAATGATAACCTGCAGCTAGTTATAATCTTATAGTACACAATATTAATCACAGTATTAGTACACAATAAAAGACATACTAAATTAAAATATACACTTTTCATTCTATAAAGTAAAGAGCAGATGATATGAGAGTCGATCGTCATTAATAATGCAAAATAGTGCTTGTATGTATGTATATGTGTGTATGTATATATGTATATATATGCATACATAATTATATACAAACATACAAATATATATACATATATGTATGTATATGTGTGTGTGTGTGTAAAAAAAGTAAACTGGATCGGGAAAATAATGTAGGCATTTTGTATAAAACGCCTAAGAAAGCCCAAAAAAATTCTCAGGGGTTTTCAAAACTTAAGTCAAGGGCTAAAAATTCCCGCGTCTTTTTGCATTCTTCTTTCTAACCCTTAACTTAAATTGACCACTGGGGTTACAGTTTACTCCCGTAGAGAAGGGGTCTAACCAATTATAATTCTACATTGCCCTAGCGGACAATTTAGAAAATTTCCATACAAAAAGAATATGCACGCTGTCGAAGGCAGATTTTTCTAGAGATTTTCCCACAGATTTTAACTGAGATATTGACCCAGGTGTTAAGGGTCTTTTATATATATCTTCAGGCTATCTGACCCCTTAGTTTGTCCTGTCTCTATGATGAAATGGGAACCCGTCCTCCAACGTTATCTTAATAAAGGTCTTTAGCTAAAATTATATATATATATATATACACACACACACACTCACATATAACTTCAGATAAAATGACGTAATTCAAAATCTGTAGGTTTTTGTTTATGTACGTATTGCAGGAGATGACAATTTTATTACTAATGCTAGCAGTGATGTACTAGCAGGGTGCCCATACTTAGCCTAGTTAATACAGAATACTCATATCAAAATCAAGTTGCACCACTTAACTCCAATTACAGTAGTACTGTTCTGACATCCAAATTTATCAGACATATAAAGATTAGTAAAACTTTACGTGGAAAAATTTTCCAGCATTTTTCGAAATAAAAAGATATATGAATCCAAAGGAAAATTAGATGGACAAGATGGTGAGAAGACCGAAGACGAAAAATAAATGCTTTCTTTTATGGAACTCATTTCATTTTTCTCCCTTTAAATATCCCTACAGAGGCCATTTAGAATATTAAAATTAAAACTGATAGGTGTTGAATTATAATCATTATGGCTGTCTTACTTGATTATGTCAGAGCTAATGCTTTCGAACGATGCACCAAATAATACACAAGACAGAGGATTATGGGTAGCTATGCCAAGATTATTTTAGCTTAACAAAAAAGCCGAGGCAAATAAAAGTGTCATAACATCTGGTTTAGAGAATGGAAAAAGGGGCTAAAAATTTACCATAGAAAAACGTAAGCGAAGGTAATTTAAGGCGGGAGGATTTTCTGAATGATGGTAACGTACTACTCTTCGTTGCCGAAGTTCGTGTGTTTGAATCCCACTACTGGTATGGTTGTTGAAAACCGTTTGGTATCGGCTTTAAGCAGTAGTTCCCTGTATCATTTTCATTCATTTTATCAAAACCGTAACTCTCCCAGTCAACTAAGGAGATTTTATTACAACTTCTGACAGGATACTTATAGCTTTTTGAAATTTTTGGGTAAGAATTCAGAAATTTATGTACATTAATGAAAAATGGATGGTATCTATGCTGTACACCCTCACCTAACTAAAAAAATTTGTTGTAAAATCTATTCATTTAATAACATAGAAATACAAAGTTAATAATAGAAGAATAGCAAAGTATTGAACAACTCGAAAACTTCGAAGAAAATGTAATAAAACAGGTAATCGTTCCTTGATATATTAATCCTCCAACTCGGAAGCCACGGGGTTGGTTCAATGCCTATAATAAGTCTTGAGCAACGTACCATAGATCAGATCCGACCATAAAGCGTTAACAACAAATCACGTTCCTATTTAACATTACAGTCGCGTATTCCAGGAGCAGAATGGGGCGTATTTATTTCCAAGCTAGGAGCACAAAGTTTTGAACTTGCCAATGAATAATGCCTCATTTTACAACTCCTTCTCCACCCAAAAATACGCCTCTTAGAAATTAAGACCAAAGGAAATAAATGGTTTGGGCAAGGAGGTAAGAAAAATAGCGCCCTCCGTGGGACGTTGTTTCCAGCAAACAACAAAGTTTCCCTTCGAAAAGTTCTCACGTTCTTATTTTTCCTCCTTAAATATACCTTGTTTCAGTTTTAATGATACCGGAAACCTTAACCCAGGAAACTTGAGTCAGAAGTTTTCGAGGGATTGCATTATCTCGGGAAAAATAGCGCTAAAGAAATGCCTTTTATGGGAAGACTGTTTAAAAGGAGGAACAGAGATTAATAGTTGTGACTTGGTGGCAGGTAAGTTTCAATAGAAGTGAAGGATTGAGGTAGAAAGAAATTGAGCTTTGTTTTTTTCTTTATTCTCCTACTCTATACAGAGAATGGATTGTAATCGGTTAAAGTAATTTGACCCCAAGGTTTCGAAGATTACCGACGTTTTTGACCTCCCGAAATCCAAGAGAAATTTTGACACTAACAAGTTCTTCGACTGGGGATTTGGTAAGGTTTGAGCAGGAGAGTTGTGGTCAAATTAATGTCAACGCGATAGTATTTTATAGACTTGACCCTGCTGCTTAAAGCTTAATCCAAAAGAATAGGAATGTTTATACCTGCAGTTAGATTCAAACACATAAACTTCATTATCAAAAGACAGCTTCCTACCTACTCCGTCGTTTGGACTTATGGCTTGAGGTCTATTTGGAACTGCAGTGCCGCTATGTTCAACTGGACCACATTAAAGTTTTTTTTTAACTCTAGGACTAATTAGATTGAAACCAACTGTTTAAATTCGATTTAAAACGGCTATAAGCATACATGCTAGAATCGGGATTCCAAT
>CM063498.1:24121660-24141660 GCA_032207245.1 Pardosa pseudoannulata | reverse complement strand
CTTAAAAAATTTCCCTAAAGAACACAGGAAATTTCCTTAGCAGCACTTCGCTCTCTTAACACAGCTTTCTCTCTTCTTTCGCTTACCGGCCCTTCGCCAAGAATCTCCGCCAATAAATCAAAGTTCGATGCGAAGGGAAGCAGAAAAGTACCAACATTCCACGCAAGCGAACCGATCGAAAGAAATGGGAGACTCCCCCCCCACACACACACACAAACTGTTTCTGCTCCAAAAATAACCAAAATAATCTTACTAGTACGTATAGAGAGACATTATGACGCGAAATGTGTCACTTTTCGTTTTGGCGAGAAAAAGTCAAACTGCTCACTCGTAAATCAAAAGGGGAAAACTATATTATGCAATATATTAAATATTAGCTGAATATTGTTTGAATTATAATTCTCTAATTTTGTTTTCCGTTTCGTATTGCTAACAGAGCCGCTTTTGGTAGCCGCAGTAAGCTAATTTTCCCATGAAACGAAATCAATTAATGTGTTACACCTATACTTTAAATCTAGATTGCTATCCTTATGAGACTCCCCTACACCCCACCCAAACTGTTTCTGCTCCAAAAGTACCCAAAATAATTTAATCGTACGTATAAAGAGACATTATGACGCGAAATGTATCACTTTTCGCTTCGGTGAGAAAAAATCAAATTGCTCACTCGTAAATAAAAAGGGAAAAACTATATTATGCAATATATTAAGTATTAGCTGAATAATGTCCGAATTATAATTCTCTAATTTTATTTTCCGTTTCGTTATGCTAACAGAGCCGCTTTCCGTTAGCCACATTAAGCTAATTTCCCCATGAAACAAAATCAATAAATCTTTTACACCTATTCTTTCATCCTAGATTGCTATCCTTTTGAGACTGGGACTTACTGCTTGAAGCCAAATTCGAACACTCCCCTACCAGCAGCAGGATTCAAAACCGTGGAATACGGTTCCGAAGAATAACGCCCTAACGATTCGACCATCTTCCGGTTTTGTCTGGTTCCATTTGAAGAGTTACGATTATGTAATTTTGATAATCAAATACTGTCTTGATCTTCAGCTGGCTGGGTATGAGGGATTGGAAAGTATCTGCGCATGCGTGATACATTTGCGCAATCCTAGTCCACCTTCTGCCACGCTTTTGAATGTCTATGCGAACAGTTGAAACTCTAGTACAGAAAGAAAGCATCTTACTGCTGCTAACAGATTTAATGAGAAATTTTTTTAAGGTTCTTTGTATGGTGAAACCTTTTACTATTACTACTTTAAGCAATAAAACACGATATATTTACTCACATCTATTACTACTCTACAGAAAAATCTAACGGCAAGGGTACATACTGTTTTGGTTTTCACCAATATTTTGCTGTCTTGTTAGCCTCTGTACAGCGCTCTCGATAGCATTATCGCTACAAAAATTTTCACCTGCAGTCATATTTCACATTCTTGAAAATAAAACAAGGAAGAATGCCAAACATTACTAAAAGTATAAAAAAACACAAGCAAGAGGGTTAGCAATTATACTAGCTGATACTCAAATAAATGATCTGAATTCAAGGTTTTGTTCAAATATTAAGATTTTGAAAAAAAAAAAATGAGTATTCATACAAATAACAGAAATTATTCGCACAATACCAGTAATTAAGGAAAATAATTAGAGGAAAAAATCACGTGATTAATTTCTTTAAAACTGCAAAACGCCAGATTTTACAACAAAAGAAGAAACGTTCTTAACAAGGAAAATAAAATGAGAACTTTCAAAATAAAACCTCATACCCCTCCCACCTACCGCTTCATTTCTTCTCAAATCCACTTGTTTTCTATTGCTTCCAATTTGTAGGTAATGTACATTTCTTATTTCTCATTTTTTTATCCTCCTATTGCTTTCATTTGAGGGAAATCTTTTCTTCAAATCGCTTAGGCTCTTCAGTAATTAATCAGACTCTTCATTTCCTTTATCATGTTTATTCTGCTGTTACTATATATTCTTACGATATTGCTGATGTCTTATCGCATTCACTACAATAAAAGCTGTTACAAGGAATTGTATGTTTATTGTAACAGATTGTTTCTTTTAGTATTAAAAAATAGGGAATATTCCGTAAATTAGCAAAGATATTTCTTCTTTAATTAAATCAAACGTCTTCAATACAAATAGAGAATGTAAGTTTTCCTACATATATTGTTACGAACTTCAAAGCTGAGTTCGGGGATTGAACGGACTTTAAAGACTACAGCACGAAAACAATCATTTATTAGCATTTAGTTGGAAAATACAACACACCGTGTGTACTCTGTAAACCGAGAAATCCACTTAACGACTCTCTCGTTTCAGGATCTTCAGGATGGTAGGTCAACTGGATTGCTTGGGCCGAGCCCTCTAATCCAGAGATTTATAACAGTAAGCAGAAAATGACAACGAGCAGAAGATAAAACAGCTAAAAGAGGAAATAGGGGATAGGGAGGTGGATTCGTGAGTTCAAGACACAAAACTAGAGAGTAGAAAGTTTAGAGATAGAAATAAAACACATATTTTTGAGGCCAGGGACATTAGTACAAAAACCATGAAGTAAACATTTTTATTGATATAAAAATCAGAAATTGAAATCGCGAGTCATAGCTGGGCAGTCACCCTACTGGATGCACTACGCCTTCATGGTCTGAGAAGACTTGATAGTGATGATATCAGAGTTACTTTCTGTTAGAGAGATTTGCATAATATGCTCCTCCCTCTCAGAGAGAGCGGAGAGCCGAGTCGAAACGATATAGAAATATCGGGAATGGTATGAATTATGATGTACTCTCTCGTTTGGGACTCAGACTGCCTTATACAGGCCCGAAGAAACTGGTGGAATATTCCAGAAACCCGAACCGGAAGTTGTCAGGTATCGCCACACTTGGCAACATTTGGCGACACTTGGAGACAAAAATATGTTGCCAAAACTGTCGCCAACGAGCCGGTATCTCGCCAATTTGGCAAGATACCCATAGAGTCCCATGTTAAATTTACGGTTCACTAAACAAATTCATAACAATATAGTGAAGTCTTGAAATTGAGGAGGAATAGTCTTGTTAAATGGTCAAATCCTATTAGAATAGTTGGAAAAAAGACCATAGTTAAGAGCCAATTTATCTACTTGTGAGCTGGCTAAACTTTGTACTAATATTTCATTCCCAATTCAAAATGCCTCAAACCAGAAATAAAGCTTGTCTATAAGTTGTTGCTGTCTTATTGCCCTTGGCCAAACAAAGTACGATTGAGCCGGAAGATAGTCGTAACTAGGCAAAGGAGTGCGTCTTTCGTTTTTAACGAGCACTACAAGGGTGAAAGTATGACTTACGATCAAGTGGGTCCTCGTAATTTTGAAACAGGGACCAAGTAGAAGACCCATAGGCTTGGACTGCCACCCCCAGAGGTATTGAATTAGAACTTGGAGGACATTGTGACCACAAACATATTTTACGTGCCCCAGTCACCTTTAACGAACACGGCGGATCTTAGGCCGGCTCAGGCTCCGAACCCGCAACCCTCCAGTTAAGAGTGTTGCCTTTGCCTACTGAGCTACAGGGTATGCGTCTATAAGTAAACTTCCCGACTTTAAAGTTATTTACAGACAAATTTACAGTTCAGAAAGTTATGAAATGTTAGGTAGGCCATGATAAAAAAGTAGGAACTAGTTTGGGCAAATAAAAAAAGTTCAAAATTTCACCACCAGATGGAGTTTTTTGATGAATTACACATTTAGTCAACACTTATTCTAGTTTAAAAAAATTATTACAGCAAAAGCAAGTTGAACATTATGACTATCATTTTCAGCTACCATTTAAAATTGTAAAATAGCATATTCTTAACAAAGTAAATTGTATAAGTATGTTTTTAAAAAACATAATTTCGGATTACTTGACAGGCTTGAACCTTGCTAATCGGCATTCTAGCTAACCAGTTAGAAATATCTATCCCCATTCTTTTCATTAGCCCTAGAAAGCTATCTTTATATCTGACAGACATTTAGTAGTTGAAATAATAAACTGATATCAGCTGAAAATAAATTTATTTCTGCAATAAAGTTATTTTTTAAATGAAATCTCAAGTATTATTTGTACTTTATACATTTAATACAATTTTATTTAATTGTCTAGCAGACGTAACAAAGAAAGAACATTCAACAAAAACAGGATAAACTTTCTAGAGTTAAGAAAATTTAACATCTAGGAGTAACACGATGCTGGCTGGTAATTAAATATTGTGTAATATATAACACACGTACACACATAGCTATGACCAACTGTCATAGACGCACTTACACGCTTAGTCATATAAACAAAAATAATAAATAAATAAAAATTGATAGGAACATAAATAATAATAAAAATATAAATAATATAAATAATAAATAAATAAAGAAAATGTATTGCAGGCGTATCAAAGTAGCAGCATTTAACAAAAACAGGATAAACGTGGTAGAGTTAAGAAAAGTTGACATCCAGGAGTAACATGATGCTGGCTGGTAATTAAATATTGTGTAATATATAACACATATACGTACATAGCTATGCACCACTGCTATAGATGCATTTGCACACTTAGTCATATAAACAAAAATAATAATAAATAAATAAAATTGATAGGAATATAAATAATAATAAAAATAATAAATAAAAAAATTGTCTTGCAGACGTATCAAAGTGGCAGCATTTAACAAAAACAGGATAAGCATGGTAGAGTTAAGAAAAGTTGACATACAGGAGTAACACCATACCGGCTGGTAATTAAATATTGTGTAATATATAACACATATACGTACATAGCTATGCACCACTGCTATAGATGCATTTGCACACTTAGTCATATAAACAAAAATAATAATAAATAAATAAAATTGATAGGAATATAAATAATAATAAAAATAATAAATAAAAAAATTGTCTTGCAGACGTATCAAAGTGGCAGCATTTAACAAAAACAGGATAAGCATGGTAGAGTTAAGAAAAGTTGACATACAGGAGTAACACCATACCGGCTGGTAATTAAATATTGTGTAATATATAACACATGTACACACATAGCTTGGACCAATGTCATAGACGCATTTACACGCTTAATCATATAAGAAAAAATAATAAATAAATAAATAAAAATTGATAGGAATTTATAATAATATAAGTAAAAATAATAAAAATAATAAATAAATAAATAGTCTTGAAGACGTAACAAAGTAGCACCATTTAACGGAAACGGGATAAGCTTGGTAGAGTTAAGAAAAGTTGACATCCAGGAGTAACACGAAGGTGGCTGGTAATTAAATATTGTGTAATATATAACACATGTTCACACATGGCTATGGACCACTGTCATAGACGCATTTACACACTTGGTCATATAAACAAAAAATAAGAATAAATATATATATATAAATTGATAGGAATTTAAATAATAAGTAAAAGTAATATAAATAATAAATAAATAAATAGTCTTGAAGACGTAACAAAGTAGCACCATTTAACGGAAACGGGATAAGCTTGGTAGAGTTAAGAAAAGTTGACATCCAGGAGTAACACGAAGGTGGCTGGTAATTAAATATTGTGTAATATATAACACATATACGTACATAGCTATGCACCACTGCTATAGATGCATTTGCACACTTAGTCATATAAACAAAAATAATAATAAATAAATAAAATTGATAGGAATATAAATAATAATAAAAATAATAAATAAAAAAATTGTCTTGCAGACGTATCAAAGTGGCAGCATTTAACAAAAACAGGATAAGCATGGTAGAGTTAAGAAAAGTTGACATACAGGAGTAACACCATACCGGCTGGTAATTAAATATTGTGTAATATATAACACATATACGTACATAGCTATGCACCACTGCTATAGATGCATTTGCACACTTAGTCATATAAACAAAAATAATAATAAATAAATAAAATTGATAGGAATATAAATAATAATAAAAATAATAAATAAAAAAATTGTCTTGCAGACGTATCAAAGTGGCAGCATTTAACAAAAACAGGATAAGCATGGTAGAGTTAAGAAAAGTTGACATACAGGAGTAACACCATACCGGCTGGTAATTAAATATTGTGTAATATATAACACATGTACACACATAGCTTGGACCAATGTCATAGACGCATTTACACGCTTAATCATATAAGAAAAAATAAGAATAAATATATATAAATTGATAGGAATTTAAATAATAATATAAGTAAAAATAATATAAATAATAAATAAATAAATAGTCTTGAAGATGTAACGAAGTAGCAGCATTTAACGGAAACGGACTAAGCTTGGTAGAGTTAAGAAAAGTTGACATCCAGGAGTAACACGATGCTGGCTGGTAATTAAATATTGTGTAATTTATAACACATAGTTACGCACCACTGCTATAGATGCATTTGCACACTTAGTCATATAAACAAAAATAATAAAAAAAAAATAAAAAATTATAGGAATATAAATAATAATAATAATGTAAATAATATAAATAATAAATAAATAAATAGTCTTGCAGACTTAAGAAAGTAGCAGCATTTAACAAAAACAGGATAAACTTGGTAGAGTTAAGAAAAGTTGACATACAGGAGTAACAGAACGCTAGCTGGTAATTCAATATTACGTTGTAAAATATGACGTAGTTACACACATAGTAGCTGCAGGTCGCTGCCATAGACGCATTTACACACTTAACAAAAGAAAATAAATAAAAATCCTCACACAGAAAAGAAAAGAGGGAAAATTCCCTATGACTTCATTAATCTAACTTTGACCGTCTTATCTCTCCAGCGGTAAAAGAAATTAACCAGGAGCCTCGTTCCATCAGCGAACGGCAACAATGGATTTTCCCTAACAAAATCACCTTCCCTTCGTTCCCAATCTGCCGAAATCAAAGAAAAAGTTGAAAGCGATAGGATGCAACCGCTTCACGCATACACACATACCTTATTCAAATGTCGTATCTACCCCCCTCCACCTCTCACACACACCACTACAGATCACAATGAAACACATAAAGGAAGCCCGAAAGAACTTGCAGTAATTAGAGGAACTGGGAAACTTTCTTTGTCAAAAGATATGCTAAATTCCAAAATGGATTTTCTTTTCTTCACAAGAAGAAACCATCTTTCGGAATCTCTATGAGAGCTAAAAAAATTTATTTATTTGCTGAATAGAATTGCATTGTTGGCAGCACTGTTCATAATAACAAAATAAAATAAATAAGATTTTAAATATATATACATAAATTATAAAAAAAATAAAACAAATTTTATAATGATTATTACTAAAGATAAAATCAAAAAAATATCAAATTACAATATCATAAACAAAAATAACTAAAAAAAAAATAAATTTTAATCTATACATAATAAAAAAAAATCTTATATACAATTACAAAATATCTTACCCAATTAAAAAAAAAATTATTTAAAAAAAAAACAGTCCAAAAACATAATCTAAAAAACATACAAAAAAAAGAATTTACCTATTTATTATCCAAAAAATATTTAAAAAGTAAAACTGAAATAAAAGCTTCATAAATGACAAAAATATTTTGTGACTCAAGACTTAATGCTTATAGAAACCACAAGAAAACCTACTATAATTTCAAAGTTAACTTACTTATTGCATCATAGTACTAAACCTTTAACTCCAGGTCCGCCCACACTGTATAGTGTGCTCCCAATAGGTTTAGTTTTGATTCCCAAGTAAGGCTTGGTTGAATTGGCGTACTGTCAATTTATAGGGAGCGAAGTTACTCCCATAATAAAGAGGGCAACAAATCAACGAATTGTATGGTAAAATGTTAATAAAATAAATGCCCTGCATTTTTTTGTAAACTTTAACTGTGGTATGATCTTGATTTCATACTTAAAACTTTACTACCTAAATCATAACTGATCCATGCCGTTTCCATTATTTTCATGCAACATGGTATTAAGATCATTTACCAAGTTCGCAAGCTAGTTAAAAACTAACTTAACATTAGGTTTACGGACATTTCTTATATACCTATCTCTACGAACACGCGCCAATTTGACGCATGAACGAACACATATAACAATACTCAGAATGAAATGTAATTATACACTATAAGTAAAAAATGAAAATATGAAATAATATTGAGGTTCACAATAATATTACTATTTAAAAAAATATTCTAGTATTTTATTTTTAAATACTCGAAGCAAGCAACTAAAACTTTCAAAATCTCTTCCCACTCTGACTTAAATTGATATTCTGCGTTTCATTTATTATATAGTTACTTATTGCTTGTTTCATTTGAGATAACAATATCAGATAACAGATCGAAGTATTGTCGGTATATTCCTATTTATTATTGTTGTGATGTTTGCATGAGTAGAACTAATTTACTAAAAATTTTGTCTACATTACGATCGCCTTAAATTGACACATATATTTAGAGATAGATATACTATATAGAAAATTTCAATATTTCAACACTTTAAAAGAAAATAAACATCAATGCATATTTACCTCGTTCAATGGATGTAAGTCAATACAAGAAATAAAATAAAAATGTAAAATGTTTTTGTAATTTTCCTCATAAAATTCGAAATGCGTCAAAATGACACGTACCGTAAACCTAGTGTTAAACGAACAGTTGGATATAGTTTAATCTCACAAAATACATTCACAGTGTTTGAAGATTAAACTCTCAAGTTCACTCTCAAATAAACTTTGTGCGATTACCATGAATGCATTTCTGCTATATCCTGATACGCAATAAAATCTGCTCAATTTTAGAGGAATTCCATAACAAAATGGACTTAACCTTTTCGTGGCAGGAATTTTGTTCACCTTCATGTCGATAAAGACGGGTGATTTCCTCTTTTCACACTGCCACTTCTCACTACAATAATCGGATACTGACCTCTTTATTGCCCACAAAGCAGATGATTTATTCTAGTAAAATTTATTTTGACTTACTATAAAGCTCCCCCTATCGCCAGGGAAAAACACGAAAAACGAAATTCTAAGCTCCCGAATGTTAATTTGTCATACCATAATCAGATAAATTAGGCAAAATACAATTCTAAAAATGTGAAAGAGGAAAATAATTTTTTATTAATTATTAAAAATTAATAGTGATAAATTCATGCTCTTGTGGGTAACAATAACTTAAGAGACTTAAGAATTTCCAAAAACGTAACCCTCCAGAGAAAAGAACACAAAAGCTGTTATTGATAACAATGTTTCTGACCCACTCCCATATAAAAACAAATTTAAAACCCCTCAAAATTCACAAAATACAATTAATAAAAATAAATAAAAAAAATAAAAAAAAAAAAAATAAAAAAGAAAACAAAACAAAAAAAAAAAAAAAAAATAAAAAAAAATACAATACAAACATCAAACAAAAAACACCAAACAAAAAACAATCAAAAAATCGCCAGACAACAAAAAAAACCACACCCAACACCAATCACACTAACCCAAAAAAAACAACCAAAAAAACACCCAAAAAAACAAACCAAATATAACCAACAAAACACAAAAAAAAACCACACCAAACCCCAAATACATTACACAAAAATAAACACATACCATAAAACAACCATTAAAAACAACAAAAAATAAAAAATAATATTTTTTATTAATTTATTAAATAAA
Source organism: Pardosa pseudoannulata (assembly GCA_032207245.1). Classification (NCBI taxonomy): domain Eukaryota; kingdom Metazoa; phylum Arthropoda; class Arachnida; order Araneae; family Lycosidae; genus Pardosa; species Pardosa pseudoannulata. The sequence goes on along the minus strand of CM063498.1, from coordinate 24,132,009 downwards.
ATAATACATAAATTAAAAAAATAAAGATAATATAAAAAAAAAAAAAAAAAAATTTCACAATTATAATAAATTTAAAAAATAAAAAAATACTTACAAATAATAAAAAATTATATTTAAAAATCTAAAAAATAAACCTAAAAAAACCAAAAAAAAAAAAATACAAAAAAATTCAATTACAAAAATTTTTATTAAAAATTAATATATTAATTCATTCTATTAAAAAGATTATTATAAAAAACTATAAAAAATTTAATATCATTAAAAATCAAAATCTATCTCAACAATGTGTTATACTAACCTAAAATATTTATAATAAACCTTAACAAATTTTATATAATAGAATATCTCAATAACACATAAAATAAACAAAAACACTTATAATAAAAAAAATTCTTTATATAAAAACAATAAAATTTAAATATTAAAATTCAAATTTTAGACCTTCAAATTCTTAAAATTTAAACAACCAAAAACCAAAAAAATTAAACAAAACCAAAATCGAAAAACCCTCACCTACCAACATCCAAACCCACCCCTCTCTCCCACACCTCTCCCTCACACTCAAATATATATACACCTCTCTCACACACACAAATAAAATATATCAAATTAATTCACTTAATATTTCCTTAAAAGCCTATTCTTATTCTAATCTTAAAATCTATTTTCCCATAGAATGTCTTAATCAAGGAGTGTCCAAAATTCTGCAAATACATTTTCCAAATCTTTCTGCCCAATAGATGTAACCCTGTCCATTCCACGTTTTCCAGCTTTCGCCGGCAAATGATCAGCTTTTCTCCTGACCTAACTTCGCTAAGTTCGCTAAGTTGGCTAAGTTCCTTCGCTAAATTTCCTGTCCCTTGGAAAATTTTATGTCTTCTCTTGGGTACACCTATGTTCCAGCAAAGTGTTTTTCGTGTCCTTCTCTAGTCTTTTGTTGACTGGTAAAGATCTCGTTTTTAGCAGATAATGAATAAAGTTTATGTTTCTCTACAAACTGTGCCTGTTCTTTTTACCAAAATGTCTCGACTGCAATTTACTTAAATAGTCTAAAATAGTCTGTAACTTAAGCTTCTACTTGTCCAGCAGCTCGGTCAAGTAAAAATAATAGGGGCTGTAATTTCAAATGTGTCCAGCAGTATAATTCTCTGATTACACACACGCGCATATATATATATATATATATATATATATATATATATATATATATATATATATATATATATATATATATATATATATAAATAAATATATATATAATGAATACATATATTTTAAAGTCTTCCCTTTTTAGGATCACCCTCATTAGAAAAGTTGTGTAACGAAATATTTAAGAGAAGTTTGTGTCATGTGACCTGGAGCGGTTACCAAGAGTGTCACCAAATTGCCAACTCAAGTAAATGTAATAATCTGATATTCTAAAAGAGAATGAAAATGCATATTTGCACATCGAATGTCTGTTTAATTCTCTTAGTTTACTTTTATAAAAATGACATAGTCGATTAAAACCTTTTCTATACAGAAAAAAAAGATAAAGATTTGGGTGATGCAGGCAAATCTTGCACACGAGTGAGTGGTTTGTTTTGGGTTGGGTTGGAGTACTAAGGTCTACTTTTTTGCAACACCATGAAGAGGCCGGGACCTAATGCAATTTACTTAAATAGTCTAGTAGCTTAGGCTTCTTCTTGTCCAGCAGCCCGGGCAAACAAAAATAATAAGGGCTATATTTCGAGTGAGTGAGTGGTGTGGTTGATTTGATTTGGAGAACTAAGGTGCAACACGAGAGATAATGAGACCGTGACTTACTGCTTAAAGCTTATTCCGTACGGCTACGAACATCCCTACCACAGTGGGATTCGAATCACAACATCTGGTAGATCACAAGATCAGATCTCTAACCATTTGACCATCTTTCAGCGATTGAGTGAGTGAGGTGCATAGAGATGTAAGCAGTTATAAACTCCTATTTATCTACTTACCTGCATGTTCATATGTAAAGAAATATATATCTTTCTTTACAAATGAACAGAACCCCCATGGGCACACCTCCTTTAGGTTTGTACGCGGTTCACGATCCCGGGGTACCTGAGTGATCTTTTCTAGTGTTCTTCCTGGTACTCACGAAATTATCTCTGTAGTTTTTGCCCCTTACCGGGTTGGACCGCATTAAAATCGGACCATGACGGGCCTCTCGTAGGTCAGCGGTGACTTGGTAGCTTTTTATGGGTTACTATTGCGACACGGTCATCATTATTTGCTGCTGTATGTCTTCAGATGGGTCAGCGTAAAACACACAAATGAACAGAGGACATGTTACACAGAAAAAACTGGGGAAAATATGCATTAATGATACGAATTCAAGTATTGAAATCAGCAGCTACAAATCGTCAGCTGTTATTGGTTTCCCTTAACAAAATTTTACATTTAACAAAACTCAAATTAAAGCAGTAGATTTAATTATGAATTTAGTTTTGAACCGTAAACTGGGGCTTACTTAGCTTTTCATGTAGAAAATTCGTCTTTCTGTATCACTTAGATAAGACAAATCAAATAACAGATACAGATAGAAAGGGTAAAATTTCCTTTAACTTTACGGTTCTGCTACACGATAAAGTTTTCCAAATCTTTTAAAGCCCACGTCCACTTTAATTCTGCCTTTTACTTTTTTTACATTCAACGTGATCTCGAATTTAACCGCGATAAAAGTGACTAACTACTTCGCTTCTCTTTTCTTTTAAGCTTTTCATCCACCCGTTCACCGAAACAAACTAACAATTTCCCCTTTCTCTGAATGAAAAATGTAACAAATTTAAACTGTACACACAAATCGGAGTTTCTGATTAATCGTTTGCTTTCAGTTTCCAGATTGTTTGATAGTGGTGAAGGTTAAAAAAGAAATACAGCTAGATAAGAAAAAAAATTAACTTTTCCCTCGGCTTCATTTTACAACGTAATTTGGCAGCGAGGTTTTTTTTAAAGCTTTCGTTTCTCATTAGCTTGCACTATTTTTACCACTGGTATTAAGTTCACGCTGTGACAATCACATTGTGCCGTCCAATTACTTTTATACCGAAATATAATTAAAAGTTTAGACCATATAATGACTCTGACGCCAAATTATAACAGAGAAATAACCTTAATTTCTTACAAAACATTTTTTTAATGTACAAAGTATTTACACGTCTATTTAAAAATGTATACTAGAGCTAGATGGTTTGGTTTAGTTTGGAGCACTACAGTCTATTGCTTTCCGTATGAAAATAATGCAGACGATATTTAAATAATTTAAAATAAGAAAGGATAAAATGAGATGTTTACAGGAATGACGTCATAATGCTAGAAAAAAATGTTATCTTTACCTATTTTGTATGTGATAAGTTGATAAATTTAATCGCCTGCTCTTAACCGGGGAAAATAGGGCTTGAAATACTGGCATTAAATATTCGAAAAGTGGGAAAGGGGTGGATTTTGAACGTTTTAAAGACGACAGTATTTTTTGCTGTGATATGAAGCATATTTATACCAATTTATTTTAGCATCGGATTGAATGTTTAGGAGAAGATAAACTTTACTGGCTATGAATTTTGCTAACCCTAACTTATCAAGAATTCAATATGGATGGCCCTATCACTTCCACGTTCAACTGCTTTATAAATTCAAGAACAGACGCACAGATAACTTAAGCTATTATTATATAGGGTATCTCTCTCTCTCTCTCTCTCTCTCTCTCTCTCTCTCTCTCTCTCTATATATATATATATATATATATATATATATATATAAATATATATATATATATATATATATATATATATATATATATATATATATATATATATATATATATATATATATATATATATATATATATAATATATATATATATATATATACATATATATATATAAATATATATATATACATATATGTATACATATATATATATATATATATATATATATATATATAATATATATATAATATAATATATATATACTAGCATATAGCCCATCATATGACGGGATCAGTAAAATTTTTAATATTCCAGAACTGTTAAGTACCCAATGAGGCAGGTAATAAAATGGTTTGTTTTTTGGCTGAGAATTATCTGGTTCACTCTCAATAGTTTATTTATCGTCATACTCCTCTAGAGTCTCCCGATCCTGTAATGCAGTTTAGAATCACATGGAATTCATTTAGTCAAACCATGTGGTTATGTTATGTATGTTATGTATAACAAACAAACAAACTTCTTAATTTCCAAATATATATAAATTAAAAGTTAGATATTTAGTAGTCCTCGACTTATATTTAATATCACCCTTATAAAAATATATCTACATTTTCTTGTTTTAATTCATTCATATGATCTATCTACTTGAGACAATAGATGTATAAAGGATGCCCTGCAAAAAAATCTGTTCTTTATAATTGTCGGAACTAACCCACATAAAATTTCGGAAATATCGGAAAATTTTGCATCAGAATCACTCCTACCCTAAACTATCAGCTGTAAAATGTTTTTTTCAATAGGGTACAGAACACTTTACTGCACGATTGGTGGCAAATTCAAATCTTGGTTAATTTTTGGACACCCTTTATATATATATATTGCTATCACACAAAAGGAAATAATTCTTTTGAAGAAGCAAATAATTCATTGCATTGACATTTCTTGTCACAAATTGTGACGAAATTATATTATACATCATATTAACACAACATGGAGAATTTCGGAAGGGCGACTCTGAGTCTATAGGCTGGGTTCGAAAAACGGAGAGGTAGACTGGAAAGACGGGAGACAAAAAGGTTCTCGTTTACGCCTCGTTTGGTCGAACCTTCGGAAAAAAACCTTGATGGTATAATCGATACAGGAGTAGGAGCTGAAAAGATCATTTACACGTAACCCCCACAGAAATGCCTCAAGAAAGCTAAGGTTGAGCTCTATCTCAAAAGAGACGGACTGCAGCTAATATAATATCTCGAATTGCGGTAGCAAAGACTGATATAGTTTAATCTTCGACATTTTTTATTGAAAAATCGAAAACGCTTCGTCGAACATGTATTTTTTTACATTCAGAATTGTAAACTCAATTTTACTAGCAGGTTTAAATCTTTATTTGTTATTTACATATTTCCGTAAGAGCGAGAGAGTGCAGATAGGTGTATTTACGTGCTTACATATATGTCAAATATACAAGTTTAAAAGTTTAAATAATAATAGTTGAGCCTCTCTCTCTCTCTCTCTCTCTCTCTCTCTCTCTCTCTCTCTCACTCACACACACACACACACACACACACACACACGCACGCACGCACACACGCACACACGCACACACGCACACACACACACACACACACACACACAGGGCTAGTAGATAAGCTTTGCGTACAAGCACGCCGGCTGATAAATTTATATGGTGGCCGATATAATACTACATACACAGATTGATAGGGGGGTGGCCAAATATTACCTTGACCGCAGGCGGCTAAAAAACCAGAACTGGCCCTATGTATATTATACATATACATATTGCATGTGTGTGTGATTTTGTCTGTGTGTAACAATATTTTAACCCAAACTAACTTAATTATTATTATATTCTAAAATAAATTTTTGGTTATTCCTAATACTCCTAATATTCCTAAAGTTGCAATCTTTAGCGATATGTCTGTGTTTCTTCTCTAATTGTGTCAACCTTTGGCGACTTCGGAAACATCAAAATTAATTTCTGCTTAGCTCAACCATTCCTATATAACTCTTTATTCTAACTTAGTTTCAACTCTAGTTTCCGCAACGTAACACATTCTTAACACTCTCATTGGCTGGCTCACTTTCACTCTCGCACCACTGTGTTAGGCAAATGTATATCTCTGTGGTGTAAATAGCTTTCGTGAGATAGATTGTTCTGAAAAAACTCAAGTACTGCTTCAAGACAACACCGTAATTAGAATGCATAATATTCTAACTTTATAGTGGTCAGAAATATCCATTACTCCCCCTTCTCTCTCTCATCTCTCACTCATTCACTCACTCTTCCTCATTTTCTTTCTCCCACTAATCTCTCACTCATTTTTCTTTTTGTACACTCTCTCACTGACTCACTCTCACTTTTCTCCTTCACTAACTCACTCTCACTCTCCTACTCACTCACTCACTCACTCCTTTTTACACGTTCTCTCATCAATCACTCACTATCAATCTTCTTACTCACAAAATCTCTCTCTCTCTCTCGTCTCTTACGGAACTCACTTCAGAAATTATCATTTATTGAATTACTAGCTTAAGACATCTTATTTCTATGGTCCCAATTTAATTCATATAACAATAATAGTAAACTCTATAGTTTAAGATCTTTTCTTTTAAACATTTTCCTGCTTAAAAACTCTTATTTCCACCAAACCTTTACACCACGTCATTGTGAGGCCTATTTAAATGTTTACCGAAGTGTGATACAAAAGATATATTTTAGAAGAAATTGGATAATAGACAAAATCAAAAAAGAGTATTTCTTTACAGTATCAGTTGTTGGAAATTAAGAAATTTTGTCGCTGCATATAAGGCACAGCAAGTTCCACCTTTTACACGTGAAGTAAATTCTGTCCTTTCCAAGAACCATAATAAACGGGGATGAAATGTATGGATTATATAAGCGTATCTGTTATAAAGATGTCAAATACAATTTCTAAGGACTAAAAAATAAATATCATGGTATTATTTATGATTTCCCTCAGTCTATACTGTAATATTTTCCTTAAAATTAAAACCATTTGACTTATTCTTGGAAACCTTGGAATTCTTGTATTTTTCTTAATATTTTATATGATTTGAAAATACACATTCTATATTACATTAAAATGCAAATTTAATTTTAATAGCAAAATAGTACTACACACCAATGGTTTAGTTTGACAACATTACGGTTTAGTGTTCTACTTACGAGTGCTAATGAGTCCGGGACCTACTCATTAAAGCCGATTCCGAACGGCTACGAACATCCATGCCAACTGCGGAATCGGATCCGCGAACTCCAATACCGAAGACCAGTTCTCTGCCATTCGGTCATCGTTCGGCTGTGCTACACACCAATGAATTGTGTCAACACTTGGCGACTTCGGAAACGTCAAAATTAACTGCTTAAACCATTCCTATATAACTCTTTTTTCTAACTTAGTTTCAACTTTAGTTTCCGCCACGTACACAGTCTTAACACTTTCATTGGCTGGCTTTCCTTTTAAAGATTAAAAAACGATTACTAAAACTTAGATTCATAATACATTTTTTCCAGCTTTCCCGCTCAAGAAATTTTAAAATTTTCGTCCCTTAGAAAACTTTAAGGGGCAAATTTTCCTGTGTATAGAAACCAGTTACGTTAATAGCAGTTCTACTATCAGAAATTGGGAATTTATACATCAAAATATCACCTCTTTAACCCCAGCGTACGATGATATACTTCCAAGTGGATGACCACCCATGTTTTGCTTAATTACTCTGTCCACCCTTTTCGGTCTTTTATTACAATTCTCACATTTTAAGAACAGCCCACACAGTCCTGTCCGCTCCACACAATCCAATTTTCTTAATGATTCTGCCTCTGACATACGCGCTCATACGTCAACGAAAACGAAACCAGAAATAAAAAGAGAGAACATCGCTTATTTCAGTTTCTTACATTTTCGTCGACAAAAGAAACACCAAGTTTCCCATTACCGAAAACCATGTTCTACCATTATTTATTTCCCTGTTCCCTCCTGCAACCACTGACATTTCCATAGGCCTGTCTCTTTTACGTTACTAGATATCTCCCGCTATTTTGCTTTGCTGGCTTGCTTTCGGTTTCTTTTTATTTTAAACGGAATTTCTCGAATTGAGTTTCGAATGGTGGCCGAATTTTCAAAAATGAAAGAAAAAAAATTATTTTTTTTAATGGAAAGAAAGAAAGCATGGTAACAAAAGGGGAGAAAAAAAACAAGAGGGAAAAAAGTTGTGTATCAAAATCGCTGCTTTGATCGTCGAATTGTTTCAAATGGAAGAAAAAAATTTTAAAACTTTTTCGTAAAGTAATTCGTATTAAAGCGAAAAATAAACTTTTTGTTTTCTCCTAACACGCGCAGCATAAAGAAGGGAATTTGTATCACGGCGTAAAATTGCGGTTTTTTTTCCCTCATCACCCACTATTGAAGTTTCGGCAAATAAAAATAAGTTTGGCGGGGTATTGGCGATTATTCTATCTTTGAGTTCTTTCACGGAAAAGCATCATTAATAAAGCTCTGTGATGGCTGTTAGCGGATTGCAGATTATTTTACAATTTTCCTTTGTGGAATTTCAAATCTTTTTTTTTTTTCTTAAAAAAGTTCTGAAGTTCAAACATTTTATTCAAAACAACGATGCAAATGGGTGTAAAGTGTTTAGGCTGCAAGTATTACTAACTTTTCGATAACTAAATTGAATATGCCGATGCTAGCAAATATTCTAAGAGATTGCATTAAAAATATCCTGAAAGGGGATAAAGGATTAGGTATTTCTGATTAAAGCGTTTTAGCCATAACTTAAATTATGCAGACAAGAGATATTGAAATTTATGGTATATTGATTTCATGGATTGAATGGATTTTCATAGACAAAACAACAAAACAGAAATTCGTCCAAATGCTTAAATGAGAAGTAATACAAACTAGTATTAATAATAAGGAAATAATCTTATTTTAATACAAAAGCACAGGATAGAATAATACAACAGTCATGGTGTACTATCACAATTCTGACTAAACATCTAACACACTTCTATTGGGCACGACTGACTGTACGTAACTGAACCGACTAACCAGTTTAGATTTTCTTGGATTCTAGCGCTAGATCTTTCTTTAGCCCTGCAACAGGCTGAAGAACAACCCATCAGTTTCTGGTCATGGAACAATATGGGACATACTACATCTAAAAAGTTGTCCAAACCAAGTCTGAAAAAAATTTGGCCCAAACTAAATCCGAAAAGTTGCCAATTTGGCTGCTTTGTCAACAAATCTTATTTACCTGAAACATCGCCAATGAGCTGATGTCACTGATTTGACGAGATGCTATATATGTAGAAATCAGGTAGTGTGGATTGCTCGCTTCCAGGACGAGCTAACATTTCTCTTGGTGTATCCGATCTTCGAATTGTATTGTTCTGCACGCAACGGGGGTTTCCATAGTTGATAGTTTCTCTGTCACCGATCAGAGGTTCCATTAAGTACGTGCCTAATAAGCACTCGATATTGAATTAGCATAGCTTGGCCGGTGACATGAGGATAGGATACTGGAACTCCTGTACTTAAGATATTTTTCTACACCAAATTTGTAATATTATCCACTGATTGACTATTTATCTTTCTCACATACACACACACAAACAGATACGCAGAGTTGGCTTTAGACGATCGGTAAGGTATGTGACAGCTGGTAGCTCCATAATTTAGGTAGTAGTAAAATCGCCTGAACTTGAGCAAGGGTTAAGGCAGAATAGACACAACCCACAAAAGTTTAATTTGATTAATTGAATTGAAAATAAATGAAAATAAAAGGAAGAGTAATATAACTAAGATTTTTTTTAAACCTGAAGGAGCAGCATTTTGGGTGTTTTCATACGACAATAAAATCGCTTGAGCCAGCCCTGCATGCACTAACAAACAGATATAATCCTCCCTGAAATACTTAATCATAAAAATCAAAATACACGTTAGAAATCAAAATTTGCTACAAGAGAACAAATTTTTACTTCTTATTATAAAATAAAAACTAAAACAAATCTTCGCAATTAAAGCCATATTTATTCGATTGTGTAACACAATCTACGGAGAAAAATTAGTGACAAAGTAGCAACCAACAAAACAAACGCTTCCCAAAAAAAATTTAAGACCATCTGAGAACTTTGAAACTCGAAACATTTGTTGCTTTTAAAATTCTAATCACAGTTTAACTTGGAAAAAGCCAACCAGTGAAATAAAGAAAAAAATATAATAATAAAGCTGATTTTATCCGGTTAACAACACAACCAGAAAAAAGAGACAGAGAGAGAGAAAGTAGGAGAAGAAAAGCATCTGGTGAGCGCGTAGAGAGAGAAAAAAAAAATTGGAAATGTTACAAAAGGAGATTAGCGGGATGGTATAATGTAAAACAAAGTGAAACATGTTAAGAACTACATGAGAAGCGAAAACAGAACGGACTGACTTCAGTTCGCTTTTTTATTCTTGTCTTTTTTTTAAGTAAGAACAAGTGTGTGTGAAAGAAAGCATATTAAAAAAGTGCACTGCAGATTAAAAGGAGAACTACGTATCTGACATGCTAAAAAAGAATGTCAAATTATTCTAGC
>CM063498.1:24114160-24119160 GCA_032207245.1 Pardosa pseudoannulata | reverse complement strand
CACGAAAGTAATTTGTTTAATGTGCTATTTACCCTAAATTTATTTAAAACTTTATGTTGACTTTACAAAGTAAAAGACGCCTATTTTTAGAAATAAATTTAGAGTACACATAAGTGACTATTTTCTTAAATAAAAAATATATGGCCACTTAAGTTTATAGCTGTAATAGTTTGTAGCGCTGCACGAAGGTTGTAGTTCAATTTTTTCAATTTTAAAAATGACCTACCTTATTCCAGATATTTCTAGTACACCATAAAATTGAACAATGTATGATAAATTAGTTTGTAATATTCTTAAATTCGTAATTTGATCTAGTCAATAAGAAAAATTTACATTAAACTTTTCTGGTTGATTAAACACTTTGAAAAAAGTAATTTTTTAACTAACTTACAACCAATGCTAAAAAGTAACACATCAACATGCAAATAAAACTCAGGTAAAATTTCCGTTTTATTGTTTTAAGTAAAAAAAGAAAAATGATTAAATGCCAAGGGTAGAAGCTGTGGCAAGACCGTATAAAGAGACTTTTCCTGTTACGCATAAGATGGGGGGAGATAACCTGTCAACTTGACTAGCTGGCAAACAGTGAGTCACCGCCAACACGTGACACGTCAAGGATTAAGTGGAGGGCAACACCGGCGAAAATTAAAATTTCCGCCTTATAATTGAATACTGGAAAAAAAATAAGATTTTCTTTCCCCTTGACTGTCACTTATATGGATTTAAGGCTTAAGCTCCCTTTAGACAATTAAATGACTCTTAACGGCTTAGATAACGACCTGTTTTAATTCCCGATAAGAATTTACGTTTCCACGAAGTCTAGAATTTAACCCATTTAAATCACTTGCGTATAATTACACTCCCTCCCTTGAGTATCATGAAAGAGAAATTTAAATGAATTTTTGTACTGTGCACAAAGAGCCCGATTTCACAATGTGGTACTGAAGACACAGCATGAGTTTCGGTGCCTCCAAACTAAACCTTTATTTACATGAATGCACTCACAGCTTTCATTTTCCACTCTAAATAATAAAACTGATAGTAACAACAAAAGAAAGATATACTTTTCCACACGACTACCACCAGAGTAGAGGACACTATACTAATAGGGTAAAAAAAAAATAAAGATTTTTCCTTCTGTTGGTAGTGCTCCCAAAATTACGATGGTCAAGCCGTAGGCCTAATTCAGGCCCTATGTTTATCACTGATTAGATCCCTATAGACGAAATTGCGGCCATAAGGGTATCTATATACGAGGGTGAGTCAAATGGAAGTGAGTCAACCCCTCCTGCGCAAGAATATTTTGGTCCATTATGTGCAATGCACGCGCGTAGCACAGAAACGCTCTCATTTACGAAAATGATTCGAAAGTGTGAGGTTAAAGTTCTTTGAGGCGCTCATACACTGGATTGATGACGATAGCGTGACATAATGGACGCTCCAAAAGAGAACAGCGTGGTGTGGTCAGGTTTTTGAAAGCTAAAGTTTCCCAACAAGAAATTAGTCTCCGTATGACTGCCGTGTCAGGTGACCATTGCATCTCATTGGCCACTGTAAAGCGTTAAGCAAATGATTCAGAGAAGGACGTGAAAATTGCAAAGACTATCCAAGAGCTGGCCAAAGCCACCTTGAAATCTCCCGACACAATTACACAGGTTGATGAGCTAATTAGACAAGAACGAAGAATAAGCATCGATAAGCGACTTTCACATATTCGGGTAGCTGGAAAAACATCTCAAGTGTACCAGATTCCTGTCAGACGATGACGTGAAGGAGTCAGTTACAGACTATTTGAATCAGCAGCCCAAGGAGTTTTATGAGACAAAATTACGCAGCTCGTTTGTCAATGGGACAAATGTTTCAATGTTAATGGAGACTACTTTTAAGTAAAGAAGTTTGTCATATTTTCTCAATGGCTCACTTTCATTTGACTCGTCCTCATAGCTAAAGCGAAAGTCATTTTCTATCCATAATCCGTGTAAAGAAACTGCTGTATCAATCACTCCCATTTCGTTTCAAATGAAAATTATTTGTTAATAAATGTACAAATGTTCCTATTAATAAAATAATTGGCATTAATTGCAATTAAAGTTTACACTTAGAGTGCTCTGCAGTGCAATGAGTACGTTTATTTGTATATAGCGACATCTAGTCTTTGCATGAGTTTATTTATCGTTTAAAGAGTTTATGCCGATATTTTTTTCACGAGCACAGCGATATTTTTTTATTTTATTCTGTGGACAATAATTTTTAAAATGGATAAGTCATATGTATGTAAATGTGTATTAGGTGATGAAAATTGTTCGAGCTTTCTCAGTTTGCATTTACAATACTGAGAATATGTATAGTCAATTTAAACTGCAAACGATAATTGAAGTGAAATGTTGTCAGTTTTATATAAAAATAACATTAAAAATACAATATATAAAAACTCGTCCTGTTTTGACGAGTAACAACTAGTTTTTATTATTTATTTATTTATAGTCTTTATGATCAATTAAATGGATTTAGCTGGTTTTATACGTAATTTTGTAACACCTACCATAATGGGCTGGTTATCATCATAAGATGCTAGAATCCCGTTGTGCCGATTTCCTTCCTGGCAAAGAAACTAATACCTCCCTATATACTCATCCAACATGCAGGATAAATCTGTGTGTAGATGTTCCTTCGCTAAGAGGTTGTCAGATGGCAAAGAAATGCGGAATCTGCAGCAAATTTGGTCCCCCTGAGAAGGGTCAAAATTGAAGAAATTCTCCAGCGTGGTATCAGGAAAGCCTTACAACTGTCAGAGTAAGCAGACCGATGCGAATTATCAAACATTAACTATAAATAAACTATAAAGAATCCAGATTTCCATAATCCTCTTCAAATTGATCATAAAGGCACAGTTTTCATTAATCTCTTTTTCATAATTATAGTAAGATCTAATTGATTTATACACAGTTTAGTAAAAATAATGTAAATAAACTATAAAAAAAATATGTTAGACAGAGAATATATAACAAAATTTTTCCAATGTTATCACTGATCATAGATCATAACTAATGAGATAAAACCGTTTCCCTACTTTTTATGATAATGCAGCAAAATAACTGTTTATTAAAAACTGGCAGAATTATAAGAAAAATCCATAACAATTTTTTCACTATTATAAATAGCCAAGATTATCTTAGTGAATTGTTTATAACAGCATAATCTTTATAATAAAAGTGAGCTACAGTTACATTGTATTTTGCTTAGTAACTTTAAAAAATATAAAAAAAGATATATAATGTAGTCCAGTTTTTCTAAGAGTCTGACAGAATAACAATAAATAATTGAGAACAAAACAAATCACAAAACAAATTTCAGCCCTGAAAGAATTTTAACAGCTTGAAGTACCCTACCGGAAACTTCGAGATATTTCGGGAATGAAACATCAACACTAAAAGAGTCCTAAAAAAACATGAAAAAATAAAAACTAAAAGAGGACTAATTAATGCAAAAATAATTAATCACTTCTATTTTTTTTTAAACTTTCTCAGAAATTCTACGGGATTTTTGTCGAAAGACAAAATACATTAAACCAGTAAAAACCGCAATTTCATTCTGCATTAGACAAGACCAAACTGGCGACGAAAAATTTTCACGCTTTCACTACAAAAAAAATTCTAAGCAAAGCTGCAAAGAATCAGAAAACAATTTAAAAGACAAAGGGCAACAACAACAACAAAAAAAAATTCCTGACTGGCAAAACGCTTCACTTAAATTTCACGCGAATGAAACTTGATATATGCAGAGAAGTTCAGGGAAAGAAAAAAAATAGATAAGTCAGGGTAAAAATAAAGAAAACTAAAAGAGCAGTGACACATTCTAGGCAAAAACTAGACGTGCGCTCCTCTGGTTCCTTTCTATCCGAACCCGCTATTCAATTATAAAGTCATTAGCACCTCGGTCGAAGAGAGGAAAATTTTAAAAAGCATTTGGGGGAGGCTCTTAACACATACGGGAGGGGAAAGGAAGAGAAAGTTACAGTGAGTGGAAAGTCACTTCCTGAGCCGAGTTTTGTGCTGGAAAAGCACTCGTGACAAGGGGTGAAAAGCGAGTAAATGCTTCCTCCTTGTAAGTGACACTCAAACCCGACAGCTGGTGTTGTAGCATGGCATCACGCGGCCAGTAATCGGAAGTCCTTTTAGACGAGGGAAGGGGGCTTAATTTTTTCTTCTACAACTACTCCAGGAATGCATACCCTTAATTACCGGCATGGACTTGCGCGCGAGTGGGACACAGAAGTGTTAAAAATAAATACAGATGTTCTTGACGTGAGCTGTCAGTAAAGACAGCTATGTTTCGAAGAGGCTTAGGGGAGGTGTGTGGGAGGGATGTATGTTAATATCGAAACACGGCCATTAAAAGAATGTTTTCCTCCTCACTACTAACGAAAGAGTGGATAATTACGTAGAACCAGCGAGAAAAATTTCGTAATAGTTTTCCCTCTATAAAATTTCGGTGGAAATTCCATTGTTCTCGCGTTAGGTGAAGCACTTTTCAAGAGTTTGATGCAAGGCTTTTAAGTGTGGAGCATACCCACTTACCAACGGGACGGTCCGTTGTTATGGAAACTAATTTAAAAATCTAGAGTAATTTAAAATGCATATTTTTTCTCACTCGTTGGAGTATGAAACAATAGTTCTTTTATTCAACCCTACACTAGTCGTGTCTATTTTTAGAACCCTTTTGCTCGTGTACGTGTCGATTAGCTGTCGATAACAATCGCCCAGATTTTGAAGTTAATGTAAAAGAAGTTATTGCAATGAAGTTTCTAACGTTTATTTTGTTGTTGCTGCTTATGTCACTTGGTCTAACCTAGTACGATTGAGCCATACGCTATTCGTATTAAGGCAAGGGGGATGCGCCTTTCGTTTCGACGAGCACCTCAAGGGTGAAAGTACGACTTTAGCTCAAGTAGCTCCTCGTAATTTTGAAACAGGTACCAAGCAGAAGACCGATATGCTTGG
>CM063498.1:24066660-24109160 GCA_032207245.1 Pardosa pseudoannulata | reverse complement strand
TGTGCATTTTATTTTAAAATTAAGTTTGAATTGGTTGTCAGGATTTATATAATGGAAGAATAGATGTCATAACTACGTATAAAAATATCAGTTTGGTTTGATGTGCTATGGTTTACTTTTTACAACATTAGAGCTAATAAGACAGGAACCTACTGCTTGAAGATAATTCCGAACAGCTAGGAACATCCATGCCACATGGGATTTGAAGCATATATCTAATAATACTGATTAATTTGCTCTTCATAAAAGGACGAAATTCAAAATTGGCAAGACGATATTATTAACCAAACATTTGAATTTTGGAGACGGTCACTCACCAGGGTCATTTGATTTGAATTAATATCGATAAACGGCAAGAAGACATGATGTATTATAAAATACATTTCTAGGGCTCATGACTATTTGTTTATTACAAATGTGAGAATAAATAAAAGAGAAAAAGAAATCTAAATAGAAATTTAACTTTTTTAAAGTTTACGCAAAACAATCAAATATAGCACTTATTATTTTGCTATTGAATAAAATAGTGAAATTAAAAAACAACCAAGAGGTTATTATATCCCAAACAATTGAATATTGAAGACAGTCACTCAAGAGTGTCACTTTATTTGAATTAAAACTGATAAATGGCAAGAAGACATGATGTGTTATAAATTACATTTCTAGGGCTCATGATTATTTGTTGATTACAAATGTGAGAATAAATATGAGAAAGTAAGAAACCAAAATAAAAATTTAGCTTTAAGCATATGCAACATAATTAGTGTTATAAGAGATTTAATTATTTTGCTATTATACAAAAGAGTGAAATAAGCAAGATATAAGTTCTCCAAACAAATGAATTTTGAAAACCATCATTCAACACTGACTCTTTATTTGAATTAATACCGAGAAATGGTAAAATGACATGATGTGTTATAAAATACATTTCTAGGGCTCATAACTATTTGTATATTATAAATGTAAAAAATAGGCATGAGAAAATGGGAAATCAAAATAGACATTTAGCTTTTTCAAAGTTTACTCAAAACAATTAAATCTCTTATAACACTAATTATTTTGCTACTGCATAAAAGAGTAAAATAAGCAAGAGACAATAAGATATTCAAACAATAGAATGTTGAAGGAGATCACTCAAAAATATCTCTTTATTTGAATTAATACCGAAAAAGAGTAAAAAGACATGATCTGTTATAAAATACATTTCTAGAGTTCATGACTTTCTGTATACTATTATAAATATGAGAATAACCATAAGAAAGTAGGAAATCAAAATAGAAATTTAACTTTTTTAAAGTTTAAGAAAAATAATTAAGTCTCTTATAACACTAATTATTTAGCTACTATATGAAAAAGTGAAATTTAAAACAACAAAGAGGTTATTATATCCCAAACAATTGAATATTGAAGACGGTTACACAAGAGTGTCTCTTTATTTGAATTAATACCAAAAAATAGCAAGAAGGCATGAAGTGTTATAAAATACATTTCTAGGGCTCATGAGTATTTGTATATTATAAATAACAAAATAAACATGAGAAACTAGGAAATCAAAATAGAAACTTAGCTTTTTTTAAAAATTTAATCAAATTATTAAATAACTTATAACACTAATTATTTTACTATTGAACAAAAGAGGGAAATAAGCAAGAGATTATAAGTTCTCCAAATAGTTGAATTTTGATGACGATTAATCAATAGTGTTTCTTTATTTGAATTAATACAGAAAAATTTCAAGTACAGATGATGTGTTATAAAATACATTTCTAGGGCTCATGACTATTTGTATATTATAAATGTGAGAATAAACATGAGAAAGTAGGAAATCAAAATAGAAATTTAGCTTTTTAAAGTTTAAGCAAAATAATCAAATCTCTTATCACACTAATTATTTAGCTATTGCATAAAAGAGTGAAATAAGCAAGAGAATATAAGATTTACAAACAATGGAATTTTGAAGACGATCATTCAATAGTCTCTCTTCATTTGAATTAATATCCGAAAATGTCAAGTAGACATGATGTGCTATAAAAATACATTTCTAAGGTACATGACTATTTGTATATTATAAATGTGAAAATAAACATAAGAAACTAGGAAATCAAAATAGAAATTTAGCTTTTTTTATATTTAAACAAAATAATTAAATATATTATAACACTAATTATTTAGCTGTTGGATAAAAGAGTGAAATAAGCAAGAGAATATAAGATCTCCAAATCAATGAATTTTGAAGACGATCATTCAATAGTCTCTCTTCATTTGAATTAATATCCGAAAATGTCAAGTATATTATAAAATTGTCAAGATATGTTATAAAATACATTTCTAGGGCTCATGACTATTTGTATATTATAAATGTGAGAATAAACATGAGAAAGTAGGAAATCAAAATAGAAATTTAGCTTTTTAAAGTTCAAGCAAAATAATCAAATCTCTTATCACACTAATTATTTAGCTATTGCATAAAAGAGTGAAATAAGCAAGAGAATATAAGATCTCCAAATCAATGAATTTTGAAGACGATCATTCAATAGTCTCTCTTCATTTGAATTAATATCCGAAAATGTCAAGTAGACATGATGTGCTATAAAAATACATTTCTAAGGTACATGACTATTTGTATATTATAAATGTGAAAATAAACATAAGAAACTAGGAAATCAAAATAGAAATTTAGCTTTTTTTATATTTAAACAAAATAATTAAATATATTATAACACTAATTATTTAGCTGTTGGATAAAAGAGTGAAATAAGCAAGAGAATATAAGATCTCCAAATCAATGAATTTTGAAGACGATCATTCAATAGTCTCTCTTCATTTGAATTAATATCCGAAAATGTCAAGTATATTATAAAATTGTCAAGATATGTTATAAAATACATTTCTAGGGCTCATGACTATTTGTATATTATAAATGTGAGAATAAACATGAGAAAGTAGGAAATCAAAATAGAAATTTAGCTTTTTAAAGTTCAAGCAAAATAATCAAATCTCTTATCACACTAATTATTTAGCTATTGCATAAAAGAGTGAAATAAGCAAGAGAATATAAGAAATTCAAACAATTGAATTTTGAAGACGATCATTCAATAGTCTCTCTTCATTTGAATTAATATCCGAAAATGTCAAGTAGACATGATGTGCTATAAAAATACATTCTAAGGTACATGACTATTTGTATATTATAAATGTGAAAATAAACATAAGAAACTAGGAAATCAAAATAGAAATTTAGCTTTTTTTATATTTAAACAAAATAATTAAATATATTATAACACTAATTATTTAGCTGTTGGATAAAAGAGTGAAATAAGCAAGAGAATATAAGATCTCCAAATCAATGAATTTTGAAGACGATCATTCAACAGTCTCTCTTCATTTGAATTAATATCCGAAAATGTCAAGTATATTATAAAATTGTCAAGATATGTTATAAAATACATTTCTAGGGCTCATGACTATTTGTATATTATAAATGTGAGAATAAACATGAGAAAGTAGGAAATCAAAATAGAAATTTAGCTTTTTAAAGTTCAAGCAAAATAATCAAATCTCTTATCAGACTAATTATTTAGCTATTGCATAAAAAAGAGAATATAAGAAATTCAAACAATTGAATTTTGAAGACGTTCATTCAATAGTCTCTCTTCATTTGAATTAATATCGAAAAATGTCAAGTAGACATGATATGTTATAAAATACATTTATAGGGCTCATAATTATTTGTATATTATAAATGTAAAAAATAGGCATGACAAAATGGGAAATCAAAGAATAAATTTAGCTTTTTAAAATTTAAGCAAAATAATCAAATCTCTTACCACACTAATTATTTAGCTATTGCATAAAAGAGTAAAATAAGCAAAAGAATATAAGATCTTCAAACAATTGAATTTTGAAGACGAACATTCCATAGTCTCTCTTTATTTGAAATAATATCGAAAAATGTCAAGTAGACATGATATATTATTAAATACATTTCTAGGGCTCATGACTATTTGCATATTATAAATGGGAGAATAAAAACTAGGAAATCAAAATAGAAATTTAGCTTTTTTAAAGTTTAAGCTAAATTATTAAATCTCGTATAACACTAATTAATTTGCTATTGTATGAAAAAGTTTATGATATCCCAAAAATTGGATATTGAAGACGAATTGAATATTGTATATTATAAATGTAAAAATAAACATGAGAAAATGGGGAAAAGATTAAATTCAGCTTTTTTAATTTTAAGCGGAAGCATCAAATGTCTTATAACACTAATCATTTTCCTAATGCATAAAAGAGTGAAATTAAAATAAGCAAAATAATGTATTATATCCCCAAATAATTGAACTTTGAGGTGATTACTCAACGGTGTCTCTTTATTTGAATAAATATAGATAAGCTTTTGAAAGCTATTATATTTTTGTTTTCGAGGGCCTCTAGATGGAAACTTCTGTTCTAACAGTTGTCGAGGACTACCGTGAAGTAACATATCTGGCGTGGAGTAACTTCAGGTAAAAATTTGTCGAAAAGTTACTTAAATCTATTTTTATAACTTACATTAGGTGCCATACAATCACCGTAAAAAATGACACTTGTCAAAATAGGAACAATACATTTGTTATAAGAAGCGTGTCACATTTATTTCTTAACTAGTGTGCTTTTATGATCGTATAGTAATCTCGCTTGTAGTAATGACTATTAGAAACGTCAGCGAAACGATGCACGGCAAGTGATACATAAATTTATTAGCGATAATCATGCTGCTGCATGCATTATTGCCGTCATGCAAATGTGCTCTGATGCAAACTGCATCAATCGGGGGAACATACATGGAAGCAAATACACAGAGTATTAGATAGACTAGGCAGACACAGCAATCAAAATAGAAATACAAATAGATTTTTTAAAGTTTAAGCAAAATAAGTAAATATCTTATAACACAAATTATTTTGTATTTGCATAGAAAAATGAATTTAGAAAAAACAAGATATTATTATATTTCAAACATGGTATATATGTAATCCAGGAGTTATACAATTGCTGGACAAGGTGAAGCCTTATGAGCTTAGCAGTAATAAAAATGCAGTTGGCCCTCATTGAAGAGAACGGCACAAGTCTAATTAAAACTTTAGAGCTACTAAAAATGGACATCTTTACTAGTAAACGACAGACAAGAGAAAGACACAAAATTTCGCCTGCTTGAACAGAGGTGCACCCAAGAGCGAAGACAGGAAGAATTTTCCAAAGAAACAAGAAACTTAGTCAGTGAATTAAACTGTTAAGATCAGAAAAAACGCGGAGCCATTTGCCGGCGACAGCTGGAAAACGTGTTGAATAGACAGAAAATTTGCATCTATAGGACAGAAATCTCTCGGAAATGTATCGAAAGAATTTTGAGTAGAGGACACTCCTTTGATAAAGACATTTAGAGGTTGGGAAAAAGATTTTAAGGAATTAGAATGGGAGAGAGGAATATTTTAAGGAAATATTAAAGTTAAATAATTTTGATATATTACACACACACACACACATACATATATATATATATATATATATATATATATTATAACACAAATTATTTTTCTCTTTCATAAAAAATGAATTTAAAAAGTGCAAGAGATTATTATAATTTATACATGATTTTTACATGAATTTTACATTTATTAACATGAGCAGCTTTACTTTTACAAGAGTTACATCAACTGAAATCATGCTATTATAAAATTTCGCTTTACAGTAGGTGTATACATACAGTATATATATATATATATATATATATATATATATATATATATATTTAAATAAATCCGTTATCACGAAATTCTTTTTTTATAAATGACATCTTGTGATATTTCAAATAAAATCAGCTCATTACTAAGAAGATTTAGTCTGATTTGGAGTGCTACGATCAACATTTTTGCAACACAAGGGCTAAAGAGACCGGGCCCTACTGCCTAGAGCCGATTCTGTAGTGTTACGAACATCCCTGCCACAATGGGATTCGAACCCACGAACCCCGGAACCGAAGATCAGCATCATAATCATTCGGTCATCGTTTGAACATTGCCAAGGAGGAAAGAATCTTAATAATTTTAAAAGTTATATTAATTGTTTATTATTTCAGAAGACGCATGCTTAAAAATGTTCTGTGCATATCCTTATTACACAAAATGGAGTAAAATTTTTTCATAAGAAGCCTTTTTGGTCTAGTATTAAAACTTAATAGTTACCTTGAGAGTTCACTGGAATTGTACTTAGAAATAATAATAGTTAAGTTAAACCCCGTACAAAATATTACATTAAAATTAAATACTAAATTTTCAAGCGAATTTCGACAATCTAAACGTCTACTGTAGTTTTGTATTTTGTTTACTTTCAGGAGGCGATTAAAACTTATATTTAAGATATTCATCTCCTATATAATAATAGCCTAAGTTCGTAAGTCTGTCCTCGAATTTAAGAAGCGGTTGGACCTTTAATGGATAAAGGCACCCACATTGGATTATTGATGAGTTACGGTTAGCAAAGTGAGTAAAGTTTAACTTCTCCTATTGATAATATTATAAAATAAATTAGTATAAATATGCACAGCAAAAATTACTGTCGTCTTTAAAACGTTCAAAATCCACCCCTTCAAAAACAACATCCTTTTCTTGCATTATGACGTCATTCCTTTAACCATCTCATTTCACTATTTCTTATTTTAAATTATTTAAATAGCGTCTGCATAATTTTTAAATTTAATCATCGATTATTTTTGTTTGAATGAAAATTTTATCCCCGGTATTATCAACAAATTCTATCTACCTTCAGAGTGTAGTGGAAATGATAGTTTTATTCCTTTACTTCCATTAATTACCGTGGGAAAAAAAAAACAGAACTCAACGATAATTTCGACGTAGCTAAGGAAACTTTGAATTATCTTTCTAAATGAATTCAGGGTGATCCTAAACTGCATTCACAGTATCTGGAGACTTCGGAGTATGAAGATAAACAAATCATTGAGAGTGTACCAGATAATTACCAGCCAAAAAAACAAACCATTTTTTTACCTGTCTCATAGAGTAGTTTGCAATTCTGGAAAATTAAAATTTTACTGATACTCGTCATATGACGAGTCATATGCTAGTTAATATATATTCAGCAGAAGTAAATGAATTAAAAAAGCGTTGCTTTATATACACTTGTTTAATATAATATCCCTTTTTACTCCCTTAAACAGAGAGTTTCCCGCAGTGCAATATCCGAAATGAACGCCAAATTATGAAACAATTCCTACACTTATTATTCAAAGGACTTTCCTCCAGGCATATTCGCCAATAAATCAGTGAATGTGGGTAGATACGGTATGCGTTAGCTTATTATCTACAGCAAACACCGACACCCACACTTGGCTTTATTTCAGTGCTCTGTCGTGGAAGATAAAGCACTCAGTGCTGGCGAAGAATACTTTTTTTGCGTGAGAGTGAATTATTTCTAATACCATGCTCACATAACCAGCAAATTGTTACACGTGGCTATTTTATAATTATTTTGCGCGATGCGATTGTGGGTGTGGGTTTTGTCATCAATAATATCCCTTCGCTGGTTACTAAAATCACTGAGATGAATAAAAAACATAACTTTTACTAGCATATAACCCATCATATGACGGGATAAGTAAAATTTTTAATTTTCCAGAAATGTAAAGTACCCTATGAGGCAGGTAAAAAAATGGTTTGTTTTTTGGCTGAGAATTATCTCGTACACGCTCAATAATTTGTTTATCTTTACTGACCGCATGTTAGTTGCCAACTTTAATTTATCTTGTAATATTACGTGACAGGATGTACAGCAGAGGATTTTAATATTGATAGTGATTATTTGGCGGTATATATGAATGATGTCCATAATTTAGCGAATCGATTGCAAACCGTGTGGTTATGTATAAAAAACAAACACACAAACGAACAAACTTCTTAATTTTCAAAGACACAAAACTTAAACGCTAGATATTTATTAGTCCGTGAAATCAACTCCTAGACATTTATGAAAAGAATTTGTTGTTAATACCGGTGATAAAATTTTCATTGCAACAGAAAATAACCTATGACTCAATTTAAAATTATCACATATGTACCTAATCTATTATTTAAGCCAAATATAAAAGAAAATTATTTACGTCATATCTAAGTTCAGTGATAAAACGCATGAAAATAATGCAGACGATATTTAAATAATTTAAAATAAGAAATGATTAAATGAGATGCTTAAAAGAATGACGTGATAATACTAGAAAAAATGTTATTTTCATCTACTTATAATGTGATAAATTAATGAATTTAATCGACTGCTCTTAACTGGGTGAAATAGGGCTTAAAATAATGGCATTAAACGATCGAAAAATAGAGAAGGGGTGAATTTTGAACCCGCTTTTTCCAAACCCTAATTCATCAAGAGTCCAAAATACTTGCCTGTATCCATTCCAGGTCCAACCTCTTCATAACTTCGAGGACAGACGGATAGATAACTTAGGCTGTTATTATATAGGGGATACACTGATACAATTATTACTAACCTGAGATTAAACATTTAACTGGTTCTTCGAAGGTGCTGAAAGACAGCGGGCTTCATTTTTTTAGGCTAACATTTATCCATAATTAGTTTTCTATGACACAAAAGACAACAATGACATTTCATTTAAGTTCGATTAGTGATTTCGTGTGTTTAATTTTTTTATGTAATACATAATATTCGTATTCTATTTGAGTTGGGTGCAAAGCTGCAAATATCGTAAAACCTCGATTATCCGAAATAATTGGGACCGAACTTAATTCGTATAATCAAGAATTCATCAATAATCACCTAGTTTAATATGTAGTATCGTCATTGCTACAATAACATTCGATTGTTCTGAGACTCGGCAGTATGACCTTCGAAATTTTGAAATGGGGTGTGTTTTTGTATAGAACAGGGATGTTTAAAAGTGGGGAAGAGTACACTCATACCGAGAGTTGTGCTTGTGTCTAAAAAAGGGAATTCCAATATATTTATCTGCACTCGTAGTTTGGAAAGGACTGTTTGCATACAAAAGGAAAGTGGGGAAAAAGATAACTTTAAAAATGTATGAAAATTTTGCATGGTAGTAGAAAGTGAAAAAAATTGAAGAAGAAACTGATTTCGGTTAACGGAGAGTTTCGGTTAATCGAAGTTCGGATAATCGAGGTTCTAATGTATCTCGAAGCTTAATCCTTATTTCATGCAAAAAAAAAGTACGTGAAAGCTTGAAATTTCGTATGCGTGTACATGTATATATGTAATGGATGTTTTTTATTTATTCCGATACAAACTTAGAGTTATACCCTCGTTGGGTTTGAAAAACAGGCATTAGACCATGAAAGAAAACAGCTAAAGTTAAAATAAAAATGATGAGATTATTCAAACAATCTATCTTTGACTCACTGCAGTCCAAATTTTGTATATTCGCTTATATAAAGCCATGAGGTCACAATGGAGCTAGATAATCGGAGGAATTAAGAGCAGTAGCAGTCTTGAAACCTTGGACGCCACTGTTGCATCCCCTGTGTGTGCGTGTGTGTGTGGTTAAAAATGGGAGTTATAATTAAAAATAGTTGGAACTCATTAACGATAACGTATAAGGAGAAATACACACATTCGAGCGGAACTACACAGAATAAAGAAGCTGACGCGGAAGTAGACAATAGGAATTTGTTTAAGTAGCAACGCCAAAAAAGGACAGTTCTGGGCGGAACTTGGGCTGGTAAAACCCTCCACGCTGGTCGTACCAAAAAGAACAAAGGACATCTAAGGGGCGTAGCCATAGAATAATTACAATAAAGAAGTTTTATACAATAACTAATATGTGTCTTCCATGTCTTAATCACTTGGACGAAACCTCCCCCCTCTCTCTTTCTGTCACACACATATATACAGAGAGAGAGAGAGAGAGGCAGTGAGATATAATGTCCCTTCATTCAACAATTCGAAGCTGACAAATGACAATCATGGTATATGTCAAATCAACCAAAACAGTCACAATTGAAGCCTATACACAATAGGTTTACAGAATTTAGTTGTTTAGAATCTAAAGCAAACCACTCTCTTTTCATCAGATTAAAAAGGATAAAGCCGAGTAAAGTTAGGAATAAAAGTTAATTGTATATTTCCATTAGAATTAGATTTCTTTGTTATACTATCACACACATATCAATTTCCCTCCAGCCTCTCTAATTCAACTGCGGGGAAGAGAAACTAACCCCAAAGCCCAGTTTTAAATTTAATGCCAACACCACTCTAAAGCCTTATGAAATAAACTCGAAATACCTTAAATGGCGAGTTAATTGAATCTCCGCCACGTTTGACAACATCATAATGAAGGTACGCCCGTAGATTATAATTGGCGGAGGAACTCTCTGAAATTGCGTTTGGCGAAGCCCTCACTCAATAAGGAGTAACTAGCATATTAATAGAGGAAAGGGTAGACTTTTCAAGGAAGAAAAAATATGCATACAAACTTTGCCAACCCTTATGTCAATATTTATTCGGTTTCACAATGTAAGGGAACTTGAATCTATTGGCGGATAAAATGTTTGGGTGAAACTTTGAGGACTTATTAGGACTTGCAGTTAAAACAGATATAAATTAATTCGCATAGGCATTAAATTTGGTTACTTTCAATGCCCTGAAGTTCTCAACAAATACTCTTACTGAAAAATGTCATATATCTGATAATACATACACATCTAATTACATATTCGTCAATGAAATTCTGTATACAACGAATGTTTTGATGAAATTTGTCAGTAGAACTTACAATAGAATAATAATATATTCTGATAATATACACATGCCTTATATAATAATAGCCTAAGGTATCTGTCCGTCTGTCTTCGAATTTATGGAGCGGTTGAACCTGGAATGGATAGAGACATCCATATTGGATTCTTGATGAATTAGGGTTAGCAAAATTCAAAGCGAGTTCAAAACCGTTCAAAATCCACCCCTTCCCCCCTTTTCAACAGTTTAATGCCATTATTTCAAGCCCTATTTACCCAGGTTAAGAGCAGGCGATGTTTAAATTCATCTCATTATCACATTATAATTAGATGAAAATAACATTTTTTCTAGCATTATGACGTCATTTCTTTAACCATCTCATTTAATCATTTCTTATTTAAAATTATTTAATATCGTCTGCATTACTTTCATACGTTTTATTAGAAGTTAGATATGGCGTAAATAATTTTCTTTTATATTTGGCTTAAATAATAGACTAGGTACATATGTGATAATTTTAAATTTAATCATCGATTATTTTTTTTTGTTTACAATGAAAATTTTATCACCGGCATTAACAACAAATTCTTTTCATAAAAGTCTAGGAGTCTACTTCACAGACTAATAAATATTTAGCGTTTAAGTTATATGTCTTTGAAAATTAAGAAGTTTGTTCGTTTGTGTGTTTGTTTTTTATACATAACTACACGGTCTACAATCGATTCGCTAAATTTTGGACATCATACATATATACCGTCAAATAATCACTGTCAATCTTAAAATCTCTGCTGTCTATCCTATCCCGCAATATGATAAGATAAATTAAAGTTGGCAACTAGCATGCTGTCAGTAAAGATAAACAAGTTATTGAGATTTACTAAATAATTCTCAGCCAAAAGACAAACTATTTTTTACCTGCCTCATAGGGTACTTTCTGAAAAATTAAAAATTTTAATGATCCCGTCATACGAAAGGCTATATGCTAGTATCTAAAATAAAAAGTAATTTGTTACAACATATAATTACTACAGATTATAAAGCAGTTCCTGTATCATGAAACAAGTTTATTTTAAAATCAATTTCTTTCTTATCAATTTAGTAAATATCTCATTAAGTTGGAGAAATTATTTTTTGTTAAAACTATGTGTATTTAATTACATGACTTTAATCTCAAGTATTATTTTCAGGAAAAATTCAAACTTTAAATAAGATTGTGTCAGACACATAACTTAAATAGCCCACAATCTATTCATGACGATATAGAAACATTTAAAAATATCTTTCGAAAATTCATAGCAGAGACAAATGTAAAACATTATTTTTCGAATCGGTACAAACAAATAATCAGAGAGCTGAGTTGAGTAGTATGAAGTTTGAAAGCACTGAATTCTACTGGGACATATTGTGCCAACCGGGTTATTAATCAGAGAACTGAAATCCACAAACAATAGGACTTCAGAATTGGGTAGCGTAGGATATGAAGCAAATTGCTCTTTGTTTTCCTCAGATTGAAAAGGACTGGACGCAAAAATTGAGAATAAAAGAAAAATGTATGTTTCCATTGAAATTTGATTTTTCTCTTTCACCCATACTCTCATATCTATTTCACTTCAACTGCTCTAGTTGAATTGCATAGAAGAAACTAACCGAAAAGTTCAGTTTTGTATTTAATTCAAAACCGCACTATAAAGTCATACTTCATAAAGTTTTAGAATGGTGTTCGAAAGACCTTAAATGCCGAACTAATTGAATCTCTGTTTCACAACATCATAATAAAGATACCAGTAGATTTTAATTGTTGGAGGAACTCTGAAATTTTATTTCTCGAAGCCTTCATTTAATATTTAATAACCATCATACTACTACAGGAAGAGGTCGACTTTTCAAAGAAGAAAAATACACTCATCTTAATTTTGGTAACCCTTATGTTTATATTTGGTCGGTTAAACTTTGGTTTGGAGAACTACGGTCTTCTTTTATGTTACAGGTACGCTAATAAGGTCAAGACAAATTTTTTAAAGTCGATTCTGAATTTAATTCCTGTCAGTAAATTCCACATATCTACGGAAATCCAGGCCAGGAGTGAAATCGAGCCCATGAACATAGGTACCGAAAAGCAACGTTCTCCTTATTCAGTCATCGATTGGTCCCTTGACAAAGAAACTTTGATTCTATTGCGGGATAAAATATTTGCATGAAACTTTGAACATTTATAACTCTACGTTGGGAAAAAAATTCGCATAGGTATTAAAAATATCAGGGGTGATCCTAACAGAGGCGCAAGAGAACACACCACGTGAGCAGCCAAATAATTAACAACCTACGAATTACCAAGTAAAATTTATAAACACGTTGACAGTCATGGATATCACCGGTGACGCAGCAAATAATAAAAATATATAATTATGTTAAATATGGATACTGATAAATTTTTCAATAAAACCATTGTTATTATAAGGTTTGAAGAAATTAATGCAATATAGAACATACAAAAGTAGTTTTATTAGTACATGAAAATATATACATTTTATCAGAGCATATTGCGATGCATCAGATTGAACCTTTCAATCAAAGAAAAGGTGAATGAACTCAATCGGAATAATATGTCACCACTTTTTTAGTCAAATTGTTTGCTCTAGTTCTTCCTAGCTGCTTTGAATGCTAACGAATGAGAAATCACTTAGCAATCGAATCACAATTATTTGAAAACAAATGGACAATCGTAACAATTGCCTAACGCGCCGTGGGAGTCACTGGTGACCCCCAACACGAAAACTACTTCAAGCAAGATTTTATAACTCATTTTATCTGTTGCAAATAATATTTCAGCATATGCATTGATTAATGAAAAGTTCACGTCGGCACCTTGGGCAAACCATCGAAAATGAATCTGGAAGCCAACGTGCTATAGAAGGTGGACAAAATCAATTGCAAATACGAAAACAAATTAAAATTATTTTCAAGAACACAATTCCTATGTAAAATACGATTGTATCCAATCCATGTCATAAATAATCTACACTCTATTCCTGTCTCTACAGGACTATCTCAAAGCAATTTTCAAAATTTTAAGAGTCTAGTACCGATCCTATATCGCCGTTCCTATACGTGCAAATTAAAACTGGCCATCTTTTTTTACAAAACTTAGGCTTGGTTATACTTAGTTGAATACCATTTCTCCGCCCTTAAGTTTGGCCGCTCACATGCTGAGTACCATCTTCTTCCCGCTAAGACCGACCTTTCAAGGGACAAAAGTGAAAAGCATAATACATGTCGAATCAAACAAAGAAGACACACCACTGAAATCCGTACACAATAGAGCCTCAGATTTTGGTAGCATAGAACCCAAAGCAAATTACTCCCTCTCGCTCTCTTTTCATCAGATTAAAAAGGATTAGGCCGAGTAAAATTACGGATAAAAGTGAATTGTTTGTTGCCATTAGAATTGAATTTCTCTGTTATCCTGACGCACACATATCAATTTCCCCTCAGACGCTCTAATTCAACTGCGGGGAAGAGAAACTAACCCCAAAGCCCAGTTTTAAATTTAATGCCAACGCCACTCTAAAGCCTTATGAAATAAACTCGAAATACCTTAAATGGTGAGCTAATTGAATCTCCGCCACGTTTGACAACATCATAATGAAGGTACGCCCGTAGATTATAATTGGCGGAGGAACTCTCTGAAATTGCATTTGGCGAAGCCCTCACTCAATAAGGAGTAACTAGCATATTAATAGAGGAAAGGGTAGACTTTTCAAGGAAGAAAAATTATACTCATCCAAACTTCGGTTACCTCAATGTCAATATTTATTTAGTTTCTCATTGTAAGTGAACTTGCATATATTGGTGGATAAAATATTTGGATGAAACTTTGGAAACTTATGTATTGGTAATGAAAAATAGCAGTTCACATAGATATTATTTAATTTCAGTTCTCTGAAGTATTCAATCAAATGAATACTGTTATTAAAAATTGTTATATAGCAAAGAACAAGTCAAAAATATATAATATACATTTTTTTAAACTAAATTATGTAGTTTCTATATTTCACTATTATAGATTAATAGCTGAATTGCCATAATATTATCTTTTTACCCATACAGAAAATAAATATCACTCATTTTCTATAATTATATAAACACATAACATGTAATTACATGTATCTATACCAGTAATAATTAAAAAGCAAAGATAAAAGTTTATATATGATCTAATATAAAATACAAAGTTTGCAATAGTTTTAAAATATCACTCATTTACTCTGAAAATTGTTTTTAAATATCACTTTAATTTTTCTGCTGTACAATTTTAGAAATTTATACCGACTGATGCTAATATAATTCATAAAAGTGGTACAAAATATAATGTAATGTGGACTAAAATCAAAATGAATTATGCATTAGATTTCACTGCACTATTTTAGTTTTATATGTATTCGTTCAAGGAAAGAATATTTCCATACAACCAGGAGCGAATCATTTTTATTATTATCTCAAGAACGTTCATTAATTTATCAGTGATATTATTTTTCCAATTTTTATAATACTTAAGTGTTTTAGTTAGAATTATAGTAAAGAATTTAATTCACACAATAGTAAAATTCTTGGAAGTGTACCTACAGAGGTTATTATAATAAGGTATTAAACATATTTCCATATGTAACAGATTCCCATGCGCTCGATATAACAAATGCCATATATTTTACAGTAATTTAGTTTAAAATTTTTAATATCATCTTCATATCGTACATTTTATTAATAGCAAACCTAAATCTGAATTTTATTTTTATACGATATTTTATAACGATAAACTATCGTTAACGAAAATTTTGATATAACTTATTCCTTTCTCGATTTTTTTTTCTATCTAAGCTTCTAATTCAGCGTTTTTGGCGTTATTTAAAAGAAAAAAAATTTGCTTGTAAAACTTGTAAGCTTTAGAATCTACTGTATAGTGTGAAACGTATTAGAAATTAGGAAATGAAAATCCAATTATATAAGTTTTATACTGAATTTATATTACAAAACATTAAAGCTTTTATACCATAAATATTCATTTTCGCTCTGAAAATCAGGGCAATGTTATAATTCCTAAATGCATTCTTTTTTAAAATATAATAGTATATCTAATGTATTTATAAACTAAAATGTTTTATTTTACCTCTTAGATAATAGTTGATATTTTTTTAGATCAAAATAATTGATTTTTTCTTATTACAGTAGATGAATTTACTGAAATAAATTAAGTTCCTTTATAAATGAAAATTTAGTTTAGGGCATTATTAATTAAATAAGAATATTTTAATCTCACAAGCAAAATTTTATGAAATAAATTAGAAGAAATAACATTAGGAAATTTAATTGCATGTATACTGAATTCAGTCAATATTATGAAACTTAATACTATGAATAAATTGTAATATTAACTTAATACTGAATTATTAATGTGATCGGTACTTTAAAATATTTTTATTACGTAACGTAAACCTAACACCATTGTCTTGTCTAATTGTAAGATAAGATTATACTCGACAATATTGGTAATTACGTTATTTAAAGTTTCGAAATAAAATATTCTTTGTAAAATAATTACCAAAATTATATTAAATAGTCTGTTAATATGATTTATTCAGTCATTAAGCTTAGTTTAACAATTAATTTTTGAACAAACACCAAATGGTTTGTTCAATAGTGAAACTAATTTTGCCCAGTTTTTTTATGGCTTGTATCTTACCTGGTTTTCTTTAACCTATTCATAGGTGATTTGTTCATCTGAAAATTTTGATTTACACATTCCCTAGAATACTGTTCAAGTTTTTATGCAATTCTCAGTTAATATAAAAATCATCCGAGTTAATAAAGGACAGAAAATCCAACGTTTCATTTCAAAGATTTAAGGAAATATGAAACTGATAACAGATGATTTCTTCAATGATTGAACTGTGTTTAACGATCAATATTTGAACAAAACCCAAATGATTTGTTGTTCACTAGAGAAAGCAATTTTGCCTCGTCATTTTATGCCTTGTATCTTACCTAGTTCACTTCACTTACTGTTAGGTGAATCTTTCAGCTGTCAATTTTGCTTTACATAGTACCCAGAATAATGTTCAGATTTATATACGAATGTCAGTTGATTTATATAAATCACCTCACTTTATAAATCATAGAAAATCTAAACGTTTCACTCCAAAGATTTAAGGAAATATGAACGCTGGTGACAAAGATGGTTTATTCAGTCATTGTGCTTAGTTTAATGATTAGTTTTTGAACAAAACCCAAATGATTTGTTCACCAGGGAAATTAATTTTGTTAAGCCATTTTATGCCTTGTATCTTACTTAGCTCATTTCCACTTACTCTTAGGTGAATCGTTCAGCTGTCAATTTCGCTTTACACAGTACACAGAATAATATTCAGATATCTATACGAACTTCGGTTGATTTATATAAATCACCTCAGTTGATAAATCATAGAAAATCCAAACGTTTCACTAGAAAGATTTAAGGAAATATGAATGTTGATAACACAGATATACGATGACCAAATTTCATAAAATCATTCAATAATGAAGAATCATGAGGCTGTCTGTGTGTAACAAATAAATGGAGAATACATATGAGCGAATGTTAATACATAAATCTGTGCTCTCTATAGATATCAGATATGCAGTTAAGCAGAGGAAACTGCTACGGTAACTCCGTTTTGAATACATATAGAATTCAGAACTGCGGTAATTGCATTGCAACTCCCCTTGCATAAAAGGTCCCATCGTATATACGCGAAGCACGACAAATTTATCGACGAAATGGAAGCTCTAGAATGTGCTATTGGGTTGAGAGTTATTTAAAATATATTCACTGAAATATATGTAATACCTACTGAAGGAATGATGTAAAAACATAGAAGAAAATAATTTAGGAAATGTGTAAACCCATAAAATATTTGTCTATTTCTCAATCTTTTAACAAAATGTCTAAAAATAGATATTTTCTATGGACTATAGAACCTTATACTTAAAGTGGTTCTAATTTCCAAGATTATTTCAGAAATTAAATTTATGGATCTAAAAAGAACCCAATTTTCAACGAAAAATTGCATCTGCTTTTGAAATGTCTGCCTCGACTGTGAATGGAACTAAAACCTTAGTTTTATGACAAATTCCACTGATAGTATGAAGATTCGTAGACGTTTGTTATGGTAAGCTTTAAGAACTGGATACTGGGAACTACTTTTTAAAAGCCTATTCCATTTAACATGATAAGTTTGTGTGTAGGAATTGGTTGATACTTTTGAACTAGAGGGTTTAGTCCAAAGACTTCAGGTTAACACTCTTTCTGATGAACCATTCAGATGATACTGGTACTATCAGCTTTCATGTAGTAATAATGTAGACTATGGTACATCAAACTCTTTTAAGGTATCTAGAAGAGGACTGATTTTGATATCTTTACAAAAATCCTTTATCTGGTGAAAAGTGGAAATTTTCTTGAAGCCAAGTCAAAAGAAAATTTTAACGAAGTCTTTACATGATTAATACTCATATCACGGAAAAATAAACCTAAGAAGAATTGGAAAATTTCACCAGGACTAAGCCAGCAGATAAATTTCAAAATCAACGGCAAAATAACGAAACTGATATAAAGTGTATAACACCTTTGAAATGTTTAGGTTAAATTTACTAATATAACCCCCCCCCCCCGAGGTATTACTGTTTCTGGACTACTAAAGGACCTCTTTAGTAGAGTCAAAAATGATTGGTGGACTAAAAAATTTTTAAAAAAATCTTCTCGGCGCAACAGCTTTTAGGGGACCAGGTCCTATGGTACCAATATCCATTTCCGAGACCAAGGACCCTGGAGTGCTAAATATACATATTCCAGCTAGGTCGTCAACCTTAGGCGGAAACCCCAGTGTTTATTCCCAATCATGCTTGGTCCTCAGTTTGTCTAACCCCACTGAAGGGACGAAAAGCTGAGTCAACCTTGCGTAGTTAAGAGATTTCGCTATCATACTGACCACCAAAATAACGAAACTGATATAAAGTGTATACACCTTTCATATTATTAGGCCATATTCACTGATATAGCCCCCAAAATTTCTGCTGTTTTAAGATTTCTAAAGGACCTATTTTGCATGGCTACCAAACACAATTTATGAACAACTAAAAGCTTAAAAATAGGAATAGGGGTAAATTAAAATCGAAATCAAAGTTCAAATTAGTAGTTATGCGATGTGGTTATTAGATTGAGTATTTAAAAGGACGATATTATTAGTATAATCAACAGCTTTGATGCAATGAAATCTCTTTAAAATGAATAAACACCTTTTGCGAATAACAAAACATGAGCCACGTTAAACCATAGATTAACTTCTTGCTTAGAAGAGACTGTGAGATCATTGAATAAAAAAAGCTTAATATTCCCTGATAAATGATTTTTGAAAACTTTTGGCAGTTCATCTAATGCCTTTTTGGATGAGTGCAAGGTACTTATGCTCCGTGTACAAGTTTTCTTCGCTTACTCCACAACAAATTTCAATTATAAATCCATTACTTAGTTTTCAATTCGCTCAGGACAGGGAAAGAAGGGGGTGTATACCAGAAGGGGTAGGGAAGTGAGACAGGGAGCAGAATCACTTAAGTGCTTAGGAGAGAATGCATGCTTGGGGTAGGAGAAGAGAGTCTTGATCACGTGGGAACCCCCGCCAAACGACTAAATGGCCCAGCTCTTGTAAGTGACAATCTCATTAGTCAGTTCACGGGGATGCTCCTAACTGTAACCGGTACAGATGCAGGCAAACAAGAATTAATATGAAAAAAAAATTAAGAAATTTTCTTTAAACGGGATAAGGTACTAATCGTGTTGTCCATTATCCCAGACAGAAGTTTAGACTTTATAGCTAAATATACTAGTTTCGTTCTTTGGAACTATAAAACTCGAAGTTGCATAAAATATTTTACCTTTAATATCTCCAAAACAGCTTGTTTACAGGATATTTCTTACTGTAGACAGGTTTAAAGCTGACCGGATTTAAGCCGATTGTGCGAAATTCCGGTCAAAACGGAGAATAAAAAAAATGTAAAGTAAACATTTATTACATGTGTCGAATTATGTATTCGTCTTCTAAATTTCAAGTTGAGAGACTTTCGGTGTCTATTAAAAAGTAAAATTTTCTAATAGACACTATTTTTTGTGTAAAACGCTAAGCTCTGTTTCATTTATGACTGTCCAGGACAATAAACTACACTAAAAACTCTCTCACCATTTCAAATAAATTTTTTCAAACTCCACGTACCGCAAATTTGTTTAACATTGATACAATAGCAATATTGCAGAACAATGGTTGAATGATTTAGGCGCTGATCTTTGGTACCTCAGTTTGTGTGCTCAAATCCCACTCAGTCATTGATATTTGTAGCCACTCAGAATCGGTTTTAAGCAGTAGGTTCCGCTCTCATTAGCCATCGTGTTTCAAAAATGTAGACCGTAGATCTCTAAACCAAAGTATAACAACTTAGCTTACTTTTGTTTAAATTCATTGTTATCCACTCCAGTATCAAAATAATACTAATTTATAAATAATTACGAATTATGCCAAATTAAACACAGAGGAAGTATTATAAGTCTACAATGTAAAGCTCGATAGAGACATTTTACACATTGCTAATACCTCTATAATGGTAATAATAGAAATAACTTACTGATGCTGGTTACAGTCAGATAAGCAACTTACCTGAAAAGAAATGGAAAATGAAATTAAGATATATATATATATATATATATATATATATATATATATATATATATATATATATATAATACATAACATAAAATAATAACACTATAGTAGTAATAATAATTCGTGAAAACACCTTATACAAGAAAGACCAATTTAATTCCCTCATATCACACCAGTAATAAATTTATCAAATTCTCCATTCCCATACCTATTCATTTGCGAAGTATTTTCGAACACATGAGTGACGTGTAAGTCAAACGTGAAAGGGATAGAATGCATATACGGAATCAGTAACTTTCGACCAGCCCTTCATTTGAAACCTATTTGATACCTGACATCTTATATACTGATGAGCTTATTTAAAATGACAGCGCAGTGTTGACACGTTAAAGGCGACGGTAATGGAAATCGCCTGTACCACTGCCTCTAACGAAACACGACTAGTTATATGGGGATGGCCGCGAGATGGAAAGACAAATCTCGGCCGAATTTCGGATTTCAATCAGCACTGTTTGTGAGGCGACAAGAACTGGATTCAAGCCGTCCTCTTGTTTAATTGATCGTTTACTAGCTATGCAAATCACAGAAATGTATCGTTACATATGCACATATATGCATATAAAATATACTATCCATATATATATACTAGTATTTCTGCCTAACTAGTGTAAGAATAAATACATACAATAGTGTACATACACAGTGGATATATAGTATCTACATAGTATACATGATAACATGTATATAAACACACACATGTAAATATATACATATATATATGTGTATACACACACACACATATATATATATGTGTGTGTGTGTATATGTGTGTGTGCACTTATGTGTATATGTGTGTTTGATATAAGGAATTTACAACCAGACATCAATAAGTTCATTTTTTTCTATTACAAAATGAAATACTTTACTAGGATTAATAATTTACTGCATAACTAGTATACGTGTAGGAATAAATACATACAAAATGTACATACAAAGATATAGTAGATATGTACAAATGTATATATAAACACACACATATGTGTGTGTATGTATGCACATATGTGCATGTGTGACATAAGGGGTTTACAACCAGAGAGAACTAAGTCCAAGTGTTTTTTCTTATAAAATCTAATAGTTTACTTGTGGCAATATAATATGCCTTCTTATGTACATATTGAAAAAAATACCCTAGTTATTTAACATTTTGTAATTCAAATTTTCAGAAATTATTAAGACTCAGATACTTTATGACTCAAGTTCTCTACATTATTTTAAATTAACTTTGTCCACTTTGGTTACAAACAATCATATGCTTGTGTTTCTAAACTGCAGAGTAGAAAAGATTAAAGTTATTTCATGATTCTTTATTTGGATATAATTTATATATATATATATATATATATATATATATATATATATATATATATATATATATATATATATATATATACATGTGTGTGTGCCAGATTTGGAATTTTAAAAGTAGAACTTTAAGTATTTATTAATAAAAAGAGAGAGTACTCTATCTGAATATTAAGAATATGGGAGTAAAACTACACAATTTAAGAGCAGCGCACACCAAGTTCCAGGAGATAATAGGAAAATATTGTGTGTTGGAGACCTACCGTTGGGCAAAGTTTTTTCTTTTTTTTACAAAATGGCTAACATGGTTTTGATGTGATAATAAAATTTTAACGCCTGGAATTAATATCTTCCTTACTTTTCTTATTAGGTTATTAGCCTGTAACTCACACACACACTATGTGTGTATATATATATATATATATATATATATAAACATACATACAGAGTTTAATAGATAGAGTATAAAAAAACACCTGTTTCCCTTAATTAGTTTTTTAAAAGCAGGTGATAATTTCAATTTGTACTTTTTGTACTTAGAATATTGTTGATATGCATTTCATTGTAACATAAAAATGAACCAAGAATTAAATTTAAAATTAGTTCTCATATAAAAATGCTATAATTTGCGTCACATAGAAATGAAAGTGAATCACTTTATATCTCAAATTTCAGTTCAAATCGAATAGATACTAAGCAGACGATTTTAAATAATATAAAATAAGAAATGAATAAATGAAATATTTAAATGAATGACGTCATAATGATAGAAAAATATCATTTTCGCCTATTTATTATGTGATGAATTGAACATTTTAATCTCCTGCTTTTAACCGTGGAAAACTGCGTTTAAAACAATTACTTGGGATGACGTCACATTGCTAGAAATATTGCTTCTTTCCCTTAGATATGATGCGATAAATTAAAAACTTAATCGTTTGCGTTTAACCGGGGAAAATAATGCTTGGAATAATGACATGAAATGCTCGAAAAAGGGGGAAGGAATGAATTTCGAACGTTGAAAATTTACAAAAACCTTCCCAGGGATATACCTAAACATTTCCCAAATTTTCACGGCGATTGGATGCATAGTTTTTGAGTCTATTGAGTACAGACAGACAGACAGACAGACACACACAAATTCATTTTTATATATATAGATTTCTATATCATATATATGTATATATATATAATTATATATATACATACATACACATATGTGTGTATGCCAGATTTGGAATTTTAAAAGTAGAACTTTAAGTATTTATTTATAAAAAGAGAGCGTACTATATCTGAATATTAAGAATATGGATATAAAACTACACAATTTAAGAACTGCGCGCACCAAGTTCCAAGAGATAATAGGTAATTATTGTGTGTTGGAGACCTACCGTTGGGCAAAGTTTTTTTTTTTTAACAAAATGGCTAACATGGTTTTGATGTGATAATAAAATTTTAACGCCTGGAACTTCCTTACTTTTTTTATCAGGTTATTAGCCTGTAACTCACACACACACTATGTGTGTATATATATATATATATATATATATATATATATATATATATATATATTATATATATATATATATATATATATTATATATACATATATATGTTTATATATTTATATATACATATATATATATATATATATATATATATATATATATATATATATATAAACATACATACAGAGTTTAATAGATAGAGTATAAAAAAACACCTGTTTCCCTTAATTAGTTTTTTAAAAGCAGGTGATAATTTCTCCTTCAATAGTGTGAAGTCATTGGAGAAACTAATAAGCGAGCACTATCATGCCACTATTTGACACGATTTCAACAATAGTGAGATCAGCGATTATATTACCCAAGACTGTCTGCCACAAATCTTAAGGTCAAACACTCACGTCTGTGGAAAACCAGCGAGTAAAAAATATAAAAAAACATTATAAAAGTAGATTTTTAGGCACGTAGATGCCATGTAAGGAAAGGTAAGAAAATTATATTTGCAATTTCGTATACAAACTATTACAGAAAAAAGTTAAAATGTTAATAATCTAATAATTGTAAATTTCAATGCAACATTTTTGCTGTTGTTGCATCCCACTCTCCCACATTTTCAACAGTACCAATACAAAATTTGAATCGACAAATCAGCTAAACTTACAGAAACACGCT
This sequence comes from Pardosa pseudoannulata, assembly GCA_032207245.1. Taxonomy (NCBI): domain Eukaryota; kingdom Metazoa; phylum Arthropoda; class Arachnida; order Araneae; family Lycosidae; genus Pardosa; species Pardosa pseudoannulata. Next base: position 24,085,105 of record CM063498.1, on the reverse strand, counting down.
TAAAGCAGTATACAGTATAGGTATGATCTCGCATACTAAGCAATATTTGAGACTGATATACTGAAACATTATGACAAATAATAGAAATGACTAAGCTTCAATCAAATGTTTTATAAAAATTTAAATTAAAAAAAAATCTTCTCCAAATCTCATGAGGGCTAATTAGACAGGAACCTACTGCTTTAAGACCGATTCCGAATGGCTAAGAACACCCATTCCAACAGCGAATTCGAACCCGTGAACTCCGGTACCGAAGAACAGCGCAGAAAATGTAAATGATGAAACAGACTATAACAACATTTTCTAGGTCCCTACAGCATCGTTATAGATAGTTTTTTACTATTTATACATATAAATATTTCTTCTTCTCTATAGAATTCACGCCATACACCAAAATTTCAAATTTGTTTAATATTTTAAATTAACTCAGACTATGCAACAGGCTGAATCGGCACAATACATTTCACATCCTACACAACACGAAGCTACGGCTTTTAAAAGTGACAGTTTAAACCTTTAGATACAATTGGGCATGTCCGACTGATTGACTGACACTCTCATATAATGGCATTTTAAAACAATTCTCCAGTTAAAAACAAAATCAATAGTACGGACTGCCGAAATGACAAATGTGAACTACAAGTAGATCCATCCTCTACATACATTTCATGATATATAGCAAATTTTCAAACTTATGTAACATTTTGAATTAACTGGGGTTGAAAGCAACCGGCACAATTCAGTAATTTTCACATCGTTCGCATCATAAGGTAAGAGACTTAATAAAAAGTGACACCTCACACCTGTAAATACAATTCAGCATGTCTGACTGATTGACTGACACTCTCCAATAATGGCATTTTAAAAACAATTCTCCAGTCGGAAACAAAATCAACAGCACAAACTACGGAAATGACAAATGTGAACCAGACTTAGATCTGTACTACTTATCGCTAGCGGAAAAGCTCGAATCCTTAACACTTGTTTGATAAATAATCTGTAAACCCCTCTCTTTTCCAGGCGATCCTTTCGCTTTCCCTTGCACCCCACCACCCACACACCCACATTAGGGGAACTGATAGATGCGTTAGGGAACACATTTACAAAGAGAACAAGGTCCCTTCTCGCATTCTTTGCTCGCTTGTAATGGCGACGGTGCCGGATTCTCGCTGATGTAAGCAGTCTTAATTTGCTTGTGTAGTAAGTACAGTATCTTCAGCTTCGACTGACTCAGCAAGAGTGTTTTGCGTCTGCCTTCCCCCCTCCCTTAGATAAGTAATGTAAACTTTCGGATGACACGTCTCTGGGATATTAAGGTAACAAGGAATAAATGGCTGGAAAAGGAAACGCAGGTGGTTTGTCTTCCTCCTCTCTTCCTTTCAATTAAGAGGCCATTTTTTTTCTTTCTTGCTTTGTTTCTTCACTCCTTTGTTTCAGAGACATGGGGAAACCCCATTTTTTCTTATACGAAGTATTACAAAATTAACGGGACCAAACGTCCCGTTTTGAACGGGACTGTCCCTTTTTACAATTACGAGTCAAGGTGTCACCGAAATGGACTGTGGGACGCAAAATTGTCCCGTTTTCAAAAAGTGCTCGAAATTTTGCCAAGAGTTTCATTCTTACTTAAAATTGTCAACAGCTATATTAAAACAAATTTGTTCTTCTGATAAATATAAATATAACTAAACATTTTGAGTACCTATATTGTGATTCGTAACTTTTAAGCCAACTAACTTTTTCTGAATAAATAACTTTAAAAAAGTGTTTTTTGTTTTTTCATTGACTACCTATGATTTGACCTAAATAAACCAATGTCTATTTTGAGTGAAAAAAAATAAAGGGTCACATTATACATAATCCAAGTATTATAAGGATCCAGAAAAATCTACATCCATGAGTCGAAGAATATTGGACAGTCGATATAACCCTTTTTAGTACCCTAGGAACATTTAAAAATTTACAAAATATTTAAGGTACACAGTGCTAATACAAAACTGCGTGTGTATTTCTAATCTGTCCGTTTAAATAACACTACAGGGAGATTCTTTTATGGAAAGTAGCCTATATTTAATTGGTCAGACCTGCAATTGGCAACACGTCTTTACTAACAGTCATGAAATTTGGCCACATGAAGAATTTAATATGATTTATTTCTGGTACTTTCACCAAAGAAATATTTCGGCTTTACATATCTACCCTTACTTGCAACACTGATGCAATTTATTTTTTAAGGATACTAATTTTCCGCTACTTTCAAACACTTAAAACGAAACTGCAGCCTCGAGGTTTCAAGAAATGACTTCATCCTCCCTAACTCGGATTTCTAACCATTTTACAATTTTCCTACCTTGTTCTGGACCGAGGATACGTTAAAGCCCCGGTGTAATTTCTAAAAGCCTCAAGAGCTGCCCATTCCCCCCTGCTTACTATCCATTTTAAAAGAAAGATTACACTCTGGGCAAAAGCTTCCCGTGTCATGTTTGGGACTCTCATTACTGTAAAGAGTCAAATCAATGAGACCGAAACAAGATACAGAGGCAAAATGTGAGCGGAATTGAAAAGCACATCCGAAACCGCTATGAACAGTTTCCCCGACTGAAACTCAGAGAAATGTATTAAAGTGAGTAATTTCTTATTTTCATATGGCAACAATCATGGAAAGTGTTTTTACTCATGTTTCAAAGAATTCAGGTTTTCTATAGGACCATACAGATATAGTTTGAGACTTTAACAAAGAGTACTTATGACTTGTTATTTTTTCGAAGATTTAGTTTGACGTAGAGGATTTTCAAAAGAATAAAATTTGTTATTTCACTTAAATTTAGTTTGATGAAGAAAAAATACAACACGGTAAAACTTATTTTTTAAAGGCTTTTAGCGTTTTTTAAGGAATACTCAGAAAGTCGCTAGTAAAATATTTTATCTGATAATGATTGTGAGGTTGCACTTGCTTACCAACCTTTATCACCCAAACATGGTATAAAAATACTAATTTAAGTTAGAAGAAAAGTCATTCAAAATAATTTTTTCCCAAAACAATTTCACTATGCTTCATATCTGACTTCAAATTTGAATAGATAACAGTTTTAGTCGACTGCGACCGAGAAAAATGTATAAAAATGAATAATTTCTAATCCTCATATGGCAACAATTCTGGAAAATGTATTGTACTTTTTTTGTCTACTTTTTATGGAATAATACATTTATCATCTATGAAGTTAACTAGGGGTATTTATGTTTAATGTTTTGTTATATTACTTCGATTTAGTTTGATGGCAATACAGAAATACAAAAAAAAAAAAAATAAAATAAAAAACCTTTTATCTTTAGTTACATTTTTTTTTCTTCCAAGACTCATACATGGCTTCAATTTCGAATGGTTTTCTCGACAACAATTAGTAGTGCAACATTGAAAAGTTTATGTTTCGCTTTTGTTAAAGAAGTTAATACTGAAACAAAACGTTTTGTTTTGTTAGACTTCTGTCTCTTAATTCACATTTTTTTAAATATGAGTAAAGATATTTATTACACTATCACTACATTAACACTATCAATCTACAAAATTACAAAACAAATATATCAACGAATTCACATGCAGTTGAAACAATGTTTTTTAAGCAGTTCAAACCATGCTTTGGAACAATGCACATTGTTTTATTATTTCCTGGTAAGGAGTAAAAGAAATATTTAAATAGGGAAATCAATGTATCATATTAATGCTAACGGCTGCCACCAGATGGCAGTACTTAAACTCTATTCAAAAAACAGAGTTACCTTGAGAAGCGAATCTCACACTTAGTCTTTATAGGAATAACCAAATAATAATTCTGAGTATGTATCATATAATCAAAATAAAAACAATGTGTATAATTTAGGAGATGTACAAAGACGTTATATAGTGTTCACATCAAACTTTTTTATGCAATGAAGAATACCATTTGATATATAAGTATTCACAAAAATATTTTTACATTTGATTTCTATATAACAAGGGAGTATTAAGCAATCCATCAGCCATGATAATTGTTTCTCGCTACTGCTGCAGTATTTCCACTTTGGAAACACCGTTGCACGCTCTCATATTCAGGGAAATGCATCGTGAAGGATTGGAATGTTTGGGATTCCCGTTCCATTGTAAGACGAAGACTTATGGGGAATTGGTGTGTGTATGCCTCCGTGTGGGAGGAAGTAATCAGTGTTGGATGAAATTTGATTGCTCCATATATAACTCCTATATAGTTTGAATTCCGTGGGTTGTCCATTAGCAAATATGAGTGTAAATAAAAAGGAAGAAAAAAGCTATTTTGTGAATTTATTAAATTTATGACATCACAAGGAATTAAAAAATGAAAAGGTGTAAAAAGCTTCATTTCCAGAAAATCATATAACATATTAATTGATGTTGGCTGATGAAAAGTCCGTAACTTTTAAAGTTTCATAAATAAGATGGCTTGGACGCAGAGATATAGATATGATAATCCTTTAAAAAATTTAAAGTTTTATATATCTGAAGGATAAAAGAAAGAGTGATAGACTGGGAAAGAGATGTCTTGGTAGTGTGGAGATGGGGCTTTACAGTATTGTGTCAATCGCTGGTGGACAATAGCATTGGATAGATCTTGAACTTAAACTGTAACTGAGACACTCTAGCCCGGTAATCGGCTGAAGATCTTAAGAAGAAGAGAGTCCATGATTTACTATCCAGTAGAAAATGGTTGTAAAAGAAAGAGTGTTAGACTGCAAAAGAGATGTCTTGACAGTGAGGAGACGGGGATTTAGAGCATTGGTGTCAATCACTGGAGGACAATAACATTGGATAGATCTAGAACTCAAACTGTAACTGAGACACTCTTGCCCAGTAGTCGGCTAAATATCTTAAGAAGAGAGTATATGACTTACTATCCAATAGAAACTGGTTGAAAGTAAAGCATGTAGAATATTCTTGACAATTTTAGAAAAAAGGGTGTGAAATGTTTTGACTTAAGTACTGGCGCTACGAATGTTCGAACCCAAACAAGATGGTGGCTTGACAGTGTGGAACGATGGTGTAAGAGCTTTGGTGTGAATCGATTGAGGACAATAGCATTGAACAAATCTAGATGATTCAAAGTAACTGCCTTGGTCCATAACCGGCTGTAGAGCATAAGACGAAGAATGTGATTTACTTTGGAGCAGAAATTGGTTGAAAGTGAAGTATGTTGAATATTCTTGATAATTTTAAAAAAAGGGCTTGAAATGTTTTACTAGGATCCTGAACAAGATCACTTGAAAATGCGGAGCGAAGGCTTAGGAGCATATGTGTCAATAGCTAGAAATAGCATTTGATAGATTTAGATAGTTCAAAGTAACTGTCTTGGCCGTTAATCAACTGTAAAGCTTATAAAGAAAGTCTTTGACTGACTATCAAATAGATTGGTTGAAAAAAGTACGTAAAATATTCTTGATAATTCTAGAAACAGAGTAGTATAAAATGTTTTGAATTGAGTGTTAATGATTCAAGCACCTTGGACTTCAGGAAAAAAAAGATCCGGTCATAAATATCGGCATATTGTTTGAATATTTTCTGTAATGTTTTTAGAAACTGTATGTCTACTGTACATACACTGATCATGGTAATTTGGGCCTTAGACGAACAAAAATATTTGAACTTCTAGTCCATCTTTTACCCTATATGTTTTGTATAGCAAACCCAAAAAGAAAAAATTACCATTATAGATTTACTGAAAACAAGTTCAAATCAACAAAATTTATTTTAAACCTACACATTCCTTTAAAATCAGACTTAGATGTGTAATGTTTATGTAACTAGTGCTTGCCGTGGTGTGTGTTACATAGCACTACAACGTTAAGTAAAATGTTGTACTAAACTGTACTGCAATGTAACGCATGGTTTTTAGGGGATAATTAACACTGTTTTCTTCTATATATATTGTCAAGTAAATATTAGAACCAATATTCACATACTTCTCGTGTAATCGATATCAGAAAATGAGAAATTTACTTGTGAAATACTAATCTTTAATTATAACTAAATTTAATGTGGATTAACAGAAAACATAATAATACATCAGAAAACGACAGAAAAAGTATCAGAAATAACGATAATTCCTTCAAACTCATATTTCAAAACTAATACAGCAATTCGTATACATAACAGATGTATACAGCAATTGTGATGAGGGGGTTACAATCCCATATCCGCACTTTCTCTATGCTACTACATACAATATATAAAAATGATAGAAATTGGCAAAAAAATAACGATAAAAAACTATTCGATCAGGTATAATCCATAATTTCCACGTTTCATTCTTATATATATAGTTCAAATTCCATTGATTATATTAAATTTTTGGGTCCTGGCAAATGCTTTGTGTGCTATGCGAGTAATATGGTTCTGCAAAGAATAAACGAACTAAAAAAAATGACAATGGAGTTTGTTTCAATTGAACTCCAGTGATAAGAAAAATACGCACAAGGAAACTGGTGTAAAATGAATTGTAAGTGGAAAAAGTTGAGTATCACAGTTGATACAAAACCAAAAGAAAACAAAATCAATAAAAATGAGAAAAACAAACTCAAAATGAATTTAGAAAGTGAATTATTACATATGTTTATGTATACGTCAATCTATATAATGTTGAACAAATTCCCTAGTAAGACATTCCGGCTAAAAGGAAGATAAACGAGTGATTAAGGAAACTGCAATCGTTTGTCTTCTGAGTACAAGGACAAATCTCTTACTCGGCTGTACCCCTTACGACATTCCTTAAACTGATTTCCGAACCTAATGGGTTATTCATCCCGGGAGGGCCTATCAAGACACTCTCCTAAAAGAGCAAATCGACTTCTCCTCCTTCCTGCAAAAGAGCAAGAATTCTAGAAATTACTACAGCTTGTTAAGACTTGTTGTTTTCTGGAAGGATCCAGAGATTATCGAAGGAATAAAATTATCAATTTACTTTTCTGTGATTATATTATTATATCAGTTTCAGTCCCTTTAGCCCAACGCATAATTGATTAATTTTTCTTATGTTGGTAAATATAATTGACTAGTGCTCAAATTTAAAAAAATGTTGTGTTAACTATTATGTTCATAAGACTGCTCAATATAATTGACTACAGCTCAATTTTTTTTAATTTATTGCCTTATGTATTATGTTCTTAACACTGCTCAATATGATTGATTGACTACGGCTCAAATTTTGTTGCGTTAACTATTATGTTCATAACACTGTTCTATATGATTGACTAGGGCTCAAAAATTTTGTTGCTTTAACTTTTACGTTTATAACACTGCTCACTATGGTTGCTAGGGCTCAAAAATTTTTTTTTTTTAATTTTTTGCGTTAACTATCATGTTCATAAAACTTTTCAATTACATTGACATGGGCTCAATTTTTTTTAAATTTTGTATATGATCTTAAAACAGCCCAAACTGACTGACTAGGACTAAAAAATTTTAACTATTATGTTCATAACACTGCTCAATATATTTGACTAGTTCTCAAAAAATTGCTTTTTAAATTTCTTGCGTTAACTCTTATGTTCATAAGACTATTCAATTAGATTGGCATGGGCTTAATTTAAAAAAAATTCTTATTATGTTCGTAAAACAGCCCAAATTAATTCACTAGTGATCAAAAAATTTTGTTGCGTTAACTGTTATGTTCATAAGACAGCTCAATGTGATTGACATGGTCTAAAAATTTTTTTTTCCAATTTTATTGAGAATAATCGTATCTAAAAAAGAAATTAAGCAATAGTACAGTTTGGTATCAAAATCATAATTTACGTTTAGCGTCCTTTTTAAATATGCCTTGAATTTAATGGACAACCCTGAAATGGTATAAGCAGAATTTTATTTTAAATGACATTAAAAGTATTATTTAGCATATTTTAGTACTCATTCTACTGCCGGTTTTAGAGATTTGGCTGCCTGCTTGCTGACATGTTCTGCACATCGACTAGTCTTGTATATGTATGTATATGTGTGTGTATGTATGTGTGCATATATATATATATATATATATATATATATATATATATATATATATATATATATATACATACATATATATATACATGCATGCATACATACATACATATAAACATATATACATATTCATATGTACATATGAACATATATGCATATTTACATGTACGTATGTATGTATATATATATATATATATATATATATATATATATATATATATATATATATATATATATATATATATATATATATATGTATATTATATATATGTATGTATATATATGTATGTATATATATACGTGTATATATATATGTATATATACATACACATATATACATATATATATACATATATATATATATATATATGTATGTATATATATGTATGTATATATATGTATGTATATATATATGTATATATATATACATACACATATATACATATACATATATATATATATATATATATATATACACATATACAGACACACACATATATATACATACACATATACATATACATACACTTATACACTTATCTATACATATCTATATATACATATATATTCATATATACATATATTCTTACATGTATACATATATGCATATATACATGTTTGGTTTGGTATTTTGGAGCGCTACGGTCTACTTTTTGCAACACGAGGGCTAAGCATATATACATGTATATGTATATATATATATATATATATATATATATATATATATATATATATATATATATATATATATACACATATATATACATACATATACATAAACATATATATACATATATTCATATAAACACACACACACTAAACAAGACATTAATCCGTAAGGAAGATAGACGAGTGATTAAGGAAACTGGACTCATTTATCTTCTTAGGAAAGAGTCCAAATACAAGGAAAGATCTCTTAACTTTTAGCTTTCCCTTTACGATACTCCGTAAACTGATTTCCGAAACTAATGGGTGATTCATTCCGGGAAGAGCCTTTTATACACTCTTCAAGAGCAATCGACTTCTCTTCCGCAGAAACATCCACAATTTCCATGAAACGGAAATGATAATTTCTCGAAATTACTGCGGCTGGTTAAGAGTGCTGCTTGTTAAAAGGTCTGCAGATTAACGGATGGGCAAAATATTATTTTAAAAGACTCTTCCTCTCCTGTCTTCAAATGTAAAAATATTTTCTAAGAAAGACGGCGATGTCGTGAACGTAAGTATACAGTGAAAGCTTAATTTGTTATAAATAGAATACTTTTTAATAAAAATATATCTAAAAATTTTGTTAATTGTTTTTACTATATTTTTAATGCGAAAGCATTTGCCTTTATTAGCACTGTCCGCAACAAAGCCACATATTTTGATGACCATTTTGGTATCAGAGCACCATAAAGACAACCAACATTAATCTCTATGAGGAGGCAGCTGAAATGCAACCAAGCATTACTCGAGAATCGAACCTAAGCGCATTGGGTGTGAGAACAACACGCTAAACACTACATAATGGGAGCAACTTAATAGATTTTATTAAAGCTTATTTCATTAAGCGTTTTACAGAAAGAAAGGAATAAAATAACTGAGCATAGCTGAGTAAAAAACATACGAGTTTTTTCACATTACAGGTGCCGAACGATGACCAATTGGTTAGGGTGGTGGCCTTCGATACCAGAGTTCGTGGGTTCGAATCCCACAGTGGCATAGATGTTCGTAGCAATCGGCTTTAAGCTGTAGGTCCCAGTCTCATTAGCTCTCGTGTTGCAAAAAGTAGACCGTAGCACTCTAAACCAAATCAAACCAAACCAAACCACCTTAGAGGAGAATGTTAAACGAAAGACAAGCCCCTTTGCCTTAATTCATGTGGCCTCTGGGGCCACGTATTTGATGCGTCCAAACAGGCATTGGAGACAACAACAAGAAGAGTTAACATACTGAAGAAATCTTTTGAAAACATTGTTTAACGTAAAACGAAAATATTTATACACAGAGTGATTATATACAATAAAGTTTTTTTGTCCAATGCAGCAAGCAATACAGATATTTTTATGCCAGACACAGCTGCGAAGCTGTTTTTCCTTTAGCATGTATAGCTTAACTCGTTGACTGCCAGACGCATTTTTGATCGCTTGCCCAAGCCGCCGACGTGAAATTTTCATTGTGCGATGCATATTATGCTGAAATATTTTTTGCAGCAGATAAAATGAGTCATAAAATTATGTTTGAAGCAGTTTGTGGTCACCTTTGACTCCCACGGTGCGATAGGCAATTGTTATGATTGTTTTTTTTTTCCAGATATTCGCGCTTCGATTGCTAAGCTATTACTCTCATTCTTTAGCATTCAAAGCAGCTAGGAAGAACTAGAGCAAAGTACTTAATTAAAAAAAAAACGGTGACATATTGTTCCGATTGCGATGATTAACCTTTTCTTTGCCTTGAATGTTTCAATCTGACTCGTAACATGCACTGATAAAATGTTCTATACCGCATTAATTTCTTCAAACTATTATAATAACGATGGTATTATTGAAAAATTTATCACTATCCATATTTACTATACTTATGTACTTTTATTACTTGTTACGTCTCCGGTTACCGGTGATCCCACGACGCTATAGCCAAGCCAAGTGCCGGTCATCGGTGGCCCACATAGCAGTCCATGTGTTAAGGAAGGGTGTGCATCACTGCCCAAGCTGGGTTCTTGTACTTCAGGAGCCCGGACCTAACAGAAGACCACAGGCTTGGCCTGTTACCACTAGCGGTATTGTTTAAACTTGAAGGACATTGCGACCACGAAAATATTTTACATACCCCAGCTGTCATTAATAATTGTGGTATAGCCACATTGAGCGTTGCTTGGCACCCTAAGATTCCTAGGCTGTACTTCCTACTCACGCTACGTTTGGCGATCGTCTTGGGTTCCCGCTGGCGGGATTTTTCCACTGACCTCGCCATTCGCGGTGTTGAATGGGCATCATTTTGGCCGAAATTGGGGGAGAGATCACCCGCATCATTTAAAAAAAAACATTTTTATGAGCCATTTTGCTCCTTTTTTTTATTTTTGTGTCATGTCGAGGGACGTGTATTTTTCTGACAAAGTCAGCAAGGAATAGTCAGTAATAAAAACTCCTTTCAACTATTCAATTAATAGGACTATTTTATTTTCGTGAATTTGCATTTTCCTCTGTTAAAAGGTTCTGGAGCATTCCATATGAAGATGGAACTAAAGAGTATTTTTTTCTTTTTGTTCATCAGTTCAAATAATGCTTAAAATCTAAATTATCTGTCCTGTAGTAGTTTGTGCAGTGATTTGTATTCAAATTTGCTTTACGTTCAAGCAAGCTCAAACGTCGTATTTTGTCGACACGTGACCCGAGTTCCACTGCAGCAATCAACAGCAATTTCGAACGAAATCGCGAGAAATTAAGATGCCATTTCTTTGAATCGGTATGAAATCCAATTAGCGAAATCGTAATGGAATTTTGATCACGAAGCTAAATTAATCGTCGAGCAGTTTGAATCACGTTATGATGCTTGAGAGAAGGTTTCCGGAAGTTTAATAAACTTATTTTTAAAACTCCGTATTTGAAAATTGCAGCAGACTCCAGAATTTTTGAAAAGTCGTTAGAAAGATCTGTGGGAGATATGATGTACAATTTCCCTCTTTAATTGTTACGACATAGCGATATTAACACAATCCAGGTATAAAATAATTTTTTAATCGAGATTCTATGTTCCCATTTCGACAAAAATGGCGAAATACACAAGGGCAATACTGTACTTTTATTGAAATGATTATAAAAACGTATTAACACATTGTATACGGAACACGTACAAGTACGTTTTCTGACGATTGATACTTGAGTGGGAGTCACGTACTAGTACGGGTTAGTGTAACAACATGGTTTGTTGGGGTGTACAAAAATAACGGTACATACAGAAAAACGAAGCGGAAATTTTTTGTCTACTACATAGATTCTGGAAAAATTTAGACAAATAAAAACTAGCTTTTACTTCAATCGATGCGTAACCACAGAATGGGAAAAAATTCAAACTATATACTACTATATCTATTTGATTTTACATATTTACGATACTATTATAAATTTATCCGCTAAAAAAATATTTTTTGTTTATAAAAATTTTATGGTTGTTATTTATATATTTCTATTTATATATTTGTTTACATATTTCAATATAAAATATGAAAAGTTGGTTGAATAATTAAATAAGTTTCGATCTATTGAGATTTAACTAAATAACTAAATTTACGCGCAAAATGCCCACTCCCGGTACAATTCCGCTGCCAAACGTACCTTTACAGAATGTGTTAATAAAGGTTTAAAATTTGATAAAGCGAAACATTTATACACAATTTGATTTTGACAAGTATTATCTTTGTGAAACTTCATTCAATAAAATTTAGATTCCGAAATATCCCAAATAAACTTAAGTAACAAAAAGATAATAAGCGTCTTCCAGACAAAAGCATAACGTCCCATTTATGGCATATAATTTTTTCTATACTTTTCTAGTCACAATTATTATAAGTCAACTGATTATAAAGGATCATTAAAGGCATGTTAAAGTAAACCTATAAAATTGAAACATTGTACTCATTCTGACACATTGATTGGTTTTATTTTATTTTAAATGACTATATGCTAGACTTTAAGATGATCATAAAACCTATTTCGTAAAAAAATAAAATCTTATTAAAACTTTTTCATTGTCTCTCAAAGTATGATTGTTAATTTTTTTGCTGATATACAATTAAATTTACAAATTATATAACACTTTTTTTATCGATACTTTGAAGAACATACGTATCTAGGGGAAAGGAGAAAAACTAAATTCTAAAGTAGTAATTTCCTTAAAAATTTATGGAAAAAGCGTATAAGGAAATTATCGAAAAAAAAATTCAAATCAAACTTTACAAATACGAAAACAGTAAAGCTTTACTCTTTCGTTAAAAACTTAAATATATACAAATCCCAAGTGTTTAATTAAAACGCCGCTTAAAAAATCCTTAACACCAAAATCGCCTAAAAACAAAGCATCATAATGATATAAACAAAATGCTCAAAAGAATTTTAACCAAAAAAAAAATAGAACACTACAGAAAACTTCATTATATATTCACCAATTTGTAAGCGGGAGAGAAAACTAACACCTCTAAACAAAGGAAACTAAATATTCATCGAATCAAAGTTAAAAAAGAAAAATACTTTAAAAAATTGCTGGTGAGCGCAACCTTAAAATAACTTTTCTTTGCACTTAACAAGAAGTTAATATGGCCAATTAGTTCCCCCTCACTTTTTGAGCTAACATCTTCAGGCCTCACGTCTCAAGCTTGCTGTGATTTTTACTTTATTTTTTTAAGGCTTCCTCTCTCTTGCCTGAAATATAAGTTAATTTCCTACGCCTCAGTCATTTTAAAGAGAAAATGTTTTTCTTCTAGTACTGAACACTAGAAAGAAGGCCGGCGATAAATCAACTATGAAACATGATATACATTAAGGAACCAAGGCAAAAGGTTGATTTTAGGCTTTGCATTTTTTTTCGCCAAAAAATATTTCAACATAACAGTTCTTTTGTAAGCAGAAAAAGAAAGGAGAACTTTCGATGCTTACTTAACCTTTCCACTATAGTTAAAAAAATGTTTTCTGGTTTAAAAAAAAACAAAGAACTTTGATATTTGCATTCCTCATAAAATTTGAAGTTAACGAAAAACTTTGAAATTAGGAGCACGTTTTCTAAAAAAGAGAGAGAGTTAAAAACGGCTAAATTTAATAGTTAAAGTAATCTTAAAATTACGCAAAAGGATTTTACGTGCAAGATTTGATTTTTTTTCTTTTTCTCTTTGTTTTATAAGGTCATCTAATTTTTTTGGTAGCTTAAGCATAGCTGACAGCAATATGCCACGAAAAAATAAACTTTTTAACTGGGTGTTTGTTTTAACACATTGTATGCGGTACACGTAATAGTACGTTTTCTGACGATTGATACTTGACCGCGGGACACGTACTAGTACGTTTTCCGACTATTGACACTTGACAGCGGGACACGTACTAGTACGGTTTAGTGTAACAACATGGTTGGTTTGTGGGTACAAAATTAATGGTATATACAGGAAAACGAAGCCGAATGTTCTCGTCTACTACACAGATTCTGAAAAAATTTAAACAAAAAAAAATTAAATAATTTTCGATCTATTGAGATTTAACTGAATAACTAAATTTACATGCAAAACGCCCGCTCCAGGTACAATTCCGCTGCGAAATATACCCGTACACAATTTGTTAAAATAGGGTTGTTTACTTCAACAAACCCACTAATAGAAAACACTGAAATGTAAATTTGGAAATTGTTCGTTATTAAATTTTAATTTTCCCCCTCAATCAATAAGATTTTCCCTTTTTATTGCTCGTGAAACTTATTAAAGTAACTGATCAGGATTGAAGCTGAAATTTAGAAATAAGATTTTATAGAATTTGGTTTTTAAAGTCATTGTAAATTAGTTTTAAAAACACTGACGACTAGAAAAAATTTAATTATACATGCATTTTGTAAAATTTTAGATAACTTAAAAATATAAAAATTTTCAACAAAAAATAAATAATTTAACCGAAATACTTAACTAATAAATATGCAAAACATAAACATTTCTATTCAAAAATATAAAGAGGACACATATGTTAAATAAAAAATATGTAACAAACTAGACACTCATATATACATATGTATATAATTATTCATTATTTAAAAAATAACTAATAAATAATAGGCCCAATATTAAGTATTTAAAATATATATTATTATAGATTTACATAGTATAATTAAGTAATGTAACTTATTTTATGCTTAGGTTATAGGAAGAGGTTTAGTATCATAGCATAAAGCTTACACACACACACACACACACACATATATATATATATATATATATATATATATATATATATATATATATATATATATATATATATATATATATATATATATATATATATATATACATATATTATATACATATATATACATA
Organism: Pardosa pseudoannulata; assembly: GCA_032207245.1. NCBI lineage: Eukaryota > Metazoa > Arthropoda > Arachnida > Araneae > Lycosidae > Pardosa > Pardosa pseudoannulata. The sequence continues at coordinate 24,070,061 of CM063498.1, read as the reverse complement.
TATTATATATATATTATATATATATATATATATATATATATATATATATATATATATATACATATATATATATATATATATATATATACATATATATATATACATATATATATTATATATATATATATATATATATACATATATACATATATATATTATATACATACATATTATATACATATATATATATTATATACATACATACATATTATATATATATATATATATATATATATGAACGAGATTGAATGTTCATCCAAATGTGCCATTTCTATAATATATGTTATAGAAGTAAGCAGGGTAACACGCATATATATATATATATATATATATATATATATATATATATATATATACATATATATATACATATACATATATATATATATATATATATATATATATATATATATATATATATATATATATATATATATATATATATATATATATATATATATATATATATATATATATACAAGCATATGAAATACATTATATTTGCTTCATATGTTGAATTATTATTTAATTATTTGTTGATTTCGAAATCGATAGTCTTTTGGACGAGCATTCCATCATTGGTTCAAAAATTTAATAGTACAACATATAGCTTTTAAAACTTTCAGTCATACATTGTTTTATTTCAAAACACATTAAAAAATTTAAGAATTTCCTCTCCTGAGCGAAACATTAAATTTGTGATAAATTAATAACAATGCATTGAAAACGAAACAAAAAAAGAGACCCCATCACAAATGTTTCAGGAAGAAAAGATGTCTTAGAAAAGAAAACATTTCATTAAAAAAACATTTCCGTGAAGAAAAACAAAATATTTCTTTATTTTCCCCTAACTTCGTAATAATTGAGAATGTTTATTCTTAAAGGAAGATATTCATAACTACTTAACTTTCGCACTTTCAATTATTTTCCCTACGAGAAATGAAAAAAAAAATCTCAGAATTTTTCTCGAGGGAAAAAAAAAGAGACCACAGCAGAAAATAAATATTCAGTTCTTTTAAAAAGAATGAAATTGTTTTGCTTGTTTAAAAGAGAGAGAAAAAATCATTTCAGATGACTACTTCCATTAGTGGAAGAACAAAAGAAAAAAACGAGGATTTTATTAATTTGGAAACACACATCAATTGTGAGCGGATCTTGAAGAAATAGTTTTACATTAAACTGATAGCAACTTGGTAACTTATTTTGTTTTTGTTTTTTGTATTTATTTAAGACAATGCGAGAAATACACAAATCTAAAGGGAAACAAAAACTTTCCAACACAAAAGATTTTTCGACCTCATTATTTCGATGTAAACGTTTACCCAGCAAGGGACTTTATTAGAAAAGAATTATCATGTATTCTACATTGCGATTTATTCTTAAACATTTATATGAGAATTTCAGATATGTAATGCAAACGAGATGATAAAACCTCTAAGCAAGAATGTAGCCTTTACGGTATCAGTCTAAGTTAAAAACGTCATTTTTTGCCAAAAAATCATATTTTTTTTATTTCTCTATTGTAAAATTTCAACTAAATCTGTTTTTGTTTTGTCTTTACGACATTTTAAAGAAAACTTACAACTTTTTAAACATCAGTGACAGCTGTCAAAACAAAACGGAAGTAGCGAATTCGGAACCGGAAGTTGTAAATTTAAAGCCTTATAAAAAACATTTTTTGGTCAAAACTTTTAAAATTTTCATGAAGATTAGTTTAAACAGTTTTCTTGTATTTTTAATTATATTAGCAACTTGGCAATTAGAAAGTTTTGAAGCAAGAAAGTGTGGGGAATTTTAATAATTGTTTAATAGTTAAAGTTGCTATTATAGCTTCAAATGCGTTTTTCTCAGAACAGTATTTTTAATAAAGTGTTGAAACTTAAAATGTGATTTCTCATAAAGTTCTTATAATATTTCAATGAACATTATTATGAATGCTCTTGCTAGTATTTATTAGTGAATGACCTAAAAGCTTTAAATTCGGATAATTTATTGATGTTACACTCATAGTTAGATATAAAGGTAATGAAAATTCGTTAAAAATTCAATGGGTATGATTTTGAAGGAAAAAAATTTTTTACCATATGTAAATTAAGCAAAGATTTTAGGTGATTTCACTAGTCCAGTGTATAAGAAATGTATTGCATCAAAAAATATTGAAACAATTTAATTTATTAAAAAATTAGACCTTTTTAAAAACCCAATTTTGTTTACTAAATTTTGTTCATTTATTAGAAATTTTATAAACACTTCTATATATATAAATTTTTTAATTTTAATTCTTTATGATAATATACAAAATAAATCTAAAAATGTAAAAACATGAACTAGTTTTTACGTTTAAAGAAAAAAGTTCTCCAAACGTAGACGGATACCTTAAATGCAAAGCTAACGTAAATAATGCAGAAATAAAAATAGAATAAACACAGGCAACTACGAACAATTAGCATTACCTATGCTAACGAACTCAGTGGCTTTTGGTTTGGTTACCTAATAAGATTAAGGGCCTGTCTCACCTTAGCCGTTTAAAGGTTAACCGCGATTAATCTCTGTTTAAACGGAGAATTGCGTCCTATCATTAGTTGCCGCCATGGGTTAATCTCGGTCAGCTGTTAAACGACTTTGGTGAGATCAGCTGTAAGATAGATATGGTTAATTTTTTGTTACAAGAGGGATAATTAGACCAGCAAACACTGCCTAATCCTCATCCAGACAAGTTATTAATATTCATGCTATAAACAATATTCGAACCCGCAGACTCTTAATCTGAAGTGTATAAGGTAGTACTTTTTACCGGGATACCATGATATAGCTGATATTTCAACAAAGATATGGCGTGGTTGGTTTAACCTCTAGTCTGCCATGCCGCAGGTAATGGGTTCTAACCGGCTTAGGCAAGTTAGCCATTTTATCTTTAATTATAGTTTCTATGTAAATTTATTCGTCCTGTTTATAATCATGCAACTCTTTGTTCTTCTAGAAAGGACCTGGTTGGTTCTTAACTTGTAGACCCTGATTGGTTCTTAGCTTGTATATATACAGCTTATTTTCGAACCATCAGGTAATCTGACTTTTCCTCATGTAAGGTTCGGCTAGTTATTATAACACTAGGTTTACGGCCTTATTTTGTATATACCTATCTCTACGAAGACGCGTCAATTTGACGCATGAGCGAATATTTATAACAACACTCAGAAAGCAATGTAATTATACACTATAAGTAAAAAATGAAAATATGAGATAATATTGAGGTTCACAATAATATTACTAATTCAAAAATATTCTAGTATTTTATTTTTCAATATTCGGACCAAGCAACTAAAACCTTCAAAATCTCATCACACTCTGACTTCAATTGGCATTCTGCGTTTCGTTTTTCTACTGTTGCTTATTGCTTGTTT
>CM063498.1:24056660-24061660 GCA_032207245.1 Pardosa pseudoannulata | reverse complement strand
TCATACAGGTGTAAGTGTATGTATGTGTGTTCTGAGAAAAAGTTAGCACGGTAGATAGCCGAACACTAAAGTTATTTTTTCCTCTTAAAGAGAGATGAAAATTTATTCACAGTCCAAAGTTAGGAATACCTGAACATCGCCTGTGATTTTAGCGTGCATTAGAGTAGGGATAAAATGAGTAATTTTAGTTTATATATTTCTACCCATAAAAAAATTTTTTTTTCTTACTTGTACATGGTTGGAGAGAGAGAAAGCACCTTTACAGGGGTTTGGGTATATTTGGTTTATTTTGGAGCGCTACGGTCTATTTTTTTACAACACGAGGGCTAATGACATCGGAACCTACTGCTTAAAGCTACGAACCACAGTGAGAATTGATCCTGCGAACTCTACCGAAGATCAGCACCCTAAACATTCCGACATCGTTCGGCACCTTTACAGGGGTATAACTTGAAATGCGCAATCAGGTGATTTACTTGTACAAAGCAGGTGTCAATAACAAAATATTTTTGAAATGTTAAGCATTCTAGAAGTTATATTTCATAGAGTTATAAATAATTTCAGTTAGTTTTGTACATACCTAATTTCTGCATGATCACACATTTAATCAAATTTCTACATTCTTCCGCATATATCGTTTTTCTAATTTGGTGGTTTTGGTGGCCCTCAAAAACTATACGAAAATTTAAAGAAACTAACCCAAATTTCAATTGCTGGGGCTCCGCAAAAGTGATGCATTCGACAAACTGATCACTCTAAATATTCGTTTTATTCGCGTTCAAACTTAGAAAATAAAGCAAATCTGCTGCGTTCGTCTGTTAACTAAGCCGATTGGGTGAAATGAAAGAGAAAGTTAAATTTCCCGAGAGAGATAGACTCACATATTCCCATAAAATTACATAATTTAGCATTCCTGCTGTATATTAACAGGCGAGTAGGTCACTTAAACTCGCAAAATTGGCGGTGAGGGTCTGAATCGCGCAACGAAATCCTATGAAGTAGGCAGTAAACAAAGAAATAAAAAAAACAAGTAGTAAACTAAAATTTAATGATAGAAGTACGGAAATGATTTTGCTTTTTTAAGTACTTTCTTCATAACAAATTAGAATTAAACTTACGAAAAACAATTGAGAAGCATTTAGTTCAATTTTTAACTTATAAAATGGTTTGGTTTGGAGTGCTAAGGTCTACTTTTTGCAACACGAGGGCTAATGAGACCGGGTCCTACAGCTTAAAGCCGATTCCGAACGGCTACGAACATCCATGCTTCAGTGGGATTCAAACCCACGAACTCCGGTTCTTAAGGCCATCACCCTAACCAATTGGCCATCGTTCGGCACTTATTACATGGAGATTATATATATTATTGGCGTTAAACTTAGAAAATAAAGCAAATCTGCTGCGTTCGTCTGTTAACTAAGCCGATTGGGTGAAATGAAAGAGAAAGTTAAATTTCCCGAGAGAGATAGACTCACATATTCCCATAAAATTACATAATTTAGCATTCCTGCTGTATATTAACAGGCGAGTAGATCACTTAAAATTCGCAAAATTGGCGGTGAGGGTCTGAATCGCGCAACGAAATCCTATGAAGTAGGCAGTAAACAAAGAAATAAAAAAAACAAGTAGTAAACTAAAATTTAATGATAGAAGTACGGAAATGATTTTGCTTTTTTAAGTACTTTCTTCATAACAAATTAGAATTAAACTTACGAAAAACAATTGAGAAGCATTTAGTTCAATTTTTAACTTATAAAATGGTTTGGTTTGGAGTGCTACGGTCTGCTTTTTTGCAACACGAGGGCTAATGAGATCGGGACCTACAGCTTAAAGCCGATTCCGAACGGCTACGAACATCCATGCTTCAGTGGGATTCAAACCCACGAACTCCGGTTCTTAAGGCCATCACCCTAACCAATTGGCCATCGTTTAGCACTTAATACATAGAGATTTATATATATATATATATATATATATATATATATATATATATATATATATATATATATATATACATTGTGTGTATATATATATATATGTGTGTGTGTGTGTGTGGTTTAAAAATGGGGGTTGAGAATTAAGCAAATTATAATTAAAAATAGTTAGAACCCATTAACGATAACGTAATAGCAGAAAGACACACCCTCAAGCGGAACTACGCAGAGTGAAGAAGCTGACCCGGAAGTAGACATAGGAATTTTGCTTAGGTAACAACACCAAAAAAGGCAGTTCTGAGCGGAACTCGGGTTGATAACATATTTCACGCTTGTCGTGACAAATTATGAGAACAAAGGATATCTAAATGGGATAGCTGTGAACAGAAATAGTATAATAAAGTTTTTATATATGAAATCAAACGTGTCTACCATGCCTTAACCACTCATTCATGTCATATATATATATATATATATATATATATATATATATATATATATATATATATATATATATATATATATTATATATATATATATATATATATATATATATATTATATATATATATAGGTAGGAAGATAGATAGATAGATAGATACATTAGATTAATAGATAAATAGAAAGTTTGAGTGCTTCATCTAGTTTTCGACAAATTAACGGAAAGCACGGAGGCATTTTCCAAACAGATTATAACCACACGCAAAATTCTTTTGAGCTGCAGTAACTTTTGCTGCCTCTCAGCTGCCCCTTCCCCCTCCCTCAAGACAAATTACATAACCTCCGCATACTAATAGAGTACTTCCTCTGCTAATCACGCGCCGCATTTGACAACTTCTTAATGAGACCTCCCCCGGCCCCCGAATTACATAATTGGAAATGCCGCACACTCGCACTGTGTTTGTGCGTGGATTCCCACCTCTATTAAAAAGTAACAAGCAAATTAGGGACGGAGTCGCGCAGCAGGTTTTAATCCAATAACGAAGTGTGAGCATGAATTTTGCCCCTGAGGGGAAGAAGAGGTCTTAGATGAATATGATAACAGCGACGGGAGATGGGGAATTGGCCGGTGCACGATGGGAAATTCTGATACGCACGTGTATGTTACGTTTTCATTGTGGATATGGGCGTTTCAGGCATTGGGACGAAAATAAGATCGTTTCTAATTTATGTAAGGCTAGCTGGCATTATAATGAATCATTAATTAAGTCACTGACACTGAAATGCCTATCAATGAATATCTTAAATTTATAAATTGAACTTATGAGGAAATACGATTAAAATAAAGAGAGGGTATATATATATATATATATATATATATATATATATATATATATATATATATACATATGAATATACATATACATACACACATATATATACATATATATACACACATATACACATATATATATACACACACACATAATATATATATATATATATATATATATATGTGTATGTATATACATATGTATATCTGTATATACATGCACATGTATATATATATATAATATATATATATAAATGTATATATATATATATATATATATATATATATATATATATATAAATATATATATATTGTATTATTACACCACTGTGAATTACTCTACCACTCATTGATATCCGCCTGAAATCATTCAATTGGAATGTTTTTCAGACCGTACGTTCCATTTCTCAGAAGGTTCTTCGGATTGTTAAAGCGATGACCTTTTAAGCATTTTTTTTTAAACCAAGGGAATAGAAAAGTCTAATGGTGACAATTCCGGGAGCTATGGTGGTCAGCGTTGTGACTGACTTTTCTCACCCACTGTGTCAATTCACACATTTTCGTGCTGCAAAATATAATCGTTTGCGAGATCCGTGAGGACGTACAAGATTCCATTCCTCAACATTTGAAGAACTTCCTTTTAAAAATCTGCATTAACTGTGTGTTCAGGATGCACGGAAGCTTTAACTTTAAACACAGTCTCTAAAGTTTAAGAATTTGATGGAAGCCTTTTTGGATTGTCCACTATCGACGTCATCTCTTCCGTGTTTAAAGGTTTTGTGCCACCTTGACACTTGAGACTTGATAAAAAATCCTGCACATACGTTTCTTGTAACATTCCAAACGTCTCAGTAGACTTTTTGTTTAGTTTTGCACAAAACTTTATGGCGTATCATTGACCGATACTCTGCTGCATTCTGAAAACCTAACGCCACTTTCAAACATGTATCTGTTTTACGAGCGGTACATGTGCCGGAAAGGCTAAAGGCAAACTGACTAATGTAAGACTATGTAACTTTCAACCTTCCCCACGTGTACCATTCCCAAATTCTGCCTCTTTAGCTTTCGTCTTGTGAAGAAAATTTCAGTTTCATTACTACAGAACATCCTTATATAAGTACATGAGCTTTAAACATCGTAGTATGTCATTTATAAAATTGAAAAAAAAATTTATTCATATTCTATCTGATGTGACACAGCACTTCTTCAAAATCAGATTTAATAACAGATATAGCTATTTGTATGCCCACATTTTACGTTGTTAGCACCCATTACCGATCCCATGGCTTAAGTTATTGTTTATATACATATATAGATTGTGTTTATATACATATACAAACACATATATATGTAATGATTTATTTACCCAACGTAATTATGACTATCTTAAAATAATTTTCGGGCGATTCTATCCTTTTTTGGCAACCTTGGAGACTGCCTTTGTTTTTCCTGTCATTCTGGCTACTTTTTTGGTGTTTTTAGGACCAAAATTCCTGTTATAGGAAATTTTTATATAACCCATGACTCTTAAACTACGTCACACGGCGTCACCCCGTGAGTGATTATTAAAACTGACTAGTCCGCTCTATACAACTATAATATCGAGATGCCTATAATATCGTGTTTTTCGGACAGAAGTCTATGACAGTTGATGCTAAATAAACCCAGTTTCTGTTCATTCCAAAATTCCCTTTGTCGTTGCTTTCTTGACTGCGTTTTTCAAGGCCGCACGACTTCATCGAATACGAGATAGAATCTCTTTCCTTTGGGATTGAACAAAGTACTCATTATATT
>CM063498.1:24031660-24051660 GCA_032207245.1 Pardosa pseudoannulata | reverse complement strand
AATTCACGTCAGTGATAACCATAAAAATAATTGAAAATGACGTGAATTCACGTCAGCAGCAACTAAAAATAGAATTTGAAAATGACATGAATTCAAGTCAGTAGCAACCAAGAATAAAATTTGAAATGACGTGAAATCACTTCCAAGATCATGAATGTGTTAATAGCCATAATAATTTTCCGTTATTCTATAAAATGGTACAGAAAACAGCCTAGCCAAACGATGGCCTAATGGTTCGTTCGCTGATCTTCGGTACCGGAATTCATGACTCGAATCCCATTGTGGCATGGACGTTTGTACTCGTTCAGAATCAACTTTAAGCAGTAGGACCAGGTCTCATGAGCCTTCGTGTTACAAAATATAAAAAGTATTGCACCAAACAAAACCGAACTGAAAATATCCTGCACCTTATCAAAAGTATAGCACATCCTCTTACTTAATTTAAATTTAACATTGAAATAAGTGCACAGCAGGATAAATAACAGCTAGTAACAATTATTTTATAGTTAAAATTCGAAAATTCATTCAACTATTTATCATTCAAACAGGATTATAACACTATAAAACCAAAATGCTTTCCCTGCAAACAAAAAGAGCAATGCGTAAATTTAGAATAACACTGGAAGTTAGGGTGTATCCTAGATTTAAAAATACTGAATAAATAAAATTTATTCGTGTATTTTAATCTTACTCAGAATAAAGAACGGGGCAAATGATGCAAAAAGAATTACTTTTATTCCATGGCAAACTAACCGTTTTATAATATCCGAAGAGAAAATAATAAAAAGACTAAATAAAAAATACACTCATACAGATCCCTTTGAAAAAAAATCAAAAGGAGAAAACGTCAAACTACAAATTCTTCTAGCGTATAACTGAAAGTTTATTCGACCAATTAGCTCGAGATCCATCTAAAACTAAATATCTTCAAGGAATAACTTGGCGTCGTTTTGTTTAAAAAGTTTTTCCCCTTCCCCCACAAGGGAAAGGGAAATTACCATCACACCTAGGGAATAATTTTTTTAAACAGAGGAAAAAAAGTCCTTTTCCCTAACTACTCGATCTCTCTCCATGGTGAGCGGAGCTAATAAATCAAAGTTGGAGCAGTGATACCCAGAAACGTTCCAAAGACTTTGGCTCGTAACTTTTGAGAACGATGCCTCATTGGTTCCCATGTTCTATAATATATATATATATATATATATATATATATATATATATATATATATATATATATCACATTTTATAAAATGACAAATAAGATAATTAATACTCATAGTCTGTACATAAAAGTCGATTAAAATCATCTGTTGTATGTAGACTATGAGGGGAAAGAGTATGGAGGATGTAGGGGGTTTTGCTCCCCGCCGAGGCATGCAGCATCGAGTATGTGTGGGTATGCATGCATGTACATAATAATATTTTAACCTAAAACTAACCATCTTAATTATAAATGTATTTTAAAATAAATTGCTGACTACTCTGTCCTTAAATTACAACCTTTGGCAAAACGCTTTTGTTCTTGGTGACTTCACATACACCAAAGTTAATTTCGGCTTGCTTCAGCACTAAATTGAACAAATATACGAACATAATAAATAAATATATATTTGTGTGTGTGTATGTGTGTGCTTGTGTAATGTGTTACTCTGGGGTATCATGTATCACGATCGCTCTTCAGGGTTCAGTCTTTGATACAAGTGAAAGATTGGAGGACTGAACTAGCTCTTCATTAGATAATGGTACAATTAGTATCGAAGGCCTGACTCCACCAAATCCTCATAGAAGACAGGCTTTTTATCCCGGGGATATACAAATGTTCCTATTTCTGAATTCCCATTTTATATTGGTCACTAGATTCAATCTCTTTTCAACATGGATGTATAGGATATAGGATATGTATGTGATGTGTATAGGATTGGCTGCAGTGCAATCTCAACTGTATTGTGCCTCTTCAGTTTGGGTTACACAGTTATGAAGCGTTTCCATAAGAAGCACTTTTACTTTATTAATAATGTCTCTATAATATCACGATGGTTGGATTGAGATCATGTCAATGAGGGCCTGAAGACGATGACTGTAAACAGGTATGACAGATGCTCTTTTCCACTTTGAACTTTTGTGGTATGTATAGGACTCGCTTCGATGTGATCTGAACTGTTTTGTGCCTCTTCAGTTTGGGTTACATAATTATAAAGCGATTCCATAACAAAGACTTGTACACAGTAACAAATGTCTCTATAATATCCCGATGGCTGAATTTCAGATCGAATCTATGAGTACCTGAAAATGATGAGTATAAACAGATGACAGACCTACCCAAACAGCCTAAACTTAATAATATTTATGATATGTTATTAGATCTATTCCTGACAAAATTTTAGGTATTTCCCTTATGGAAATCCGAAACTGACATAAGAGAGTGCGTCTACCAGTATCATATACATATATACGTGTACATACAAGCAAAATCTATATACTACAACCTAAAATCACAATCACAGAATACTTCATCTTCACTTGTTTCCGTTCTAAGGTATTCATGCAATTCAATACCAAACTCAACAGCATTTCGAAAAGAAATTATATATAAGTGAAAAGAATTGTCTGACTGATGAAAGTCTATACCTGCTTCGAAATCAGACATCGCTCAGACAAAATGCCGTTGGTGGATAATCATATTTCAGAGTTGATGTCTCAATGTCTCGCCTTTTGTGCGAATCTTTTTTCTACCTCGCTTGCACAAATCCTCGAACCAACTACTGACGACAAGAAGAGAGATTAAATAGCAACCGTAGATAAAAGTCAATGCTCTATAAATTGGATTTCTTACTCTGCTGCACTTTGTAGAAAGAACGCACTCGACATATAAGCGTAGGGGGAGGAGAGTGCAGAAGGAGTTACAAACAGAAGAATAATTGGATAAATTGAAAAATAACTCTTTTCTATAGGTTCCCCTTCTCTCCTTTCTTTTCAAAACATGCGAAACATTTGAATCACATTCCTTAAGTTGCTGCAGGAATTTTTGTTATTATTGACATCTTTATATGTCTTTCGGTTTAATTTCTGCTCCTTTTTTTATCGTGTCTCTTGAATGGATTGTTGATTTCATGCAATTACAGAAAGCATTAATTTTTGTTTTACTTATTTCTTCCGATATTCAGGATTTTCTCGTATCTCTCCCCCACCTATCTTTTTCTTTTTGTATAGAAACTATTCTTTTGCTTTGTTCTAAGAACACCAGATTTATACAGTGTTATTTTTACATGTATGAGATACATTACTTACGAAGTATTTAATCGCGGTTGACATATTTTCTATAAGGTGTATGTATATGTATATATATATGTATGTATGTATGTATATATATATATATATATATATATATATATATATATATATATATATATATATATATATATACATATATATAAGTATAATTAGTAATTTATATTATGCAAAATTATACCTATATTTGCAACTTTTGCATACATATTTTACACTTATATTCAATTACAAAGTTTGATCGAATTTATTATTATATAAAATTAATGATGAATGTAACAAATATCAATAACAATGACGTTAACACATTGTATGAGGTACAAGTATTAGTACGTTTTCTAACGATTGATACTTGCGTGCGGGACACGTACTAGTATGGGTTAGAGTAACAACATGGTTTGTTTGTGGGTACAAAAATAATGGTATATACAGGAAAACGAAGCCAAATGTTCTTGTCTACTACACAGATTCTGGAAAAATTTAGACAAAAACTAGTTTTTACATCAGTCGATGCGGAACCACAGAACGGGAAGGTTGATTAAAAAAATCAATTTAGATTTAAAATTAACTTTTTATTTATCCTTGCGAAAATTATATATATATATGTATATTTATATATTATATATATATATATATATATATATATATATATATATATATATATATATATTTGGTTTATATATATATATATATATATATATATATATATATATATATATATTTGTTTATTTGTCTAGTTATATATTCGTTTATATATTTCAATATAAAATACGAAAAGTTGGTTAAAAAAATCAAATAATTTTTGATCTATTGAAATTTAACTGAATAACTAAACTTACGCGCAAAACGCCCGCTCCCTGTTCAATTCCACTGCGAAATGTACCCGCATACAATGTATTAATATAATTAAAATACGCCTATCATTTTTTTTTTCAATTTAAAAATTAATAATAATAATAATATAGGTAAAGCTCAAAAACTATTTAGATTAAGTATTATAATTTTCTATATTACATACATACACACATGCATACCCACACTGCGGTTGCTATTATATCCTTATCATTTTAATTTATAAATCTATATATACATTATGTGTGCGCTTGTGTGTAACATACATATAGGTTATTTAGATTAAATACTGTCTGTATATTTTCTACATTGCATACACACACACACACACACACTTATACAAGCATATAATATTATATACATACACAGACTACATACGATATTATACTTCCCCTTTTCTTTTTCTGAAGAATATAACTTGGCGAGAAATGTGAACCTTCAAGTGATATATATTAAGAGATAATGAATATGGATTTGAGGAAACATCAAAGCTGAATTTATATTAATAGTTATCTTCTTCATACTCTCTAGAGGAAAAGGCGTCAATAGAACTGAATATTAAGATTCCCTAACTATTCAGTTACTTTAACCAGCATTAGTTATGTTAAACCTACACTGTGAATTAGTTAACTCTTTCAAAAAATAATTATATTTTTCGTTTTATTTGTTTAAAAGGACATTTATTAATAAATTATGAGTTTATTTCTTATTGAAAAATAAATGGCATTTTCGGTAAGAGTAAATGTTTTTAAAAGCGTTCAACTTAACATTTTTGGGATAAAGTTGACATTAAATTTCTTGTTAATTTACAATAAGAGAAAATATTTCCTCATGTATTTAATAATTTTATACTGATAAAAATAAAAATAAATATTTTAAAAAGTATTTTATAAAATTTTAATCTACTATTCAGCACCTACTATTTTTTATTGGAAATTTAGTTAGTAATATACAATACAAATAAAAATTACTTTCGATAATAGTACGCTATATTAACCCCTTCTGGTACGATTTAATAATGAAAAACTGTGCGTGAAGTAACCATTTATTTTTTATTTAAAAAACTTGTTTTATTTTACAATTCTTACATATTCTTAATTAAAATCCACTTTTTACATAGTGTTAAGTATCAGAAACGGTAAAATTAAGATAATAGTCTTCAAGCTAGTGGTACTTTTCAAAACAAAGTGCAAAGGAATTCTGAATTATTTACATCGCCAGGGAGTCTTACTTCTAATTTGATTCTTGTAACACACACGGCATTTCTTAGTAGGTTTTCTTTTATTCTGACTCATCCATTTGGCAGTGACTTGTACCAAGAAACTTTAAATAAACAATATGTAATAGTGACCTGGGATTTCCACAAGTAACAAAAGTATTGCTAAATTCAGTACACTAGAAATTTTAAACTAAATTAATTATCATATTTATCAGTAACTTTAGTCGCATGACGAGTGTAGCTCGTCTTTGTGCGGTATGGAATGAAAAACCAATGACGAGCTAAACTCGTCATTTTACCGGAAGGGGTTAAAGGTTTTAACAAAACCATACAGTAGTACAGTTGAGTATAAATGTTTCATTTATGCTCAAAATTTTACGTTCTTTAACCCCTTAATGCACATTCTTTTTTAAAACGGCGGCCAAAAAAATCAATTTTTTAAAGTAAAAAACACATACTAGAACGTTGTCTTGCCAAGAAAATTACAAAAATACAAAAATAATCAAAACTTTTACTGCAATTTCGGATTTTGATAACATTGCATCGAATATTGTAATATTACACGCACGTCGACTTTTTTTTATTTTTCTTTTCGAATTCCCATTTCAGAATAAACATTATTGTCAGTAAAAATACTTATTTATACTTTTACAACATAAATAATAACAATACTAGTATTTATAAATTAATCAAATTTTTCTTTTGTATGATATATTTCGAAACAAGATGCAGCACAAAACCCAACATTGCAACTATTACACAAGTAACGGCTCTCTTTTCTTTTCCTTTTTCCTTTGCTATCTATTTTAGCAAACTTTTAACGAAACAGTCGTTTTTAGACACTACGGCTATAGCGGCACAAATGTGCATTTACCTGCGTACAAGCAGAAGCCTATTGTCATGTTTTTCAAACAATTTTTTTAGGTTGAATTTCGTTTTCCACCTGTTACACGACTTGCAGCTTCAGTATGCCCGTAGTTGTGATGGATAGTGCGATCGGGCGTTCTCTTGAATTTATTTTTTTTTATAATTTATTTATTTTTGTTTGATTATAAACTAACATTTCATGTAAAACTCCCAAAAATATATTGTTGCACACAAAAAACTGCTTATTTGAGTCATTAAACCTGTCATTTACATTTTTTAATTTTTGCTGTTATAGCCGTCATCGTCCCATTACTTAGTGTCTAGAGTCTGCTGACGCCATGACGGTTATAGCCGAAAAGTAATTAAAGGTTCTGAATTAATCAAAATTAAGTTTATTTAAGCAGAAAGAGTAAAAGTAAACTTCTAATATTCTAAAAATTACAAAAACCACATAGTGTTAATTTTCGACCTTCACTTGTTCCTACTGTCCGTCAATGTGTTAAAATTAGATTTTACCACTTTGGAAAAGCCTCTATTTTTATCAAACTAAATCTAAATTAAAAAAAAAGACTAATCAAAAATATTCTTAGATAGCTTTACAGACTCTAAATATATTATTCTGTGGAAAAAAAATTACCATCGTCAAAGCACTAACAAAACACTTTCCATGATTGTTGCCATATGAAGATAAGAAATTACTGACATTAATACAATTCTCTCAGTCGCAATCGAGGAAAATGCTCATCACGGTTTTGGATGTGCTTTTCAATTCCGCCCACTGTTTGTCTTCATATCTTATTTCGGTCGCATTGATTTGACTCTTTACAGTAATGAGCGTCCCAAACATTACACGGGAAGCTTTTGCGCAGAGTGTAATCTTTCGTTAAAAGTGGATAGTAAGCAATGGGGATGGGCAGCAACTCTAGTGGTTTCTTGAAATTACACCGCGGTTTAATGTATTCTTGATTCGGAACAGGGTTGGCGAATTGTAAAATTGTTAAAAAGCAGAGTAAGGGAGAATACAGTCATTTCTTGGAATCCGAAGGATGCAGTTTCGTTTCGCTTTAAGTATTTCAGTATTTTTTTAGTAAAAAATAGTATCGGGAGAAAACTAATTGTGCTGTTGATGAAAAAAAATTAATACAAAAAGTGATTTAATAATGGTAGGGTATCATAAATAAGCATTTAGTGATGATCTTTCACAGAAGTTCTCGAATGCTATAAAATACTCTACAATTATTTTAAGATATACTTATGATACATTGTATGCCAGTAACCTGATTGATGTAAAGAGTTTGAGATGCCACTTTGGAGATTTCTACAAACTTTAAAAATTCTCAAGAAGGAAGAGGTGATGTTTTGTTTTAAATTCAATAACTCTCTCCCGTCTTCCACCTTCTAGCAAGATGAAACTTAGACCTCACCCAAAGATTTATCTTTCATGTTTAAAAAGTATAAAGGGAGATGTTTTAAGAGGCTCAAATCCAGGTCATATCATTGCATAGACAAATGACTTTTGTTGATGAATATTTTTTTTTATTTTTTAAGTTGTCAGTCAAAGATATATTCTGAAAAGTTTCATAAAGAGAACAAAAAGTCTCAACATTGCTGAATATAGAAATATTATTGTTATTATATTTAACTTTGCTTGTATCAAATACATCCGGCGAAGGTTATTCTCAAAATAAAAAGTGCAAAATATTATTTAAGAAACTCACTGAGCCGATCAAAATTATGTTTTTAAACTATTTTATACATTAAAAAAAAGGTTTGGATAATATTATCTAAGAAGAAACAATTCATAATGTTGCTGAAATACAGACTGGAAAACAGAATTTTTGAATAAAGTTTATTCATATTTATATACTTACCTTTGTTAATTATTTAATAAAAATATTTTTAATTTTTTTTATTTATAAACCGTTGAAACATATCTAGATACGTTCAAAATTATTGAGATATATTTTTAGTAATGAAAGTATTAAATATAAGTTTTAAGATTTCACATTACAATATTCAGTTTTGCTTTATTTATTGTTTTACATTTGTTTGTCCTATTTCTTGGGAGAGAGGGGTGAACGTAAGGAAAAAATGACTAAGGCCTCAAAGTGATTTAACCCGCTTCTGGCTCAAATCTACCCATCTGGATTCTAACCTTCCCCGATAACCACTTGGCCAACTTGTGATTCCAATTGACATCTCTGGATTCTAACCCTCCCCGATAACCACTTGGCAAATTAGTAGCTCGAATCTACACTTCTGGATTCTAACCTCCTCCGATAACCAATTGGACAACTTGTGGTTCGAATTGACACCTCAGGATTCTAACACTTCGCGATATATATATATATATATATATATATATATATATATATATATATATATATATATATATATATATATATATATATTAATATGCATGTAACGTGAGAATTTAAATAGCCATTACACATGAATTAGCCACCATTATTTTTAATTGCCTGGGCTAACTGGACATTGGAAAGATCTAAGAATCTTTAAGAGTTATTTGAAGACGCTCTATTCCATTAAAAATCAAACGTGGAACTTTAACTTTATTTAAGACTATATACAATATAAGTCTTGTCAAGACTTATATTGTATATAAGTATATTTAAGAAGAGAGATTGGCATTGAATTATATAAAATTTCATTTTCACCGCCTTCATAAGTTAAAGAGATGTAACTTCTATACGCATTTTCTAAGAGTAAAATTTTAGTAACATTGGTACTATCTTGGAACACACAAAAATCTTCAAAATTTAAATTAAAATTAAACAATTTAATACTTTTACTGTTTAGAATAGAATATTTAAGAGGAGATTCTATAACAAAAAAAAAATGATATCTTATGACATACATATACTTATACATATATATATATATAATATTTATATATACATACATATATACCTATATATTTATATACATACCTATAAATTCATATATGCATATATATATATTTATATATACATATATATATATATACACATATATATTTATATATACATATAGATACATACACACACACACACATATATATATATATATATATATATATATATATATATATATATATATATATATATATATATATATATATATATATACAGACATATATATGAGTAAATACTCACTTATAGCACATAATAAAAATTTTGGAACCTTATCACAAATAATAGGTCCAAAAGCTGGAAAGCACTTCTTCGTATTCAAAAGATTCCCCCAGTTTCCATGGAAAATGGCATTTTGCAAGGAATCCCGAAAGCATATTTATTTTATTTAATATCTCCCTCCAGGAAACCGAGAATTTCGTATTTATCAGGGAAATAAAACCGGGATACAGAGACGATGTCCAGTTCATATTTTCCACACTGATTCATCTACCAAGAATACGTAAAAAGTTGAGAAGTTTTTCGGTTTCATTTTACTCGCTTTTTTCCCTTTTCTTAGCTGAAAACTTTTCCTCGCCATTAATAAATTAATGGATTTATTTAGGACTTAAATCATTATGAAAGACACAAGTTTAAATGACAAGAAAATTATTTACTGTAAACCAAAGAAAATTCATCATGGTGAATTTTATAATGCCCCCCCTTTCATCCTTTCAATGGTAAAATATTTCTTGGGCTTTATTAAAAAGACGTCTTTATTAATAATTAAGAATCATTGTATCTAAAATGACGAGATATAATTTGAAAATTATTTCCGATTAACCAAAAATAATTTATCCTGATGAGTTTTGTTGTATAAAAAAGGAGAACTAGTGAAAAAAAATTTATAAAGACATAGAAATTAGAGAATGCCCCTTCATCTTTTCAACTGCAAAATATTTCCTGTCCTTTAATAAATAAACAGATTTATTGATAATTAAGGATGATTGCATCGAAAATGACGAGAAAAATTTGAAAATTATTTACCGTAAACCAAATAAAATTCATCCTGGTGAGTTACATTGTGGAAAGAAAAGAACGAGAGGAAAAAAAATTAGAAACTAAGAAAAGAATGAGAATGTCCAGTTCATATTTTCCACACTGATTCATCTACCAAGAATACGTAAAAAGTTGAGAAGTTTTTCGGTTTCATTTTACTCGCTTTTTTCCCTTTTCTTAGCTGAAAACTTTTCCTCGCCATTAATAAATTAATGGATTTATTTAGGACTTAAATCATTATGAAAGACACAAGTTTAAATGACAAGAAAATTATTTACTGTAAACCAAAGAAAATTCATCATGGTGAATTTTATAATGCCCCCCCTTTCATCCTTTCAATGGTAAAATATTTCTTGGGCTTTATTAAAAAGACGTCTTTATTAATAATTAAGAATCATTGTATCTAAAATGACGAGATATAATTTGAAAATTATTTCCGATTAACCAAAAATAATTTATCCTGATGAGTTTTGTTGTATAAAAAAGGAGAACTAGTGAAAAAAAAATTTATAAAGACATAGAAATTAGAGAATGCCCCTTCATCTTTTCAACTGCAAAATATTTCCTGTCCTTTAATAAATAAACAGATTTATTGATAATTAAGGATGATTGCATCGAAAATGACGAGAAAAATTTGAAAATTATTTACCGTAAACCAAATAAAATTCATCCTGGTGAGTTACATTGTGGAAAGAAGAGAACGAGAGGAAAAAAATTAGAAACTAAGAAAAGAATGAAAATTAGAGAATGCTCCATCATATTTTCAGTTGTAAAATATTTCCTAGGCTTTAATAAAATAAACATATTTATTAATAATTAAGGATGATTGCATCTAAAATGAAGAGAAAAAATTTGAAAATTATTTACCGTAAACCAAATAAAATTCATCCTGGTGAGTTACGTTGTGAAAAGAAGAAAACAAGAGAAAAAAATTAGAAACTAAGAAAAGAATGAAAATTAGAGAATGCTCCATCGTCTTTTCAACTGCAAAATATTTCCCGGGATTTAATAAATAAACGTATTATTAATAATTAAGGATGATTGCATCTAAAATGAAGAGAAAAAATTTGAAAATTATTTACCGTAAACCAAAGAAAATTCATCCTGGTGAGTTACGTTGTGAAAAGAAGAAAACAAGAGAAAAAAATTAGAAACTAAGAAAAGAATGAAAATTAGAGAATGCTCCATCGTCTTTTCAACTGCAAAATATTTCCCGGGATTTAATAAATAAACGTATTATTAATAATTAAGTCTGATTGCATCTAAAATGACGATAAATACTTTGTAAAAATTATTCCGTCAAAAAAAAACATCCGAGTTAAACTTGTGAAAATAAGAAAACGAAAAAAAAAATAGAAACTAAGAAAAGAATGAAAATTAAAATGCACCACTTAAGAAAAATCATTTAATAAATAAAAATATTTAATTTCTGATTGCATCTAAAATTAGATAATACTTTGTAAATTCCCAGAGTCAAAAAAAACAAAAACGATGTTAAACTTTTAAAAAAATGGCATTAAAATAGCACTAAGAAAATAATAACAATGAAAATATAATCTAGAAAACTAATCATAAAATTACTAATTTCCTTAAATGTGAAATATCAGTCAAAACAAATAAATAATAATATAAGTCATAAATAAAATGCCGCCATTTCAATTAATAGAGTTTAAATTTTTTTAGACTAAATTATATATACATAGCTATTCTAATAAATAAATTCTAAGTTATGTTGTGAACAGAAAAAAAAATGAAACGAAAAAATAAATAATATAAGAAACAGACAATGGCATCGGAATTAGAAAATACCTTAATTTTTTTAACTAAAATATTTCCTTATCTCTAATAAATAAAAGTATTTATTGGTAACTTTAAGAAAAGATGCTATTAATAATTTAAGAATAAATGTTATTAAAACAAAAGTAAATAACTTGAGAAATATTTACGGTAATAAAAGGAAAATCAAGGATGAATGTCAACTATTTCTTGGTAAAATACTGCACGTTAAGTTATATGCAAAAGCAAAGCTAATGAAAAAGTAAATAAAACCAGAAACTAATATTGGCACTGAAATTAGATAATGTATTTCCATTATCCAACTATAAATATTTAATACACTCAAATAAAGATCCTCTTTAAGAACTTAAGTAGTTAGGAATGATCACATTTAACAATTCAAATAGCAAAATAGGAAGAATATTTATGGTAAATAATAATATCAAATATAAATGTAAACTAATTCTGAATAAAACATTTCGTGATAAATTATATATAGTAATGAGTACTGAAAAAATAAATAAAATCAAAAATGGCTTCAAAACTAAAGAAACCTTTAGAGTTTTGCAGTTGATAATATTACACGAGTGCTAATAAATAAATATCTATTAATCTGTCAGAGTGATTGTAATATAAATGACAAAAATAATTGGTTGGTTTGGAGCGCTACGGTCTACTTTTTGCAACACAAGGGCTAATGAGATCGAAACCTACTGCTTAAAGAGGATTCCAAACGGCTACGAACATCCATGCTACTGTGGGATTCGAACCTACGAACTCCGGTTCCGAAAGCCAGCACCCTAACCAATCGGCCATCGTTCGGCCAAAAATAATTAGAAATATATTAAGACATCACAACATACATACTCTTCTGTGTTTGTGGGAACTTAGTCAAGTAAACAAGCTTGCTTTAAAGAGCTAGACTTTATTACATGTTATTACATACATATCAGTAATAAAACTGCAATGGGAGAGAGAAAAAACATGCTTCTCGTTCTCCTCTCCTCTTGTAAAACCGGAACATTCAAAAATTGGAAGGGGGGGGGGAAGCTAGAGAACGTTGGTGGTTTGATAGTCCCGAACAGAAATTTTGACGGTTGAAGGCGGCATTTTCTACACAGTTGTACACAGATACATAAATTTTGCGGCATCCACCCCTCTCCATTTCGAACTGCCGCTTCATGAAATGGAATCGGCTTGCAACATGTTCAGGTCCTGACAAAGACCGACTCTTTCCTGACAACTTTGTAATCATCCGCCACAATATTTACTGTAAACAACAGAAAAATTAAGGATTAATTCATGCAATGGAATCAAGTTCCAGCATGTTCAGGTCCTGACAAATACCGACTCTTTCCTGACAACTTTGTGATCATCCGCCACAATATTTACTGTAAACAGAAAAATTAAGGATGAATGTGAAAGAAAATATGTCATACTGAGTTACGTGAACAGAAAAGGAGAAATGAAGAAAACAATAAATTAAAAAATAACTAACACTGCGGCATCCACCCCTCTCCATTTCGAACTAGCGCTTCATGCAATGGAATCAAGTTCCAGCATGTTCAGGTCCTGACAAAGACCGACTCTTTCCTGACAACTTTGTGGTCATCCGCCACAATATTTACTGTAAACAACAGAAAAATTAAGGATGAATGTGAAAGAAAATATGTCATACAGAGTTATGTAAACAGAAAAGGAATAATGAAGAAAACAAATTAAAAACTAACACTGTCATAGAAATTAGAAAATTTCTCTTCAACTGAAAATAATTCCTCATCTCTAATAAATAAATTTATTAACAATTTATGACATAAAGAATTATTGCAATTTAAATAACAAACAACTGCCTAAAAATATTCATGATAAACAAAAGAAGAATCGAAAAGAATGCAAACTATCCCCTGATAAAATACTTTACGGTAAGTAATATTACATACAGAAGACTAACGGAAAAATAAATAAATTAAGAAACTGATAACCCATCAAAATTAGAGAAACCTTTACAATTTTTCTTCTAAAAATATTACCACATGTGTAATAAATAAATATATGTATTAAGAACTTAAATGATTAAAAACGATCACAATTTAAATGACAAGAAATTATCAGAAAAATATTTAAGATATACAAAAGATGGATGTGAAACAAAATGCACCATGCTGATCCGAAAAGAATTTAGTGAAAAAATTAAATTAGAAACTAACAATGGCATAGAAATTAGAGAATGCCCCTTCATTCTTTGAACTGTGAAATATTTCCTGAGTGTAACAAATAAATATATTGGCAATTTAAGTCATCAATAAAGCACGCCATTTAAATAGCACGAAGTTTTTTAAAACATTTGCATTAAACAAAGGAAGAATCAAATATGGAAATGCAACTACTCTTGACAAAACACTTAATTCTAAGTTATATTGAACTGAAAAGAACTAATGAGAAAAAAAATTAAATTAAATTAGAACTGACAATAGCATAGAAATTAGAGAATCCTTCTTCGTCCGTGAAATATTCCTTCAACTGCAATAAATAAATATATTAACAATTTAAATCAAAGTATTAATGGCATTTAAAAAAATGGCAATTGTCCTTTTGTCAGTTCATTCGAAAAGGGGAAAATCCGCCAAACATTGAGATGGCAATGGAAGGGAGGGAGTGAAGAGGGGAGTGGAGTTGAGAAGGGGTTGGAAGTCGAACAGAAGCATTTGCGAGATGTCTCGAAATTTAATTATGTTACCCAACTGTTGTCTGCTAATGATTGTTTTCGAAGCTCTATCGGTAAAGTCCCTGGACTTGGCCCGAATGAAAAGATATTCGATTATGTTTCGTATAGTGAGCCTTCCTTAAGTGGCTATTGATTAAAAGGGCTGAAGCTTTTGTGAAAACTTCATTTAATAGCCGAGATCTGCGAAATTCGATAAATTTTGGCAAAGAAGACTGCTTTCGAGTGTGTGTGTGTGTGTGTGATATCGATTCAATATGTAGCCAAAAGTACTTCTCGATATTATTTCTTTAAAAGAGAAAAATAAATAAAAACAAAAGAGTTGTTTGAAAAAAAAACTGGAAAAGATTGAAGCACAAATAAAGGCTGTTATATGGATCGAGATAAAGGCTGGCGGATTTTTACCGATGGAAGAAAATTTGCGTTTTTGAAAGGAATGAATTAATACCGAGCAGGGGTGTAGCGAAATATTTTCCATGGGAGGGGTTTCTCTTGCTTCATATTTCCAAAGTAATTCAGCAATCCCTACATACAGAATATATGTATACAGCAATTCTTACATACATAATATATGTATACAGTAATCCTTATTGGAGGTTCTACCTCTCCTTTTTATTTATACCACTGTGATAGAGCCGCAAATAAATGCCACGAATTTTAAGAAGTTATTGTAATTTAAAGAAGAAAAATGAATATATACGCAGTCGTAATACTAATACGTCATATTTTTAAATTAATACAGCCATCCTTACATACATAATACATGTATACAGAAATCCCTACATGCATAATATATGTATACAGTAATCCGCATTGGAAGTTCTACCTCTCCTTTTTAGTTATACCACTGTGATAGAGCCACAAATAAATGTCACGAATTTTAAGAAGTTATCCTAATTTAATGAAGAAAAAAGAATATATACGCAGTCGTAATACGAAGGCTTCATGTTTCTAAATTAATACAGCAATCCTGACATGCATAAATATGTATATAGCAATATTTATTGGAGGTTACACCCCTCCCCCCCTTTAATCTACAGTATTGTGATGGAGTCACAAATAAATGCTACGAAATTTATGAAGTTATTGTAATTTGAAGAAAAAGTAATATAGGCGAAGTCATAATACGAAGACTGTTGCAGCGTCAAGATAATTTGGCAGGTTTTTTTTCAATTTCATTAAGTAATAAAGTAATAAAAGATAATTCTTTATAATTTATAAGTAAATTATTAATGACTTCACAAGGGCATATATAATATGAGAGTATGTCTGTATATATGTTTCATGCTTTAGTTACTTTTTTAAAGTACGATTAAATTATTGAATAGTTACTTTCTCACTCCTTTTTTGGGCTTTATTTTTGTAATAGACTTTCAAAAATTATAACATTTTGTTACTTAAATTATATTTTTATTCATAAATATTATGGTCACTCCGTCTAACCCTATGCTGGAAAATTGTTCCCTTTGAATTGTAACCAGCACGAACATTCACATTGCACCATTTTTATCTTTAATCCCACTATATTTTAAGTAATTCCAAAATTCTATCGTCTATGTCTTCCGCATTTCACGCACCCTTAAAAATTTGTGAACCGGGATGTAATCCAATCCAAGACAGTTAACTTGCTTCACCTCAGATGTTGATATTCTATGTCTTTAATTATGAGGTTTATTTTAAAATCATTTCATATCTTTTTCGATTGTGATTATTAGCAGTTACATTCCGAAAAGTAAGCAAACAAATACACAACGTAACAAAGAATCCATCACCGTTTGTTGCGGCGAATGAAAAACGTGCTAGTAATAAATAACTAGCATTTCACTTTTTTATAGTGGCATCACTTGGTTGTTGTATTCACGTTTTTTTACTTGTTCTTTTTACTTTTGATTGTAGTTAGATTGAAATAAATACTTGTGTTGAAATTACTATCTACTAATATCTGGTGCCGAAACCCAGGAAATGGCTCCAACCGGCAAAGCTGATAGAATGACTCAACTACTTAGACAACGGCAAACCGTACGGAGCAATATTTCTCGCTTTTCAACAGAAATGAATACTTTGAAAGATGATTTTTCAGTTGAGGACGTGGAATATATATATGTAATCGCTTAACAACTGCTTTAGGTGCTATGAAACTCATAACGAAATTCATAATTTTCTTTCTGACGAAGAATTTGAAAAGGATAATAAGTAGTGTGAAAACTACATAGATACTGTTGAATCTGCAATTTTCAAAGAACGAAAAATTATTCGAAAAGATGGAATGGAATATCTGATGGACTTGCGTACATTTCATCAAGTGCGGAATCCATTTGAAACAAATAAGATCCGGAAAGGGGATATTGTCTTACTACAAGAAGATGTTCGACCTCGCCACACCTGGAAAAAGGCCCGTGTTGAGGAGTTAATCCTTGGCAGCAACAAGAAAGTTCGTACTTGTGTACTACGCACCAATGGACGCACTATTACTCGACCTGTGCAGCTGGTCATCCCCCTGGAGGTTGACCAGAGTGGGGAGGATGTTGCGGCGAATGAAAAACGTGCTAGTAATAAATAACTAGCATTTCACTTTTTTATAGTGGCATCACTTGGTTGTTGTATTCATGTTTTTTTACTTGTTCTTTACTTTGATTGTAGTTAGATTGAAATAAATACTTGTGTTGAAATTACTATCTACTCCTAACACCGTTGATTACCTTTCTAATTGTTCGAATACTTCTTTCTAGTGCTAAATATTTCATGCGTATTTACCTTTCATACACTTCCCAACCACACATATATTAGTGGCACGCCTGAGACACTCACTTGTTCAACAAACCTGGAGTACATACCTTAAATCATAGTCGAGGCGAGGTATTTTTTTTTCAGATTAACCATTAATTCCATAAAATAAGATTAAAAATGCACACAAATATGTATTTATATAAGGCTTTTTACATTGATACACAAGTTCTTTTCCTTTAATGATCTCAAAATCAGATTCGACAAAACATAAAATCGTTTCATTTGATTTTTTTAATACATTTGTCATTACGAAATCCCAATATGGTGGGTGCCCCAAATTACTCCCTAAGGCAGCACAAAGTAGATCCGCGTAATTTAGAAGAATTGAAAGGGTGACACGTACTACTTTACCAAACGAGAAGACCCCAAGTTTGGCCTGACACCTCCTGAGGTATCGTTTTGAGAACTTTGAGGACACTGCGAACTGGAACATATTTTATGTGCTCAGCTGCTATTAATGAACAGGGCTGATCTTTGACCAGATGAAGCCCCATTCCCCCCAAAAAAGTAAATCCTCTGGTTACGAGATTGTTGCCTTTACTAACTGAACTACCACGGCTCCCATACGAAACTAGATCATTCTCTATTTTTTCACGGTGCAGAAACTCTAGCACCAAAAACCTTTTATACAAAACTATCGTCCTGCTTTTATTCTTCTATTCTTAAATAGAACGATAATTTCAATTTTTTAATAATAGTTTTTTAAAAATTTCTAAAGTTTTTTAAGCTTGGGGAATGCATTTATTTTGTTTCTATCTGTTTTTCAACTTCATTGGGAATCTTGGAGAGCATAATTGAAATTCCAGAATTTTAGAAACTACTGAACGTAATTATGAATTTTTAAACACAGTGGTCTGATTTCACCGTGTGATGACTCCAAATTAAAAAACGCACCATGTAACTATATATGTATGTATATATATATATATATATATATATATATATATATATATATATATATATATATATATATATATATATATATATATATATATATACATATATATATCATATATATATATATATATATATATATATATATATATATACACACATACACACATTTATATATATATATTTACATATATATGCACACACATTCACACACATATATATATACATATATACATATTACATATACATATGCATGCATATACATATACATACACACATATGTACATATACATATATATGTACATATGTGCATATATATATATATATATATATACATATACATACACACACACATATATATACATATGCATACACACATATATATATAATATATATATACATACATACACACACACACACACACACATATATATATATATATATATATATATATATATATATAATATATATATACATACATACACACACACATATATATATATATATATATATAAATTCACACCTCAAATACATAGGTTCATTGTATGCTGATCGTGTTACCTTCGCTCTGTCTCTTGAAAGTAATTTATTTCACGCGTTTCTTTCTTTCATGGCTGTTTGCCTTTCATTACGAGTGATTTATTTCACCCGCTTTCCTTTGAAAACAAGAGGTAGCTAGCGATCCGTCTTCAATATGTTTTGAAACCCATTATTTTCTCCACGTGTCTCACGCCGAATTTATACGGTAGACGACAAAAGTTGAAACAAAATAAAATTGACAATAATAAAGCGTCCCCTTATTTACAAAACGCTCTCTGATTAGCACGACCCCTCGTTGTGCAGGAGGATAGCGGCTCATCCATTTCTGTGCGGGGTTTTGAGTGTCGTTTTACAAGGATGGAATACCCTCTGGTGACAGGTCCTCGACTTCCCATCTTCCCACCCCCTTTAACTAAACATGGAAAATGACTTCCATCTTTGCCGCGTGACCTTTCCCTGAGGGGGTGTTTCCAGCTTTCCTCCCCCTTCCCTCTAAAACGTGATGGCTCTTTAATATGTTTGCAGTCGAATAGGGGAAGGAATCCACTAAGTGTGATATATGGATGCCTTACTTGTAGCTGTATACGGCACGTATTAATGCGCTGCTAATAATGAGACGCAAGCGTTTGTTGTTGCTGAAAATACTTACTATATGTGAGTGAGTGTAGATTTCAAAATTCTATTTAAAGCTTATGGTTATTTTTGTCACAATTCTCCACGCAATTTTTATTGTACTAACTCAGCACTAGAATAATTGTAGTACTTAAAAATATATTAGCGCAACGCTAATGAGCACCTACAACCATGTACAATGGCTGTTCACACATTTTTAGACGATGTATAATGTTGTCACAAAACTTAATTACATAAAATTCTTGTGTTTGAAATGTTCTCTTTGATAGTTCTTATTCTGAACTGTCTTGCGAAGCCGTAATTTCCAGGATAATAATGCCTTTTGAAGTGTCAGAAGAGGTATTCTATCCCATTCCTCCAGAACAGCTTTCCAGAGTCCTGTAAGGGTTGTGGGATGACGTTTGGATAATGCAGATTTTAAAAGTCCGAAAGCACAAAAATCCATAGGTGATACATCGGGAGATTAGCAGGGATA
>CM063498.1:24021660-24026660 GCA_032207245.1 Pardosa pseudoannulata | reverse complement strand
AGGAACTCATACCATAAAACAAAATTACGTTATTTGGATGAGTAATGAGTGCTCGATATGATTGATGCTAAGTAACAATGCAACACCTCGGGATTACATTACAAGGACATTTAAGTAAATGAATGTAAGGGTAAATGTTAGTAGAAAGATCATCTCTCTCTCTCTCTCTCACACCCACACATACTATATTTTATCGTTCAGATGGCAGTTAACTTTTAACTGGATAAAATTCAGCTGAATATTCTACATTTCCGATCGCTGTATTTTGAAATATTTCCGTATTTACAAATGCATAATCTGTGCATTCCTTTTCAAAATTTTTGGGCTATAACTCAAGAGGATCGTTATATACTGAATAATTTTTAGTTATGATATAAATCACCAGATATATCCATGAATAAAGTATATATATATATATATATATATATATATATATATATATATATATATATATATATATATATATATATATATATATATATATATATATATATATATATATATATATATATATATATATATATATATGCATATATATAAACTACACATATATACATATGCACACATATATATGTATGCATACATATATACATAGATAAATATATTATACATATAGGCATATACATATATATATATACACATACGTGTATACATATAAACACACACACACACACATATATATATATATATATATATATATATATATATATATACACACACACACATATATGAAACATAGCGTAACTTGACATGCCTCAGGGATGTAACGTGGTCGAAGGGGTGTAGTCGTCGACGAACAGAATATGATTTATCAAGAGAACTTTAACAGCATCTTTATTTAGCAACGTCCAACAGCAAAATCTAACAAAAAATGGTTATGTGGCCTTTTATAACTTTGGGAACGCGACAGGCATGAAAAAAGGAATGTTCTTAATCAGAAAGTAGGTTGGCTAGTTAATTTCTCCAACAGGAAGAAGATTTTTCTAAGACAAAAGAGTTTAAAGCCAAGCAGTTACTAAGAAGATGGCGAAATCTCGGATTTGGTGGTCGTTTAATATTGGAGTTAGTAATTTTAGTTTAAGACTAAAGTATTAAATTTTTACATTACATATATATATATATATATATATATATATATATATATATATATATATATATATATATATACATATATATATACATATATATAAATACATACATATATATACATATACATATAACACACACGCATATATATATATATATATATATATATATATATATATATATATATATATATATATATATATATAAATTCTGTAGATAGATAGCTAAACGATTCGCCGGCATAACTCCAAAAGCTGACACAGCGATATGATTTCTCCAAGGATTTGTTTGTCAATCCGCCATCGAATTTCGAGAACTCTCTTCTCAGAGAAATCGTTCTTCTATCTGAAAGCAGAAGACCACCGTTCACTTAAGTCCTCTTTTTTTTCCGGGCCCCTTCCATTCATTTTTGCTCCTGAATCCGCACAGATAAGAGAGACAACCTCCCTGTTCTACAGGATCATTCCTCTGGAAACGCATTAAGGGGGGAAAAGATATACACTTCCACCACCCCCTTGATTTAAAAAAGTATGTCTGTGGGGTGGTTTATGTGCTAGCGAAAAACCTTCTCTGCCGCGTTTCGGCAATGATTTGCCAGAAGCCAGTTTTGTTTTTCCGTAATCTGAAAAGTTAAAAGAACCAAACTCTATAATCTTTGATAAAAAAAAAAGAACTACATTGTGTCATATGAGTATATGTACGCCTATATATAAATGGTGTGTACGCACAGAGATGGCCAAGTAGTTAAACGTTTACTATTGTAATTAAAGTTGGGAACACGATACTTAGTACGAATTTTCAAGAAATTATGAGTGTATTTTTAAACCTAAAGAAAAGCTGTGTCCAAGTAGTCGCGGAGAAAAGACAAGAAAATGTCGAAATAAAAATGTTCAGTTTATTCTGACTCTACGTAGCTTCTTACGCCATAAATGTATACATGCTGTCTTATATTTTGGTAAACCAGTCAATCCGAGTGTTAATATTCACATCCTGACTCGCTCGAATTGAATGAATTATATAATAATCGTAAGGAATCGTAGCGTTAAGGAATTATATAATAATCGTTGAGCTAAGGAGGAATTAGACAAGTTTACCACAATGAAAAGAGAGAACAGAGGAATTTTGCCAAAGGTTGTAATTTCAGGGATAGAATCGTCAGAAATTTATTTTAAAATACAACTATAATTAAGTTCATTAGGTTTGGATTAAAATTTCATTATACACATATATACATACACACATATATATGTATATATATACACATAGTGTGTGTGTGTGTATAATTTCATGTGGAATAGGTGCAATGTACGAATACATGAACATGTATGTAAATCGAATTCTTTATCAATCAAAAAGAAAAATAACCCAGTTAAATAACATCTTCTAATTAAACCATCATAAGTTTAACTGTGTCTACCTCCAAAACCCCCTAAGGATTCAAACAAAGACAAAAACCGAGTTTTCTCTTCAACCCCTAGCCTTATCAATCCTTCGACCTTTCCAGCTGTTGAGGGGGTTTCCAAGTGAAGGTCTTCATTTTCCCACCCCATACACCCATTCCCATTACACGAGGGGATTAATAAAACTATCGATGCAGACACAAACAGAGCAGAGCAGAAGAGCAGAGCAGGTTAACGAAGTAAAAGCACGAGCCACGTGCCACCATAAAAATGAACAGCGATTGGTGAGCGATCCCCCGATGCCATCCCCAATCCTCGGCCTTAAGATGTCTAATGAGATAAAGGATCTCCAAATCCCAGAGGAGGATTTTTTGCTTGGAGATCAAACAAGTTTTTCCCTTTTTTTCTTTTCCTTCTTCTTTTCACCGGACTTCATTCCGGGCTGGAAGGAACGAATCTTCCTCGATACAAACCAAATTGAAGGATATAGTAGTAGAGGGAGGGGATGAAAGTAAGGACGAGTAAACGAGGGGGGCGGAGATATTTTTCCCCATTCAAGTCGATAGTGTTAAAAAGTTTGCCTTGTTACACAACTTTCCTGATAGAAAATCGTATATATAAAGTTTTCAGACGTTAAAACGGAAGACGCCAATGTGTAATGGGAAATACTTTACAAATAACTCAGAGTTACCGTAATTTTTTTACAGTCAAAATTTATTTATGGATTAAATTACCTTTTATGGCGTAGAATCATCCGTTTTTAACACATTAAAGACTAATAACAAAATATTTAAAAGAAATAAAAAATATCTTCGGCTTTGAAAATGTTTGCTTAGATATACAATTTATAAACCAATATATATATATATGCGCTTACATATACATATATATGCATATACATATACATACACACATACATAGACATATATATGCATATACATACACACATACATAGACATATATATGCATATACATACACACATACATAGACATATATATGCATATACACCTACATGCATGCACACAAATATTATATATATATATACATACACACACATATATATATATATATGCATATACATATATATACATACACACAAATATATATATATAATATACATATATATATATATATGCATATACATATATATACATACACACACACACATATATATATATATATATATGCATATACATATATATACATACACACATATATATATATATGCATATACATATATATACATACACACAAATATATATTATATATATATATATATGAGGTATTGTTTCAAATTATATTTCATATTCATCATACATCAATCATACTTCAGAAGATGATATTCTTTAAACACCCCACTATCCAATTTTGTAAAGCAGCACCAACGTACACAGTCCTCTTTCTAAATGAGAGAATCATTTCTGCTGAGTAAATTAATTTATAGAATACCCATCACATCCCCTAAGTAGATTATGCAAGCAAAATTTGGTCGTAACATGAATAAGACATACAAAAAAAAAGAAAAGAAAACATCAAATCGTATCCACAAGGGTGCACTGAAACTCAATGGGGGATGTGGCTAAACAGCATGCCGAGATTGCAAATGACTCTCCCCTCCACACGTTTATGGTTCTTTCTCGCTCTGCACGTCACGTTTTTATACAGTTTTATTCAGAGGACATGGGTAAATCCAGGTAAAAGCAGGTATCACGGGAGAACACCTTGGGGAGTACTTTTGTTCCGGAGGGGGATTCATAAAACCTAAAATCTAATATTGGAAAGAAACTGGAGCAATATATTTCCATGAAACATTCTTTTTTTCTGTATCTTCATTATAAAAAGACAATATTTTCTGAATGGCTGAGGGAAAGAAGTTACAGATTTATGCGGATTTGGGAAAATTATAGCAGTGCATTTAGATAAATTTTATATTAGCATTTTATACAGAAATAAAAAGTATTTAAAAATCAATAAAGTGCATAATTATATTATTATTATTTTATAATGATGTAAATAGTATTTAAAAATTAATGCAGTGAATATATATGTATGCATATACACATATATATACATACATACACATAAATATATATAGACATATATATATATGCATATATATATGTATACATACATACACACACAAACATATAAATATATATACGTATACATATATACATATACGTATATATGTACACATTCATGTGATGTATGCTTTCAAATAATGCATCAATCATATTTCAGCAGATGATATTATTCTTTAAACACCCCACTATCCAATTCCACCGTCCAAAATTCGAAAGGTACCCAAAACTTTATAATTTCCCAACTGTCGGTTTTATTTTACAATCAATTATAAATTGTAAATCATTGAATTTAAGATCGGGTAGTTTTATTATTTATTTTTATTTATACATAATATTTATTAACTATATAAATAGTGTATGTTATAATTTGTGACTTTTAAAACCATACTGATAGTCGCGCTGCTTACTGAACAGCTATTGAAGTAAATA
>CM063498.1:23989160-24014160 GCA_032207245.1 Pardosa pseudoannulata | reverse complement strand
AGCTTTATTATAAATATGGAACCAGGTAAATTAATTTTCACCGATTACAATAGGAATTAAGCAGCGGTAGCTCAGTCGACAAAGGTTGGTAGTAGATGGAGGGTTGCGGGTTCGGAGCCGGAATGGGTCTATGATCAGGCGTGTTCGTTAAAGTTGACTGGGGTACGTAAGATATGTTCGTGGTCAATATGTCCTCAATCAATACCTCTAGGGGAGAAGGCCAAAGCTATGGGTCTTCTGATTGGTCCTTGCTTCAAAATTCAGAATACCCACTTGAGCAAAAGTCGTACTTTCACCCTTGAGGAGCTCGTTGAAATGAAAGCCGTACCCCTTTACCTTAATATATTGTGTGCGAGTACATTTTGCAGCGGAATTGTACCGGGTTTGGTTTGGTTTGGTTTGGTTTAGAGTGCTACAGTCTACTTTTTGCAACACGAGGGCTAATGAGACCGGGACCTACTGCTTAACGCCGATTCCGAACGGCTATGAACATCCATGCCATAGTGGGATTCGAACCCACGAACAGGAATTGTATCGGAAGCGGGCGTTTCGCGCGTTAATTTAGTTATTTAGTTAAATCTTAATAGATCGAAAATTATTTAATTTTTTAACCAACTTTTCGTATTTTATATTGAAATACATAAACAAATATATAAATAGACAAATAAACAAACATATATATATGTATATATACACACACAAATATATATACATATATAATATATAAATAGACACACATATATATATAATATCCTTTCTCAAGGATAAAAAAAAGTTAATTTTAAATCTAAATTGATTTTTTAAATAACTTAAAGTTATGTGGTTGCGTATCAACTGATGTAAAAACTAGTTTTTATTTGTCTATATTTTTCCAGAATCTATGTAGTAGACAATAACATTCGGCTTCGTTTTTCTTTATATACCGTTATTTTTGTACTCACAAGCAAACCATGTTTTTACACCAACCCGTACTAGTACGTGTCCAGCATACAATGTGTTAATACGAGTACCGAATATCTCAATCGCAATCGTGCTTAATATGACATCAGAAGCAACAAAAACAAAATGGAAATTAGCAACTATTATTTGGATTTCTTACTGAGCAATTAAAA
Organism: Pardosa pseudoannulata; assembly: GCA_032207245.1. Lineage (NCBI taxonomy): Eukaryota > Metazoa > Arthropoda > Arachnida > Araneae > Lycosidae > Pardosa > Pardosa pseudoannulata. Next base: position 24,013,048 of record CM063498.1, on the reverse strand, counting down.
GTCCTAATCATGGTGCAATCCTGGTTCCATTAAAAAAAGAGAAGTCTAACGTTGTGGAACTAAATTTATTGAGGGTAAAAATAATCGTCTTGATGAGGCAAGAGTTTTGCATCGAAGGCTCCAGAAAAATTATCTTTTAATTTGTTGCACCCAAGATCAAGCGATTTTATTTCAATGAGACTTCGGTAATTCAGCGTTTTTTGAAAGTCAAGAATGTTGCTTGATCGGCTGCACCAACGAGGACCGTCTACCTTATAACAAGTGTTTAAGATATTTTGGGTGTCCCCGGGTGTACAATCCACGGCAGCTCATAATATACAATGCAGTATAAATAAAAACATGAGATTGTACTTTAATAATCTTAAACTGCATTCTTTCAAAGGGATTAAAAAGGCCCATAACGCACAAAAAATGTTAAACTCTCAATTAAAACCTACGAGTTTTCCAATGAAACCTCTATAATCTTTTTGTTACTTACTATAAGGAATCCATTTTTTCTCGTTCATCCCACGTGTCCACAATCACCATTTTTCTTTAGCCCTCAATATGTCAGGGATTTTTTTCCCTTTTTTTTCTCTTTTCCCTACCCATGCATTTCGATAATTTATGGATGATGGTACAGATCTTTTCCCTTCCTTTTTCCGAAGAATTTCCATCTTCAATATGCAGGTTTCTCTCTCTCTCTTACCCCCCATCCCTTGATTCTAGAAGGAAGTCGAAGGAGCGTAGACCGTGTAGCAGAACGACGGATCCCTTAGATTTATCGAACTATTAATATTCTTCCCCGATTCTTTTTATATTTTCGCGCCATTTGCTAGTCCCTGTCATCACGTTACCCCGGTCGGTCGTAGCGTATTGTCACAGGCATTGTGGGCCACATTTTTCAGGGCAAAGAATGCTTCAATCGTTATATGTTTCTAAAAGTAATAGGCTCAATATTTAAAATAGGATATATATATATATATATATATATATATATATATATACATATATATACATATATACATATATATATACATATATATATACATATATATCATATATATATATTATATATATACATATATATACACCTATATATATACATATAAAATATTTTTTTATTTTCTATTATATCAATAATTATATATTATCTTTATATATATACTTATATACACATACTATAATTTATTTTTTTATATATTTATATATATAAATATTATATATATATATATATATATATATTATATATATATATAATATATAGCTATGTAATGCTTATAACAACTATTTAGATATACTAGCATATAGCCAGTCATATGACGGGATCAGTAAAATTTTTAATTTTCTGGAATTGTAAAGTACCTTATAATGAAGGTAAAAAAATGGTTTGTTTTTTGGCTGAGAATTATCTGATACATGCTCAATAATTTGTTTATCTTTACTGACCGCATGTTAGTTGCCAACTTTAATTCATCTTGTCATATTACGTGATAGAATGAAGAACAAAGGTTTTAATATTGACAGTGATTATTTGGCGGTACATATGAATCATGTCCAAAATTTAACGAATCGATTGCAAACCGTGTGGTTATACATAAAAAACAAACACACAAACGAACAAACTTCTTAATTTTCAAAGATATATAACTTAAAAGCTAGATATTTATTAGTCAGTGAAATAGATTTCTAGACTTTTATGAAAAGAATTTGTTAATACTGGTGATAAAATTTTCATTACAAAAAAATAATCGATGAATAAATTTTAAATTAGCACATGTGTACCTAATCTATTATTTAAGCAAAGTATAAAAGAAAATTATTTACGTAATATCTAAGTTCAGTGATAAAACGTATGAAAATAATGCCGATGATATTTAATAATTTAAAATAAGAAATGATTAAAGGAATGACGTCATAATGTTAAAAAAATGTTACTTTTATATATTTATTATGTGACAAATAAACACTCGAAACACTCGAAATGATGGAATGGTTGGACTTCGAACGTTTTCGAACTCGATTTGAATTTTGCTAACACTAACTCATCAAAAATACAATATGGATGCCTCTATCTATTACAGGTACAACCGCTTCATAAATTCGCGGACATACAACTTAGGCTATTATTATATAGGGGATAATGCAATTGTATGTATTAAGAATATTTTTTACTATCCTGGTGCCCCTTCTAAAATACCATTATATTACAAATATCAACAAGTTTATGTACGAATGCTGTTTATTCTTTTATTGTAATATTTTGCAGTATGTATTTTGAGCTAACTGATAATTGCATTTTAAAGATTTTTATTAGTATTATTACTTTACTATAACAGAAAATTATAAGCTTAATTAAACAAACAGGGTACTCCCGCCAACTTGGCGATAATGGTTTAAGTATGGTAGCCTAACAATTTCTCCAGATCTCGCCGTGTCCAAACAATCTGTATCTATATTATAATTTATATGATATTTGCATCCAGTTCTTCTTGTGCAACTTTTTTTATATATTAAAAGCGCGCAATGCTTAAAAAATTAGATATAACAAACCATGAATGGTTCACTATGGCTGAATTTTAATAATTTGGAGCTTTTGTCTTATTAAACTGTTAAGGGAATAATTGCTAATAAATATAAATGTTCGGTTTCCAAGTCGTTTTGTTTAGTTAAGTAAGAGTATATAATTCTATTACGACGGCGCACTGTGCATTAATTAAAGTCGCCATAAAAAGTAAGAAATACAATATTTGGATGGATTGATTACCTTTGTGTTTTAGTAAACATCGCCAATAATTTAGCTAAATTTGCCAAAGGAAACCCTATTCTTAAGTAGTTCCAAAGTGGCCAAAAGGTGCAAGAAATGCGGATGGAATACCTTAGTGTTTTAGTCGAATAATGGCCGAATGGTTAGAGCGCTGATCTGCGGTACCAGAGTTCGAGGGTTCGAATCTCAATGTGACATGGTAACCTTCCGAAATTGGCTTTAATCTATAGATCACGGTCTTATTAACCTTTATGTTGCAAAAAAGTACACTGTAGTGCTCCAAACCACATGAAACCTTTGTGTTTTAGTAAGCATCATCAAATTTGTCAAGGGGCACCCTATTTTAAAGTATTACCGCATCAGGCAATATAGACAGATATCTTCATGCCGAACACGGCTAAGAAGTGTTTATTAATTTAAGGTAGAATCCCAGTTCCGGGGGACCGGCCGCCATGTTTTTGGCTCTATTTTTGTACAAGTGATCGCCAAATTTTCGCCAAGTGATGTTTACAATTTGTGCTTCCTTTTGTATTAAGTTTATACTCCATTTCAAAGCATAATTTGAAGAAAAAAAGTTTTGAAATTTTGTTAAGATGAATACAAATGTAAAAAAAAAAGTAGAAAATAAAAAATAGAGCAAGGTTTGCCAGAAAACTTGGTTCTAGAATTTGGCGACATCCTTAACGCTTGGCGTACCCAAAGTGGGATACGGCCTTTATTTAATACCACTCGAGGAGCACGTGTAGCTTAAGAATTCAAAGGACGCGAGTAAAAATGGCCGTGCTGAATCCTCTTAGAAACATGTAACTATAAGAAGACACCCAGGTTTGGGCAGCCACCTCTGGAGGTATTGTTTTGACACTGGAGGACACTGCGACCACGAACCTATTTTACGAGTCCCAGCTGCCATTAATGAACACAGTAGATCCTTCACCAAAACAAGCCTCGATCTCACAATATTCTTGGTATGATATTAATTCCTTTGACAATTGAGCTACTACGGTTCATTAGGCGGCATATATTACTTTTAATTATTACTATTTAAGGAGATTTGTTTTCAATTTAAGATTCTATCATGATTAGTTTTTATAATAAAAAATGCTTCAGGATACCACTCGAATAGTACCACAATAATGCCCCATTGTTTACATAAATGTATAAAACTTCGATTACTTAAATTGTTCAACTTCTTTTAACAATGAATCAAAACAGCAACAATTCAAAAATTTGAAACAAATTTAATAAGAAGTTCGCAAATAGTCAGCACAATATTAAATTCGAAAGAAATATTCATTTAGATCAGAAACTACTTAGAATTAATCATTTGATGCTTCAACAAATGTTAATGAATGTGAAATTTTCGGCAGCAGTTGAAAAGTTAATTAAATATTTCCAAATAGTCGCCATATTTGTAATAAAAACACTTAAAAACGGTAAGTTATATTTTTCAACTCCTCTTCTTAGCCCACTCTCCTGTTTCTAATCATGGATCTTGTTGGTGCTTCAACCACATTTTGCGAAATTGGCGTGCTTGCAGCTTGCGTGCGTGGCGTGCTTGCAGCGTGGCGTTTGAAATCTGGCGAGGGGATCGTAACTCAACAAATTGATACATAAACAAAAACAACATTTTGAGGAAAAATTTTACAAAAATTGAATATTTAAAATCTAATTGAATTAACAAAGAAAACACAAAGGAAACACATAACATTCATACTAAATAGACTGAAACATTCACTTAATCACAAATTAAATAAACTCAGTGTGATTTTCATCACAAATTTGTGATTTAGTGTAAATTGTAAAATTAATTTAAACAAAAAAAAAAAAAAGAAAACTGTATTTTGAGTGGAGGTTGAAGAGGAGTTGTAAAATTGAAATTTTTTTTTCAAATCTCTTATCTTTTTAATTAAATTGAAATAAATTATGCTTAGCAAAAACGTTGAAAATAAATTTGGCTTGACTACAGAAGAAGCCAATCTAGCTACAAATTGTCAAATATCACTGAGTTTATGCCTGATGCTCATTTTGTGTGTGTGTGGTAATCTTTTGTTACAAGCACATTAAACCAACTGTTAACTGGTTTAGAATTATTATAATTATTTTCATTATTATATTATTACTATTATTATTACTTTACTATCAGAAGCGCGGTGTTACTTCAGAATAGAGAACCCATTGGCAAATTTGGCGAAATTACTGACGATATTTACAAAACTCAAATACTTAAACTAATTTCACTTTTAGTTTTGGTTTGACACAAGAACAGGGTACCCCTGCCAACTTGGCGATAAAATTCTACGCTTAGTAGTCTAACATCTTCTCTTGATAACACTGTCTACACAATCTGTATCTATATTTTGATTTATATTATATTGCTCTGATTGAACAACCCATTTCTTAAATTATAAATTCCCGTAATGCTCAAAATTTTAGATATAGTGAATCATTAATAGTTTATTTAGTTTACCATTTGGTTTAGTAAACATCGCCAATAAATTCACCAAATTTGGCAAGTGATACCCTATTGTTAAGTATTACCTTAGTTTTTACTGCCGAGCAACATACAGAAGTACGAAAAACAGTAAAATTTTTGGTAATACAACAGAACAGATGATCTGACGCAATTTGAACAATTTTTATTAGGTCAATATGATGTAGTTATAGTCTCTTACTTAATTACTTGAAACCACCTAAAAAAATATTAGTGGCATTTAACAAGAAAAGATAAACCCCAAAACAATATAAATCAAAATGTAGATTCAAATTATTGGGAGACGAAGAGATCGTGAGAAAAAATTTTGGTTGACATGTTTAGAATTTTATCGCCAAGTTGGCAAAAGCACCCTGTTATGATGTCAAACTTAACAGGGCATTTATAATACTACTGACGTTTGTTGCCAACTAAACGTCGGCAGTAATTATACAAAAACCGCCAAGGAGCAGGACATTCTGAAAGAATACCTTAAATTTAATTGTAAAGTCTCAGTTCTATGAAGTTGCAATCAGTGTCTGCAAAATTTCTTCTTTTACCTTACATGTAGCTTCCACACCACTCATACACTACCAAAAATTTGCTCTAGAAATCTTCATTAAAACCAAAAACAACATCAAATTATATTATTATCTAAGAAGAAAAACTCGAGCGGTTACTCTGCTCTTCAAAAACAGCATTAGATCATGGAGGTAGATTGCATTTCAGCATCTAATCAGAAACCTCTACTTTGTATTTTCACACAAGTGGTCGAAAGCACCGTCAGCAAACACATAAAAAATAGTCACTGTTGAAATAAAACGAGAAAGAACATGAACACAGCTAAAATCCTTAAAAATCCTTAAAAATCCTTAAAAATCCAAATATTGATTTTAAGATTTATGTTTATTACACAAGTTTAACTTGTTCATATGCTTATTCATTGCTTCATATAGCCCTTTCTTTCCCTATTCTAACACAGATGTCAATTCTCCCTGGAAAAAATAAATATAGGTACAATTTTAATATCCTTGTATTCATTTTCAGCAATAATGTTTCAATAAGCAATACATTCTCGATTTTTTGTTTGTTTATATATCGCGATCTACTTTTCATTTCTACTTTCTAGTGTTCAATGTCTTCTACCAGATATATGACGATCATCCGGAACCAGAATTTCCGATATTGACGATATCATTCCAAAATGAACAGCCAGCTGAAATCAACCTGTAGGAAGACTTCTAATCCAAACGAAGACTGGTACTGTCATATTGGCAGATTAATGATGGAAATATGGAAGTTCTCATAATTATCCATTAAATCAAAAGATTGTTAAAAGTAAACACACTGCACAATATGTAAAATATTGGTCTAGATATGTATAAGACAGCTCAATAAATAGAATTGCAAAACGAAAGATATTTATAAATATTTGTTAAATTTATAACATTCAACACAGGATATTTGAATGTGAAAAATAATAGCCAAAAATGTCATGTCTCAGTTTGTAAATTGTAAGATTAAGCTATGAACTTTGTCATTTTGGAAGTAAAAATCTACCATAAACTTAATGTCTGATAAATTTGAACCGTTTAAAATACCTTGTAGTTAATCTCAATCACCATACAAAGTTTTCCCAAGATTGATTTAGCTATTTTGGAACGTATAGAGACGAATAGGAATACAAAGAATTTTATAATATATATATATATATATATATATATATATATATATATATATATATATATATATATATATATATATATATATATATATACATATATATATATATATGTGTGTGTGTGTGTGTGTGTGTGTGTGTGTGTGTAACATATTCAGAAGTTCGTCGCCAATCACAATAATAAAGTCATAATCGCAATCACATAAGGTAGTCGTAGTTAATAGTTTTTATTTCCATATCGAAATAAGCAGACCTTACGCCCCACACCATATTCTGTCATCTAATGGAATACTTCTCTCACTTTGTCACGTGACCATCAAAACCGGAAACACAATGACGCCACTCTCATAATTTAGAACCTTGACCAACTTCATTTTTTACTGTTTATATATATATATATATATATATATATATATATATATATATATATATATATATATATATATATATATATATATGTGTGTGTGTGTGTGTGTGTGTGTGTGTGTATGTGTGTGTGTGTGCTTTTTTTGTATATATATAAATATATATATATATATATATATATATATAGATAGATAGATAGATAGATAGATACATAGATAGATATATACATAGATAGATAATGAAAATACGTCAATTCCCGTCAAAAAAATATCTATAATATGTTGTACCACAACCTCTTTATTAAATAATAACTATAGAAATTTGTTCAATGATAGATAACTTTGTGTAGGAGTCCAAAAATTAGCTTAAGGGATAAATTTCTGTATTAAAAATTATATACATAATCTTCTTCCTTTTCTTTCCATGAGTTTGATATTTTCGACCGAGTATATAGGACCTTACAGAATCCTAATACCCGATTGTTGTGATTCCATTGCAAAATGAAAGTCCCAAATTTAAATCCCCCTGAAATTCTACATATGAAGGTGGTAAACGAAGTAAAGCTGGAAATTACCATCTAAATAGCTCAATAACTGCAACTCTTAGCCAAGGCGTTTGTTCCTATACCATTCATGGCAGCTAAACCTGAAAGCAATGTTTTCATTCCTTTCAGATTATGCTGCTTTAGCGGGATTTTTTTTTATTTCAATGTTTTTCCCCTGATATTTATCAAGTAAACTTTAAATAACATCGCTAAAAATATGACTGAATTACGTGCCATATTTGCCAATCTATTATTTATGGCATTTAAAGCTACAAGCAGTATTGCAATTAGTTTAATATTCTCTTATCTTGAAAAATTGATTCTTTAAAGATTTATAGATCATAAAACAAAGCTGTAAGCAACATAGTCAAAGAAACTAGAATAAATTTTAAATGTCAAGATTGTTTACATACTGTTCAAGCACCCATAACATTACTACCGTCTTGCTTATAAGAGGAAGAAGGTTACTTATATTGTTTGTTAATATGCTATTTATAAATCCCCAAAAGTCAACAATATTGTCTCAGTTGTAGGATTAAGCTATTTTGTGAGTTTTTTTATCTATTATTCATATTATTAAACTAAATAATATGAATATTTAGTTTAGTACTTCGCATAATTGTAAGACTAAACTGTTTGCGAATTTTTTTAATACAAGGGCTGTACTAAAAAAGACCGAGCTTTTGAAATAGCACAAGCACTACGACAGACACTATTAAAATTACCTAGCGACTAGTTTCCTTGGCATACTGTCATTCTTTTAGTTTTGCTCTGTTTGTTAATCACCAAGTTACAGACGCTGAAGTGAGCACTTCCCAATCTATAAGTCATAAAATTACAAAGTGACAGTGACATAGCTTGGAAAACAAGATGTGTGTGTGTGTGAAATTTTCTATAAACTTTGAAAAACTTTCACAGAGCTATTTCAATTACTTAACAAAGAAAATACGGGAGGTTGACTGTGTGTTTAGAATACAGTTTGTAATTAATGTAATCATTTTGAAAAAGACCGACAGTCGGTCGGTGAGAATCAAGATGTGTTGGTTGTGTCTTTTTGACTGGAAAGCCATTGTCCATCATGAGCTTGTATCATGTAGTCTGATTACAAATGAAAAATTATACCAAAAAATAGTGTGTTTCATGAATTCTCTGGGCAGGAAGATACTTAAACTGTAGGAAAACGAGATTTGGAAGGTACACCATGACAATGCGCCGGCTCAACCGTCGTTTCTTAACCGCAGTCATCTGCCGAAACATCAGGTACTTCTTTCCCCTAATCTCTAGATCTTGTGCCCAAGCATACTTTTTCCGAAACTTAAAGCCATTTAAAAAGGAGCTATCTGCAAACTACACTGGATTGTCAGGAAAACAGACCTGCACGCCATGACAGAATGTGCAGTCCAGAAGGCTATCTAAATCTTGGATATACATTACGAACAGTGTTATTGCCAGTAAAATAAATTAATATTGGGAAGAAGCTAGTTAATATGTTGTAAAATTAGTAATATAGAGGAATTACACTACCATTTGCCAACCACAGAGAATTGTCAAGAAATCAGAACTACAAGGAATCAAAGAAAGTGCAATTCAGAAGGCTATCTAAATCTTGGATAAAGGTTACGAACAGAGGTATTACCAGTAAAAGCAATTAATTTAAAGGGGGAACTAGTTAATGTGATTTAAAATTAGAAAAACAGAGCAATTACACTACCATTTGCAAACCACAGAGAATTGTCAGGAAAAGCGACCTACACGGCATCACAGAATGTGCAATTCAGAAAGCTATCTAAATCTTGGATAAACGTTGGAAACGGTGTTATTACCAGTAAAAGAAATTAAAGTGAAGGAGGAACTAGTTAATATGTTGTAAAATTAGTAATACATAGTAATAACACTAACATTTGCAACCACAGAGGATTGTCAAGAAAACAGAACTACAAGGAATCAAAGAAAGTGCAATTCAGAAAGCTATCTAAATCTTGGATAAACGTTGGAAACGGTGTTATTACCAGTAAAAGAAATTAAAGTGAAGGAGGAACTAGTTAATATGTTGTAAAATTAGTAATACATAGTAATAACACTACCATTTGCAACCACAGAGGATTGTCAAGAAAACAGAACTACAAGGAATCAAAGAAAGTGCAATTCAGAAAGCTATCTAAATCTTGAATATACGTTACGAACAGTGTAACTACCAGTAAATGAAATTAATTTGAAGGGGGAACTAGTTAATGTGTTTTAAAACTAGTATTACAGAGCAATTACAATACCATTTGAAAATCACAGAAGATTGTGAGGAAAACAGACCTACAAGAAATGTAAGAAAGTGCAATTCAGAAGGCTATCTAAATCTTGGATATACGTTGGAAATTGTGTTATTGTTAGCAAAAAAAGATTTGAAAGGGGAACTAGTTAATATGTTGTAAAATTAGCTGTTATAGAAAAAGTTAGGTTTTTTAAATACACTTTGTACATTTCATTCAAACAAAAATGTAGTATTATTGTAGTAGAAAAACTAGATTAATTCTAAGGTTTGTTGTTTTAGTGCAATTAAATCTGTATTCAAAACCATGTTAAATGTAATATGAAAGACTGCCTTATTTAACAACGTTTATTCTTTTACTATTTAATACAATCAAAATTGTAAGCGAAGCCATTTTTATTAATCAAATAAATCTAAGACTTGTAAGCTTGCAATTTTTAATACAACAGGCGTATAAGCAGCATTGTCCAAACTAGACTATGTTATGTGAAATATACATAAAAATTAAAAAAGTAAATTATAAAAGAAAAACTAAAAATCTGAAATGAAATGGGATGCGATGACAAACAAGCTCAATCCTTATTTTATTTCCGTTATTTTAAACGCAAAAAAATGCAAAAATTTTAATTAAATATTTAAATGTTTGAATCCCTTCTATGTTTAAATTCGAATTACCTTACTGCTGGAAAAAGAACATTCATTACATAACAGCATTCTCGTTATTAAAAACTTAAAATTAAGAACGGGAAAAACAATTTCTTATTAAAACTAAATGATACCGAATTCAGTTTTGTTTTAAAAACTCTTCTTTTTCTTTTCTTCGAGATACTCAAGAAAAATAATTTGTACTGTGACAGATTTTATAAAAATAAGAACATTTAATTAACTTTTCAGAAAATATTTAATAAGCGTATGAAAATAAGATATCCTCAATATGAAATCCTTGTTTATCTTTTTAAAAAAAGGAAATTATTAAAGACACTATTTCCCCATCTGGCTGTAAGCCCAATTTTATTTTAAAAATGAGAAATACTCAATTACTTTTCAATGATGGCAACACCACTTCTGTCGCCAAAAGCATTAATTCGAGTGGTTAACAGAATCTCTAATGAAAATAGAAACAGTACAATTTATTACCATTCTTGATTTATTAATAATCACACGAACGGGTTTGAATATTTAATTTAATTATAAATGCTTAATTTTAGGACGGTAATAAAATTAATCTAAATTCGCTAGACATTCGTATGGTCTAATTGACCTTAAAAAATTAAACATACATATATACAGACTTATTAAATAAACACACCAGGAAAATAAGAAGTATTGAAATTCTGAAAGATTCCACTAATATAAATTACATATTCTTTTTCATTTGTCCTTTTTTTTAGCACTCAATCATTCAAGTTTAATCACTTTTTGTGCAAGCCTTAACAACTACCTTATAAATGGCTTGCCTCCAGATCATTTATATTTTAGGCCATACGAAACCGCCATATATCACAGCTTATTAAATTTACCGTAAACGTTAGAATAACGAATGTACCGTCATGGTAAGTTAATCTACTAAAAGGGAAGACAAATTAACTTAAAACCGGCTTCTCTTTTTGGAAAAGTTAAAGGAAAAATACATGATTAAATTTCACTAACCTTTCAAATTGACAATTATAGTGCACAAACGTCGCTTTATAGCACAGAATAGATGCAAGGCTAAATTGAAAATGAAAACGAAATAACAAATAAACAAAGAGCCATGAAGGGGGTGGAAAGAGAGTTGGAAAATACAAAGCTACTAATTAAATTTCCTAAGGAGTAAAATTTCCTAGCATCAAAATGGCATCAGTCCCCTAAAATTAAATTTATCTTTTTTTATTTATTTGGTTTGTTTTATTTGCTTTTATTTTTTATTTTTTTGGTTTTTGCTCGCGCACCGTTCCTTTATACAAATAAATACTTACTCAGCGTCGGAATTTAATTTGTAAAAGTCGGCTTGGCAGCGTGAAAAATTGCAATTGTGAATCAACGTCCGAGAAAGTAGCCATAAAAAGTTGTTTTGTGTCGCGTGCTTGCAACTTTTCCGAAGGAAAATTAACTTTGTTTTCGGGAAAAACGCTTTAAGTTTCTGACAACCCATGTCCTGGCCTATATTTTGAAAAATGAGGCAACAGTCCTCCTTTCTCCACCCCCCTCCCCCATTTGTAAAATTACTTTTCTAGATTTTTGGAAAAAGGAAGTTTTGCCTGTTCTCCTTTTGCGGGGTGGAACTAATTATATTGTTCCGTAGTGTTGTCACGTATTTGACAGTTGTTTGTTTATTATTAGAATGGGAGGTTTTTCTCCTTCATTTTCCAGCTGTGCTTGAGGTATCTGGTGCTTAAGTTATTCTAATGTTACGCAGCGGAGATACAATGTTTTTCCTTACACCGCCAGATTCGAAAATTGACATAATGTGACAGTGAATAAATAAATTGATAATTGTTGTAGTCAAATGATAGACGTTTGTAGAAAAACTATTTTTTAAGACATCTTAAGTTTACTGTATTTGACACTGTATAACCTACATGCGGATATGGCAATGATATCAGTTTTGTTTCAATACCAGCATCTGCAAGATCAGCCTTCTCTCTAGGAATACATAACCAATGGCGTGATATGTACTTTTGGAAATACTTTCCTATGATATTTTCATTTCAGATAAATTATAAAATATTTAATTAAAATCAACACATTTAAGGGGTTTATGACCCTTGAATCGCCACAATTTTTGCATTAATGTATATGTGTATATGTATGCATATATATATATATTATATATATATATATATATATATATATATATGTGTGTGTGTGTGTGTGTGTAATGTGACGGACTTCTCGATGGGTGGTTGCAGTCATGGCCATAAAAATGATACCGTTTCAGCTAAAGACCTTTATTAAGATAACGTTGAGGGACGGGTTCCCACTTCATCATAGGGACAGGACAAACTGAAGGGTCAGCTAGCATGAAGTTCTATGTACAAGACACGTAACACCTGGGTCAACATCTGTGGGAAAATATCTCTAGAAAAATCTGCCTCCGACAGCGTGTATCTCCTTTTTATTCGGAAATTTCCTAAATTGTCAGCTAGGGCCATGTAGAATTATAATTGGACAGGCCCCTTTTCTGAGATCGTAAACTATAACCCCAGTAGTCAATTTAGGTTAGGGGTTAAAAAGGGGAATGCAAAATGACGTGGGAATTTTTAGCCTTTGATTTAAGTTTGGAAAACTCCTGAGAATTTTCCTTACATATATATGCATATATATATATATATATATATATATATATATATATATATATATATATATATATATAATATATACACATATATATATATATAAAACATATATATATATACACATATATATATTATATATATATATATACAGATATATATCTACATATATATATATATACACGTATATATATATACATATATATATATATACACACACATATATATATATACACACATATATATATATACACTCATATATATATATATACACACACATATATATATATACACACACATATATATACACACACACACATATATATATACACACATATATATATATATACACACACATATATATATATATATATATATATATATATATATATATATATACACGTTATAGATTGAAATGTTTTACACATTTAAAAAAAACGGCATAGAATTATTTCGATTAGTTAAAAAGTTATGGTTAAAAATATAGACATTCTAGTGAATTCTGCAATTGGTAGTGGATTTGGCAGTTGTTTACTAATTACTTTACTTTCATTTTAAGCAAATATAATTGTAACTGAAAAATCTGTAAAATTATTGGGCTTTTTCATATTTACAACTGTATGCGTAACTTCTCTGTTAGGCAATCTAGTAGGTAAAAAGCCAATTTACAGTAAAAACACCAATATTTGGAATGAAGTAAAAAAAATTATCCTAAATATTTAAAAATATTAGAAAAATTAAATTTAGTAACATTTTCTATTTAAAATTGTAAACTTGACATAAAAGTACAGTAAAAAAGCAAAATTTTTATCGAATTCTAAAAAGAAAATTAAATTGAATTTACGTTAAGGATTAATGTTTGTTATTTCATGTAAAAAGGATATTTCATGACCTAAATCCAAAAGTGACAAAATTTACCACAGTAAATGTAACTACCCTCTCAGGCAGTCATATAGAGAAAAAAAGTCAACTTACAGTAAAAACATCAATATTTTCAATAAAGTAAAAAAATTACAACAAATATTTAAAAATATTAGAAATATAAAATTTGATAACATTTTCCTATTTAAAATTGTAAAGTTAATATAAAAATGCAATAAAAAAGCAAAGTCTTTGACTGAATTCTTGAAAAAAAATGAAATTGGATTTACGTTAAGGATTAATAATTGTTATTTCATGCAAAAATGATATTTCGTGTCCTGGATAGCAAAAAGAACAAAATTTTAAACTTGATGACTTCAGTGGTTTTCGAATAATGCACGCACATACACAAAAGTTTCTATCATTTTATTTTATATGGATCAGTTTTTCTTAAACCTTTTGGTACGGGGACCCCATAACATTTAAATTTTGCTGTCGTTTTAAACATCATATTATTCCATTTATGAAAAAAGAAATACTTTGTGAAAAATTATTTATGGGTGTTACATGTAAAATAAGTAATGTAAAATGAAGCTTTAACAATAGGTAACGGAATTTAGTCAATTCAGTCTATGTACTTGCCAAAAAATTAAGTTTATGTGAATTGTTCAAAAAATGATGAAGTGTTGACCCAAATTCAAAATTTCTAAATAATAGAAATTGCTTGAAAATTTTGTAGATTGTTTATAAGATTGTCTTCTACCTAATTTCAAAAGAAAATCTAGTTCTAAGAAAACGCAATTCTACAATCTATTTTTAGCGATATCTAACAAAGTACTCTAGGAATTAAAAGGTAAAAATTTCGATGATGTGTTCAAAAACTTCTTGAGGAACTCCTGCAGGGTCGTTGTGGAACTCTAGGGTTCCGTGGAACACACTGTGAGAATACCTATTCTACTGCAACTGTTCCCAAATATGTATAAAAGTTCCAAAATAGTAGTTTCAAAGCTTTAGAAAAACTATTGCTGTAAAAATATCAGTACCTACCACTATGAGGTGGTTCGTTTTATATTTATAGACAATTAAACTCTAATATTGTTCGGAAAATGCCAAAAATAATCCTAATAATAGTAAAACAGCCTAACACTTTTTCACAGAAAGGGTTCCATGGTGCTTTTTGCTTGCACTGTAGTGGTACTATATGGTGGTACCACTGCACATCGCGAAGTTAAATAATAAAAACATACCAAACAGCGTGCATCGTGATATTCAATAAAATCACCGGATGCTAACATGAAAAACCACATAATCGGACGTTACCAGGACTCATGTACAGAGCGTGCATGCACGCAGAAATGTCACCAAATGCAAAAAAATTGCCAATAGTGTCCTCTACTAAAACTGATCTCAAATGTGTACAATAGTTTTATAATAATAATTTCTATTCTTAATTTCAAACTTTTTCTCTCATACCTCTACAGCCTTTTATGGGCTCTGGCTTTTTCCCCAATTTTTCTTTTCATTTCAAACTATTCTCTTAAAATATCAGTACATACAACATAGTGGTAGTTCATTTTCAATTCATTAAATAATAACACTAATATTCTCCAGAAGAAGTTAAAAAAATAATCTCAATGATACTAAAAAAACAGTCAAACATTTTTTCCACTAGAGAGTTTTGCTAGTGCCTTTCTGCTTACACTGTCGTGGCACCATTGCAGGTTTGACGTTAAATAATTAATAATAGACCGAGCAGCGTGCACCATGATATTCAATAACATCACCACGTACTAACCTGAAAAAACACATAATCGAGCATAGCCGAGACTACAGTACAGAGTGTGCACGCACACAGAGATGTCACCAAATGTAAAAAATCGCCAATGGTGTCCTCTACTAAAACTGATCCCGAAAATGCACAATAGTTTCAAATTAATAATTTCTACACTAAATTTAAAACTATTGTCTTAAAATATCGGTACACTCCACAGAGTGGTAAATCATTTTAAATTTATTAAATACTAAGTCTAATATTCTCCGAAAGATGTCAAAAATAATAATCCCAATAATAAAAAAGAGTCAAACAATATTTACTTTCCAGCGTACCCTGGTGTCTTTCTGATTACCCTGTCGCTGCACTACATCGTGGCACCACTGCACAGTGTGAAGTTAAATAATAATAACAGGCCGAGCAGCGTGCACCATGATATTCAATAACATCAACTTACTAACCTGAAAAACCACATAATCGGACATGGCCAAGACTCTGATTACCCCATCGCTGCATTATATCGTGGCACCACTGCAAAGCGTGAAGTTAAATAATAACAGGCTGAGCAGCGTGCACCATGATATTCAATAGCATCACAAATACTAACCTGAAAAACCACATAATCGGACGTGGCCGAGACTACAGCACAGAGTGTGCACGCACACAGGGATGTCACCAAATGTAAAAAATCGCCAATGGTGTCTTCTACTGAAACTGATTCCGAATATGTACAGTAGTTTCAAATTAATTTCTACACTTCATTTCAAACTATTCTCTTAAAATATCGGTATATTCCACATAGTGGTAGTACATTTTAAATTCATTAAGTAGTAACACTCTAATATTCTCCAGAAGATGCCAAAAATAATAATCCCAAGAATAAAAAAAAACAGTCAAACACTTTTTCCATGAGAGGGTACCCTGGTGCCTTTCTGCTTACCCTGTCGCGGCTCTATATCGCGGCACCACTGCACAGCGCGACGTTAAAACTCGCAAGAATTGTAAATCACATTTGACGCTTCAATTCCCGAGCCGCGGCAACGATTGCTTCAGCGCGAGAGAGATGTATGGATATATAAACAGATATTTATGCGTTTGTTTATTTGCTTATTTATTACCCGTTTATTATTCCAAAGGAAAAGGAAAAAAAACTTCCTTGAGACGGCCCCAAAACATAACTCTTCGCTGCGGTCGACATTTATGCGAGACGTTCATCAGTCATTCGGTCCTTGCTGATCAGACGACTTTGTGCCTCTTTCTTTTCTTTCTTTTCACTTTGAACCACCCCCACTGCGGAAAATAAATGTCGGAATTTTTTTTATGTCTTGATTCTAGAAATAATGAATATGAATTGGAAGCTTTTGCTCGATCTGTCTGTCTTAAAGTCTGTATATTAGTGTTTTGAAGGGGGCTTCCTAAAATTAACTTAGGGACGGGAGTGATTCGGAACTACTTTAAAATTCCAAATTCTATCATCCCTATTGTAATAGGAAATATTAAAATTTTATTTTTGAATTTTAAACTACTACTTCTTGTAATTTAAAGAAGGTCTACCCTGAGAAAATGGCACGTTGTATAGTAAAAAAAAAATTACAAGAATTTTGCATGCATGCATATTTGTATATGAAATAACTTAATAATGAAACGTCCACATAATTTAAAATACTGTAGTCATCCTTGTATCATCATTATTATTAACTGTAGTAGCCGAGTATATTAATGCAGACTTACAAAAACATCTTTTATTTCGAACACCAGATAACACACAAATCTCCGTAGGTAAAAAAATACTTGATATATTATACCGTGTTCTCATGGGAAAATATCGAAATCTGTGTGCTAAGCCTTCTTATTAACTGCTGGAAGGGACATGGCCCCCGTAATGATGTTATTCCGGTAACCAATCACTTCTTTGAGTACTTCTAGTTTATTCTAAAAGTTATGATACGTCACAATGCACGGGAATAAGGAATCCAATGGAGCTGCGATTCTAAATTCAAAGGTGCCAGGAAATGAGCGTTCACCACCATATTTAAGAAAAATGTGTTTTAGAAATTTTATTATTACACACACAGATATATATATATATATATATTATATAAATATATATATAAAATAAATATATAAATAATATATTACTATATATATAACTTATATATACATATATAATATGTTATACTTATATACATATACACATATACATATACACATATATACATATATATATACATATACATATATACATATACACATATATACATATACACATATATACATATAGACATATATACATATACACATATATACATATAGACATATATACATATACACATATATACATATACATACATGTACATATACATATATATATATACATATACATACATATACATATACATACACATACATAACATATACATATACATACATATATATACATATATATATATATATATATATATATATATATATATATATATATATTAGTGTGTGTGTGTGTGTGAGAGAGAGAGATAGAGAGAGGTCTGTTAACAAGTTAGTTTCTGCATAGCTCAGCTAACCTTATGTAACCACTTTACGTTGTTAACGTCCCCGATGTGGTATATTCTGAACACATCTGAAAGGCTGACTCCCCCGTGGCCTCGAGGCCCTATGTAAGTGAACGTACAGTGTGAAGTTTGTGAGCAGAGCACCAAATACGGATTTTAATATACGCAACTTTTTTATTCTCTAATTTTGAACATTATTTTCTAAATTTTACAACATTTTCATTACACGATTTCTTCACTAATTTTCAAAATACAGGTGAGTCTGAGAATAAATTAAAATAAAATATAAGCCAGACTCCCTTTCTTAAAAGTATACCCAAAATATAACTTTGGATACATTCCCCTATTAAAGTAGTACCTCCACTATACGCTGTGCCATATAAGAAAAACGTTATACTCTAAGGAGAGACAAAAAAATTCTATATTCAGGAGAAAAAGGATGCTTTTAGAAGGTCTTTTCGATCTTCTTTAAAGAATATAGAAGATCATACAATTAATCAAACATTATGTTTACCATCGGAGCTTTCCATCTTTTTATAGGAAGGTACGGAAGGTACCTGATACATAACAAAAAGATGCCTGTGATCATTACATATTCTTAACCCCTGACGAATGAATATTTTAAAACAAGAAAAACAGGTGGCGTGTGTAGTGTCAGAAACACCATAGTTCAGGAAGAGTGCAGAGGAGCTTTGCTTTTCCCAAACAGGCACGTGATCTCCCCAAAAAGCAATAATTTCTGGTAAGAGAAGAGGTACCTCAGCATTGTCAATCTTTCCATCCAAAACACACACACACAAACGCATGTACATCTTATTCATACCATACACGCACTTAAAAATTTCGCCCTCCATCTTTTTCATCTCCGAAAAGTGTTCTTTAACTTTTCTTTTAATATACGCACGCATGCATATATATATTCGAGAAACGCGTTCCCTGTTCTCTGACAGAACTGAATATTTCTCGAGCAAAAAGCTTTCTTGTAGCCGCTGGAAAATTCTAGAGAAAGTATGTTATTTTTGTTTTGTTTTACCGTTTGCTCAGGGCTAGGGTTCAGAGTGTGCATGGAGGAGGGGGGAGGCAGAAAGATGAAAACGTGTTTATTCTTTTTAAATAATGTCAACTTTGTTTGAGGAAAGAAAATATATATGTGTGTAGTATATATAAGGTGTGTTGTATTTGTAAAGGAAGAAGTGGGCAGAAGGGAACGAGTGTTCTTTTTGAATGCATGATATATGAAATCTGGAACAATCTTAGAAGAAAAGATCAAAACGTGTTTGAAGTTACTTGGAGATAAAACAGATTTTTTAACTTTATCCTTACGTTTGGAGAGCAAATGTGCAAATCAAAATTTATTAGCATCTTGCTAATCACGATAGTTTGGTTTAAGAAAGTTTTAGCAGTCTAGGAACTTTTAGCAGTCTAGTAAGAACTTTTTTAAATACGAAATACTTAAGTTTTTGATGAATCACAATTCTTTGGTTATTTATTTTTAATACTTTTCAGATACCATATAATAGGTAACATTGAGGCACCAAGAAGCAAAGGGGTGTAAGTGACAAAATAAAAATTTGTAGAAAACTAGTGCTGACGATAGCAGAAATGCATATTTTATATTTAAATTAACACATTGTGTGCTGGTACATTTCGCAGCGGAATTGTACCGGGAGCGGGCGTTTTGCTCTTAAATTTAGTTATTCAGTTAAATCTCAATAGATCGAAAATTATTTAATTTTTTAACCAACTTTTCGTATTTAATATTGAAATAAACAAATATATATATATATATATATATATATATATATATATATATATATATATTATAAACATATATATATATATCATCATTTTCGCAAGGATAAATAAAAAGTCAATTTTAAATCTTAATTGATTTTTTTAATCAACCTTCCCGTTCTGTGATGTAAAAACTAGTTTTTATTTGTCTCATATTTTTCCAGAATCTATGTAGTACAGAAGAACATTCGGGTTCGTTTTCCTGTTATGTTCGTTTTCCTGTATAGTACAATAATAATGGTAAATAAGCGTTATTTTTGTACTAACAAACAAACCATGTTGTTACAAAAACCCATACTAGTACGTGACCCGCGCCCAAGCATCAATCGTCAGAAAACGTACTAGTACGTGTCCCGCGCTCAAGTATCAATCGTCAGAAGACGTACTAGTACGTGTCCCGTATACAATGTTTTAATACATACATATCAGTTTCAATTATAAAAAACTATACCTATGAAAATATTTTGGAGTTTTCTAAACCATCTGAATTTTGCATTAGTTTTGCATGAATTTTACTTTAAGTCACTAACATTTCTTTGTTTTTGCTTCTTCAATTGTCCTTTTTAGCAATTTGAAAATATTGCTGCGTATTTAAGCACAAATCACTTGTGTTTTTTTTACAGGGTATGGGTAAAAACTTTGCCTTTTTCTAAGAAATGATTTTGTTTGTGTGATAATTTCCCCTCGGTATTTCTGTTTAATTTAAGAAATTAAAACTAATATAGTCTCAAACATATTTTTGACATGCTGTTAATCTTAGTCATAACTCCTTTACTTATACGATATATAGAAGGAAAAGTTCCTTCAGCTATTTTAACAGCATGATTCAAAGATCCTCGTCAAAGTTTCTTTTTTATGAGATACATGAAAGGAAAAAATATTTCAAGAATATCGTTCAAAGATCCATTTCGTTTTTTTATACGATATATCGGAGGAAAAGTCCCTTGAGCTATTTTAACAACATGGTTCAAAGATCCTGTTCATAGCTGCTTTAATATACATTATAAATGAAGGAAAATTCACTTAAGCTATTGTACAAAATGGTTCACAAACTGTTTCATCTCAGTCATCTTTGTACCACAAATTCATTGAAATGGTTGTTCCTTTTAAATTAGTCCTAATTTTGATAGAACATATTGCAGGATATCTAATACTTATTTAGAGCATCTTAATATTTTGGAGGCCTAATTCAAGGCTTACAAAACAACTTGAAGAAGAAATAATAGTAGTTTTTGGACAATATTTCCTTCTTCTGAGTACCACAGCCTAGAGCAAGCCAAGGCCATCCCAAGGAGTAATTTTTATCTTAGCTTGAAGAACATTACGATTCATTAACTTATGCAATACATGATGAAATGTATGTGTGTATGTATGTATATACATTAATAACTTCTGTAAGTATATATATATATATATAATATATATATATATATATATATATATATATATATATATATATATATATATATATATGTATGTGTGTGTATATATATATATATATATATATATATATATATATATATATATATATATACGTTAATAACTTCTGTAATTATACATATAAAATTCTGTAGTTGTATACTTTATCATCTCCCTACCAATATTTACACCCAAAGATATTATCTCCTTTTGGCATTTCTTATTGTATACTAGTAAATGACTCACTATAATAAACTTTCTATGGAAAAATTGCTTACAGGAAATTATTTATATGAGAAAGAAAAGGCATGCAAAAAAAGGAAAAGGCTTTAAACATCCTAGTTTTAAATAGGATTCTATGTTATCTCAAATCTCACTAAGTAAGCAAATATACCCTTGAGTAATTCTTTTTCCATTTCCTGGGAAAAAAAAATTATCTGTCTACTACTACTCCCCACATCAAAAGTGTGACTGAACTTTTTATAAAATTTTAAAAGGATGAATTGCCGAAGTTTCTTACTCATATTTTTTCAACTGAGAGAGAAAAATAATCTAGAACAAATGAAAAGAAATAAAGGCATTTTTATCCTCCGTTTGCACTTCAGACACATATTGTGTTCTGTTTGTTCTGTTCTGATATCCGAGAACAATTCCGAAATCCAGAAGTGAGAAAAAGCTAAACGGGGAAAAGCACACCCTCGGAGGCTTTTAAAAGACCTCAAGATAAAATTCTGCTTTTCATTTTCTAATGGATAAAATCTGATACAGATTTAAAGTGGGTCGGGGACTGGAGAAAAAAAAAAGAAGAAATCTGAAGACAAAAAGAACGTCCACTCAAGTGTTTGATGATGTTGTTTAAAAGAAACTATTTTACACTGAGGGGTTCGCAATGTCTTCATGACACATAAATTCGTCATACATAAATTGGTGTTTAAATATTTACTTGGGACCTGCGTCTCCACAAGGGGCAATCTCCCCCGGCACCTACCATATCTGTTTGTTTTTTTCTCTATACGTAATCTAGTCCAGAAAAGTTTTTAATAAATAATGCCATTTTAACCCTTTAAAGGTCACGATTAAAAATTATTTTTGATTTAACGGCATTAGGCTATAAACGTTGTCTGGGAACCTTATAACTAGGAAACATATGAAAACAAATTTTACATTCCTTTGGTAACTGCAATTTTTTTTCTTTTTTATTATGGGGGAAGGAGAGTAATTGTGAAACCCCTCCCCTATACAGCTTGGAAATAAGAGCTTCTTAAAATTAATTATATCGGAAGAACAATGTATAATTATCATAAAAATGATGTAATAAATAGATAACTATGCATTTTTTCATTGTTATTTTGGGTAGGTGTTTTTATTTGAGAAAAATAAAATTCGAGATTTTTAATGTAAAGCAATTTTAAACTAATATATTTCAAAGAGAAAAATAAATTATGCAAAATTTTATTATCTATTGCTACATCAAAGAGTCGATAACATAGAACATCGAAAAAAAACATTCCTATGTTTTTAAAAAGAAGAGAAAAAAGTATTAACAAGTGGTTTCTCTGCGAAACCACTGGATGTTAAAGGGGAATGCAAAGCAAACTGAAAGAAATAGACAGACATCCATATAAAATATGTCAAATGTGTATTTTCTTATTACTTTCCATTTATATCGCATTTATTTCATCGAAAGATATCTATATTTGCGCATATTTCAAACCACGTGACACTAGCTTTCGTTACACACTTCTGCTGCACCTCATTTCCTTAAGCACTTTTGCTAACTCAAGTAAGTTTAAAGTGATGTAGCGAATAATATGCATACAAACACACACAAAACTCTAATATATCCCCCAATTTATCTTCTTCTATCTCCCTTTTCATTTCAGCTCGAGTCTCCACACTTGCCCCTCTATGAACTCCCCCGGCACCTACCATATCTGTTTGTTTTTTTCTCTATACGTAATCTAGTCCAGAAAAGTTTTTAATAAATAATGCCATTTTAACCCTTTAAAAAGATCAAGATTAAAAATTATTTTTGATTTAAAGACATTAGGCTATAAACGTTGTCTGGGAACCTTATAACTAGGAAACATATGAAAACAAATTTTACATTTCTTTGGTAGTTGCAATTTTTTTTTCTTTTTTTATGGGG
>CM063498.1:23951660-23984160 GCA_032207245.1 Pardosa pseudoannulata | reverse complement strand
GAGTTGAAAATTGACATCGTTATTTTCTAGATTGTAAACCAGATGCTAGGAAGATCAAATTAATCAAACTACCAAACTCTTTCGATGGCATTCTAAAAGATTACTCCATTCTTAACAAAGTTGTTTGATCTTATTATTATCTGTAATCTTGGGTCCTTAGGGGGTCCTTGCGAAAAAATATCCAACCCATTTATTTTGGTTTCAGGTCGACTTATAAGGACTTCAGCGAGTTGAAAATTGACAACGTTATTTTCTAGATTGTAAACCCGTTGCTAAGAACACCAAATTAATCATACTCCGAAGCTCTTTCAATGCCATACTAAACATTACTCCATTCTTAACAAAGTTGTTCGAGCTTGTTATCGGTAGTCTTAGGTCCTTAGGGGGTAATGTGCTTTGACTACTACTATGATATGACTGTGGAGGGAAGGGTCTCCTATTTTAGGATGTATTAAACAAGGATTGTATACTTTTTATTCTTCCTTCAATAAAAAAATTACAGTTTTGTAATGAAGAAGTGATCTAGCTTAATTGTAGCATTAAAGTTACAAGTACTGCAATATGTACTAAAAAACAGGAATCGGGCTTCCAGTAAAAAATTTGGCTTAATAATTAGTGAGGTATAAAAAAGTACAGTAGCAATGACATATATATGCAACAATAACTCTATCGAATTAGATTTTTCCTTTTTATTTTCTTTCTTAAATGCATGTCTTTATTCGTAAGTATATCGGACATATGCAGGAAACAGTAAAAATTTACACATTGTGTATTAGCCCTGTTTATTTTTATTTTTTTAATCTTAAGTACGGTAAGAGATGGTTATATTGATTGTTATTATCCTAAACACAAATTGTAATCAAAACAATTTGTTCATAAAATCCCCAATACATAGGAAATACAAAATTTACATTTCATGGATGATTTGTTTCCGCAGAATTATGTCTCATAATAAACCTTATAAACTTTGGATTAGTTAAATTCAAAACGATTAGATACGTCTAGATCTAGTATTTTCATGAAATACTAGATTTAGACGACTGATTGTTGTTTTTCGGTTGTTGCTATCCTAAAGCACTGTAATCAAAACAATTTATCCATGAAACCCCAATACATGGGAAATACTCAATTTGCATTTAATTCTCGTAGATCTGTTTATACAGGATTATTTTTCATAAACAGTATAAATTTTGGATTAGTTAAATGTAAAAAGATTAGATACGTCTAGATCTAGTATTTTCACGAAATACTAGATCTAGGCAACTGAATTTTGTTATTTGGTTGTTGCTATCCTAAAACACTGTAATCAGAGCAATTTGTTCATGAAATCCCCAATACATGGGAAATACTAAATTTACATTTCATCGATGATCTTTTTACACATGATTATTTCTCATAATAAACAGTAAAAACTTTGGATTAGTTAAATTTAAAAATATTAGACACGTTTAGATCTAGTATTTTCACGATGGTAGGTTTACAAATTCATTACGAAAAGTCAGAGTTTGTGCAAGAATGCTTACAATATTTATTAAAAATATTAATTTTTTGTTGTAAGCACATATTTTTTGACAGCAATTACTTTATTTAAAAAATAATAATTTTTAGGTATTGGAAATGGCGCATTCTAACATGAATATTTTCCGATCCTATTGATTGAGTTAATCTCCAAAGTGTTAACCCCTTCCCAAATGACTTCACTGTACTCCGGAACACTGAATAAGTACCGCAAGTCATGGCCGTCATCGTACGAAGCATTCATTATTTTCTACTTTAAAATACATGACTGCACCTCACAATCTAAGCTGGCGTTTAGCCATTTTGTTTTACGGCTCATTCACTGGCGATGACGTGAAAAACGTTTACACCTCTAAAGCAGCCGCCAAAATAGCAAAGATATTTTTAAAACGCCTCCATCTTGCATCACTTAACACCAGAGGTCGGTCAAACAATGTACTGTGTATGAGAAGACTCACAGTTGTAATCACAGAACTGGTCCAATTATAGATTATTATATATGAAACTGATTATGAATATTATATATGAAACTTTGATATAGAGGAATAGATAAAGCTGATAACACGTTCAAGCACGTGTTATTTTATTGGTGATACCCGAAAAATAATCAGCATTTTCTCACATAAAATATTAAATCAAAAATATCACAGAGAAGTTTTTCCTATAATTTATAGATCTCATTAGCCGTCGTGTGCAAAACAGTAAACCGTAGCGCTCCAAAACCAAACCAAATTTATAATTTATAAAAAGTTCTTTGAATTAATAATATTATACAGTAAAGTTAAATCAAGTGTTTTTTTTTAAATTTTGTGTTTTTATTAACACTAGGTTTACGGACGTTTCTTATATACCTATCTGTACAAACATACATCAACTTTAGGTATGAATGAATATATATAACAACACTCAGAAAGCAATGTAATTAGACACTATAATAAAAAATGAAAATATGAGATAATATTGAGGTTCACAATAATATTACTAATTCAAAAAATATTCTAGTATTTTATTTTTCAATACTCGAACCAAGCAACTAAAACCTTCAAAATCTCTTCACACTCTGACTTCAATTGACATTTTGCATTTCGTTCTTTCTACTGTTGCTTATTGCTTGTTTCATTTGAGATAACAATATCGGATAACGGATTGAAGTATTGTTCTTACATTCCTATTTATTATTGTTGTAATGTTTGCACGAGTAGAACAAATTTACTAAAAATTTTGTCTACATTACGATCGCGTCAAACTGACGCATATCCGTAGAGATAGGTATACCACATAGAAAATTTCAATACTTCAACACTTTTAAAAGAAAATCACAAAGAAAAAGAAAGAAAATAGACTTCAATATATATTTGCCTCATTCAATGGATGAAAGTCAGTACAAGAGATAAAATAAAAAATGCAAAATGTTTTTGTAATTTTCTGTATAAAATTCGAAATGCATTGAAATGATGCGTCCCTTAAACCTAGTGTCAACACCATTTATTAGTAAACAAGCTATCACAAAAGAGTAGATAAATATGAAATTCGAACGAACTCATATGTAAGTAAAAGTAAACTGGATCAGGAAACTAATGTAGGCATTTTGTACAAAACCCCTAAAACAGCCAGAGAAACTTCTCAGGGGTTTTCACAACTTTAGTCAAAGGGTAAAAATTCCCGTGTCCTTTTGCATTCCCCTTTTCAACCCCTAACCTAAATTGACCACTGGGACTACAGTTTACGCCCTCAGAGAAAGGGTCTAACCAATTATAATTCTACATTGTCCTAGAGAACAATTTAGGAAATTTCCAAACAAAAAGGAAATGCCAACTGTCAGAGGCAGATTTTCCTAGAGATGTTGACCCAGGTGTTAAGGGTCTTTTATATATAACTCATGCTAGCTGACCTCTGAGTTTGTCCTATCACTAGATATATAGATAGATAGATTTAGATATATAGATAGATAAGACTGTAGATTTAAAGATTTGAAGGAATAAGAACGGGAAAGGAGACTTTTTAAGTATAAACCCGTAAGACAGCCCAAGAAAATTTTCAGGGATTTTCAAAACTTAAGTCACGGGCTAAAAATTCCTGCGTCCTTTTGCATTCCCCCTTTTACCCCTAACCTAAATTGACCACTGGGGCTACAGTTTACGCCCTCAGAGAAGGGGTCTAACCAATTATAATTCTACATTGTCCTAGAGAACAATTTAGGAAATTTCCAAACAAAAAGGATATGACGCTGTCTGAGGCTGATTTTTCTAGAGATTTTCTCAGATGTTGACCAGGTGTTAAGGGCCTTTTTAATTATAACTTTATGTTAGCTGACCCCTCAGTTTGTCCTGTCCCTATGATGAAGTGGGAACCCGTCCTGCAACGTTATCTTTAGCTATAATAAAGGTCTTTAGCTAAAACGGTATCATTTTTATGGGCCATGACTTCAACCACCCGTCGTTTGGGTTTGGTTTGGTTTGGAGTGCTACAGTCTACTTTTTGCAACACGAGGGCTAATGAGACCGGGACCTACAGCTTAAAGCCGATTCCGAACGGCTACGAACATCCATGCCCCTGTGGGATTCGAACCCACGAACTTTGGTACCGAAGGCCAGCACCCTAACCAATCGGCCAGCAACCACCCATCGTGAAGTCAGTCTTATTACATATATATGTTACAGTAAGTTTATAATCCGGCATGAGGTTTAGGCTTCTTTCAATGTAATTTGCTTCATTATGTGATGTGAATACAGGGTTACCCTATAAGGCAAATAAATAAGGAGACTCGCAATAAAAAATACAATCCTTTTATAAAGTGGTATAATTTAGCATTATGTACTACTATCAAGTGGCATATGAGCCGAAATGGTTGAGAAATGCTGTTATATAATTCAAGCAATGTGAAAATTCGATTATTTCTGAGCTAATTATTATAATTTTGAGATGTAACATATATATGTTTAAAACTAAAGAAGATATTTCTCAATTGCATTGACTTATCTGTTTATTTAAATGAGTCTTACATGAAAGCTTGCTTATCTTTCTCATTTAGTATCACACAAACACACGCGAGAGTTATTTCATGGGAGACATTAGCTCGAATTAAGCGTTAAAAATGTGAGAACGTTCAGAGAAGCACAAATGTACCTTTACTCGTTTTCAAAAATCCGTCGGCGTCATTTTAATTAATCGCTAGGCCTGCAACCTTTTATTTTCTGGGGGGAGGGGTGTGGAAATAACTTCAAAATGACGCCTTCACGTTTAATCGGGAGGAACCCCCTCCGGGATCGTTCGGATTTTCCAATTAAATAACGTCATCGGGAATATTCGACAGTCGCATTATCCTTTTCAGAACGCCCTACACGCATTACACGCACTTGTGAAACGGAGCTGTCACTTTGTGTGCGTGCGAGAGAGAGAGAGGGCGACACAGAAAGAGTGCGTAACGGATTTGTTAAAATTAAATCGCCAACTAAACTTTAAAAGAGAGAGATCGTCGATTCCGAGTTCGTTCTTTTTCCTCCGCTTCTTCTTCAAATCGTTCCGGGTTTTACTGCTCGCTTCATCTGGCAAAGAGGAAGAAGAAGGGAGAGGAAAAGAGATTAAGTTTCGTGAAGCGCCTGTTTCCGAACGCGAACGCACTTACTTGCTTCTTTACTCCGATCTTCGTTTCGTTTTCCAGTTCTCTGTGACAGATTAGAGAAGATTCCGCCCCCTTCCCACTTGCCCGCCTTTTCCCATCTCCACGGCTTTTGTCAGTTTGAAGATGACAGCCCATGTGTGCCAAGGATCAAGCCATGTAAAGTGAGTTGGTTCGGGTTTTGAGCTACTTGTTGTTCCCAACTCATGTAATGCCAAATGCGAGTGTTCCTGGCGATATTTTGTACCCAATCTCGCCGGTAACATTATCATATAGTGTGTGCTAATATTAATATTTACATCCAGATTTTTCTCAGTCTGAAGTTTTATTAGTAATCTTTATGGATGAAATTACTAATGCTCTATGCATAAATTAGTAATCTTCGCACAAATTTAGTAATCTATGCATAAAATTAGCAATCTCTATGAGTAAAATTAGTAATCTATGCACAAATTTAGAAATTTTCAATACATAAAATTAGTAATCGCTATAGGTAAAATTAATAATGTCTATACATAAAATTAGTAATCCCTATTCGTAAAATTAGTAATGTCAATACGTAAAATTAGTAATCCCTATTCGTATATTTAGTGATGTCTATACATAAAATTAGCAATTCCTAATAATAAAATTAGCAATCTCTATTCGTAAAAATTGCCAATCCCTATTCGTAAAATTACCAATCCCTCTTCGTAAAATTGGTAATCTATTCATAAAATTAGTAATTTCCACACGTAAAATTAGTAATCGCTATGTATAAAATCTGCTTGTTTGTAAGAATGGCGGTATAGAAACCAGTTGAGGGGGCTGTTTAGCAAGTTTTTCTACAAGAAAAAAAAAAAAAAAAAAAAAAAAACCTAAAGAACTCCGAATTATTCCCTGGAGTTAATAGTTTTTGTCAGGATTTAAAAGTATATTATTAATCTCTATACGTAAAATTAGTAATCCCTATTCATAAAATTAGTAATCTCTCCCCATAAAACTAGTAATCACTATTCATAAATTTAGTAATCTCTATTTATAAAATTTATAATCTCTGTTCATAGGCCTAATAATTTCCATGTGTAAAATTAGTAATCGCTCTGCATAAAATCTTCTACTCGTTTATCTGTAACAACGCATGGTGGTATAGAAACAAGTTGAGTGGGCAGTTTAGCGAGTTTTTCTTAAAGGAAACCCTAAAGAACTCGGAATTATTCATTGAAGTTAATCGTTTTTGTCAAGATTTAAAAGTATATTATCAAATTATTGCTGTTAACACTTTCACGCCGGGTGACATTCTTGCATGACATCAGAAGAGAAAATCGCGGAGAGACTATTCCCGAATTCTTTTTTTTTTCCTTGAGACATGTCCGTAACGTCCCATTTCCTCCCCCTTGATAAATGGATACGGGTGTGATAAAGAAGCCCCGCACCCCCTCGCGGGATTAGGAGGGGTCGAAAATCAATGGACATGGAACATTTCGCAAAGGAACGCGAGGGTTAATAATTAACAAAGGCGTGGAATCTTCTGCACTTATCGGCCCAGTTTGTATGGGGGGATGAAAATTTATTTGGGAGTGATAACACTTGATCGAAAAATGCCAAGATCATAAAGCCTTAGGTAAACGAGGAAGGCAACCAGTCTCATGAAATACTAGGAGATACCAAGAAAATTTGTTGTCCTTAGTAAACTTAAGATTGTTGGCAATTAGATTTCTTTAACTCAGTTGTTTTCAGACTTTTGGTACTCGAAACAGCAACTTGGAAAGATATGATATTACGGAGCCTTTATACCTTTCTCCAAATATATAGGCCAGTTAGATGATTGAAACATTACATAAGTGCTGGCAGAAGGGATGGAATTAATACGAAATATTGCAGTTAAAAATTTGGATAATGTTGTTTTTATCTATCAATAAGTAACCGCATAATTCATGCTACTACTGTTATCAATTCTTAAATAATTGCTTTTGAAAATAAGATGTTCTCATATTCTTTTTATTTCTTTTACACAACCAATCAAAAACCTGGGTCTAAAATCTAAATCCTAGGTATTACACATCAAATTGCGTTTTAACTGCATGTAAAAGTGTTAAACAGTAGGGAGAACCCAGCAAAACAGATAATACTGGCACAAAGTCAAGAAAGTCAAAATATGTTTTAAAAAAACCATTGTAAATATCAGCATAAGTACTTAATATTTCAACATATATTAACTCACCGAAGGTCAAATGCTCGAGTACAATATATGATGCTTACCTAGAAAAAAGGAAAAAATAGTTCAGAACACATTGCATAAAATGATATCAAAGAAATATAACATTTATTTTAAGCATAAAAAAATATCTTAAAGAACAATTTCTTAAAAAAAAAACTGTGAATTTGAACATTCAACTGGCATTTTTAAGTGCAATTGCATGATTCGTAACTTCGAAAACATTGAGTAGTATCGATAAAGTTTCCATTAATAAATATATATATATATATATATATATATATATACACATATATACACATATATATACACACACATATATATATATATATATATATATATATATATATATATATATATATAGCAAAGCAACCCTATAACGATGGTGTTCATAACGTTATTTTGTCGGATCTCGCACAGTTCCTTATTTATGTATTCCTTCATCAAAATTCCCAAGAGATCTAATAATTCTGTTATAAATATTTACGTTTAAAAATTTTTAAAGTTATGTATGTAAAAACGATGCAAGACATTAAATGCACACTATGTAATAAACATTGATTGGGTAAGCAAAAAGACAAACTGTTTATAACAATAATTTCTGTATAACAACATTTTTCTTAAGATATTGTAGACAGATTTAATTGTATGTGGTGTGTAAAGCCCCCTAACCCCAATTCAATCACGCTAATTTCTTGGCATATCCTTTTGAAACTCCCGACTTAGGTCAAAATTCGACCTTTTAAAATACGCCTCTTTCTGACCCTCCTACTCCATTCTTTTCCTAATCAGCATACTCTTGGCGACGTCATACTGCTTTAATCAAGGTTTAACCGTAACCGTCACTTTTGCACAGGGGTATCTCACTAGTCTGACAGCTCCCGCAGTGGTTTAAAATCCAACCCTTAATGGATAATCAGATATCGAAAGTAATAAAGATCTTCGGAGGTGAAGTGCCGAGGGAGTTAACGAAAGGGGTTGTCTAGGGGTTGGCGGTGGAATGAATACGACGATTTAGAATGCATTCGGTTGATACAATAGAAAATCTTGAGAAAACGTGACATTTCGGACAGCTCCTCCCGCCTGGCGCATTTTGTTCATGAGTGTCCAAGAGGGGGAAGATGTTGCTGGAGTAATTAAAAGACTTCGAGGGGGGAGTGTCTCTTGGCAGATTGTACCAGGCAAAATATTCGGAAGAGGTAACTGGAAAACGGTCGCCGAGAGATTATTTGATTCGAAATTCCCGGGACTATTGGAAGAATTACTTTGATTGCAAGAGATTTGGAAACGGAAAAGGTCAAACTTGTGTTTGTGACTACAGAAGAGTTTTAGAGTTTGAAGGATAATGTTTTAACATGTTGTTCACTTAAACCTCGTGTGAGGCTACTAATTTAAGAAACAGAAAATAGTTCAAAATAATATTTGAACAATCTCTTTTCCTTAGTGATACCTCTTATAATCTAAGTTTCGTATGTAATTTCAAATTTCAATTTTCATTAGAAATTGGTAACACAAGATTAGAACGTAGACGTCTCAAATTTCTCGAAGAACATATTGTTATTGCTTTTCTAGTGCCACTTTGACAACCTAGTACATAAACCAAAGGCTACACGAAGTAAAGCGAAGGAATGTGCCCCTTCTTTGAAGAGCATCTTTAGAACGATTTTATACTCAAAGTGGATCCTCGTAATTTAGAAGCAGGGATGAAATAGAATACCCTCCATGTATGGATTGCCACCTCCATAGTATAAACTTGGAGGCCATTACGACCACGATTTATTTTACATGCCCCAGTAGATATTAATGAACATGGTACATCTCGGGCTGGCTTGATCATCAAACCCATAACCCTCCAGTTACGAATTCAACGTCTACAAGAAAGTTTATCTGAAAAAAAGACTTTTTGCAAGAATTAGTAACTCAAAATTCATGTACTTCAAATTCTATTCAAGTTGCAAATCTGACATGCACTACAGTTATTTCTCTGTGCATTTTCTTTCATAAGCACAGAGAAAATGTCTCTAGGAACATCATTTGAAACAGAAAATGTCTAAGAAATGATGAAGGAAAGAATGAAATATAATAATGAAATATAAGAATGTCTTAAAAAATGTCTTAAAATCAGTTTTAAAAAAAATTAAGCATATTAAGCCCAACTAGAGATGATTTTTTGAAGTACGATTTTTCAAAAATTTTCACAGTTATAAAAAAAATTGCAAGCATTTGCAGATACCAAATACTAATCGATTTAAAATTTCCCTTTTACTCAAAAGTAAAAAAATAAAATAATCGGAAACAGCTTCTGATTTGAGAGATTATCATCCCCTATATAATAATAGCCTAAGTTATCTGTCCGTCTGTCCTCGAATTTATAAAGCGGTTGGACCTGGAATGGATATAGGGATCCAGATTGAATTCTTGATGAGTTATAATTAGCAAAATTCAAAGCGTCGTCTTTAAAACGTTCGAAATCCACCCTTTCCTCCCTTTTCAAGAGTTTAATTCCATTATATCAAGCCCCATTTTAAGAGCAGGCGATTAAATTTATCCATTTATCACATAAATAGGTAAAAATAACATTTTTTTCTAGCATTATGACGTCCTTCCTTTTACCATCTAATTTAATCATTTATTTTAAATTATTTAAATATTGTCTGCATTATTTTC
This sequence comes from Pardosa pseudoannulata, assembly GCA_032207245.1. Taxonomy (NCBI): domain Eukaryota; kingdom Metazoa; phylum Arthropoda; class Arachnida; order Araneae; family Lycosidae; genus Pardosa; species Pardosa pseudoannulata. Next base: position 23,974,159 of record CM063498.1, on the reverse strand, counting down.
ATAAGACGGATCTTAGATATTAAGTAAATAATTTTCTTTTATATTTTGCTAAAATAATGGAATAGGTACATATGTGATAATTTCAAATTTAATCATCGATTATTTTTTGTTGCAATGAAAATTTTATCACCGGTATTAACAACAAATTCTTTTCATAAAAGTCTAGGAGTCTATTTTACGGACTAATAAATATCTAGCGTTTAAGTCTTTGAAAATATATCTTTGAAAATTAAGAAGTTTGATCGTTTGTGTGTTCGATTTTTATACATACCCCACGGTTTGTAATCGATTCGCCCAAATTTTGGACATCATTCATATATACCACCAAATAATCACTGTCAATATTAAAACCGCTGCTATCCATCCTATCACGTAATATGACAAGATAAATTAAAGTCGGTAACTAACATACAGCCAGTAAAGTTTTTTTACTGATCCCGTCATATGCTAGTTTAAATATAATTAAGCGCTTAAAATTTTAATTTCATTACTGCAGAATATGATTATTTACCACTTCAGCACATTTAATCATAGCACCAGTACTATTAATTCCCTTTACTAAATTTAAACACCATATTCTAATCATGTCCCAAAAACGTGCGAACTTTCCCCAAACGGTGAAGAGGGGGGGGCTTAAATAAAAAGCATTCTTTCGCCCAACATTTCCGTCCAGCCCTCCTGTTCTATATGCAATTATCTTCCAAATTTACACTCCACACCGTTTATCATACGAACCCACACACAAAGACGACTTGGCAAGCGAGGGCTGTTTTTTAAATATCGCCCGTCCAAGAAAACCAGAACTACTTATCTTTTTTTAATGACTTTTCTATGTATTAACCTCTTTTAGCCCCCATTCGATTAAAAGAAATAAACCAGGCAGGTAGGCACACACGTGGAAAATTCCGCAGACTATGCCAGAAAGGAAAGCATACGATAATCTCCCTCTTTTCCAGGAGACCATTAATCCCTTAAGAAAATGACAGACTATTTTCCCCACTTTTCCCCCCCTTTTTAGGGAATTTATTTATTTATTTGCGCTCGGGCGGGACAGGATTTAGTGGTCACTCGGGATTCACTGCAGATGGTGGTTGTATGTTAACGTTGGTTTATAATTTTGGTTTGTATTTGTGTGAGAAAGGGAAAGGGGGAAAAATAAAACAGCGTGTGCGAATATAACGTATATATGAGAGATATTTTAACAATTACAAGTGTGAATATAAACGAAAACAGTGTGTGTGAATATAACATATATTCGCACAGGAGAACTAAGAGATTTAAGATACTTTTAAAGATATTTTTAACAATTATGACAGAAATATTTTTAACACTAGATTGCTCAAGGAAGTCATTTTGACCGCTTTTTAATTTCAATAAGAAAAACAATTATGTATGTAATGACACAATTTCTTAGAATTTTGTGACTTTTTGTACAACATATAAATACGTTTAATCATATGTTGTACAAAAAGCAACAAAATTCTCAGAAAATGTGTCATTACATACATAATTGCTTTTCTGATTGAAATTAAAAAGTAGTCAAAATGGCTTCCTTGGCCAATTTAGTGTTAAAGATATTGAATTGGTTTTGTTTATTTTTTATTCGCTTTTATTTAACTTCACTTGTGCTATTAGTTGGTATTTAGAAGTCGATTTCTAACTAACTTCCCTAATATTTAGAGATCTGCAATTTTGAGCATAGCTTTAATTCCGATGACTATACAATATTCAAATCATGAAAAAATAGATTCGAGAAAAAAAACTATTTCGGTAAATGCAAAAGCTGTTCAGCTTTCTTAGAACTCCAATTGCAAGGTTGAATGACGACCGAATGGTTACGGCTCTGATCTTCGGTACCGGAGTTGGTTGGTTCGAATCCGACTGAGGCATGGATGTTCGTAGCCGTTCGAAATCGGCTTTAAGTAGTAGGTCCTGATCTCATTAGCCAACTTGTTGTAAAAAAAGTAGACTGCAGAGCCCCAAACCATTTTAAACGTCCAGAGATATTAAACAAATATCGCCACCTATTTGAAAGCGGTATAACTAAAAACTCAAACATTTTTTTAAAACTTTTTAGAGCATTCTGAAATATGTACATGTAAATTATTTATAATCTATACATTGATATTTATTTATACCTTATGTAGAAAATAAGAGTTTCATAATTGTTCCAGATAGATAATTACTGACAGAAATTATATGTATATTTATTCACATATGTGTAAGTATTTGCAAATACATTATCGTGCACAGATAAGGAACACGACAGGTCTTCTACAGCTTTCCAGGTTAATTCTATGTGCCGGTGGGTAGATGCAAAACCACCTATAGTTTTATCTGTAGCAGATTAACAAAAAATATTTAAATTTTAAATGAATTTAGACATTGTTATAGACGTTTTTTCCCTGTGTTTTCTCTAACTGAAGTTTTAATTTCAATATTGGTTTTAGTAACCTAAAAGCGTATTGAGGAAACTACGGAAAATCTCTAATACTATCTCAAACTGACTCTTACATCCGTTTTTTAATGTAATCCGAGAAAATAAAACTTAAGATTAGAATTTATGACTGTACCTCAGATCGACAAACTAAAATACTTCTGAGGGTTTTCAAAATCTGAGGCTACGAGCCCTGTATGTTACTGTTTTTTTCCCATTTTAAACTCTATGAAATGACCATTCATTTTCAGTGTTACGTCTTAGTCAATAAGCTTGATAAATTGAGGTGTTTTTTTTTTTTTTGAGTCTCGGTGGCTACATTAGGAAATGCTAGAACAATAAGCAAAATTCCCATTGCATAAGAGGAGATTTTTAGTAGATTTTAGGAGATTATTAACTTTTCTAGTCCACGATGCTCTATATGGTAGTGGGTGCTGGTCCCTAAATAAATTAGAGGAAAATATATCGATAATTTTTGAAAGAAAGATATTCAGAAGAATATTCGAATACAACAATTGGCGTGCCTTATATAATACTGAGTAATATCGAAAATATAAAAGAAACATAGTTAATGTTATTAAAAGTAGATCGCATTCGATTGCTGGGACACTTATCAATCTGAAGATTAAAACTATGCAAAAAAGAAAAAAAAAATTCTCTAAATTAGAAGAAATAAGAGAAAAGTGTAGTCCACTGACTAGGTGGCTGGAAGCATATGAGAAGGACTTGAAGACAATTAAGGTAATAAACTGCAGAGCCATGGCGCTAAATTGGTCAAGGTGGAAAAAACTGATTGGGATGACCTCGGCTTGTGACTGTAGAGCCCCAAAAGATGTCCACAATGTACTCTGTGCTACTTTATCTGCGAAGGCGGAGCCAAAAAACAGCATCCTCTATTCAAAAGAAATATAACTCCAATAAAGAAAGATGGAGATATTCCTGTCGTCTATAGTGAGTGTCACCAGTTCCTTTATTCAAGAGAAATAGTGAACTCCAAAAAAGAATGATGGAGATATTATTGTCTTCTTTAATGAATGTCACCAGTAGCTTCATTCAAGAAAAATAGTGAACTCCAATCAAGAAAGATGGAGGTATTCCTGTCGTCTTCAATGAGTCTCACTAATTTCGAAACCGCTTTCTCCCTGTACCCCAACCAACACTTCACCCCAGATCATTATTTATATAAAAACGAGCACATCCTAGCGAGCATGTAAATACGATTACCATCATTCTCGTAGATATTCGCATTCTACGCAAAGTGTACCACAGTTCTGAGGCTAACAAGATCAGGCAGACATCTTGCAAAAGATACACCATCCATAATCGAGAACTTTCTCAAAACACGAAGTGACAGCAAAAATTTTATTACCACCACAAAAAGATCAAAACTGTACCACATTTAGAATCTCTTAACCGAATTCATGTCCAATTTATTTCAATATTTCTCCGACACACATTCTCAATATACTACAAGCTTTCAAGATCCACCCCTCAAAAAAAGCGCGATATCGCATTAGGGGATGCAATTCTAGCGACATGCAATGCGACAGCCAAGTGATGCCATAAATTAGTTTAAACTTTTTTTAAAAAAAGTTTCTTGCAGTCATCCCTTATCCTGCCCCCTTCAACGTTATTCACGTTACTTGTGAGACCTGCTCGTTCTTTTATTATTATTTTTTATAGAGCATACATATACATATATATTCGAATCTTCTGCATTATTAAACAACGCTCCAAAATCACCATGCGTGCACTTAACGGTCACAATAACTCATGCACCCACGTCACACTTTCGACGTCGAAAATGACAGGGGTGAAGAGGGGGCGTGTCTCGCACGTCAAATTTCACGTCATTCCACCCCTCTTACCATTTTCAAAAAAATATATTCATGTAAGAAATGGTTTTCCTTCCCCCTCCACGGAAATCGTTTTTATATTTTAAGGGGGAAGTTTCTGGTTGGCGGAACACAAAAGGTGATCTCCCCCCCCCATAAAAAATAGGGATAAGGGGGAAAGGGGAGAAGAATTTGATTTACCTGAAACTCCAAATTTTCCTTATCTTGAATATTCAACGACAAAAATGGAACCTCCCTGCAGAATCATATTTCTCATGAATATGGTTAGATATCCGGTGTATAACGAAAGAGAATGAAAAAGAGTATTTAAATAATTGTGCACCATATTGCGTCTGAACTATTTGTGTTTCTATAGTGTACATTTCTGGTGCATTCCGCCAAATATTGGCGACATTTCTTTATTTCGTTTTCTTACTAAAATCTCGCCAAACGATGGCCGAATAGTAGAGCCCTGCTCTTAGGTACCGGTGTTCATGGATTCGTATCCTGATACTGATATGCATGTTCGTAGACGTTCGGAATCGGCTTTAAGCAGAAGGTCCTGTTCTCGTTAGCCCTCATGAGCAAAACAGTAGACTATAGTGCTCCAAACCAAATCTTACTAAAACTTCACGTATGATGGCATTCAGAGATGGCTAGTGAAAATTGAATCACTTGAAAAATCGACTATGTAATAATAGCCTAAGTTATCTGTCCTCCTGTCCTCGAATTTATGAAACGGTTGTACCTGGAATGGATACAGGCATCCATATTGACGAATTAGGGTTAACAACGTTCTAAATCCACTCCTTCCCCCTTTTCTAGTATTTAATGCCATCATTTCAAGCCCTATTTTCTCGGTTAAGAGCAGGCGATTAAATTTATCAATTTGTCACATAATAGGTAAAAATAACATTTTTTCCAGCATTATGACGTCATTCTTTTAACCATCTCATTTAACCACTTCTTCTTTTAAATTATTTAAATATCGTCTGTATTATTTTCATACATTTTATAGCTTAACTTGGACATTACGTAAATACTTATCTTTCATATTTGGCTTAAATAATAGATTAGGTACATATGTGATAATTTTAAACATAATAATCGATTATTTTTTATTGCAATGAAAATTTTATCACAGGTATTAACAGCAAATGCTACCTACCTCCAGGGTGTAGTAGAAATGATAGTTTCATTCCTTTACTTCCATTAATTACTGTAGCAAAAAAATTGGGAAGAAGTTAACGATAATTTTGACTTAACTAAGAAAACTTTGAATTATCTTTCTAAACACTTAAAAACATTACAATCACAATGTCCTCATATACAAAAAAAGCAACACAATATGTGTACAATTGCAATTTTTTAAAAAAGCCGACCGCTGGCCGAATAAATACAGTGATGTTCATCGGCACCAGAATTTGTTGAGTTCGAAATTGCGTCCAAAGTTATTAAGTCGAACAGTGTTATTTTAATTGTTAAACCCATGTTATGAGGTGATGACGTTTATAATTTTTTTTTTATTTCTGAAGTTAATGATAGATCTAATGAGGTCGAACTATGGCTGAATGGCAGTGCACTGCTCTTCAATATCGGATATTACGGGTTCGAATCCCGCTACTGACATGGATGTTCGTAACCTTTCGGAATCGGTTCTAAGCAATAGGTCCCTGTTTCATTAAATTTGTAGAAAAATGTAGAGCGTAGCGTTCCAAAACCAAACCAATCATAATATGGGCATCCACTGCAATTTGGAATTTAGAATGAATTCAAGACCGAGTGAAAATGTGGAGACGGTTTGGATCGAACTCAAAACCTTAATAGTTGTCGAACAAATTAGTTATAATTTCATTCTACTTCCAACTTTTATGAGTTTTTGACCTTATATCAAAAATATTTCTGTAGTATTAATTCATTCTACAGAATGTAGCTTTCAAATCATTTTAATTTAAGGCTACATTGCGGACTATAATACAACAATATTTTTGGAATTAATACAACACTTTGGTAACTGTCCAACAAATTTGTTATAATTTCATTCTACATCTACTTTGCCGAACGATTGCCAAAAGGTTAGGGCGCTGATCTACGGAACCGGAGTTCATGGGTTCGAATTCCTTGTAGCAAGGATGATCGTAGCTGTTAGGAATCGGCTTTAAACAGTAGGTCCCGGTGTCATTAGCCGGTTTGTGAAACAAAAACTTAGACCGTAGAAATCCAAACCGAACCAAAGCTACTTCTACGTTTTTTTCTAACATTCATGAGTTTTTGAACTTACATAAAAAACATTTCTATAGCATTAACTCACTCTACAGAATGTAGTTTTCAAATCACTATAATTTAAGTTGTATGCTAATACCTATATTCTAAATTGTTACAGTGCAGACTGCTATATAACTACTGAAAAAAATACTCTAATGTATTAATTCTTCTACATTTATCCTTAAAATAAATTAAGAATAATTATTTCGTGATTTTATAAGAATTGAAACAAATCTTAAATGTTTCACAAATTTTTGTATAATTTCAAAGACTTACGGTCTAGCAAAACATACATACTTTCAACACGCACAAAACTCCTTTACGAGGTATGAGGCACTTTAAAAATTTCTAACAAGCGTAAAACTAGATCTGTTACAGTGCCTAAAACGAATGCGTTCCTCTTTTTAAGAACTCTGAATTATTCGCAAAAGAAAAGAACATTATAATTAAATCTCGCTTCCCGTAACTTGGTAATGACTTTGCCGCCCGGAAACGTTCTCTTTTAGAATCTACGGTAATGAACCGGCGGTAACTTAAAGAAAGAGAGGTAGGTAGGTCCAAGACTCTCGGTAAAAACCTTCTAAAAGCGTAAGACATGCCTTGTATTCCTTGGCGATTTCCGCACCGCATCTTTTAGACATTCCGGGCACGTGTAATGGAACGATTAGCCTTCTTTCCCCCTAAAGAACCGTTTTCTTTTCAGGGAAAATTTTCATAAATCTTTCCCGACACCCGGCACAAATGGCGCCCTAAGTCGAACAGAGTTATTTTGCATTCTAAATTTATTTCCCGCGTCTTCCCGTTTCCCCGACCGTTCCAAATTATGTGAGGACCTTAAGAAGAAGAAGTCTCGAGTGTTGCTCGTTTGGATCCTTTTGTATTGCCTTTTTTATTGGACTAATTTGTGGTCTGTTTAATTACGCCCCTCCTTAATCAGCGTGACAACGAATTTATAACCTCGAGCCGCTTGTATGCGAAGGTGCAGAATTATTCTAAAGTCTGCTGATCCAAGTAAACGTTTAATCAAGCCAACCTTAACTGCTATTGTGCAGCCTTGTGGATTTCTTCACTAAGCATTTTTATCCCTCTACGTCAGAGATTTCTAACCCCCTGCCGTCGGGAACTTCGGCGCCCACAAAAGGTTTTCCATAGGGGAGAAGAACCTTAAGTTATGAAAAAGTTTTAAGTAATGCTCGTTTAGTTCCTTTTGTGTTGTTTTTGTATTGGACTAATTTGTGGTCTGTTTAATTACGCTCATTCTTAATCAGCATGACAACGAATTTATAACATCAAGCGGCCTATTTGCAAAGGTGAAGAATTGTTAAGTCTGCTGATCCAAGTTATCGTTTAATCACGCCAACCTTTAACTGCTATTGTACAGCCTTATGGATTTCTTCACTATGCATTTTTATCCCTCTAAGTCAGGGATCCCCAACCCTCCGCCGGTGGGCACTTTGACGCCCACTAAAGGTTTTACATACGTGAGAAGGACCTTAAATTAAGAAGTAGCTTTGAGTGTTGCTCGTTTAGTTCCTTTTATAGTCCTTTTTTTATTGGACTAATTTGTGATCTGTTAAATTACGCCTCATTTTAATCAGAGGACAACAAATTTACAATCTCGAGCCACCTGTAATAGAAGGTACAGAATTATTCGAGTGGTAATCGAAAATCTGCTGTTCGAAGTTACCTTTTAATCATGACAACCTTTAGCTGATATTAAATAGCCTTTCGGAATTCATCACTAAGCATTTTTAACCTTTTGAATCAGTGATCCCCAACCCTCTACCGATGGGCACTTTTGCGCACCCAAAAGGTTTCACATATGTGAGAAGAACCTTAAGTTAAGAAGTTTTGAGTGTTGATAGTTTAGTTCCTTTTGTATTCCATTCTTTATTGAACTAATTTCTCGTCTGATTAATTACGTCTCTCCTTAATCAGCGTGGCAACGAATTTATAACCACAAGCCGCCTGTATGCGAAGGTGCCAAATTATTCTAGAGGTATTCTAACTTCAGATTACCTTTCTAGCATACCAAAGAATATAGACACAGGAAGAAGATCAGGCGTAATATGTAAACAAGCGTTTGAAAGAAGTAAACTCCAACTTTGACAGAAAAACTACTTTACAGGCTTCTGTCCAAATGCAGTTTCTTGAATCCTGTTTTAAGTTGAGATTTGATTTCGATTTTTAAAAATTCAATGTATATTATATACTTGAGGTGCGTGCTATTGCGTACACAACGTTTAAGTTAATTTTATATTATGTTCTAGATTAAATTTTCTGCTAAACATATAGCTGTCAATGGAGTTGAACATTAGTTCGACCTAGAGACCGAGTCTGTATCATTCTTTAGAGAAAATGGTGATTTGTAGTTCCCGTGATGTGTCGCCACTACGCCAACTTAGCCAATAACAACTAAAACAACAGCAGGTTTTCATCTAGTAGGTGCTGATCACACTGACGGTGATTCCTGTAAGAAGGTTTTCTTGTTAAACAGCGCAAGATCGTTGGTTTTAACTTTCGAATGAACATTTCTCGTTTTGGTCATGTCAGCCTTTAACTTTTCTTAGGCAGTCTCACAGGTTTCTTCACTACGCATATTTAACCCTCTAAATTTGGGATTCTCAACTTTATGCACGCGGGCTAAAAGTTGTCAACCAAAGGTTTTACATGTGCCCTTTACTGTTCAAATCCCGATAACAAATATTTAAGTTTTCAATGTTTTTTTTTTATTTTTATTAAGTAAAGGAATATAAGTGTATTTGTTTGAAAGAACTTATTTGTTTATATGTTTATCATTTTAACTAGGATTTCCAGACGTCTCGCTTTTCTAATGTCTTTTTATATCAATGAATTTTAATGCAAAGAACTCTTACATTTTCGTTGGTATTACTTTACTAATTTTTTCTTGTAGGCCACACTTATAGGTATAAGTGGTTGTATTCTTATGCAAAATAAATAATTAATAAGTGTTACTGTCACACCGACCTGGCGTAGGTCACGTCGGTGACCAAAGTGTTTTTCTCGTAGTTTCTCAATAAAGCATTAATTATAAAGTTCTGGGGGTAAATATTAATGTAACTTTTCACACATTTCACTCCTTTTTTTTCAGAGTTTATAGATATTAAAAGACAACGTTTTATGTGGTATTGTACCTGGTTTATTTTTGTCATAGTTTTTTTTCTGTTGTCGATTCTTTTGTAATGATTCCAAAGATATTCTAGGGTTTAGAGTTCTGCAGTTGGTTTCTGTTGTCGATTATTTTGTAATAATTCTAAAGACCTTGGATTCTTCATTTTTTATGTATAACGGACTAAATTTGTATTCAGTTCGGATAAAAACGATGTGAATTTCCCAATTCATCACAAGGCCAATTTCTGTTATGGATTCTTTTGTAATAATTCTAAAGACCTTTTTGGATCCTGCGTTTTATGTATTGCAGACTAAAGATGTACTTAGTTTGGATGAAATGATGTGAATTTCCAGATTCATCACAAGGAAATTAGTTTCTTTTGTCGATCCTTTTTTAATAAGCCTAAATAACTTCTTGGGTATGAGTTTTATATATCGAGGATTAACGCTTTGAATGAAATGATATGAATTTCCCAATTCATCACAAGGCCAATTTCTGTTGTGGATTCTTTTGTAATAATCATAAAAACCATCTTGATAACTGTTTAGAAGCAATTATGTGAATTTCCCAGTACATCAAAAGAGCAGTTGTGGGGTTATCATTATTTGTTATCTAAACAAAAAGTTATATACGGTTCAGATGAGCAACGGGAAGTGTGTAGAGCAGCAAAGTTGACGATCTAGAAAAACTGAAGTTTTTGGAACAAAACGGAAACGTCACTCCCCCACGCCAACAAATTTTTTTCGACGAATTGATTTAAATCAAAATAACAGGCAGTTCTCGCCCCAACCCCTCTCTATATATAAAAGCAACGATGCAAAGCGAACGAGCATGAATCATGGCATTCAAAAAAGCATAATTATTCACAATTTAAACCATCGTCTGCGTTGAACGTGAAAAATTACCCCTCCCACGTCGGGACCGGGTGGTAATGTAGCAGCAAGCAGACGATATGCTTTTGTAGAAACCCCGCGTAGTGTTAAGATGTGCGTGGAATGCGGGAAAGAATTGAAAAAAAAATTGTATATAGCACGCGTGTGTAGGTGATTTTTAGCGCTCTTCTTTTTAATAATGCAGAGTGAGGGATGACTGAGAACACAGCTGAAAGGGGAGGAGTTGGGGGTAAAGTGCATGTAGCATCCCTCCCAATTTTTTATTTATTATTTTTGGCAGTATGGTGGGTAACTTGAGCGGAAAGGGTAGAAGGAAGATACAATAAATTTCTTAAACTCCAACCCCCCCCCCCTCAAACGAGAACAAAGGAACTACAAAAGAAAAAAAATTGGGAAGGTGGAATTTTTAAGTTAATTGCTAGAGCGAGAATAAAATTTCAATATTCAAAAGAAAAAAGAAGGAAAAAATTATATTAAATAAAGCTTCTTTCTTGTTCCACTTAGTTCAAATATTCCACGTACGCTTCAAAGAAAAATTGAGATTTTTCTTTTTTTAAGAATTAGTGAAGGAAATAAAAAATCAAGAGTATGGAGTTCGAAATTCTAATAATAGTGTTTTCAACAGGTATCACTACCGAATTCCATAAAAAGAAATTCTAGAATGCAAAATTTATTTTCGTATGAATACGTTTGTCAACATAAAATCTCTGTTGTAACGTAAAAGTAACGTAAACGTGCCGTATTTATGAAATATTTTATGTACATATTTATAAGTATTCGATAATAAATGTTTATAAAGCAAGAAAATTTGTAAAAAAATACATATATAATTTTTTCCAGGATCATATAACGTTAAAAATTATCTTCATAAATTACAGTCATCTAAGTTGAATAGACTGATTTATATCAATTTCAATAAACCGATTCTTCAAAAAATTAATTCCAAGAAAACAGAACTTTAAACTGCTAGTAGATTGTGAAGCAATCACCGGTAGTACAGGTATAACAAACAGAGTAATTTTTGCTTATGTAATAATTGCAGAAACACGGGGCTTTTATTTATTTTTAAGGAGACATGTACATGGTAGACAAACGGTAGTCAATACAGGTGACTGCCTACGGTGGCAAAGTTTAGAAGCGGCAAAAACGACTAATCTAATACGAAAAAAATAAACATAAACCGCAACAATATATTTTGATTACTTGAATCTGAATAATAATTGAGTAGTAAAGTTTTTATTAAAACATTACAGCACCTGAAAAACGACGATTATGAAATAAAAATATTAAAAAACTTTTCCAAAACTCATTACAATGAGGAATTTTCAAATTTTCTAATTTTAATTTTAAACAATGGAAGACAAAAAAGTAAGCAGGAGAGTACCTATTTTTCTTTCATTTGGGGGCCTAATTAGTGATTTCTAATGGGTATTATCGCGGAATCTTTAACGTCTCTCAAAAACGATACTTTTCTTCCGCCGAGTTTGTGAAGGCATAGTTCAGGAAAACACCGACCGCCTATGTTGTTTGCATGTTAAAAGGTGACTTTTAAATGTATTTCTGCGTAAAGTATCGTATATAATAGAAATTTTTATTACGTCTGACATTAAAAAATCATATTCTAAATATTGTATTGTGCCACTGTGTCTACTAGTCTGGAATTATCAGAAAAATACTAAGTTGTTCAAATCCCTCACATGTGCAAATTCCTCATTAAAAAAAAGTACACGTGGAAAGAAACTATAGCTAAAGAGTCATTTAAAAATCTACTATTTAATTATATGAATGATATTAAATCTTTTATAAATAGTAGAAATATATATAAACAGAAAAAATTAAGGTTTACTATGGAATAGAATAGAATCAAATTATTATAGAATACTAAAGAATTCATAAAGAATATTAAAGAATAATTTCTTCTTCTGTTATAAATTTCTGTATAAAAATATATAGAAATTTGTAGCAAATGAAACAAGACTTTAATAATTCATAGTTTTTTAGTAATTATTTCTAGAAGTATAAAAAAACTTATTGGTCAAAATAAACGCAATTCAGCATGGCACCGATTTTGTTTACACACAAAACAAATTAATTCACGTGTTAATATTAATTTACGAACTATGTAGTTATATATTAAAAATATCACGAATGTATTATAAACACCGGCAGAAATTCAGTCAACGTCATGTGTAATCAGCCAATTTGGCGATATTTATTTTTACTTTCTGCCATTATATCAAATGTCTTTACGGTGACCTACCACCTAAAAATTTTTATGCATCAGAATTTTTCTAACAAGTAGTAAGTAACCTCCCATTTTTACCTTTAAAAAAGAAGGATAAAAATTCGATTTTAGTTCCATTTATCACGAAGACGAAGCCATTTTGAATTTGGCGGTGTTCCAAATATAAGTTTTGTGGAGAAATGTCGATATGGGGTGAAAAAGGGCGCCAAATGACTTCCGTAATGGAATTTTACCCATATAGATATATATAATAAAAACATAATTCACACCATTCCAAGATTGTGTTTTAGAGGTCTATACAAACAAGCCCGTTTGTCGCTCTACTATTTTTTTTATTTTTTTTTTATATAAGATGAGTAGAGGAGGATATAAAGGAAAACAAAAACCATAAAAATAAAGCATCTATGCCGTAAGACAGCTGTCAAAAAACAAAAGTAAAGCGGGAAAAAAATTGTTACAGTGCTCTGTAATTTTTTTCTTCTTTTTATTTCATTACGTACCACGAGGCCTCAACTACACTGACAACACAGTCCGGTAGGCTCTTTAAATTACAATTCCCTCTGCTTGACCACCTGCTATTTATCCCACGTGATCACTGAACCTGAAAAAAGAGGAGGGGAGGGCAGCTGAGGAAGGAGATAAAAATAAATACCCTTAAAAGAAAACAGACTGTCATTTTCCGACTGAATTAATGGTTGAAGGGGAAGCACAGATTGCTACCTTTTGTTATCGTAGAATAATTCTAGTAATAAAAAAGGGAGTAATTTTTAAATCATCATCAAATCTGATGTAACAAACTGTCTCGGATTCTGTAGATCACCTTCTGTTGAAGGTTCTTATAATAATATTCTAAAATGTTCTTTTATATTATTTTCTCTTTATAAACAGTAAATAATAATAATACTAATAATAATCCAAATTTCGTTTGAATTAACCTAATTATAAAATAATAAGCAGTACTAAACAGATTCTAAATACTACAATTATTAAAAAAAGCTCAATATTAGTGATTATCAAGCTGAAGTGCTCCGGGAATTTATTCTATTTAATCGTACATAACGTGAACCCTTTCTTTAATCCCTTCGCGACCAACGCCTCATATACGCTACGTACCGATTTCACTCTTACCAGTCCAGCGTCGCCTTCACGCGGATATATTGAGATATACGGATATGCTGATAATATTGAGAGACCAGCGTCGTGTATGTGTAATAGGAGATCGGAACGTTTATTTGAATTTTTAAATGCTAGGCTTAATTACTAGAAGGCGTAAACGGCAACGGTTTTCTCAACGGTCGACTAGTATAGCATTTACGTGCTGGTCCTCAAGGGTTTAAGAAAGAAAAAAATTACAAAATCGTTATTTCATGTGCAGTGCATACCATACATATGACACGTAAAATAGTTTCGTAGTTACAATGTCTACCTTCTTCAAACGCTACATCTGTAAGTGTCAGGCCAAGCCTAGAGGTCTTGAGCTTCCGAATTACGAACGAGGATCTACTTTCTATGGGTCCTTTATAAAAGTCTATCAGCATTCGGTAGGCTGTGCCCGACCCATGTACTTAAGATGTCTACTTATCTAGGATTATCAAGTATGAAGCCAACCACTCTGGTTTCAGCCCATATCCTGAACAAATACAAACTATTAGAATGTTCAACATTATCACTAAATTGCATGGATTTTATTTTGAGTTCCTATATTTATCAAACGTGGTACCCGGTGTGCCCCCCCCCCCGTATCTACCTTCTTACGTCAATAGCTGGGGCACGTAAAATAGGTTGGTGGTCACAGCGTCCTTCAAGTTCAAGCAACGCAACTGTAGGTGTCAAACCAAGCCTGGAGGTATTTCGCTTGGTTCCTACTTCTAAATTTTGAGTATGTACTTTCTGTGGGTACATTATAAAGATTTATCAGCATTAGGTAAGTTGTGCCCGACCCATGTGTTTAGGATATCTACTTATCTAAGATTCTCAGATATGAAGCCAACCACTCAGGTCGCTACATATACTCCAACCCAAAAATCATTAAAAAGTTCAATACTATCGTTAAATATTGCAAGGATTTTAATTTTAATTTCGTTAAATATTTAAAGGATTTTATTTTCATGCCCCGTACCTTCCTTCCTTCTCCACTGCTTAGGGCAGGTAAAAATAGGTTTGTTGTCACAGTGTCCTCCAAGTTCAAATGATGCCACTGTAGGTGATAGGCCAAGCCTGGAGGTCTTTTGCTTGGTTTCTGCTTTTAAATTATGAGGATCTACTTTATGTGGGTACATTATAAAGATCCATCAGTATGAGGTTGGTAATGCCCGACCCATGTGTTTAAGATGTCTACATATCTAGGGTTATCAGGTATGAAGCCAACCCACTCTGGTCGCAACATATACTACAATCCCAAAATCATCGAATAACGAAAGTTCAATACAATCGTTAAATATGTCAAGGATTTTTATTTAAATTTTATTAAATATTTCAAGGATTTTATTTTCACTTTCCCCCGTACCTACCTTCCTTCGCGTTTGACTATGGCACGTAAAATAGGTTCGTGGTCGCAGTGTGCCCCAATGAGGCAGGTCAAGCCAAAGGTCTTTTGCTTGGTTCCTGCTTTCAAATTACGAGGATCTACTTTGTGTGGGTACATTATAAATGTCTATCTGCATTAGCTAGTCTATGCCTGATCTATGTGTTTAAGATATCTACTTATCTAGGATTATCAAGCTAAAACGATGCCTCTATAAATGACAGGCGAAGTCAAGAGATATTCTGCTTGGTCTCTCCTTCCAAATTACAAAGACCTACTCTCTGCATATACATTATGAAAGTCTACTCCCAATAGTTAGGCTCATTTGCTTAAAATCACTACTTATGTAGTATTATCAGATATAAATCCAATCGCTCTGATTGTAACACATACCCCGAACTTCCGAAAACCATTATAAAAGTTTAACATTATAATGAAATATTGCAAGGAATTTTTTTTTTCTATATAAAGCGAAAAAAAATGTTTTAAAGAAAATTAAGTTTGCTTAAAAAATCCAAATAATGCATTTATAGAAAAAAAACACGCTTCCAGTTACTTAAAATACAGCAGTATTTAAATCACCAAAAGAAAAATTAACTATCATATAGAAACAGTTTCCCATTGCTCCAGTTATTTCATGCAGAAAAATGGGCATCAGTTAATCTAAAATAATCAACAACATAAAGTGATTAAAATACATAAAATGCTATGCCGCCAAATGAAATCTGAACAATTATGAAACTAGGACGAATTCTTCACGACCTGTGATTTGTAGAAGACCGAACAGGTGGTTTAGATTCTCTCTTTATTCGAAACTGTGTTTTGAGATAACGCATATAATTTAAAAATAAATATATCTTTAGTTTAAAACAATGTTTAATTGTAAAATGAAATACTGCAAAACAAATGGTTGCCATATTACGGAATATTAAAGCATTAAAATAATTAATGAGAATTTCTGCTGTAAAGTATACTTTAAAATAACAAAAACTTTAATCAAACCTGTAATGGAAAAGGATAATGGTAGACCTATAATAGACCTATTAACGGAAGTTCTCAAATAGAATGTTTGATTTCATAAGGCTACTTTTTAAATGGCTGATGTTTTAATAACATAGATTAAATGAATTTCGTAAAGGAATCATTTCATAGGTTAATTTTTGAAAGATTCTGATGATTAAATCTAATCGAAGATTATTAATAGTGTTAATTTTCTACCACTTTATAAATTTAGCTTCTTTCCTCACTTTATTTTCAGTTATGTATGTTTCATTATGGTACTAAGAACATCAAATATGATACGTATTATATAAAATACGAATGCGTAGTATAAGAACGTACTTAGGATTTAGATGCTTGCGTATACTTGACATAGTGGAAGCATCCCATAATTCACCTAAAACAGGCTGTTGCTTATCCCTCTAGTGTAGGAAAGCCTACACGAGGTCCAATATACCCCCGTCATGATATGCTACTGACCCAAGGCTAAAAGTAAAAGGTAATAGCTTCACTCAAGTGAGGGACACGATGGCTGAAGAATGAACAAACCTCAGTTAGTTCGCCTTTCGTTTGTTGAGTCTCACAAAGGTAGGAGAACGACTTTGATTAAGTGGGTATTTGACATTTAGAAGCACAGACAAAGCAGAAAATCCCCAGGCATGGCCTACCACCTCCAGAGGTATCGTTTAAGGATTTGGAGGACATTGCAACCACGATTCTATTTTGCCTGCACCAACCACCATTGATGAAAACTGTAGATCTTTGAACAGCCTCGATCACGGAACTCTCCAATTAGACATTGCTGTCTTTGATGAGTGAACTACCGCAGCTACATTAAATTAGAATGATCAGGGTGCTGGAATTAGGCACCGGAGTTCATGGTTCGAATCTCACTGGGGCATGAATGTTCGTAGCAGTTCAGAATCGGCGTTAAGCGATAGGTTCCAGTCTCATTTACCCTCGTGTTGCAAAAACAGTAGATCGTAGCACTCTAAACCAAACCACTAAAAATATGGATGAGTGATATGGGTTCAGATGTTTTTTGTTTAGAGGAGTAGGGTCAATTTTGTACCGACTTGCAATAATCATACATTGTCTGTTTAGCACAATAATAGCTCCGAATTTATCTGCGACTGTCTGTTACCATGGAAATAAAACTCGCTTCGTTTCCACCACAGATGCCAGGAGCAAGGCATCAACTTGCCTTACTGAACATCTTTTATTTTGCTGATGCTTCACATACGTAACCTCAAATGGAAAGGGACATATCTTGTTACCATAGAGACCGATACTAACCAGACTTTTTGGAGGGAGCTATTCTTGTGTTAGACGTCAGTAGTTTGCCGAAACTATTTTATTTATGAATTACGCAAATAATGAACACAAAATATTCGTCTTAAAAATTTCACAATTATCAACCCTAATAAGCTACCCTAAAAGTAATAACTCATGTTATTAATCGCTTTGAGATTTGTTTTCTACTCTACTCCATCTGAACGATGAGTTGTGTTTTTATATATTTACTGAGATCGATGTAACAAATTGTGGAAACTAGTGGTTCTACAGCTTTCTCGGAATTTCTTTGGTATATAAATTTTGAGCAATAGGATAAAACTCGCTAAGCATGATAAACAAGCACAACTCTAACCTTCAAGGTTGCCCCAAACTCCTGATACCTGTATGCGGGTTTCTTTAAGTCTTTGCTTTCCA
Organism: Pardosa pseudoannulata; assembly: GCA_032207245.1. NCBI lineage: Eukaryota > Metazoa > Arthropoda > Arachnida > Araneae > Lycosidae > Pardosa > Pardosa pseudoannulata. The sequence continues at coordinate 23,956,118 of CM063498.1, read as the reverse complement.
CCACAATACACAATAAAAGGGAACCTTTCTCACTTAATTTTTTTCCAACGTATGTTATGTTACAATACTGTATGTAAAGAAATATTCTATAATATGTTATACATTTTTTACCATCTATTATATAAAATGGCTTACGTAAGATTCAAAGGCTTAGCTTAGTAACAGCTTTGTCTTCTTCAACATAAATGTAGCCGAATGATAGGGAGCTGCTCATTGGTACCAAAGTCCATGGCCTGGAATCCCACTGCTGACATGAATGTTTGCAGTCATGCAGAATCGGCTTTAAACAGTAGGTCCCGGTCTCATTAGCTCACTTGTGGTAAAAAAGTAGACCATAGAGTTCCAAACCTCAACTTAAACCTTAATAATTTATATTTAATTGTTTAGTACTTAATAGACATTTCTATAATATCTTTATCTGTTTCAGTAAGCTTTTTCAAATACCAGATTCAATAACACACAAATCAACTTTTAAATAAATCTCGTAAAATCTGCTGAGAAGAGACGCCTACTATAATTTTTTATTGTGAAGTTTATTGCAAACTATTGCAAAGTTATTGCTCTGTTTTCCTTTAGACTTCCATAATTCTTGGAATATCTCAGACGTGGGTTTTAGAACACAAAGTTAGGCAGAAGAAGAAAGTGGGAGTCGGGGGAAGGAGGCAGCATAAAAATCACATACCTGGAAGAAAGAGAGTTAAAATGCAAATATGGTACATTTAATGCGTCTTTACTCTGTAGCGAAGGAAGTTATGCGAAAATATATACACACATATATATAAAACGTTCCGAAGAAAGAATTTTCAGAGAAAATACTTAATAGTCTTGAAACACGTACTAAGAGTGTCCGCTGAAATGTTGCCAACAACAAATCCACGGAAAAAAACAGACGACTGCCAGTTGCCATTTTGTTTCGTTAGTAAAAATTGACGACATCTAAGTTTCCCTATGTTGTAATCAAGTTGATAGAAATCTCTGAAAATTTTTTGCCGTTATGGAATGGGAAAACATAAGCGATAATTATTAGGTAAATGTAAGATTCATACTTCATATAGATATTATTACAAATATTTGCATGAAATTAATCAGTAAATAAATATGGGAGAAAGATTCTTGGACTTATATAACTGAACTAGCATATATAGCCCGTCATATCACGGATCTGAAAATTTTTTTAAATTTTCCAGAAATGTAAAGTACCCTATGAGACAGGTTAAAAAATGGTTTGCTTTTTGCGCTGATAATTATCTGGTACACGCTCAATAATTTCTTTACCTTCATACTCCTCTAAGGTATCCCGATACTGGGAATGCAGATTAAAATCCCGTTGAATTCATTTAGAAAGACAATTCAAAATTATCTTAGCTACGTCAAAATAATTTCAGGCGATATTTAAATAATTTATAATAAGAAATGATTAAATGAGATGGATAAAGAAATGCCGTTATAATGCTAGAAAAGAATTTTATTTTTACCTATTTAATATGTGGTTTGGTTTTGGTTTGGTTTGGAGTGCTACGGTCTACTTTTTGCAACACGAAGACTAATGAGACTGGGACCTACAGCTTAAAGCTGATTCCGAATGGCTACGAACATCCATGCCACTGTGGGATTCGAACCCACGAACTCCAGTTCCGAAGGCCAGCACCCTAACCAATCGGCCATCGTTCGGCTATTTATTATGTGATAAATTTAATCGGCTGCTCTTAACACGGTTTGATTGGTTTGGTTTGGTTTGCAGTGCAACGGTCTACTATTTTGCAACACGAGGGCTAATGAGACCGGGACCTACAGCCTAAGACCGATTCAGTACGGCTACGAACATCCATGCCACAGTGGAATTCGAACCCACGAACTCCGGTGACGAAGGCCAGCACCCTAACCAATCGGCCATTGTTCGCCTGCTCTTAACAAGGGAAAATAGGGATTCAGCTAATGGCATTAAACTCTTGAAAAGGGGAAAGGGGTATCCACCCCTTCCCCTTAACGAACGTATTAAAGACGACAGTATTTTTTGCTGAGATACGAAGCATTTGTACTACTTTATTTGAGATTCGGATCGATAGTTTAGGAGAAGAAGATAAGCTTTACTCGCTTTGTATTTTGCTACCCCTAACTCATCAAGAATCCAATATGGATGCCTCTATCCATTCCAGGTCCAACCGCTTCATAAATTCGTGGAAAGGCGGCCAAATAATTTAGGCTATTATTATATAGGGGATAATAACACAAATCCAAAATGTCAACATCAATCGACATTTTTGGAATTTTGTTCCTAATTATACCCGAAAAGAAATAATTTACCCTTGAGGTAAAAAAGTTGCTTAAAGATAGTCCTTTATAAATGTTTAAAGGCTTAATGTTGTTGTTTTTTAAAAAAAAATTGTGTTTTTGTGTATGTCTATTAATTTACATAACACTTAGAATATGACTATAAACGTATGAACTTAAAGTTACACAATGTGTACTTCCTTTTGTAGATATTTCAGATTATTAGGATTATTAAGAGTTATAAAGTCAGTCAAATTGTCTGAACATGTTAACAATGCATGTAAGCAAAATCTATGTAAGATCTGTATATTTCATTTCAAAGAGTTCTGTACAGGTATGTGTTATTTGGCTGTTATTGAATTCACTATCAAATTTCAACAAAGGATGGATGGTTTGTATAGCATACATATTTTAGCAAAACTTAAAAATGGACAAATAGCTAACCCACGAAATGGGTTAAGTTGAAATTCAGTTAGATTCGAGATTCAATGCTAAATAAATTTTTTTTAATTGATTATTGGTGTTCAAATATTTAAAAACAAACAAACGTGTATGAACGATAGTATTTTTGATGAAACAGATGACTAATTTGATGGTTTAGTTTGGTTTGATTTTGGAGTGCTACGATCTACTTTTTGCAACACGAGGGTTAATGAGACCTGGACCTACTGCCTAAAGCCGATTCCGAACTGCTACAAACATCCATACCATAGTGGAATTCGAACCCACGAACGCCGGTTCCGAAGGCAAACACCCTAAACATTCATGACTAATCTGAAGCTTCTACAATGAAATAAATAGATACCTATAATAGGGTGAAATGTCACTCACCATTTATTCCGCCAAAGATACGATTTACGCCAAGGATATTGAGGTATCAAAGATATGAAATATGCTCCAAAGTGTAGATTTTTGTAAAGAAATGTATTTTTTGAAGCAAATAGATGTAAAATTTATGGATTTTCAATGAAGCTTAACCCCTTCCGGTAAAATGACGAGTCTAGCTCGTCATTAGTTTTTCATTCCATACCGCACAATGACGAGCTACACTCGTCATGCGATTAAAGTTACTGTTAAATATGATAATTAATTTAGTTTAAAATTTCTAGTGTACTGAATTTGGCAACACTTTTATCACTTGTGAAAATCACAAGTCACTATTGCATATTGTTTACTTAGAATTTCTTGGTACAAGTCATTGTCAAATTAATGAGTCAGAATAAAAGAAAACCTACTAAAAAATGCCGTGTGTGTTACAAGAATCAAATTAAAAGTGAGACTACTTGGCGGTGTAAACAATTCAGAATTCCTTTGCACTTTGTTTTGAAAAGTACCACTAGCTTGAAGAGCTTGAAGACTATTATCTGTATACCTTATTAATGTTTTGCTTTGATATTTTCTTAATTTTACTGTTTCTGATATTATTTAACACTATGTAAAAAGTGGATTTTAATTAAGAATATGTAAGAATTGTAAAATGAAACAAGTTTTTTTAAATAAAAATTAAATGTTTATTTCATGCACAGTTTTTCATTATTAAATCATACCGGAAGGGGTTAAAATCGTTTTTCACAAACGAATTGTAAGTAAAACAATGGAAAAATTGGTATTTCGAATGTGCTTTAGTGTTTGTAACTCCAGATAAAACTTAATGTCGCATGTTTCCCATATTCTTGTTGATCAACTGTGAAGATTCAGAGAACTATGCCAAACCTGCGAATGACAGCAGTAGAAGATTATCAAACATCAGAAATAGTGTCACGCTTGGAACAGTATAAGGTATCCCATGGAAGCTACTGGAAGGGAGGGGTGTCTATGAACTCGTGACCTTTTAGGTGGGGGAAGAGACTATCTCCACCGTCAGGGAGCCCCAGAAGGTATTTGCAGTTATGTCGATCCCTTCTAGGGGTTCCAATCTGACCTCTGATCTCGGACCATTGGTTCAGTAGCTAGAAAAAGACGGAGCTTAAAGGTTTAAGGCATTCCCCTGCATCTGACCTTCAAAAGGAATGTCGCTTTCCCCCCCCCCTTCTGCCTCTCTACCTCGTTCACACATGCGCACGCATCCATAATATTTTGAAAAGATCTAAAAACAGACGCTGTCTGATCTAGTTACAAGCATAAGCGAAAGCTAAACCAGAGATCCTCAACTTCTCCTTTTACACGAAAGAAAAAAAATTCTAACGC
>CM063498.1:23924160-23946660 GCA_032207245.1 Pardosa pseudoannulata | reverse complement strand
GCATTGAACGAGAATTAAAAGCGAAGCAAAAACTCTGCAAACATAACGAAAAGACAGAAAACTAAATACTCCAAAGTCAATTACTAATGCAAAACTGCCGATCAAATTTTAGCACTGAGACACATAAAAATCTTCAGAATCATTTTCTTGAGATGCATCAGAAATTAAACGTTCGAAAGACTGACTCAGCTTTCTTCCAACTTTTCAAACTGCGCGAGAAATTGGTTTCCATTTATCGCGATGAGCCAATTCAACGAATTCGGTTTAAATGTCTTTCTCCCATTAGAAGAAAAAAAAAGTGTGTTTTTTCTTTATTTTTCTCTGATCCCTAACTCTACTGAGTTGGCGATTTTTCGTCCAATCTGGCGATTTTAAGTGTGAAATCTTTACTATTTTTTTTTAATCATCGCTTCATTTGTTTCCGCCACTTCAACGCTTTTTTTTTCCCTCCTCCTTTTTTTTTTAATTCCACTCCCTTTCCATCTAATTCTCTCGTGAAATCAAAGGATTAAGACAGAAAAACAATTAATTGCAGTAATCAGCACTGTTTTTTTTATAAAGGATTTGAACCCATCTAAGTTGTTTTTTTTTTTTTTCACCTTCTACTATCGTCTGCCAGTTAAAGTGTTTCGCTGAGGAATATAAATTTCGACGTCAAACGATAAACCTTAGCAATAAAATTCACCTTTTTTTCTCTCTTAACGATTTCTTTTGGAACAGAGTTTAAAAATGCATATCAGATTTAAAAAAAAATAGTTTAAATTGGGGATTTCGATAAATTTATTTCCAACATTAGAGACGTGATACTAATTTTTTTTCAAGGTTTTTTTTTTATTTAATTCTTTTTAGTTTTTTCTTTAATTGCATTACTCTGATAGTTGATATATATAGTTGTTGCAACTATAAAGTTAACGAAACAACATTTAGTTTTTTGAGTTTGTTTTTCAAGTGTTGAATTGTGTGTAACTTTTACGCTTTTTGTGCTAAATATAGAAGAGTTTATCTTAAGAATAAATATATCAGTCTTCTTAAACAAAATAAAATGGAAAGCAGGTGCATAGAACCGGACTAAACTATTTTGGGCTAATGAGTATGGGACGTATTGCTCAAAGCCGATTGTGAACATCCATCGATGCCAGGTATTGGTTTCGAACTAATATATGCGTATGTATGTATGTGCTATATGCATATACACGTATATAAATGTATATGTAAATAAGCATAAATAAGCATACGTATACAGACATATGTATTATATGTACATATATATGTGCATGTGCATCTATGTAAACACGTATGTAAATGTGCACATATATATATGTTTGTACATACATATACATATATATATATACATATATATACATATATACATATACATATATACATATACATATACACACATATATATACACATATACATATACACACATATATATATACACACATACATATATACACATATATATACATATACATATATACACATATATACACACATATATATACACATATATGCATATATATATACATATATATATACACACATATATATACACACATATATACATATACACATATATATATATACACACATATATATACACACATATATATACACACACATATATATATACACATAAATATATGTATATGTATATATATATATATACATACATACATACATATATATATATATATATATATATATATATATATATATATAAACGCACACATATCTGTGTATAGATATAGCTACAGAAAACAGAAGCAAACCAGCAACCATTCGAAGAAAAATAAGAAAAAATTCCATTAACAAGACAACACCGTTACTAAACTGTAAAAATACCTAGTTTAACTTTATTTTCCTTCTCTTTTTTTACACCTGCGCCGCAACGCAATAGAATGATTGACGGTCTACCCCCTCCTAATGGTTCTCAGACGACGGGGGGAGGGGGTTAGTCCGCTCTCCCACCTTCCCCCTCCACCGCATACCCTCAATCTCACGTCCCAAAACCATCGAAAAAAGATTTCTCTCTGCTTTTCTCTTTAGGCAAGGAATCATTATCCAAAGCTCTGGCCCACACATTTTAATGATTACGGGAAGAAGAAAAAAAGTGCAAGTGTATGTGTGTGTGTGGAGGTGAAAGGAAAATGCTTCTTGGAAAGTAGCCCCTGCGTTCCGAAACAGTTCGATTTCGAGTAATAGTGTGTAAAGCGGACGAACGCTTCAATCCTTTGGTAGACGTTTGCTTTATTCTCGCCGACGACGACTTAAAAATAGAAAAAAAAAACAGATACTTTGATATTCTAACATATTCGGAACGTGAGATTCCGTAACAATCAGGTTTAGTTATTAGGTACTTGAGAGCTCCATATCCTGAATGTAAATATCAAAAAATCATATAATATAATGCAACTAGATATGAGTGGAAAATGCTTTCATGACAACTGTGAACAAAACAATGTTTTATGATTCTAAATTTTTATTCGGAACGTGAGAATCTATAATAATCAGGTTTAGTTATGAGGCACCAGAGAGCTCCATATTCTGAATATTAACATCAATGCAGGATAAAATTATGCAATATAATGCTACTAGTCATGAGTGGTAAATCCTTTCCTGACAACTGTGAAGCAAGTTTTATAATTCTCTATAACCTGAGCTACATATCCTGAATATTAACATCAATATGGAAAAAAATATGCAATTTAATGCTACTAATCATGAATGCAAAATACTATCTTGACAACTGTGAACTAAGTTTTATAACTCTGAATAACCTGAGCTTCATATCCTGAATATTAACATCAATGTAGAAAAACATTATGCAATTTAATGCTACTAATCATGAATGGAAAATGCTTTGTTGACAACTGTGAAGTTTTATAATTCTCCATAACCTGAGCTACATATCTTGAATATTAACATCAATACCGAAAATAATTATGCAATATAATGCTATTAGTCATGACTGGAAAATCCTTTCTTGATAATTGTGAACTAAGTGTTATAATTTTCCATAACCTGAGTTCCATATCCTAAATATTAACAACAATATGGGAAAAATTATGTAATATAATGCTACTAGTCATGAATGGAAAATGCTTTTTTGACAACTGTGAACTAAGTTTTATGATTCTCCATAACCTGAGCTCCCTATCCTGAATATAAACATTAACACTTGAAAATGTTAGTTATAAATGTTTTCCTAAAATAATTTAAAAGAAACTAAAATCTGAATCAACAGCTGTTATGTAATAAGCACTTTCCAAGCGCGAGTAGAGAATTAAAGGACCAACCTATTATTATTACTCTATGCAGTATTCTCACTACAGCTGGACGAACACGAGAAAACCGCGTATTTTTTGTTAATTAATACTGAGAGAAATTCATACCCTTTATAAATCATTATGGCCGACATTCTTGCAATTCTTCTGGTGATGAACCAAGTTGGAAGACAGGGAGGCAATATGGCCTGACAGTCTCTAATTCGTGAACAACTTCTGCACGTTGTAACGATCCGTTACATGACCCCAAAACGAACAAGGAGCCCAAAAGGTGACCTTTCGTCGTGGACTCACGAGTAGCCGATAATAGGACCAGGTGGTCTAAAAACCCGTAATTGAAAAACGGTGCATTGACGGCTCCGAACTGGCTGAACATTGTAACCTGTTGAATGGACCTTTACTGTGTACATAATTGAGTGCACCTTGCCGCCCATTAGCGGTTACAAAAAGGGCATTAAGTTGGTTAAGTTAATGAATCTGAGAATTGCTGCATCTGCAACCAGGACAGCTGATCGCAGACTTGGGAGTGACCGCAAGATTGCGTCACCCTGGCTCGGGAAGTTTCTCGAAGAACCGAGAAGCGGAAGGAGTGCTTAGTATAAATGGAACAGGACCGGACTAGAACGGGGGCTTTTGCTTTGTTTCTTCTCTCGAGGCTTCTACCTGCTAGAGCCTGGTCGATCGAGGACCGCTCTTATCTCCGTGTCTGGAGTTTGTTTTTTTTGAGACCGCCAGCGTCTCCGTTGCTAGATAGTCGAACATTCGACTTGGGATTTCCTTCCCCGTTATTGCTGATTGATAGTTAACTTCTTGCATAGAAGTAGTCAGCCTAGAGTGACTTTGCACTCTAATTTTGGATCGACTTGCATCCTGTGTTTTCGTCACGAATCCCAGCGTGATACGCACTCGGAACCTCCGAACCTGCTGTGAAAGCCAACCGCGCTAATCGACAGAGAGTGAACGAGTCAACATTAGTCCCAGCACTAATCAGTTCCAGCTTTTGTGTTTAAGCCCTAGCCATACTGTTCCGGTATCCCACGCATCCTTGTATGTGCATATTATCTCTGTACGAGATCCCTGAATGTTATCGTTTATTGAATTTGTACATATCTGTACATAGTTTATTCTAGTGAATAAATATTTAGTCAAGAATACCTTAATTTCTAGCCTGTGTCATTGAAGGCCTCGCCTACCTATTTCCAGTACGTTACAACGTGGGAAAAGAATCTAGTGTTGTCTGGAGGTATTTCCTGTCTTTAAAATTGCTGGTATATAGTCTTGCGAATTGCAGACGGCAGATTTCTTGAGCAATCAAGATATGAGATCTCTGCCTTTCCAAGATTTATAATTTTGGAATCTTCAAGTCTTTAAAAGCTAATTAAAGATCTTTTACTTGGCAACAGCGTTTGCATCTCCAGTTGTGAAGGTGAGAGTTTGATCCAAATCTTGTTGTTTGCAAGGACATCTGAGTACTCATATTCACATTAGCTAGAATCCATAGGGGAAAGCAGGGTTTATTGATTTGTCTAAGAAGGATATTAGTTTCTTGTGTTAAGTTTGTTTCTCTGTTACTAACGGCTTAGTGTTGATTTTTAGTCAGAAAAAAAGACCAGTTCTTCCGCTGAGTCGTGTAAATACTGAGTTAGGTAAAAAGTAGTAGTTTCTTTAACAGCAATTAATTCACCAGTAAAGTTTGAGGCTATTTGGCTACTGTTCCATATAACAAAACTAAATAATTTTTACAAAGTCGGGCCTTTACTAATTATCTAGGAATTATTTTATTGTAAAATATCTCCTAGATAAATATTCTAAAATACTCCCTAGCTTCTATTGCTTCATACAACAAAACTAAATAAATTTTACAAAATCAGACCTTTACTAATTATCTAGGATCTATCTTATTCTAAAATATTCCTAGATAAATATTCTAAATATTCTAAAATACTTCCTAGCTTCGAGTGCTGATTATGAGTTAGGAGAAAATGACCAATTCTTCCGCTGAATCGTGTAAATACTGAGATATGTAAAAAAATAAGAGCTTCTTTAACAGCAATTAATTCACTCGTAAAGTTTGAGACTATTTGGATATTTCTCCATACAACAAAACTAAATAAATTTTACAAAGTCAGACCTTTACTAACTATCTAAAATATATCTTATTCTAAAATATTTCCTAGATAAATATTCTAAAATACTTCCTAGCTTCTATTGCTCCGAGTGCTGATTTTGAGTCAGAGAAAATGACCAGTACTTCCGTTGAGTCGTGTAAGTACTGAGATAGGTAAAAAAGTAGTAGCTTCTGTAACAGCAATTAATTCACTCGTAAAGTTTGGGAATATTTGTCTATTGCTCCATACAACAAAACTAAATAATTTTTACAAAGTCAGACTTTTACTAATTATCTAGGAAATATCATATTCTAAAATATTTCATAGATAAATATTCGAAAATACTTCCTATCTTCTATTGCTTCGATTGCTGATTTTGAGTCAGAGAAAATGACCAATTCTTCGGTTGAGTCGTGTAAATACTGAGATAGGTAAAAAAGTAGTAGCCTCTGTAACAGCAATTAATTCACCAGTAAAGTTTGAGGCTATTTGGCTACTGTTCCATATAACAAAACTAAATAATTTTTACGAAATAAACCTTCACTAATCATCTAGGAAATATCTTAATTTAAAATATCTCCTAGATAAATATTCTAAAATACTTCCTAACTTCCATTGCTGATTTTGAGTCTCCGTTAAATCGTGTAAATACTGAGATAGGTTAAAAAAAAGCTTCTTTAACAGCAATTAATTCACTCATAAAGTTTCTGGCTATTTGGCTATTGCTTCAAAAAATAAAATAATTTTTACAAATTTGGACCTTTACTAATTATCTAGGAAATATTTTATTCTAAACAGAACAAAACTTATTTATAGCTAATCAGAAATAGGCTATTATAATGAAACTTTATTACTTCGAAAGGTACTATGTCGACTTAAGTTTTAATTTAAAAATTTTTTCTACCAGTTTGAAATATTCATAATAGTAATTTATTGCAACATCTCAGGAATTGTTTTTAATATATATATTTGGGATATGATGAGATACTAAAGGTTTATAATGAAGCCTTTTTATTTTTTGCCTGACTGAAATAATGTATCACAACATCTAAGGAACTATTTTTTAATTCTGCGTTTGTCGAGATACAAAGGGTTAAGATATTAATCAATATATATTTCTCAGAAATAATTCCAGTGTTAATGGATTCAACTACATTCCATTTCTAACTCCCCTGTCTTACAACAATGCTTCATGCTTGTCAGCGAACGAAAAAAGAACAAAAAAAAAAAAAGAACGATGTCGAACAATTTCTCCTAACCCTTTCGGGAGAAAGGGAGAAGGGGTGGAGTGGCCACCCAAAAAGGATTCTTAATGGAATTTAATATTTCAGGGCACGCTCCGGAGTCCGGCTCATTTCACGGTCCGATAGACACCCCATCCCCCTATTAAAATGCATAGCAGACGATCACCCGCTGGCCCACACTCCTTCACAGGAATGGACGTCCAATTAGTAACTTTCTCTGCCCCCCTACCAGAAGAGGAGGTTCTTTCACAGCCCCAAGAAACGACTTTTTTTTTCTGTGTGTGTGTGTTCTGTGCTGGTTCTCTCCATAGCTTTTCATGGTTTAATGATTGCTAATTAGAGGTTGTAAGAGTCTGGTAGGGGAAGGGGGGGTCGCACAATGTTTGATACATAATAAGGAGAAACGGGGTGCAAAAGCATAATGTAGTAGAATTATGAATGCCTCGCGTCCACCGGGGCGAAAGGTGTTGTATTAATTAGGCGTAATTAGAATTTATAATGAAGCGGAGAGTGTGTAAGATCTTTATTTTCAGGAATTTGAAAAAAAAATTATTTCTACGGTAGATCTACAGATAAAAGTAATCCAATGCGTAAACAAATTTAAAAAAAATTATTTTCTCCTTCATTTTTTTTTCTGCCTGTGCATAAACTACAAATTTTTGTGGACATCGATGTTTCAGATATCTTTAAGGTTAAATAATAATAACAAAGAGTCGTTATCCAAAACTCTGGACAACACATTTTAATGATTGCGGGAATAGGGTTTGGTTTAATTTGGGGAGCCACCGTCTACTTTTTTGCAACACTAGGGTTTTTGAGAACAGGACCTACTGCTTAAAGCCGATTCCGAGCGGCTACGAACAACCTTGCCAAAGTGGGATTCGAACCCACGAACTCTGGTACCGAAGATCAGCGCCCTAATCATTCGGCTTATGGGAAGAAGGAAAAAGTGTAAGCGTAAATGTCTGTGACTAGGAGGAAAAAAAATAATTTTCTCGTTCACTTTTTTGTTCTGCCTGTGCATAAACAAACTACAAATTTTTGTGGACATTGATGTTTCGGATATCTTTAAGATTAAATAATAATATTTATGCAAAGAGTCGTTAGCCAAGGCTCTGGACAACACATTTTAATGATTGCGGGAAGAGGGTTTGGTTTGGTTTGAGGAGCTACAGTCTACTCTTTTGCAACACTAGGGCTAATGAGACCAGGACCTACTTCTTAAAGCAGATTCCGAGAGGCTACAAACAACCATGCCAAAGGGTTATTCGAACCCACTAATTCCAGTACCTAAGATCAGTGCCTTAATCAGTCGGCTTACGGGAAGAAGGAAAATTGTAAACGTATATGTCCGTGAGTAGGAAAAAAAATTATTTTCTCGTTCACTTTTTTTTCTGCTTGTGCATGTTACAAATTTTGGTGGACATCGATGTTTCAGCTCTCTCTTAGGTTAAATAATAATATATAGGAAAGGAATCATTATCCATAGCTGTAGTCAACAAATTTTAATGATTACGGGAAAAAATTTTTAAGTAATCGTATATGTATGAGTAGAAAAAAAAAATCATTTTGTCGTTAACTTCTGTCTGCCTGTGGGTATTACAAACTTTGGTGAACATCGATGTTTCAGATATATGTAAAGTTAAATAATAATATTTACTTACAGCCATTACTCAAAGCTGTGGTCTAAAAATTTTAATGCTTAGGGGAAGAATAAAAAGATGTGTAAGCGTATATGTGTGTGTGAGTACGAGAAAGAAATAAAAATTATTTTCTCGTTCATTTTTTTTCTGCCTGTGCGTATTAAAAATTTTGGTGAACATCGATGTTTCCGATATCTCTAAGATTATATAATTTTCCCCAAAAAAGAGTCACTATTTAAAGCTCTGGCCTACACCTTTTAATGTTTATTTATAGAAGGAAAAAGTGCAAGCATCTATGTTTGTGAGTAGGATTGAAAAAAAAATTTCCTCTTTTTCTTTTTTTTTTTTCTGCGTCTGAGTGTTACAATTTTCAGATGGATATCTATGTTTCTGATCTCTCTAATAGTATTTAAGTGAGGAGTCTTTATCCAAAGTTCTGGCCTACATGTTTTAATAATTAGGGGAAGAAGAATTTAAAAAAAATGTGTAAGCATGTACGTCAGTGAATAGGTGAAAAAAAATCATTTTCTTGTTCTCTTTTTCTGCCTGTATGTATTATAAATTTTGGTCTACATCGATGTTTCAGATATCTCTAAGGTTAAATAATAATATTTATGCAAGAAATCGTTATCTAACTATCTGGATTCCACATTTTAATAATTACGGGAAGAAACAAAAAAGTGTAAGCGTATTTGTCTGTGCGTCGGTGAAAAAAAAAGAAAATCACTTTCTCATTCACTTTTTTTCTACTTGTGCGGGTCACAAATTTTGGTGGACATCGATGTTTCAGATCTTTCTAAAATTAAATAACAATATTAAAGCGAGGAATCATTATCCAAAGTTATGGTCTGCACATTTTAATGATAACGGGGAGAAGAAAAAACGTGTAAGACTGCATGTAGAAGATCAAAGAAAAAGTCTAATTTTATAGAGATTAACCCTGCTCTATCCGTGTGCGGAAGAGAGATAGTGTGTGTGCGTGTGTATGTTTGTGTTAGAAACTATAATTTGAAAAAAATCATTTTGGAAATACATTCGTTTTCTCTATGTGTGCTTGTTTGTGTGATGAAAATTTCTATTATTAGTTGGCTGGTTTGGTGCGCTATAAAATATATTACTCTATAATTACTCTACACTTACTCTAGGACAGATATTCCCAAAGTATATGCTGCGACTCTCCAGTGAACAAGACTGTAGTGTTTGGATATCAATCTCCCTTTATCGTTTTTTGTTTTTATTTTTTTGTTTGATTTTTGTTTGTATTTTTTGCTTTTTTTTAGATGTCAATTACTTTTTTTTGCGCTAATATAGTATATAAAATGCTCCGCTAGCACGTTAAGTAATAAAATTGCAGGTTTGATTTGGTTTGGAGCTCTAAGGTCTACTAAAAATTATGTTCTTAAACTTAAAAAATCAAATCAAAATTTAACTAAATAATGTCGTCTAAGTAAAAAGTCAAAATTATCTAGCTGTTTAAATTACGGAAATAATAGTGCTTTATTACATACTCTAATTTTTTCTAGTAGTTTCAGAAAATTATGAACCCCCCTTAACAAAATTCTGGTACGCCACTGAGTTAATGAGATGGAACATACTGCATAAATCCTATTCGGAACGTACCAGCAGTGGGATTCAAACCCACGAACTCTGGTACAGAAAAGCAGCGCTCTACCCATCCGGCCATCGTATGGTTTGCTATGATTAAGAAAATCACGTTTAACTATTTTCACTACAGAAGAAAATTAGACTGGGAGCTATTGCTTAAAGACAATTTCGACCTGCTACGAAAACCCATACCAGCATCGGAATTCGAAGCAACTCCGTTTCAGAAAGGCAGCTTTCAATCATTTGTAACTTTCTCTACAAATCCCTCCTACTAGAGGAAAAGTCCTTTATAGCCTTAGAAAACGAATTTTGCATGTATGTCCTTGTTATACTTTTCAGACCCAGATGACGCTGCTGCATCTGATTTGTCTGTTTGGGTTTCAGAATTCTTGTTTTCCGTTAAGTATGCTTCGTACTGTTTCGCGATTAAAGTTATATTTTCTGATTCTGAGAGAGTTGGTTTAATACATGAATATTTACACCTCATTTGAAGAACTTGCAAATGCCATATCATGTCAACTATTATGGATTTACAAAAGTAATATATGAACCCTCTGGGTTTTTTCCTACAACTTTTCATGGTTTAATGATTGCTAATTAGAGGTTGTAAGAATCTGATAGAAGAGTGCACAATGTTTGATACATAATAAGGAGAAACGGGGTGTAAAAGCATAATGTACTAGAATTATGAATGCCTTGCGTCCATCCGGGGTGAAAGGCATTGTGTTAATTAGGCTTGATTATAATTTATAATGAAGAAAAAAAATCTTTATATTCAGAAATTTTGAAAAAACAAAATATTTCTACGCTTAGATCTACAATATATCAAAATAACCAGATGTGTAAACTTTTTTTTTCCCCTCGAGTATTAGATTTTTGGGTGAACATTGATGTTTAAGATCTCCCCAAGGTAACATTAATATTTCCTTTATCTATTCCTTAATTGCATCTCTCTCTCTCGCTCGCTCACTCTCTGTCAAAATCTCAATCTCCCTCACTCACTCACTCACTCACTCCCTTTCTCTCATTCTCTCTCTCTCAATCTCTCAGATTCTCCTTCTCAATCTCTCAGATTCTCCTTCTCAGTCACTCACTCTCTCTCAATGTCTCATTCTCACTCACTCTCTCTCAATGTCTCATTCTCAATCACTCTCAATCTCTCTCTACCTCTCAATCTCACTCTCTCTCCCTTCTCAATCTATCTCTGCCCCTCTCTCATTCACTTCCTTTCTTTCTCAATCTCACTCTCTCACTCTCAATTTTTCTCAATCTCTCACTCTTTCTCTCTCAATTTCTCTCTAACGCTCTCAATCTCTCCCTGTCTCTGTATATAGAGAAACCGTGGTATGTTAGAAATTTTGATGAAAATATTTTCTCGTTCACTGCCTTTGCGTTTTAAAACGTTTGGTGGACATCAATATTTCATGTCTCCCTAAGATTAAATAATATTTATCCAGGAAATAATTATCAAAAGGCCTGCACATTTTAATGATTACGAGAAGAAAAAAAGTATAAGCATGTATATCTGATTAAGAGAAAAAAAAGAAGAATCATTTTCTCTTTAACTCTTTTCTGCCTGTGCGCATTACAAATTTTGTGAATATCAATGTTTAAGATATCTTCGGAGTTAAATAATAATATTCGTCCACTTTTACTTAAAATTTATAAATATGCCGGCTTTATAGAGAATGTGAAGGGATTTTTTAAAGGAGATCCCTAGGGATTACTGAAGAGAAAAAAAAAAGAAAATATACCTACGATAGATCTATAGATAGAAAAAATTAAGTGAGTAGGCAATTTAAAAAAAATATTTATTGATTAATAGTTCACTTAATCTTTCTCTGAGCATGTCAGAAATTTTAATAATTCTTGATTTAAATTACCAATGTTGACAAAATTAAAATCATTTAAAAAAAAAATAAAAATAATTCCTTTCTTAATTTGGTAACTTTGTAATAGTATGCTCCACAGCGTCCATCGATATCAGCTGTTGAAGATGTAAACTCATCAAAGTCCACAAAGCACATGAAATGAATGACTACTCCAACTCTACGAAGTCATTCAAAGTCTATGAAGCACATGAAATGAATGACTTCCGATCTACGAAATCATTTAAAGTATACGAAGCACATGAATGACTATTCCAAGACTACGAAGTCATTCAATGTCTACGAAGCACATGAATGACTACTGCAAGACTACGAAGTCATTTAAAGTGGACGAAGCACATGAAATGAATGACTATTCAAACTCGTCATACGTCAAGGATTTAAAGGGATGAAACTGAGTTAATTACGTAAATATTCTCTATAGTTCTACAAAAAAAAAAAAAATCTAATGAGAATTGTATTATAGGTGATAATATTATGAAGACAAAATTTAAAATATAAAGTAGGATTTAAAAAATCTATTGATATTGGCGTAACGTTCGCAGAAGATTTACAATTACTTCTGCATGAATGCATGAGAAACAACGATTTAATTATTTTTCATTTGTATTCAAATATACTCTATCCAATAGCACTATTTTAATATAGTCAATCGATTATACTGATAAATTCAATAGATTTCAGATATTAAAGTCATTTTTAATGAACTTTTTTTAATTTTTTTTTCAATTACATCATTATTAATACGCTTAAACAACAGTTCAAATTTTTTTTTTTCCAGCTGTATGGATAGAGCGTATGAAATCTTTAGTCTTTTGAAGTTCATTATATCAGGGTTCAAATATATGTGTGTGCATATACATACATTTTTCTTAACATCTCCAAACGAAATAATTCCATAACATTTGCTAAGGAATTAATCTTTTTTGATTAATTGTTTATAAATTCATTCGACATTTTTTTCCAATATTAAATCCATAATTTTAAAAGCAGTGAAACTATATTTAAAATTAAAAATCACAATAATATACTACTTGTTAATTTGACTGCTTAAAAACGGAATATTGTTATAAAAAAATACTGTATAAGCAAATTTGTACATTTAATATGTTTACAGAAATTTTTAGCGTAGGCCTGACTTTCTAATTGCCAACTTTTATGAATGTATATTTCAGACAACAAAGTTTTTTTTTAATATACATTTAAATCTCACAAAACATATTTTTATTCTAATGTCTTTATTAAATAAGAGTTCAAAACTACAAGCAACGATTATTCCCTTATTTAATCAATCAACAAAAAATATCAAAGCTTTTTATCTAAGAAATTTCCAAAATCCTCTATTGCAGTTTTTTTACTGGTGATTTACTTGTAAAGTAGCAATAAAAATCACCAGTGGCGTAACTGATGTGTATTAATTCAAAAATAAACGCTTACGTAGACACTTTTTTACTTTCCCACTTTCGTTGAAAATGAAGTCGAAAGATGGCAGCACCACAAAAAATTCCTAAAAACGGAAAAATTAGCATAGATGGGAAAATCTAGAACAGGAGCTCCGTAAAATAATCCATATCGAATTCTTATAGAAATATAATATTTTAAAAATTATAATGTTTTCTTTGAATGCACTACACCTTCATTTTTAAGAAGTGTTTGAAAGTTTAATTTGGAAAGATGAAAAACAGTCTGTCAAATGCTTTTCAAGGTTTTTAAAGCATACGTAGGGGGTAATTTCTTTAGAATATCCCCCATATATATATATATATATATATATATATATATATATATATATATATATATATATATGAGTACGACGCATGAATAATATATAAAATGATATAGACTTTTAAATATATGTTGTAATGCTATCTTATGTGGAATTGTTACATATGGTAACGTGTTAAATATAAAACTTAATTTTATCTGAATCTGAGAAAAATTACTGACTTAATAAGTAGTTTAATAAATAGTTTAAACAATAAAACAATTTCAAATACAGACAATAGCACACAAACAAATGAGTAAAGTATAATTAAAAAAGATTTTGGGCAAGAAACAAAACATTTTGGCACAAATCTAAATAGAATTCAAACATTAATAACTTTAATAAAAATAAAGAGAAGTGTAAATATAACTTTACTTTAAATTTTGTAGCGATCAAGCTAAATAATAATTTAATAAGTACTGCTGAAGTGTTTTATTTTAAAGTACTATAAAATCAATTTCTCAACTATTTATTATATTTTTTCTGCTGGTATTATAAACCTTAAATTACGCAGTATTATATAAGAAATATATTTTTAGAAGCACCTATATAGCATAATTTTATTAGACTCGTAAATAAATGGACATCATTTCTCGTTTTAAAAAAATTATACACCTTAATGAATTACCGATGAATCTTATATAATGTAAAAACATGTGTATCTGAAAATATAAAACACACAAGGAAATAATTGCAGTAAATCAAACAAAAACAAGTATAATTATTAAAAAAAAAAACATATGTTATTGCAAGATTCTTCTGAATTAATTTTTCTAGAAATTACATTTACATAGCGTAATTCACATCTGTCGAGGATCAAGAATTAAATTTATTATAGTAACAAAAAATAAACTGGGAAGTCGTGAAATTTTTTTTAAATAACCACAAACCAAATTAAACTTAGAATAAATAACAAATAAAAATCGGATAAATTCATAATTTTTTGCCATTCTTCGCATTAAGAATTTAGAAAACAATAAAAACTAAAGGGCGTAATGAAACAGGTGGACATGTGAATTCTTTTCATATTCTAGGAGTTAATATTCTCAATAACGGCAGTAAAACGCAAAAGAAATAAAAACTAATTTGTTCTAATTATATAAACAGCTAAATGGAAATTAAACAGAAAAAAAAAGTTGAGAAACTGTCTCATTACCTCAAGGCAGCAATTCAAGTACTTATTGGTTAATTACACAAGGCGCCACTAGAGGGCGGGTGAAGCGTTAAAAAGTTGATTGGCCGTAATTGCTACTGAGGGCCATTTACTTGAAGTTTTTTTTCTTCTTTTTTTTTTTTTTTAATTTTTTCCTACTTATGGTAATTTTTTTCAAAGATAACAGAAAACAAATTGGGCAGAGTTCATTTCAATATTTTATGGGTGCTTTAACTGTCTCAGGCAGTGATGGGTTTTAAGTAGTTCCTTAAATACTGTACTTTTTTTTTTGTATTTTTATTAAGATGCGATAAAGCTATTTAATAGTTAATTTTTCAAAAAGGTTCTAATTACATTAATGAAGTCATTTTATTTCTAGAGTGTCATTGAAAGAATGCATAAAAAAAGAGATTGTTAGAATAGATAAAGGGTTTTCCAAGTTATTTAAAAGTTTGGCAGCGTAAACTAAAAACAAAACTAATCGTTTAAAAAATGTAAAAATAATAAAAAATCAAATGGATACTGTAAGTAAATAACACTTTAAAAATTCCACCTAACTTTAATTTTTTTTCTTTTTAATTATATCTGGGAATATCTAGGCACTTAACGCATGTTAAAAGCGAAATAAACCGATAAAAACTATTAGGAAGATAATTTAAAATTAGAAAAAAAATATTGATATATTTTACGATAAAAAAAATAAATTCGAAGTAATTTTAAAGACATAAGATTGCTCTTTTTTAATTGAAGTAGTAGTAAACATTATAAAAATTTTTGTTCTTTTATTTATTTATTTATTTATTTATTTAGATATTATCAAAACATTTTCGTCTTGAAAGAAATTCAATTAACAGTAAATCAGTGCCATCTATCTCTTACATCGAACTTTTGAGATAAAATATGTGACAAGTTCATTTTACACATTATCAAAAGCTATCAACTTATTGCAGAAAATTTTGAAAATGTATAATGCATTATTCAATGTGTCATGCAAAAAACACGACAAGAGTTTGTACATCAAATATATCAAATATTTTTAAAGCAAAGATTAACCTAGTTTTTTATTCGTACGATTGGAAATATCTAAATTTCTTAAAAAATGAATATAAAAGTAATTACAATCAGTTTTAAAGCTGACTACTATAGCAGAAAACTCGTAAATATTAAAAGATATATGAAATATACTAAATATGCCAGTCGAAATTCCATTTCAACAATCGAAAATCTCTCTATATTTACACAATCAACTACTGCCATCTAGTATCGATAACAGAAGTTATTTTCTCCTTTTGGACAAATGGATGAATAAACTCGTAAAAATTATTTTAAATTCATAAATAGGTGAGTATTGCTTCTTTCTCTTTGAAAATTATTTTTCAGAAAAAAAAATCTTTTTATAGTAAATTTTATTCAATGAAAACATAATCTCAATTAAAATCTCTAAGATTTAATAGTAAAGAGAATTTGTAACAAAAAGTGACACAAAACTGGAATAAATATTAAATAAATTTTATTATTTATATAATTAAAAGTTATAAATAATGGCATATTTCGGAGATTAAAAAAATGTAATAACAAATTACAAATGCATATTAAACAGAATTATATAACCTTTTTCGAAATGTACGTTGTTGTAAATATATAAACGTATTCTTGCGATGCAGAATATAATAAAAATACACATCAAGATCAATCAGATTAAATTATGAAGATTCATAACAATTAAAATTCATTTTAGCTATTTTGTGTGACATAGTTTAAAAGTACTTAGGAAAATTTTTGATTAACAATTAAAAAAAATTCTCTTTTCAGTTGTTAATAATTATCATTTTACAACTAAAAATAATCATAGCTTTTGTAAAAATTATTATTAGAAATTCATCAAAATATTATGCTAATATAGAATTTTGTGTTTTATTTTTCTCATCTTACCTGGTTTTGTATGTAATTCACGATTTTTTGCTTGTAAGGTGAGATAAACAGTCTAGGGAATACAAATAGTTTAGTACCCTCATTTTTTTTAAATATATGCCCCTTATTCCCTCTTATTCTTATGATATTGATAAAACAATACGTATTCTTGTCTAAAAAATTTGGATCGCCTCTCAATTCAGCAAAATTTATTTTTATTAATTAAAAGTATATTTTTATTAAAGTAGAGTTTTTTTTATTACCAATTAAAAAATTTGTCTTAAGTTCTAGTTAACAATTCTTATTTTACAATTAAAAAGTAATAATGACTACATTTTTTATTGGACATTAAAAAATATTTTTTTTAAGTATCAGGTACCAGCGAAGTAAAAAAATAAGGTCTTGCAATTTATAAGGTTAGAAGAAGACTCAAAATTTGGCTCGCTATAGAACTGTTACGAAAATTGTCTCGTAAAACGTATAACTTACTATTTGCTTAGTATAAAGTAATAACAATAGTGAGAAAATCGAAAAAATTATAAAAATCTATTAAATATAAACTTCTAATTAATTAAATAAAATGAGATTCATTAAAATAAACTAACCAGCTACTTGTAAAATCGACCCCTCCCCCCCATAAAAGGACAAATGAAAAAAGAATTTTACTAACTGTTACCCACTGCTATGATTTCTGCTGGCGTGTTTCGAATTCACAGAAGTTTTTATGGAATTATTTTTCCGATTTAACAAAGGAAATTTCCCCAGTTGTCATGAGTGTCACAAAAAACGATACTTCCGGGAAAAATGTGGGAGGAACAGAATGCTTCGACCACAGATGCGGGAAAACTATGTATGTTGGAAAAATAACACTTTTAAGGTAATAAATTCCGGAGAAATAAGTCGAATGATCAATGCGGGAACGGTAGATCGAGGTTTCATTTTATAAGATAATGAGGGCGTATCTAACACAAGCATAATCATGACATCTGCAAATGGAGAGGCAAAAAATTTCAGCAAGAGACTATTCATAAAAGGAGAGAGAAATAGAGATAAGGAGTGTGTGTGTGTGTGTGCGTGCGTGCGTGAGTAATCAGTTAAAATTTTCTCACCGAGTATACTGGAAATTCGCCATTAACATTTAAATTGCTCGGACTTGCTTTACAATCAGAGAACTCCTAATCTAAATGCAGCCGTGAAGCGCGAGTGATCACGTGATTTTGTTCCCAAAAGACTTCAGATAATCCGGCGTTTTTTGGGAGTCGAAAGCGAACCTTGATGATTGAAGTTCGCTGAAAAACCCCAAAGACGGCAATTTATTTATTCGAGTAGCGAAACCATTTTCTTGGAACAAGTGAAATATATGGCCAGTGGACAGCAAGTTATCATTTATGCCTTAGTTAGTTTTGAGAGACGAATAAAAATAATTTAAATCAGCGAACACTCCTTTATATCTGACACTTTAAGACTGGGATATTTTGGATTAAAAAATGAGAAGGAGAGAAAAGGAGAATTTTAGATAGATATTTTATGGTAGTAATTTTGATATTGTGTGTGTGTGTGTATATATATGTACACACACACACATATATATATATTGTGTATATATATATACATATATATACATATGTACACACATATATACATATATACACATATATATATAGATATATATATATGTATATATATATATACACATATATATACACATATACACATATATATACACATATACATATATACACACACATATATACACACACACATATACATACATACATTATATATATATATACACACACATACATATATATACATACATACATATATATATATACATACATACATTATATATATATATATATATATATATATATATATATACATACATACATACATATATATATATATATACATATATATACATACATTATATATATACATACATACATATATATACATACATACATTATATATATATACATACATACATTATATATATATACATACATACATTATATACATACATACATTATATATATACATACATACAATATATATATAATGATAATTTTATCACTTTCTGTTCAGATTCTGTTTTTCGGGTTATTCTTTTCAAGCAACTTTTGCGAATGTTCTCGAATGATCCCTAATAGAATCCTTAGAATCCTTCCGGTTGCATATCAAAAAATAGAGTTCTGATGCTAAAGTTACGTCATCCACGTGACATGTAGTGATCGCTAATTGGCTGTCACCTAAAATTATAAAAGTAGATGTATTTGAAAACAGTTTCGGTAAAGTTTTCGGTACAGTTTCGGAAAAGTTCGTTCGTTCGTTCGACAGTTGAGTTGGCAATATGAATAAATGACGATAGTTTGATTTTTCGGGGTCTTTATTCCGTTGTCATTCATGTCGCAAGGTTCCAAGACTGCAGGGCGGCAATAATCGCCCGGAATTCTACTTCGACATGAGGCAAAAAGCATCTCATTATATATATATATATATATATATATATATATATATATATATATATATATATATATATATATATATATATATATATATATATATATATATATATATATATATATATATATATATATATATATATATATATATATATATATATATATATATAATGGGTTATTTAGCCCTTCACAAAGGAAAGATAATCCACATTGGTTTGGGTGCATTCGTAAGTAAAATCGTAACCAAAAGAGAAAAAAAGAATTTGGGAAAAGAGACATGGAATTTATTATACCATCAACTCTCAGAGGTTTCTGGTAGGTCACCCGTACGTCACAATTTAAAGGCGTGCGAGCCAGCCAATCAGAATTATTAACGGTTAATCACGTGGGGGAACGAAATAATATGGAGGAAACGAAACTAATTATATACAGCGCTACATAAGAGTAAGGTGAGAAGCAGAAAATTATTGTGATGCTTTCGAACTCGCCGAATTGATAGAAAGAACAAAAGGCAAGTCGCCAAGTTCTGCCATAAATGGATAGAATAGCCTGAAAAATTATTTTAAGATAGACTTGTAATTATGTTGTTTAGTGTTTTAGGTTAAAAATATCATTACATTATATATGTCATTATAAGAGCTACGGTAATATTAAAAACTCAACTCAACGAGCCTTACGTTAGCTGGCGAAAAGAACAAAAGGGAAAATTGATCACCATGGAAACCAGAGAATGAGTGCATCGACTGTTTCCGTTCGTGTAACAGTGTTTCCCAAGCAGACGATTTGAATTTGATGATATTTAAACACAAACTGATTACAGAATAAAGTTCAACACACGACGAGACGAGAATCATTCTGCGAGTGCTAAAGAGATTACTAATTTAATTTAATTTAACGATAACTATTAACACGAAAATAGCAGTAATGTCCGTACCAGAAAGGAGTTAAATTTTTGGGAACCAATATAAATTATTTTAAAACTCAATAAAGACTGAAAATCTGGAATATTTCGAAATCCATACGATGTTAATTCTATGAGTTATATTAAAAATATTCATTACACACACTCGCACTCAAATACATATAAGTCATACCCTCAATCATAATTTTCCATTCATACACAAATACGTCATAAAATGGGTTAGAAAAGATTGATGCATGTGAATGCCCGGGTGGAATAGGGTTTATTCTGGACGTTGCGAGTCGGTTCGCATGTTCATTGTGACGTTACTTTAACGTCAGCTTGATCGTTTGCTCGAGGGAATTACTCTGGACGTTGCGAGTCGGTTTCCATGTTCGTTGTGACGTCAGTTTGATCGCTTGCTCCAGGGGCTTACTCTGGACGTTGCGTGTTGGTTCGCACATTGTGGCATCAGCTTGATAGTTTGCTCGCATTCTGTCAGCAAGCTGACGGTAACGTGACATCAAAATGAACGTGTGAACCGACTCACAACGTCCAGAGTAAGCTCCCAAGATGTAGACCCAAGAAAAAGGTGAATGATGTTTTACGAGGCCTACGAGGAAATGGTACAACTGGATGAGACCGTGCCTTCTAATCCACAGATTTTTAACAATAGGCATAAAAATGACAACGAACGATTAAATAAACAGCTAAAAGAGGAAAGAGTAAAGTATGGTGGATTTGTGAGTTCGTGATACAAAAATCTAGAGAGTAGAAAGTTTAGCTATAGAAAGCACAAAACACATTTGTGGCCATGGTCATCCGTACTCTGTGACGACGAAAGGTTGAATGAGTGTTTTTTTCTGATTGATTTTTGTGTTGAGAGATTTCAATATCTTGATGGACCTAAAAACTTTAAAGATTTCCTACTGGAAAAGTCAAGGACAGAGCTATTTGGAGAAATATTGTACGGCAGGCTAAGGCACACGCTGGGCTGTAATGCCAATTAAGAAGTTGTATTATTATTTCTTTTATTCAGCTCTCTTTCAACTCCTGAGATTAAATCTTCCTCTCTGTTTTTACTTTTTTCATGGTTTAAAATAAATCTTTTATCACTTGCAGTAGAAACTAGTAATATACATAAGTTTTAGTAAGTTTAAAAAATCTTGCAAAGCGTACAATGAAAATATTTCGGTGAGAGTCCAGACCGCCGTAGACACTTTCCCCTCCCTCTAAATACATCCTCCGACCTCTGATATACACTAAAGATATACACTAAAGGAATACACTACAGTGATAAAGTGCCTTAATAATGGAGTCAGGAACTAAAAAAAGTTTGGGAAGCACTGTACTAGGAATCTAAGAGATGGGAAGGTAGATTATAGTACTTAAATTGTAGAAACACTGCATGTATGGTGAACCCTCACTTATAAAAGTTTAACCAAGCTAATCGCAGCAACTTCTATAGACTGACCAACGTTTTCAATCCAGGCTCTTCGGAAAATTTCTGGCTTATTGATGGCGTAGGAACTAAAAATGTTTGTGAAGCACAGTACAAGTTATCTAGTATGTGACTTCAGAATTACTGTACTAACTATGACAGGTGGGTGGAAATGTAGAATTACAGTACTTAAAGTATTGGAACACAGAATGCATGGAAAACCCTCATTTTATAAAGTTAAACCCAGTTAACCGCACTGACTTTTTAAAGACAGACAAACATTTTTATTTCCGGTGTCGTGGAAAATTTCTCTCTTATTAATGGTGTCAGGAACTAAAAAAGGTTTAGGAAGCATTGCACTAGGTGTCCAGAGGGTAGAAGGATAGAATTACAGTATTAAAAATATCGAAATGCCGCATGCGTGGTAAGCTTTCACTTAATGTTAAACCATACTAAAAGCATCGACTTCTTTAGATAGACCAACGTTTTTAGTTCAGGCGCCAAGGAAAATCTCTGGCTTATTAATGGCACAAGGAACTAAAAAGTTTGGAATGCACTGTATAGTTATCAAGGGGGTGAGGCGGGTAGAATTATAGTACTTAAAATATAGAAACACTGCATGGATGGTAAACCTTCACTTTAAAAAAAGTTAAACCAAGATAACTAAACCAGCCTCTTTAAATAGACGAACAATTTTTGGTCCAGGTACGCAACAAATTTTTGGCTTATTAATAGCGTCAGGACCTAAAAAAGTGTGGGAAGCACTGTACCAAGCATTTAAGAGATGGAACGTTAGAATTATTGTACTTAAAATAACATAACACTACATGCATGGTAAACCCTCTTTTAAAAAAGTTAAATTAAACTAAGGGCACCAACTTTTTTAGACACACCCACCTTCTGAGATTATGTACAGCAAAAAATTTCTGTCTTATTAATAGCTTCAGGAACTAAATAGTTTGGGAAACACTGTATTAGGTACCTGAGGGATTTGAAAAAAATTACGGTACTTAAATATCGAAACACTGCATGTAGGGTGAACCATCACAAAAACCCAATGTCTGATTTCTACTTCGTCATAATACGA
>CM063498.1:23914160-23921660 GCA_032207245.1 Pardosa pseudoannulata | reverse complement strand
GAGAATACTATTATTTAGCAATTTGCCGTACACTGCAGTACACGGTATGCAGCCCTTTGTCATACAATAGCTCTGATTATTTATTCTACAGGTAACTGTAATATATTTATAGAGTTTAAAATCATTTCTGACACATGGACAGAAATGGATCCTCTAAGCAATAGCTTCATAGTAATTCATTTAGTATAGTAATTCCTTTAGTATTATCTTTATAGTATAGTATACAGCATTCGTTTTTAACTTAACCATGACTTTCTTTTCTTTCAGTATAGTAGTAGTAGCTTTTTAGTAATTTATTTAATATTATCTTTATAGTATAATGTACAGCATTCTTTTTTTTAATACAACCATGCATTTTTCATTTCTATTTTGAGAATACAATTATTTAGTAATTTGTCATACATTGCAGTACACGGTATGCATTACTCTGTCATGCAAGAGCTCTGATGTATGATACTGGTAACAGCAATATATTTATTTATTGAGTATATAATCATTTCTGATGAATGCAAAGAAACGCTATCATCTAAACAATAGCTTCATGGTAATTCATTTAGTATTAGCTTTATAGTATTGTGTACAGCATTTGTTTTTAACTATGAAATATTTTTTTTCATTTAGTATAGTAGTAGCAGCTTTTTAGTAATTCATTTACTATTAGCTTTTTAGAGTGTGCAGCATTACATTTAAATTAATTATGAAATATTTCTTTCATTTAGTATAGTAGGAGTAGATTTTAGTAATTCATTTGGTATAGTAAATTAATTAATATTACGTTTATAGTATAACATACAGAATTCTTTTTGAAAAGCAAAGAAACTGGATAGTCTAAACAATAGCTTCATAGTAATTCATTTAGTATTAGCTTTATATTATAGTGAATAGCCTTCTTTTTTAATTTAATTATGAATTTTCTCTTTTGTTTTTTAGAATACGATTATCTACTAATTCGTACACGGTATGCTGACTTTAGTTTTGCAAGAGGTCTGATGTACCAGGTAACAGCAATATATTAATCGAGTTTAAAATCAATTCTGACACATGCACAAAATCTGATTTGTCTAAACAATAGCTTTATAGTAATTCATTTAGTATAGTAGTTTATTTAGTATTAGGTTTATAGTATACATCGTTCTCTTATAATTTAATCTTGATATATTTTTTTCGTTTAGTATAGCTGTAGTAGCTTTTTAGAAATTCATTTAGTATTAGCTTTATACTATGTAATACAGCATTCTTTTTAAATTCAGCCCTGAAATTTTCATTTCTATTTTGAGAATACAATTATTTAGTAGTTTGTCACACACTGCAGTACACGATATGTATCTTTCTGTCATGCAAGCGCAATGTTTTATGCTACTGGTAACAGCAACATATTTATTTACTGAGTTTATAATAATTTCTGACGAGTGCAAAGAAACTTAATCTTATAAACAATAGCTTCATATTAATTCATTTAGTATTGGCTTTATAGTATTGGGTACAGCATTAGTTTTTAATGTTATCATAAAATACTTTTTTTCATTTAGTATAGTAGTAGTAGCTTTTTAGTAATTCATTTAGTATTTGCTTTATAATATGTACAACATTACTTTTAATTTAATCATGAAATATTTCTTCCATTTAGTGTAGTAGGAGTAGATTTTTAGTAATTTATTTGGTATAGTGATCAATTAATATTAAGTTTATAGTATAGCATACAGAATTTTTTTTTTTTTTTTGAAATGCAAAGAAACTGGATCGTCTAAACAATAGCTTCATGGTAATTCATTTAGTATTAGCTTAATAATATTGTGTACAACATTCATTTTTAATTTAATCATGAAATATTTTTTCCTTTAGTATAGTAGTAGCAGCTTTTTAGTGTGTGCAGCATTACATTTAATTTAATCATGAAATATTTCTTCCATTTAGTATAGTAGGAGTAGATTTTTAGTAATTCATTTGGTATAGTAATCAATTAATATTAAGTTTATAGTATAGCATACAGAATTCTTTTTGAAATGCAAAGAAATTGGATCGTCTACACGATAGCTTCATGGTAATTCATTTAGTATTAGCTTTATAGTATTGTGTACAGCATTGGTTTTTAATTATAAATTTTTTTTTTCATTTAGTATAGTAGTAGCAGCTTTTTAGTAATTTATTTACTATTAGCTTTTTAGAGTGTGCATCATTACATTTAATTTAATCATGAAATATTTCTTTCACATAGTATAGTAGGAGTAGATTTTTAGTAATACTTTTGGTATAGTAATCAATTAATATTAGGTTTATAGTATAGCATACAGAATTCTTTTTGAAATGCAAAGAAACTGGATCGTCTAAACGATAGCTTCATGGTAATTCATTTAGTATTAGCTTTATAGAATTGTGTACAACATTCGTTTTTAATTTAATCAGGAAATATTTTTTTCATTTAGTAGAGTGTAACATTAAACTACATTCGGTTCAGTTCTTTTTACTTCTTCTCGTGACTCATCGTCAAAGACATACCAGAACAGGACCGATTTGAACTAGAAACTTCTGACTTCTCCCAACCAGTAGAAGGGCCCGTTGGTTTTTTTGGATTTCTGACCTCTCCGATCTGGAGGAGACTCCTGTTTTTTTCTCCGAGAGCAGTCTAATTTTTTTTGTGGACAAGGTTGTAACCAAAGGAGAGCAGAAGGTGAATGCTGCTTGTATCCGTGGTTTGAGGGATAGACCTTTTGAGAAAAATCATCGTCATATTGTTTTTTAAGACCGGCGCCGACTCGAGAGCAGTCTTCGATATCCATAAATGATAAGTTGTTTTCCAGTTGTATTCCTTAGGCATTTATTTAATTGTATAAATTCATTTAATCAAGAAATATTTGTCCATGTGTTTATTAATGAGTATTAATTTCTTCTTTATCAAACACTAGGCTAACGTTACATTAATCTTACAGACAGCAGTAGTAGCGTTTTAGTAATTCATTTAAT
Organism: Pardosa pseudoannulata; assembly: GCA_032207245.1. NCBI lineage: Eukaryota > Metazoa > Arthropoda > Arachnida > Araneae > Lycosidae > Pardosa > Pardosa pseudoannulata. The sequence continues at coordinate 23,918,699 of CM063498.1, read as the reverse complement.
ATTAGCTTTATAGCATTTTAGCTTTATAGTGTGCAGCATTTTTTTTTTTATTTAACCATGAATTTTTTATTTTTATTTTAAAAATACAATTATTTAGTAATTTTTCATACAGTGGCTACAAGCTAAATACATACCAGTTCATGGTATGCATCACTTTGTTATCCAAGAGATCTAATGTATGCTACTGATAACAGTAATATATGTATTTACTGTGTTTAAAATCTTTTCAGATGCATGCACAGCATATGGGTAGTCTAAACTATAGCATTACAGTAATTCATTTAGTATTAGCTGTATAGTATAGTGTACAGCCCTTTTTAAAATTTAATCATGAACTCTTTTCAATACAATTATTAAGTAGTTCGCCGTACACTGCAATACACAATATACATCACTCTGTCATGAAAGAACTCTTAATGTTATGCTACAGGTAATAGCAATATATCTATTTACAGAGTTTAAAACCATTTCTGACACATGCACAGAAACGTCTAAACAATAGAGTATACTGTGAAACGGCAAAATTTAATCCTTCCACCCCAAAAAGGAGATCTGCCCTTCTAATTTTACGCACAGAAATGACTAAAATCAGCATTAGAATAACTAATTACCACAAAATCTCTCCAGAAGCCCTAACGGCGAAAGGAAATTTAAATTCAGAGACAACCATTATGTATTGCATCAGACATCATTTTTCAGATCCCCCCCTAACCGTTGGAACAGATAAGCTAAGCTAATCCCCCGTACCCCCCTCTCTCAGTCAATCAAAAGAAAACGCCGCGGAATTCTAATTTCGATTATTGCCATGCGGGGTTAATTATTTAGCAATAATTCATAATCTCTCCTTCCCTAAACATCCGAAATATTTTCTCACAAAACTAGTTATCGACTTGGCGCTCGGCGTGGTAACTTGCAAAACGTTAGCCAGAGAGAATTTCGAACGAAAATCCCTTATCAGCTCGTCCAATCAAATACTTTTCGAACGTTTGCTGCAGCATCCGTCATCAGTCAAAGGCTTAATAAACATTAGCGTTCAGTGTCCATTTTTCAAACCGAAGAAAAATTAACAATTGCCGTAAAGGGGTAGAAATAAAAATAGTAAAAAAGAAAGAAAAAAAATTAGAGAAAAGTCGGGGTTTAACAGACGTGGACCTCGATAAGCCCACCCCCCTTCCCTCTACATCCCCTTTCCCCCCATACACTTTTCCACTTTCTCGTCCCCGTAAAACTAAATTTATAACTCTAAATCCTTATCGGTGCAAGGAATCAAGGCAGCAAAGGCAATTAGCCAAATGCATTTCCATAGTTACGGTCGCAGTTAATGATGAGTGGCGTAATGAATGACAACACAAACTAACAAATACAAGCAGAAATGCTCGTTAATGTTTGTGTATGTGTGCGTGTGTGCGTGCATGTGTGCGCGAGCCCGAAGAGTGTCTCAAAAGGCCGTCGGCATGGAAAAATCTTTTTAAATTGGATTTCTATGAAAAGGGGAAGAGAAAAGGGTGAAGTGGTGACGTCATTAGCGTGGTTACAAAGGGGTAAAACGACGAGGAGAGGGGAAAACGTAGGGAAAATTCTGTTTATTTTTTAATTTTTTTTCCTCTCTAATTCTTTTCTTCCCTTCATTGAAAAGGTTATAAACCAAGAGAAAGTGAAACAGAAATCAAAGTGGGGGTTGAATGCTGCTTTTTAGAAAAAAAAAAAAAAGAGAAAAGATTTCTACATGTCAAGCTCGAATAATCTAACAGGAGGAAGGGGGGAGGTTAGAGCAAGATGATTCATTTTAAGCCTGTTACGCAGAGAGGCAGGAATTTTTCCGCGGAAAAATCCAATAACAGAGTCTTGTTAATTAAAAGCACATTAAAGCCGGCCCCTCATTAAAAACGAAATAGCAACAAATTTGCGTGAGCAACATTGTAACTAGAAAGCAGTTTCGGGGCTAATATGGTAATAACACCATGAACAATTAATTTTCGTCTTAGATACGTGTAAACAAAGACCTCCCTCCTTCCTTTACCGTTTCACACGCGAAACATTTTAAAAAGGTTACAAACACAGAACATTCTGGGGGAAGCGGGGAGTAATAACAGCAAAATTTTAATTGCGATCAAATACACAGAGAGAGCCAGGTAACAAAGTAAAAGAAATATGCGAGCGGTAAACGACTTGGTAATTTAAGAACATGCAGACAAAAGCAGATTATTTCGTTACCGAATTTCCACATTGTCGGGTTAGGCGTTTTCGTCGATGTCATTTTTTAAAATAATGCTCACGCTCATATAATAAGTACGGAATTCTAAGGTTTGGTTTGGAATGTTGGGTAAATTTCATACAGTTAGAAAACTCAATAGCCCTCTTTGCCCTTTCAATCACCTTGCTTACCCTCTTACAGTTCTCTTTAACCTTTTAGGATAAATTACTAATCCATCAAATGAATCTTCTTTTTTACAAGCACAACAACACTTTACAGGTCTTGGCTGCCTCAACCACCACGTTCCCTCCAGCATCATTCATAGCGACTCTTCTTCAATTTCTACTTTTCCACATCATCATCCAAACACCCAATCAATTGGTCTACTGTTTCGTTCCGAACACTTTTTTGAGGTTTCTGGGATATTTTATGTGTTAAGGTAGTTGGCCTTACACCCTATCCCCAACCTGGAGAACCGATCTCCTGATATCTCCAGGGGGCAGGTTTAGTCGCCTTGTGCCTGAGCTACATTCTGACAATTTTTACGCACGATGTTACCATACGGTAAAAACCAAATGAATCATCAAAGAAAATAACCAATCAAGTATTCAATCCAAAATCTTGTAGAATTTGTGAAAATTATTTAATTTCGTTTCCTATATTCGAGTTTGTTTATAAAATTCCTGAGGTCGCGAGAAAAATTATACATATCATTTAAATATAATGTCATTGAAATTTCCTTTCCTGTAATATTATGTACGGTATTGTCTTAATAAAAATTCAGTAAAGAAACTATTTTTTTTTAAACAGTCTACTTTAATTCCCAAGTTTCAGCAATTCAACACTTAAAAGTATCAGACTTAATCTATTTTAAATAAGTAATGACTTCCACGCTAGGAATCTCAATGAAATGTGAATTACAATCAGATAGTTATAGTTTCTGACAGAGATGTAGTACATTTCCGACTGGTACTGGTTTAATACTGGTTTTACAGCCTTCACGAAGTTTCTTCGGCATAGAAAATTTTGCCACCGAAAGCCGCCAAAACAGTGAATACAGTTTGTATTGTGCATGACAGCCATCTACACACCAACTTTTAAGGTTACCAAAAGAAATGGCTTTTCACAGAGCAAGTACAATTTGACCACATTAATGATATAACGAGACAACATTAGAATGTTATGGCTTTACAAATACATAATTTGTATTTGTATGTGTAATTTCTATATTATCATATAGTGTGCGGTGTAACGATCCGTTACATGACCCCAAAACGAACGAGGAGCCCAAAAGGTGACCTTTCGTCGTGGACTCACGATTAGCCTATAATAGAACCAGGTGGTCTAAACACCGTAATTGAAAACTGTGCGTTGCCGGCTCCTAACCGTCTGGCCATTGTAACCTGTTGAATGGAACTTTGCTGTGTACATAATTGAGTGCACCTTGCCGCCCATTAGCGGTTACAAAAAGGCCATTAAGTTGGTTAAGTTGATGGATCTGAGAACTGCCACATCTGGAAACAGGACAGCTGATCGAAGACTTGGGAGTGACCGCAAGATTGCGTCACCCTGGCTCGGGAAGTTTCTCGAAGGACCGAGAAGTGAGGCGAGTGCTGGGTATAAAAGAAAGGACCGGACTAGAACGGGGGGCTTTTAGTTTTTGTTCTTCTCTCGAGGCTTCTACCTGCTAGAGCCTGGTCGATCGAGGACCGCTCGTATCTCCGTGTCTGGAGTTTTTTTTTTTTTTTTAGAGACCGCCAGCGTCTCTGTTGCTAGATAGTCGAACATTCGACTTGGGAATCCCTTCCCCGTTATCTGCTGATTGTTAGTAACTTCTTGCATAGAAGTAGTCAGCCGAGAGTGACTTTGCACTCTAATTTTGGATCGACTTGCATCCTGTGTTTTCTTCACGAATCCCAGCGTGATACGCACTCGGAACCTCCGAACTTGCTGTGAAAGCCAACCGTGCTAATCGACAGACGGAGTGATCGTGTCAGCATTAGTCCCCGCACTAATTAGTTCCAGCTCTTGTGTTTTAAAGCCCTAGCCATACTGTTCCGGTATCCCACGCATCCTTGTATGTGCATATTATCTCTGTACGAGATCCCTGAATGTTATCATTTATTGAATTTGTACATATCTGTACATAGTTTATTCTATTGAATAAAATATTTAGTCAAGAATACCTAAATTTCTAGCCTGTTTCATTGAAGGCCTCGCCTACTTTATTTCCAGTACGTTACAGCGGGTACATTTCGCTGCGGAATTTTACGGGGAGCCGGCGTTTTGCTTGTAAATTTAGTTTTTCAGTTAAATTTCAATAGATCAAAAATTACTCAATATTT
>CM063498.1:23901660-23906660 GCA_032207245.1 Pardosa pseudoannulata | reverse complement strand
TGAAATATCTCCTAAATGAAGCTAAATTCCAAACATTAGATCAGTGGATTTAACAGTGGATCCTAAAAACTTTACCCTAGTTTTATACATTCCCCATATAGAATAGTAAAAATCATTGTTATTTACGAACACATATTTGACATTATATCTATTATACATAAATTTGATACATTCTTAAGGTTAAATTAGTCTCCAGCCCTCGTGGTTCCGCGCTCAAAGGGAGGATGCGTTTAACCCTTAGCCATACATCAGTCAGATATTGCGACGGTGCCTATAGGACTTGGTGTTGGATTTCCTACACCTAGGGAAATGAGTAACAACAACTTCACATATAAAAATGTAAAATCTACCTAATGATTTCCCAAATTTAAACTGATGACTGTAAAATAATGTATAAAAACTGTAAAAGATTTTAATGCGGGATATTTCTAAAATGAAATTACATCGAAGAGCTTTAACACTAAATGTAAGAAATCTGTTTATAATCATGTACATAAATAGTTAAATTTTAAAGATAATATAAAACCTTTGCATTTACCAACATAACGATACCAATTAGAAAAAATTATTTTCATTTGTATATTAAAAAGTTATACGCATAGGAATTTCTTTAAGGAAAACGTGTAAATTTCATACATTTTGACGTTTTCAATAAGATAACGATAACATCATCATGAATTTATTCTTCAACGAAATTGACTTTAGATAGTGAATTAAAAATAATAAAATAGATAGTTCAAACTTTAGTTAATTATTTTTAACAATAAATCGACTGTATAGAATACACTAAACTTGTAAGACTTAAAGCATGCTTATAAAATTTCATATACTTTTCTTTAGAGTATATTTAAGGAAAAAAAATTCGAAGTGAATCTTCTTAACAATAAACCCAGTTGTATCAATAAAATCTTGTATTATCAAAGAGTCCATAATATTTAAAATATATATTTCAAAATAATAAATTCGTTAACGAGGACTAATTTACATCGATGAACTCATTCGAATAACGGACATTATGTTATGAACACTTTGCATAACTATCAGAATAAAGATTGCTATATAGATTGTGCTAAGCTTGTAAGATTTGGGGAAGGCTATAAAAATAAGGCATTTTCAATACATGAATTTCCTATTCAGAAAAATAGAAAACAATTTGAGTGTTAAATTTTATAATGATAGTGGAGTGGCCACCCAAAAAGGATTCTTGACAATTTTAGAAATCTACATCTCCAACAAAGTTTCGTATACTAAGACTAACTACATATGCATTAAACTTATATATAATGTTTGAAAACGTTTTGAATTTTTGGAAATGTTAAAAATAATTTGAAATTTCTTATACTTGAGAATATTTTATAGGAAAAATCTAAATACATATAGCTATATGTTCATTAGAAAATGAACTGCAAATCCTCCATTGTGAACACCTCTCGAATAACGGATACCTAGAATAAAGAATGTATTTCTATATAGTAAACACTAAATAAGGGATACTATGATTAGCACGTAGAAATTTTAAATGATAAGAGGAGTAATAGATAACTTCATTTATGTAAACATAAAATAACCTCTAGATAAAATTATATTAGCATTGAAATATCTAATAGCTAGATAAATAAAGAGAAAAATATCATTTCATAGTTTCATGAAATAAAATTTACATTTTAAAGATGCATTCATTAGACACCCCATCCCCCTATTAAAATATCTCTCTTTTTTGAAGAAACTTTTATTTTTTATAATCCTTTTTACCACACTCCTTCACAGGAATGGACGTCCAATTAAACTTTTTCGTTAAAGTTGGAACTCATCCTGCGTTTATGTTAAAATGTAATGGTATGTGTTCTGTGCTGGTTCTCTCCATAGCTTTTCATGGTTTAATGATTGCTAATTAGAGGTTGTAAGAGTCTGGTAGGGGAAGGGGGGGTCGCACAATGTTTGATACATAATAAGGAGAAACGGGGTGCAAAAGCATAATGTAGTAGAATTATGAATGCCTCGCGTCCACCGGGGCGAAAGGTGTTGTATTAATTAGGCGTAATTAGAATTTATAATGAAGCGGAGAGTGTGTAAGATCTTTATTTTCAGGAATTTGAAAAAAAAAATTATTTCTACGGTAGATCTACAGATAAAAGTAATCCAATGCGTAAACAAATTTAAAAAAAATTATTTTCTCCTTCATTTTTTTTTCTGCCTGTGCATAAACTACAAATTTTTGTGGACATCGATGTTTCAGATATCTTTAAGGTTAAATAATAATAACAAAGAGTCGTTATCCAAAACTCTGGACAACACATTTTAATGATTGCGGGAATAGGGTTTGGTTTAATTTGGGGAGCCACCGTCTACTTTTTTGCAACACTAGGGTTTTTGAGAACAGGACCTACTGCTTAAAGCCGATTCCGAGCGGCTACGAACAACCTTGCCAAAGTGGGATTCGAACCCACGAACTCTGGTACCGAAGATCAGCGCCCTAATCATTCGGCTTATGGGAAGAAGGAAAAAGTGTAAGCGTAAATGTCTGTGACTAGGAGGAAAAAAAATAATTTTCTCGTTCACTTTTTTGTTCTGCCTGTGCATAAACAAACTAGCATCAGTACTTAAATCTTAAAGGTACTATAAAGGAATGCAAAATAATTAAATCTTTGCATCTCATATTTTATTGATAACTATAAGAAAACTTTATTTTCATGAATATATTTAAGAATCGTATACACGAGTATTGAAGCCCAGTGACGCTGAGCTAGCGCTTCCCTCTCTCACTGCTGGACAAGGTTGACTCAGCCTTTCATACCTTCAGTGGGTAGACAAACTGAGGACCAAACATTCGATGTTTCGGATATCTTTAAGGTTAAATATTAATATTTATGCAAAGAGTTGTTATCCACTAAGCGGGAAGAGGGTTTTGTTTGGTTTGAGGAGCTTTGTAGAGAAAAAAAATATTTTCTCGTTCATTTCCTTTTCTGCAACATAGAAAAGAAAATAGTGAAAATAAACATAAAATAAATAAATTAATAATGAATAGTGAAAATAAATTTATGAAATGTTAAAAAAGTTTAGTTTTAATTCAGCTCTTTCTTAGGTTAAATAAATATATAGGACTAGTACTAACGGGGCTCTAGTCACCAAATTTTTAATGATTACGGGAGAAATTTTTTAAATTCATATATAATTATATACCTTAAATGTACTTTACTGAAATACCTTCAATGCTGTTTACTTTATAATAATATTTACTTAAGTAGCCATTACTCAAAATTATGTTAAAATTCTTAAGAAACATAGTCTATTAAAATCTGTATGATGTATTTAACTATCTATATGTGAATATCTAGCATGCATGATAAGAGATATTACTTAATAATAGTTTAGGTACATAATCGAAAATGTAATGTATAGTGAATTGTATAATAACGTTATAGTTTGGTTTATTTTTCCTTCTGAAAGGATATGTTGACAACAGTTTTGAGGCTTCTCAAAAGTTATTTCCCTCAATATATGCAAATAATAGCAAAGTTACTTTTATTAGGGAGATTTACCTTCAATTTGTACTTTTAGGTTCATTCTTCTTAAAAATATTTCTTCTTAATTAACAAGTAAATATATGTGTGGATAACTTAATATCTTGCGATTATTCCTTTGATTTTATTCATATTTACATACTCGCCATAGAATGAAATGTATATATATATTATGCATTGCTTTATAGTATTCTTCAACAGAACGAGTTAACTGTTCTATTTTTTTTCTGCCTGTGCGAATTAAAAATTTTGGTGAACGTCGATGTTTCTTATAATATTACAATAAACATTAGAAATTTCACCATTTTTTTATTACATGCTCAAAATGCGATGTAGTCTTTTGAGAATACAAAAGGAGATTGAAGGGCCTTACTGCATTACTTTTTTTTTTGGAGGGGGTGGGGGGCAAAGATTTATTATTTAAAGCTCTGGCCTACACCTTTTAATGATTATTTGTAAAAGGAAATTTAAAATATCTAAATTAGTTCAATAGAATGAATCAAACGGCCGATTTTATTTCTTCTACTTATACTAAGTATTGGAAATTTTACCTTGTTTTGTAAAATTTTAAGTTTAAAAATTCAAGGTTTAAATGAAAGTTCATAAAATAGAAACTTCAAGGATAAAATAAATAATAATTCTCAATTTATTAAAATTTAAATAAAAGTCTAAAAAATTCAATTTTTTTAATAAAAATTCTAAACTTTAAAATAAAAGTGTCATAAATCTCTTACAAATTTAAATTTCTATGTTAAAATGATTCCTAATAAAAATTTTAGTCTTTAATAAAATAGTTTTAAAAGTAGAAATAATACTTTATAACAGTTAAAGTTTTAAATAAATGTTTAGGTTTTGGAAATAGTAAGTAAGCAATTATAAGTTTTAAAAACTTCTGTTGCAAAAGTAAAATTGTTATTCCCCAAGTTTAAGGTAGGCATTCCCATTAGACGGTATCACATGAAGTCGTGCTGACACATGCGAAAGAAATGTCCTAAAGACGTTCTCTTTTATACCTATATGAAGTCGTGCTGACACATGCGAAAGAAATATCCTAAAGGCGTTCTCTTTTATACCTATATTAAATTCCCACTTTGTATATTTCGCCGACATAGTGGTTAAGAACGCAGTACATAAACTACTATGCCGGTGGAATATTTTGAGGATTCGTATCCTGAATTTGAAAAAGAAAATAATAATAATAACAATTAGTTCTCTCCCCAGCACACAGATGGCACCACCACCAACGAAAAAATCTTTGTTATTCCCCCAATTTTCGAGATAGGCATTCCCATTAAAGCTTATCTGTTCAACTGATAGTGGCGCGGGGCTAACGCGCTGGCTTCCTGTCGCGGGGTTCCGAGTTCGAATCTCCGCGACGGACAACTGATAAAGATTATTTTTAAAGGAACCTTCGTTCCTAAGTTTCTCCCTAGATGGCAGTACTGAAACTTCAGAAAAATATAAAATATAGTTTCTTAA
>CM063498.1:23867313-23901560 GCA_032207245.1 Pardosa pseudoannulata | reverse complement strand
AGCTGGAACTGATTAGTGCTGGGACTAATGTTGACTCGTTCACTCTCTGTCGATTAGCGCGGTTGGCTTTCACAGCAGGTTCGGAGGTTCCGAGTGTGTATCACGCTGGGATTCGTGACGAAAACACAGGATGCAAGTCGATCCAAAATTAGAGTGCAAAGTCACTCTAGGCTGACTACTTCTAGGCAAGAAGTTAACTATCAATCAGCAATAACGGGGAGGGAAATCCCAAGTCGAATGTTCGACTATCTAGCAACGGAGACGCTGGCGGTCTCAAAAAAAAAAAACTCCAGACACGGAGATAAGAGCGGTCCTCGATCGACCAGGCTCTAGCAGGTAGAAGCCTCGAGAGAAGAAACAAAGCAAAAGCCCCCGTTCTAGTCCGGTCCTGTTCCATTTATACTAAGCACTCCTTCCGCTTCTCGGTTCTTCGAGAAACTTCCCGAGCCAGGGTGACGCAATCTTGCGGTCACTCCCAAGTCTGCGATCAGCTGTCCTGGTTCCAGATGCTTAACCAACTTAATGCCCTTTTTGTAACCGCTAATGGGCGGCAAGGTGCACTCAATTATGTACACAGTAAAGGTCCATTCAACAGGTAACAATGTTCAGCCATTCGGAGCCGTCAATGCACCGTTTTTCAATTACGGGTTTTTAGACCACCTGGTCCTATTATCGGCTACTCGTGAGTCCACGACGAAAGGTCACCTTTTGGGCTCCTTGTTCGTTTTGGGGTCATGTAACGGATCGTTACACCCCCCCTCGCATAAGAATTTTCCACAGGGTGGATCTCGATTATGCCGACAATTCTCGTGGAGAACTGCAACTCTGATCTTCATCGTAAGGAACCAACAGTCACTCAGATACTTAATATACATTATACTAAAAAATAACACTAACTATATTCTAAATTATAATATTAAATAATTACAACACAAAAGACAATATGCAAGTATATACAAGTACATTTCTTACTACATTTTACGTGATGCAGCGGCTTAATGCATCTGCATTAGTATTCTGTGGGCCGGGTTTGTGCACCACACGGTAACTAAACTGTTGTAGCACCAGCTGCCATCGGAATAGGCGACTGTTTGCGCTCGCATTCTTTTGGAGCCACACTAATGGATTGTGATCTGTCACTATGGTGAATTCCCGCCCATCTAGATAGAAATGTAGTTTTTTTAGTGCAAAGATAATTGCAGCACATTCCTTTTCCGTAGTGCAATATTTCTGTTCAGCAGTATTGAATTTTCTACTGAGAAACAGTATCGGATGCTCCTTTTCGTCGATATGTTGAGCTAGCACTACTCCGATTCCCATATCTGACGCATCGGTTTGGACAATAAATGGTAATTCGAAATTCGGGGCGCGCAACACCGGCGATTTCGTAAGTGCCTCTTTTAGTGCAGTGAACGCATTCTCGGACGGCTCATTCCATTTTATTTGACCCCGTCGCTCTTTTCCTTTTAACGCGTCCGTTAGTGGCGCGGCAATGATGGAATAATTTGGAATGTAGTGGGCGTAGTAGCCCGTTAGCCCTAAAAACGCGCGTATCTTTGTTTTCGTGTCAGGACGAGGGAAATCCCGGATGCATTGCACCTTTAGTTCTGCCGGATTCCGGTATCCTCCTCCTACCATATGCCCAAGATACTTCACATGGTTCTGAGCGAACCGGCATTTCGAAGACTTAATTGTCAGCTGCGCCTTCGTCACTCGCGTCAGAACATCGTCTAAATGGCTCAGATGTTCGTCCCAGGTTTTTGAGAAAATTGCTATATCATCGATATAGGGACCGCGTACTCTTCACAGCCATTTAAAACGTCAGCCATCAATTTGCTAAAGAAATAGGGGGCGTTCTTGAGACCAAACGGCATCCGTAGTGGTCGGTACGTCCCAAACGCCGTAACAAACGCCGCTATTCGTTGGGCCTTTTCCGTCAGCGGTATTTGCCAGTAACCTTTGGCAAGATCGAGGACCGAAATAAAATCCGATCCTGCGACCAGTTCTACACGCTCTTCGATATTCGGTAACGGATAATATTCCGTCCGAATTACTTCATTCAGCCTACGGTAGTCTATGCAGGGGCGCGGTTCCCGCCCTTCATTTTCCACAAGTATCATTGGTGAAGCGTAATCGGAACTGCCCACTTCTATTATTCCCAAACTTAACATCTTTTCGATCTCCGTTTTTAATATCTCATTTTGTCGATGAGAGGCCTTATATGGTCGGGATCGAACTACTTTATTCGAGATTAACTCGATATCATGGGTTACCATATCAGTTTTCCCCGGAGTGTTTGAAAATAATTTCGCATGTTTACATAATAGTTCTTTTAATGCCCGCTGTTGGTCTGTAGTTAACCGAGATCCCAACTCACTCTCGCGCACTACTTCATTGTAGTCAAAATCGGAAGATCCCCTTTCTATCACGTGAATTTCAAAATCATCTTCGGTCGTTTTCCCCTCCGTTCTCTCCTCACATATCCAATTGATAGATTCTGGTCTCCTTACATAGGGTTTTAGCATGTTCACGTGATAATTACTTGTTTTCGCTCGTGGTCCTGGGGTCGGACTCTATAATTGGTATCGGAGATACGAGCCTCTATTTTTCCTGGCCCGATCCATTTAGGCGCTAATTTGTTAGGTCTCGTCATGGAAAAGATTAAAACTGAATCACCTACAGCAAAGTTACGAACTACTGCATTCTTATCATAGGTCTCTTTCCGTTTTTTCTGCAATTCCCCCATACGTTTCACAGCTAGTTCCCGTGCTCTTTTAAGCCGATTCATGAGTGTTAAGATATGTTCGGTAACAGGATTCTCTATATCGGTTTCTCCCAACCATTTCTCATATAATAAAACTTCTGGCGTTCGGAGATTTTTCCCGTACAGGAGTTCGGCTGGCGAAAACCCGGTACTCTCATGGACAACCGTCCGTAGTGCTAGTAATGTACTAGGAAGGTGTCTCTCCCAACTTTCACCGCTCTCTAAACATAACACTCTAAGCAATCTTTTCAAAGTGCGATGGAAACGTTCCACTGGGTTGCTTTGGGGATGACCTACTGAACTGTGAGTCACTTTGATCCCGAACCGTTTGAAAAATTCTGTTGTGAGGTGGCTTGTAAATGAAGAGCCATTATCACATTGAACTTCGCGTGGAAAACCTAGATGCCCGAAAATCTGTAAAAGCGCATCAGTGACCGCTACAGATCCTATATTTGGCACTGGCACCGCTTCCGGGTATTTAGAAGCCAGGCATATCGCGGTGATTATATACCGGTTCCCATTTTCAGATTCGGGTAACGGCCCACAAGCATCTATATTAATTTTAGTGAAAGGTTCACTAATTATCGGAGTTAATCGCATAGGCGCCTTCTTTGTATCAATAGCATTCCCTACTAGTTGACAAGGATGGCACGACTTAACATGCGTTTCCATATCTTGATAACACTTCGGCCAATAAAACAATTTAGCGAGGCGTTGTTTCGATTTAGTTACGCCTGCGTGTGCTCCCGCCTCTCCGTGACAGAGAGCCAAAATTCTCTCCCGTAACTTTTCCGGTACAACCAAAACGCATTTTTCCTCTCCTAAATGGTTTACCTGAATTTTGCATAACAATCCATTCTTCCGTACAAATCCCTTATGAGCAACCCCCTCGGGCACATTGACTAATAGTTCATTTAATTCCCTAGTCTCAGAGCAATTTTCTTGGCTGACCGCAAATTCCTCTGGGGTTATATTCAAAAGACCCCGTTCTGCGTCGGTCAAGTTGACAATGGGAAGCTCATATTCAGTTTCTTCGCTCGTGTCTTGTAACAATGCGGGTCCCTCCTCTGCGCTTAGGGGGGTATTAAAACCGTTTCCCTCGGAGCTCCCGTTTGCCTCGAGGGCTTTCGACTGCAACCTAGTAATCGCATTAACCTGTTTAGTACTCTCTCGGTTTTTCTCTTCCAATAATGCGGCCGTCACATTTCCCAAAATATATCTTTGTTGATTCGCGAAATCAGATATGACGCAAGCCTTCGTATCGATATTGCCAAATTTCGTGCATAATGAAACTCTTGCCACCGGTAAATTTATAGCGTGAGTATCTAAGGGCTGAGTGACCCATACCGTGTCGCCAGTAAAATCTTGCGGCCTAACATATCGTCTGCAAACGACGTCATAGCTAGCCCCACTGTCTCTTAAAATTTCACACGTTTGATTGTTTACTGTGCCCAAACTAACATAGGGTGCTAACGGATCTACTACCTCACTTCCCGTATTTATAGCGTTTAATTCTTCCTTGCGTTTTAATTCCGGGCAATCAGGTCTAATGTGCCCAGAGACTCCACACTGGAAACAAATAATATCGGTGTTCCTTTTCTTTTCAAAATCTCTATTATTTCGCCAATCCCGACGTTTAAGTTCATTCATTCTCGGCGTTTTTGGCCTTTCATTCTTAATTTCGACCTTTTCCTGGGGAGGGGGTCTGATATTTTCAGCCGCCTTAATTGGTACTGAAAACTTGCGAAAATCAGGGGTGCGAGAATCCGGAAATTTTTTTCCTTGCGTTTGGGGCTTCCCGGGTTTCTTAAGTAATTCATACTTGTCTCCTAAGTCCGCTACGATATCGGGTGAAACAAAACTTTCCCATTCTTTGAGATGGAATTCCTTGAATTCGCTCCCCATTTTCCGTTTAAGCTGGTCTACTAGCATTAAATCTAGTAGACCTTCATAGGTTGTAACTCCTAAACTGGATACCCAACCTTCTAAATAGGTGCGTATCTCAAAAAGGTAATCCTTCCATAGATTTCCTGATTTCCGTACATGTTGTACAAATTTTTGCCTCAGGGCTTCCGCCGATAATTTATAGCGTTCTAAGAGGAGTTTCTTTACAAATTTATAATCCCGCGTTTCTTCTGCCTTTTCCCTTAAAATAATATTTGACACTGAAAGCGGTAATAATGAAATAAGTTCCCCTGCCATCTCAATTTCAGGTACTTTCAAGTATTCAGCTTGTCTTTCGAATAGACAAAGGTACAAATTTATGTCCGTCTCATCCGGATTAAATTGTGGCATCCGGTTCCGCAAAGATGCCCCTGAGGGTCTTGGCACCTCTATCCGTTCATTAGCGCTCCTACGTTCCTGGTTAATCTTAATTTTTCTAATTCGAACGCTCTCTCCCTCTCTCTTCTCTTCTCTCTCTCTCTTTCTCTCTCTATTTCTATTTGCCTGTTCTCTCTTTCTCTTTCTCTCTCACTATCGCGCTCCGCCCTTTCTATGCGTTCTTTCTCTAACCGGGCCTCAATAATAGTATCTAGACATCCTTCTACAAAAGCTGGATCGTAATCTTCCGATGTCTCAATTAATTTCCTTATTTGATTCATAGTCAAGGTTTCGTCTATTCCACCTATAATTTCCTTGGCTAACTCGACGAGATCTGCCTTACGCCCTTTACTTAAATAACTCATGGTGAGATAAAATCCTTAATAACTTACTACTCAAGTTTCACAATAATAACTTACGACTACTCAACCAATTCGTGAAATACAATACTAACACAATTCAAATACTACTCGATATTAGAACGTTTAACCCAATTTCCAAAATTTCAAATTAACACAACAATAATCACTTGAAAACCAAAACAATAAACAATATGAATTTTCCTAGCACAAATGCACACAATACAAAATAAATACTTGCAATATTCTCTTATAATGTGCTAACAGTTTTCTTAAGTTCAAATTATGATAATTAAATAACTAATATATTTAATTTAAGCAATGTTCTCAACACACTAATTTTCCTTATCTTATTAACAATTTAAATCAAACACCATCGTACACAATTTCAATTTTCAATTTATGCAATTTCAAAATTCCGAATTATAATCGATATAAAAAAAATTCTGATTTATACACAGTTTAAAAATCTTATTTATGAACAGTTAAATTCCAATTAATATTCAATTACAATTATAATTTATACACACTTTTAAAATTCAAATTTATGCACAATACTATTACACAAAATTCCTTAATTCAACTTTACTCTTAATTCAAAACTTTAATATACCTTAGTCAATAATTCTTATCTTTGAAATTATTTCTATCACTCTACAAAATATTTGCATACCAATTTAAGATTTCTTTCAATTGATATACATCTAATTTAAACACAATGCAACACAATTTACTATACTCTGATCTATCTAAATTCCTAGCACAACCTATACTCAATGTACTGTTGGTTCGATACAAGAGAACAGAATTGGTTACTCACGATTTTTGATGCTTGTTTCATCAGTCTCTAGCGTCGTCTTACGGTTGAACACCAAATCTCACTGTTGACTCTCAAATCACAGGGTCACACAAAAAGTCTCACAGTTGACTCTCAATATCACAGGATCACAAAAAAAGGTCTCACAAATGCAGGTTCAGATTCGGAACGCAAAATTTCTCATCTGATGTCTGGCTGCACAATTTCACCCGCGAAAATTTCTTCACCTAGCCTTCACTGTTTACCGTAACAGCGCTGCCACCAATATTTAGAATACCACTAGCCTGTAACGTACTGGAAAATAGGTAGGCGAGGCCTTCAATGACACAGGCTAGAAATTAAGGTATTCTTGACTAAATATTTATTTCACTAGAATAAACTATGTACAGATATGTACAAATTCAATAAACGATAACATTCAGGGATCTCGTACAGAGATAATATGCACATACAAGGATGCGTGGGATACCGGAACAGTATGGCTAGGGCTTAAACACAAAAGCTGGAACTGATTAGTGCTGGGACTAATGTTGACTCGTTCACTCTCTGTCGATTAGCGCGGTTGGCTTTCACAGCAGGTTCGGAGGTTCCGAGTGCGTATCACGCTGGGATTCGTGACGAAAACACAGGATGCAAGTCGATCCAAAATTAGAGTGCAAAGTCACTCTAGGCTGACTACTTCTATGCAAGAAGTTAACTATCAATCAGCAATAACGGGGAAGGAAATCCCAAGTCGAATGTTCGACTATCTAGCAACGGAGACGCTGGCGGTCTCAAAAAAAAACAAACTCCAGACACGGAGATAAGAGCGGTCCTCGATCGACCAGGCTCTAGCAGGTAGAAGCCTCGAGAGAAGAAACAAAGCAAAAGCCCCCGTTCTAGTCCGGTCCTGTTCCATTTATACTAAGCACTCCTTCCGCTTCTCGGTTCTTCGAGAAACTTCCCGAGCCAGGGTGACGCAATCTTGCGGTCACTCCCAAGTCTGCGATCAGCTGTCCTGGTTCCAGATGCTTAACCAACTTAATGCCCTTTTTGTAACCGCTAATGGGCGGCAAGGTGCACTCAATTATGTACACAGTAAAGGTCCATTCAACAGGTAACAATGTTCAGCCAGTTCGGAGCCATCAATGCACCGTTTTTCAATTACGGGTTTTTAGACCACCTGGTCCTATTATCGGCTACTCGTGAGTCCACGACGAAAGGTCACCTTTTGGGCTCCTTGTTCGTTTTGGGGTCATGTAACGGATCGTTACACCCCCCCTCGCATAAGAATTTTCCACAGGGTGGATCTCGATTATGCCGACAATTCTCGTGGAGAACTGCAACTCTGATCTTCATCGTAAGGAACCAACAGTCACTCAGATACTTAATATACATTATACTAAAAAATAACACTAACTATATTCTAAATTATAATATTAAATAATTACAACACAAAAGACAATATGCAAGTATATACAAGTACATTTCTTACTACATTTTACGTGATGCAGCGGCTTAATGCATCTGCATTAGTATTCTGTGGGCCGGGTTTGTGCACCACACGGTAACTAAACTGTTGTAGCACCAGCTGCCATCGGAATAGGCGACTGTTTGCGCTCGCATTCTTTTGGAGCCACACTAATGGATTGTGATCTGTCACTATGGTGAATTCCCGCCCATCTAGATAGAAATGTAGTTTTTTTAGTGCAAAGATAATTGCAGCACATTCCTTTTCCGTAGTGCAATATTTCTGTTCAGCAGTATTGAATTTTCTACTGAGAAACAGTATCGGATGCTCCTTTTCGTCGATATGTTGAGCTAGCACTACTCCGATTCCCATATCTGACGCATCGGTTTGGACAATAAATGGTAATTCGAAATTCGGGGCGCGCAACACCGGCGATTTCGTAAGTGCCTCTTTTAGTGCAGTGAACGCATTCTCGGACGGCTCATTCCATTTTATTTGACCCCGTCGCTCTTTTCCTTTTAACGCGTCCGTTAGTGGCGCGGCAATGATGGAATAATTTGGAATGTAGTGGGCGTAGTAGCCCGTTAGCCCTAAAAACGCGCGTATCTTTGTTTTCGTGTCAGGACGAGGGAAATCCCGGATGCATTGCACCTTTAGTTCTGCCGGATTCCGGTATCCTCCTCCTACCATATGCCCAAGATACTTCACATGGTTCTGAGCGAACCGGCATTTCGAAGACTTAATTGTCAGCTGCGCCTTCGTCACTCGCGTCAGAACATCGTCTAAATGGCTCAGATGTTCGTCCCAGGTTTTTGAGAAAATTGCTATATCATCGATATAGGGGACCGCGTACTCTTCACAGCCATTTAAAACGTCAGCCATCAATTTGCTAAAGAAATAGGGGGCGTTCTTGAGACCAAACGGCATCCGTAGTGGTCGGTACGTCCCAAACGCCGTAACAAACGCCGCTATTCGTTGGGCCTTTTTCCGTCAGCGGTATTTGCCAGTAACCTTTGGCAAGATCGAGGACCGAAATAAAATCCGATCCTGCGACCAGTTCTACACGCTCTTCGATATTCGGTAACGGATAATATTCCGTCCGAATTACTTCATTCAGCCTACGGTAGTCTATGCAGGGGCGCGGTTCCCGCCCTTCATTTTCCACAAGTATCATTGGTGAAGCGTAATCGGAACTGCCCACTTCTATTATTCCCAAACTTAACATTTTTCGATCTCCGTTTTTAATATCTCATTTTGTCGATGAGAGGCCTTATATGGTCGGGATCGAACTACTTTATTCGAGATTAACTCGATATCATGGGTTACCATATCAGTTTTCCCCGGAGTGTTTGAAAATAATTTCGCATGTTTACATAATAGTTCTTTTAATGCCCGCTGTTGGTCTGTAGTTAACCGAGATCCCAACTCACTCTCGCGCACTACTTCATTGTAGTCAAAATCGGAAGATCCCCTTTCTATCACGTGAATTTCAAAATCATCTTCGGTCGTTTTCCCCTCCGTTCTCTCCTCACATATCCAATTGATAGATTCTGGTCTCCTTACATAGGGTTTTAGCATGTTCACGTGATAATTACTTGTTTTCGCTCGTGGTCCTGGGGGTCGGACTCTATAATTGGTATCGGAGATACGAGCCTCTATTTTTCCTGGCCCGATCCATTTAGGCGCTAATTTGTTAGGTCTCGTCATGGAAAAGATTAAAACTGAATCACCTACAGCAAAGTTACGAACTACTGCATTCTTATCATAGGTCTCTTTCCGTTTTTTCTGCAATTCCCCCATACGTTTCACAGCTAGTTCCCGTGCTCTTTTAAGCCGATTCATGAGTGTTAAGATATGTTCGGTAACAGGATTCTCTATATCGGTTTCTCCCAACCATTTCTCATATAATAAAACTTCTGGCGTTCGGAGATTTTTCCCGTACAGGAGTTCGGCTGGCGAAAACCCGGTACTCTCATGGACAACCGTCCGTAGTGCTAGTAATGTACTAGGAAGGTGTCTCTCCCAACTTTCACCGCTCTCTAAACATAACACTCTAAGCAATCTTTTCAAAGTGCGATGGAAACGTTCCACTGGGTTGCTTTGGGGATGACCTACTGAACTGTGAGTCACTTTGATCCCGAACCGTTTGAAAAATTCTGTTGTGAGGTGGCTTGTAAATGAAGAGCCATTATCACATTGAACTTCGCGTGGAAAACCTAGATGCCCGAAAATCTGTAAAAGCGCATCAGTGACCGCTACAGATCCTATATTTGGCACTGGCACCGCTTCCGGGTATTTAGAAGCCAGGCATATCGCGGTGATTATACCGGTTCCCATTTTCAGATTCGGGTAACGGCCCACAAGCATCTATATTAATTTTAGTGAAAGGTTCACTAATTATCGGAGTTAATCGCATAGGCGCCTTCTTTGTATCAATAGCATTCCCTACTAGTTGACAAGGATGGCACGACTTAACATGCGTTTCCATATCTTGATAACACTTCGGCCAATAAAACAATTTAGCGAGGCGTTGTTTCGATTTAGTTACGCCTGCGTGAGCTCCCGCCTCTCCGTGACAGAGAGCCAAAATTCTCTCCCGTAACTTTTCCGGTACAACCAAAACGCATTTTTCCTCTCCTAAATGGTTTACCTGAATTTTGCATAACAATCCATTCTTTCCGCACAAATCCCTTATGCGCAACCCCCTCGGGCACATTGACTAATAGTTCATTCAATTCCCTAGTCTCAGAGCAATTTCTTGGCTGACCGCAAATTCCTCTGGGGTTATATTCAAAAGACCCCGTTCTGCGTCGGTCAAGTTGACAATGGGAAGCTCATATTCAGTTTCTTCGCTCGTGTCTTGTAACAATGCGGGTCCCTCCTCTGCGCTTAGGGGGGTATTAAAACCGTTTCCCTCGGAGCTCCCGTTTGCCTCGAGGGCTTTCGACTGCAACCTAGTAATCGCATTAACCTGTTTAGTACTCTCTCGGTTTTTCTCTTCCAATAATGCGGCCGTCACATTTCCCAAAATATATCTTTGTTGATTCGCGAAATCAGATATGACGCAAGCCTTCGTATCGATATTGCCAAATTTCGTGCATAATGAAACTCTTGCCACCGGTAATTTAATAGCGTGAGTATCTAAGGGCTGATTGACCCATACCGTGTCGCCAGTAAAATCTTGCGGCCTAACATATCGTCTGCAAACGACGTCATAGCTAGCCCCACTGTCTCTTAAAATTTCACACGTTTGATTGTTTACTGTGCCCAAACTAACATAGGGTGCTAACGGATCTACTACCTCACTTCCCGTATTTATAGCGTTTAATTCTTCCTTGCGTTTTAATTCCGGGCAATCAGGTCTAATGTGCCCAGAGACTCCACACTGGAAACAAATAATATCGGTGTTCCTTTTCTTTTCAAAATCTCTATTATTTCGCCAATCCCGACGTTTTAAGTTCATTCATTCTCGGCGTTTTTGGCCTTTCATTCTTAATTTCGACCTTTTCCTGGGGAGGGGGTCTGATATTTTCAGCCGCCTTAATTGGTACTGAAAACTTGCGAAAATCAGGGGTGCGAGAATCCGGAAATTTTTTTCCTTGCGTTTGGGGCTTCCCGGGTTTCTTAAGTAATTCATACTTGTCTCCTAAGTCCGCTACGATATCGGGTGAAACAAAACTTTCCCATTCTTTGAGATGGAATTCCTTGAATTCGCTCCCCATTTTCCGTTTAAGCTGGTCTACTAGCATTAAATCCAGTAGCCCTTCATATGTTGTAACTCCTAAACTGGATACCCAACCTTCTAAATAGGTGCGTATCTCAAAAAGGTAATCCTTCCATAGATTTCCTGATTTCCGTACATGTTGTACAAATTTTTGCCTCAGGGCTTCCGCCGATAATTTATAGCGTTCTAAGAGGAGTTTCTTTACAAATTTATAATCCCGCGTTTCTTCTGCCTTTTCCCTTAAAATAATATTTGACACTGAAAGCGGTAATAATGAAATAAGTTCCCCTGCCATCTCAATTTCAGGTACTTTCAAGTATTCAGCTTGTCTTTCGAATAGACAAAGGTACAAATTTATGTCCGTCTCATCCGGATTAAATTGTGGCATCCGGTTCCGCAAAGATGCCCCTGAGGGTCTTGGCACCTCTATCCGTTCATCAGTGCTCCTACGTTCCTGGGTTATTCTTAATTTTTCTAATTCGAACGCTCTCTCCTTCTTCTCTTCTCTTCTCTCTCTCTCTCTCTTTCTCTCTCTATTTCTATTTGTCTCTCCTCTCTCACTATCGCGATCCGCCCTTTCTATGCGCTCTTTCTCTAACCGGGCCTCAATAATAGTATCTAGACATCCTTCTACAAAAGATGGATCGTAATCTTCCGATGTCTCAATTAATTTCCTTATTTGATTCATAGTCAAGGTTTCGTCTATTCCACCTATAATTTCCTTGGCTAACTCGACGAGATCTGCCTTACGCCCTTTACTTAAATAACTCATGGTGAGATAAAATCCTTAATAACTTACTACTCAAATTTCACAATAATAACTTACGACTACTCAACCAATTCGTGAAATACAATACTAACACAATACAAATACTACTCGATATTAGAACGTTTAACCCAATTTCCAAAATTTCAAATTAACACAACAATAATCACTTGAAAACCAAAACAATAAACAATATGAATTTTCCTAGCACAAATGCACACAATACAAAATAAATACTTGCAATATTCTCTTATAATGTGCTAACAGTTTTCTTAAGTTCAATTTATGATAATTAAATAACTAATATATTTAATTTAAGCAATGTTCTCAACACACTAATTTTCCTTATCTTATTAACAATTTAAATCAAACACCATCGTACACAATTTCAATTTTCAATTTATGCAATTTCAAAATTCCGAATTATAATCGATATAAAAAAAATTCTGATTTATACACAGTTTAAAATCTTATTCATGAACAGTTAAATTCCAATTAATATCCAATTACAATTATAATTTATACACACTTTTAAAATTCAAATTTATGCACAATACTATTACACAAAATTCCTTAATTCAACTTTACTCTTAATTCAAAACTTTAATATACCTTAGTCAATAATTCTTATCTTTGAAATTATTTTCTATCACTCTACAAAATATTTGCATACCAATTTAAGATTTCTTTCAATTGATATACATCTAATTTAAACACAATGCAACACAATTTACTATACTCTGATCTATCTAAATTCCTAGCACAACCTATACTCAATGTACTGTTGGTTCGATACAAGAGAACAGAATTGGTTACTCACGATTTTTGATGCTTGTTTCATCAGTCTCTAGCGTCGTCTTACGGTTGAACACCAAATCTCACTGTTGACTCTCAAATCACAGGGTCACACAAAAAGTCTCACAGTTGACTCTCAATATCACAGGATCACACAAAAAAAAAAGTCTCACAAATGCAGGTTCAGATTCGGAACGCAAAATTTCTCATCTGATGTCTGGCTGCACAATTTCACCCGCGAAAATTTCTTCACCTAGCCTTCACTGTTTACCGTAACAGCGCTGCCACCAATATTTAGAATACCACTAGCCTGTAACGTACTGGAAAATAGGTAGGCGAGGCCTTCAATGACACAGGCTAGAAATTAAGGTATTCTTGACTAAATATTTATTTCACTAGAATAAACTATGTACAGATATGTACAAATTCAATAAACGATAACATTCAGGGATCTCGTACAGAGATAATATGCACATACAAGGATGCGTGGGATACCGGAACAGTATGGCTAGGGCTTAAACACAAAAGCTGGAACTGATTAGTGCTGGGACTAATGTTGACTCGTTCACTCTCTGTCGATTAGCGCGGTTGGCTTTCACAGCAGGTTCGGAGGTTCCGAGTGCGTATCACGCTGGGATTCGTGACGAAAACACAGGATGCAAGTCGATCCAAAATTAGAGTGCAAAGTCACTCTAGGCTGACTACTTCTATGCAAGAAGTTAATTATCAATCAGCAATAACGGGGAGGGAAATCCCAAGTCGAATGTTCGACTATCTAGCAACGGAGACGCTGGCGGTCTCAAAAAAAACAAACTCCAGACACGGAGATAAGAGCGGTCCTCGATCGACCAGGCTCTAGCAGGTAGAAGCCTCGAGAGAAGAAACAAAGCAAAAGCCCCCGTTCTAGTCCGGTCCTGTTCCATTTATACTAAGCACTCCTTCCGCTTCTCGGTTCTTCGAGAAACTTCCCGAGCCAGGGTGACGCAATCTTGCGGTCACTCCCAAGTCTGCGATCAGCTGTCCTGGTTCCAGATGCTTAACCAACTTAATGCCCTTTTTGTAACCGCTAATGGGCGGCAAGGTGCACTCAATTATGTACACAGTAAAGGTCCATTCAACAGGTAACAATGTTCAGCCAGTTCGGAGCCGTCAATGCACCGTTTTTCAATTACGGGTTTTTAGACCACCTGGTCCTATTATCGGCTACTCGTGAGTCCACGACGAAAGGTCACCTTTTGGGCTCCTTGTTCGTTTTGGGGTCATGTAACGGATCGTTACAATACATATATATACATCTTTTTGAAAATCTAAAGTATATACTTAATAAAAAAATAACACGGAAAATTACAAATGTCTGATAATTGATCTAATCATCTGCAAATTTTTAAGTTGAAAAAAATTACAGATGAAAATCGATCACAAACTATCAAACTAAAAAAGTCAAATATAAAACAAATATAAAATGTGCATTTTTAAAAAATCCTTTTCATTTAAAAAAAAGTTATACAAAATTCATTGAAAAGAAAAAAAAAATATTAAACAGCAACAAAAAACACACACAATAAAAATGAACTAAAAAAAGCACATGACAGAAATTCTGTGAAAAGCCCCTATACGAAAATTCTAATGTGTTGATGAAAAATTATTAAAATAATTACTAAAAAAGTATCTTAATTACAGAATAGACAGATTATAGATTATTATTAATTTAACTGACTCAAAATTTCTTTTAAAAAGTAAAAAAAAATAAAAATGTTATGTTACTATAGCTTTAAAAGATCTTAGTAGTCTCCTGAAAGTTTAGATCCCTAAAAATATGAATGCACAAGCAGGGTTCAGTTTTAGATGACAAATAATCCCATGATATCATTCATGTGATCAATAGATTAAACATAACATTATTTATGTGTTGCCTAAAACACCGTGAGTAATTCCTCTGTTAGCACTTACGCATTTTCTCAATGCATTGAGTGAACCAGCACTTATTTTGACAGTTCGTCAATGGCTTTTAAAAACAAATGGCAACTCTTTCGGTGAATTCCTAATAAAGAGATAAGATTAACCGGACGCCGTGATAAAAAATGTCTTTTTTTTACTAAAGAACTTTATACAAACTTTAAGATACTATTTTCCCACGATACTTTAATTTTTAAAACGACTGCGCATTTAAAATTAATTTTATTTGTTTAATCTATTTCGGACAGGAGAATTGCATAGGAGGCTATGATCTCATCTGCATGAGCCAATCCCTCTAGATCTGAAATACTGCTGATAAGCATAGAAAAATAACTGATATTAAACAGGATATTGAGGACAAGATAATATTACTGTTAGTAATTACAAATATGTCTACAATAATTAATTAAACCTTAAATGCCTGTTTTTTAAAAACAAATTAAAAACCTTTTCTGGCTTTCCTTTATTACATAAATAATGGGGAAAATACTTAAAAAAAACATTTTCTTTTAAGCGTAGCTTACTGTTTAAAAAATGGTATTTTAACCATCGGCAAAACTAGTCTTTAACCCATATTGGACCACACCAACTAAATATTTCTGAAATCTTTTAAAACTTTATCCATATCATTAATATGGAGTAACTAAGCATATTAAACCAAAATTTTGAAAAAATATTTTTAATTGTTAAAGATATTAGCTGTCCTATAAATAGGACAACGGTCCAATACACTACTAAAATTTAAGAAATATGACTTACATTTCATTAAGCTTATTCATAGGTGAAATTTAGGAAAACATTCCAGGCAAAGTCCAACATTACATTTAGAGCACACAGTGGTTGGTTTTTTCTTGCAGTTCTTGAACTGGCATCTTCTTTGTCGTCCCTCTGGGTTTTTCATCAATACATGTTCATTGTTCAGACTTAGGAGCTCTCTGTTACTTTGAATAAGACCACGTTGCCTGATATTATTCCTTGAAATTGTTACACCTAAATAACTAATTGTGACAGATCTTCTGAACTCCAAGAGGCCTTGTGCTTCATCAGGGCAGAACAGTTTTGAAATTTTCCAGGCCGAAGTTTGCCGTTTCAAAGAGTTTATGAAAAGTTGTACGATGTTAACGATGTTATGAAATAGAAAAAGGATATCCGTTGTACGATGTTAACATCCATAATTTATATCCAAATTTTACAGGTTTGTTTTTCATAAACATCTTGCAACTGTGCCTTCCAAAATATCTGACCATTCTTTCATCGACGGTGAGATTTTCTGAAAATATACCAAACTGCTTCAAGGCTATGTTGAGTTTGTCATAAAGTGGTCGAATTTTATAATAACGATCTTGTGGATTAATTGAAGAATTATCATTAAAATGAATAAAGTGCTTGATTTCAGAATACCTTTTTCTCGACATAGCGTTGCTCACTAATGTAGTACCAGTGTCTGGTGCATTTTCCCAGTACATTTTTTCGCGTGGTAAAATATGATACCCACTAAAGAACATAACTCCTAGAAATTGCTTGAGTTCTGTTCCTGTAATGCTAAAAGAATGGCAGTTTTTTTGGGCTGCATACCGATTCGTTTCTATTACAGTATGAGATATCATATCATCAACCATCATGTGGAAGAGTTCAACTGGAGATTTTCCTGTAACCATGCTTATAATGTTTTCATAATCTCGTGTAGAAATTGAATCACTCGATAATTCAAATTTCGGTTCCCGTTTTACCCACTGGGGTTTTTTCGGTGCAAGATGACATTCTTTAGATTCATCTGATAAAATTTCAATAGTTCCAGCGGTATCTTGAATTTTAATTCCATCACACATTACTGGCATTTCACATTTTGTCGTTGAATCATCTATCTCTTCTTCATCACTAACAGAATCTGGATTAGGAGGAATAATAATAATTTCCGGATCCTCAATTTCCTCATCACTTAAAGAATTCATATATTCGAGAGCCTCTTGGGCTGTTAAAAATTTCCGTGGCATTTTTACAGAAGCAAAATGCGGAGTAAAGTATCCAAATTCTTAGCAGAAAAATATAGAGCTGCACGTAGCACTAAACACTATAAAAATATCAGCTTAGCGTGAAAGTAATAACAAGTTTATCTTGCAATCCCTAGTTTTCCTGAATACAATAGCCATCTATATACCCTTTGTTGAGTCCAGGTGTGGGAACAGGTGTTTGAACTGGTTTTTATTGAAAGATAAGAAAAGAATGTGCGCAAGGAGTGCAATAGCGAATTCGAGGAAAAATAATCGGGATTGGACCGTTGTCCTAATTTTAGGACACCTTGTTTATACTTATAAAATACACGTGCAAAATATTTTTTTGGACAAAAATTTTGATCTATATTATTAGCGCTATATTTAAATTACAAGTAACCTCCACAATGTTTAAAAAATATAATAATAATAAATATAAAATTAAAGATTATAAAATAACAATTTTTAAGGGGTTGCTGAAAATAAATTTTACAATACAATAAAATTTGGTTTCTTCTTTTTTTTAAGTTTCTATACTAAAGTGAGTTTATTTTATAGGTGTTAAAAGAAAATAAACTCAAAAAATATTTATAACTTTACTATTAAATGGAGTTTTATTTGCTGTCCTATTTATAGGACAGCGGTCCAATATGGGTTAACTGAAAATTATTTTTTCTTGATAAAAATTTATAATATTAAACACATATGAATTTTTATAACTGTGATAAGGAATTTCCACATGATATTTGGCCACGAAACAGAAGCTGTCATTTAGAAGTTCACACTCTTTGTGCATTCTTTTTCCCATTTCCGAGATGTTGGCTGTTACTAGGTTGTTAATAGGCAGAGAAATTTTAATCCCTGAAAGCTATGATATAACAGATATCTTAGAAGATTACTGACAGTCTTAATGTTTGCATTTGACAATGACCAACTAATTATTGGCGATGAAACAAATTGTCATTTTAGGGCTCCACAAATGTAATTAATAATTTAGATTTTTCCTAGATGATATGTAAGTGGATAATTTAAATCAAGTAAGGGGAAGAAGTGTGTGTGAAAGTGAATAAGTACTTAGATTAGCCCAAAGCAGAATATCTCACTTACTCACTCACACAAATAATTACAAATAATTTATTATTTTTTGAAAGTTTAAAACTTTTGAGATCCTACAACATAAAGCTTTTATTGAACTTTGCTCGAATGACGTATTGATAAGAAAAAGAAATAATCACTTTTATGAAATAGTAACTAATAAGTTTTGAAATAAGCAACATAACACAAAATATTTATGTAAAATACAAATGAAGCAATGAACCTGAGTTATATACTTGGCTTTCCTATTGATTTCAATAAATATTCTGTTATATTTTGCTCCTCCGGTAACCCTCTTTGAATTTCGTAAATTGTATGAGAAATATCTGAACATTGGAAATGAAAAAATATGTACAGATTTTTACGGTTAAACAATTAAGCGAATTCAGTTTCGAGGACGTGGTTAAAATAATGTAGGTTCCACTTAAATTTGCTGCTGCTTTCAATTCGAATTCCTAAAAGGAATTCGAATTTTTAGTAGTATTTTTACTTTCACCGCCACCTCTATCCTCTTCAAATTTTACGACATATGATGACTGGAAGAGAATCAATATAAAAATATTTATCCGTTTTTCCGGAGTTTTAAAAAGTTGCTTTTAAACAAAAACAAATAAATAAATAAATAAATAAATAAAAATAAAAAAATTAAGAAATTAAGTTTTGAGGGCGTGGTCGAAATAATCTAGGTTCCACCTAAATTTGTTGTTGCTTTTAATATGAATTTTGTATTTTACTTTCACCGCCTCCTCCATCGTCTACAAATTAAAAGACAAAATAAATATAACAATCAAAAGACAAAATGAAAATAATTTTCCGTTTCTGGGGCTTTTTAATGAGTTACTATTAAACAGAAATGAATTAATTAATGTTTGAGGGCGTGGCTAAAATAATATAGGTTCCACCTACAACTGTTGTTGCTTTTAGTTTGAATTCCGTTTAAATTTTTTTAAATATTTTACTATCACCTCCTCCTTCATCCTCTTCAAATTTTACGACACATGTCTGAAGACTGGAAGGGAATTAATGTAAAAATATTTATCCATTTCTGCGGAGTTTTAAAGAGTCACTATTAAGAAAAGGCTTTTATAACTGTTTTTCCCATCTCCCTAAATACAGGTAAAAGTAAAAAAAAAAAAAAAAAGAATCCATAAAATTAATGATGTGAGTTCATTATCGATTCTGATTCCAATAATCGAATCTGTTGCGTAATTGACGTCGGTGGAGAAAATATTTCCTGTAATTTTTTTTTTCATTTTTCCCCCTAAAATTTCTCCCTCTCATTCACATTCTGTATTTTTCCCCTCCCCTACCACCTAGCGACGTAATGCATTTTTCTCCGGCCGTCCCCTGCTTGCTATTAGTAGCTGTGGGTATGGGTATAATATCCCTCGTGAAAAAATATCAATGTAATGAAAAAATATATCGATATAATGCATCGATTTGAGATTTTTTTTCTTCTCTCTTTTCCCTTCTGGTCCGGGGACGCAGCAATTTTCCCTTGAGTGTCAGCTTTTAAATGAATAATGGAGCAAAAACAAATAGATCTTTATATGTTATAATCTGTCTGCGTAAAAGCCATATTTTGTGTGAGAGGTGGAGGGGGAAGAAGTTCAATTTTTCATGGAGTATTCAGACATTGTTGTTTTTTTTTCCTTTTTTATCTTGAGTTGTCTGTATTTCGGTGGTAATTTTTATGTTTACGAGGAAACATGTTTACTTCTGAGTATAAATTAGTCCAGAATAAATGTTCACTCTCTTTCGTAAAATAGATACAAAATTTGTTTTAATAAGTTCACATTTCCCTTTTATAGACATGGCTACCTAAAAAAAAAAAAAAAAATGAAAATTATATATTTTTATATATTTATATATACATAATACATACTACATATATATATATATATATATATATATATATATATATATATATATATATACGTACATACTTATATACATAGATATATGGGTATATACACACATTCATGACGAACGATGGCCAATTGGTTAGGGTGCTGGCATTTGGTACCGGAGTTCGTGGGTTCGAATCCCACTGTGGCATGAATGTTCGTAGCCGCTCGGAATCGGTCTTAAGTTGTAGGTCCCGGTCTCATTAGCCCTCGTGTTGCAATAAAGTAGACCGTAGTACTCCAAACCAAACCAAACACTCATACATGTATAATTACACATATATTCACACACACACATATATATATATACATATATAGATAAATTTATGCACTTGCCCACATATACATACATTTATACACATTCCTATTTTTTAATAAACAAGCGAAATAAAATAAAATGCAGAATATTCAGTCAAATTTGGCCCTATTGAAAGTCTACCGTTACCATAAAGACATCTAGATGCGAATCCTGAATTACTAGTGTAACTGTTAATGCACTAAAAGCCCCAAGTAAATACACGTGTGTGTACCGACAATATATAGACCTACATTACTACACGACGTTAATGACTGTAACGTAGTGCTTCCGAATATTATGTCGTCTGATGCAAATGAATATTCGATCTCGCACAGATGTTACTCCCTACAAATTATACACGATTAATCATTAATTGCAGGTGATTAACCAAACGTAAAAAGATTTACGGGCCGGAATCATCCTTCCGGTTAGATTAAGTACTTTTTATCGCAATCAGGATTTAGATACAATGTTATCATGCCTTAATTTAAGACATGTTAGAGATAGTTTATATCTATAATATATATTCTAATATCATGATGAGGAACGTATTTTGGGCAAGGTAGTACAGATCACCTGTTTAATAAGTGCCATGTCACAATAATGTTTTTTTTTCTCTGTATCATGACATATTAGATCAATGGTTCACAAACTTTTTGAATTCGAGCAGCATTTATGAAACGGGTTATAGTTACGTTAAATATTACAAAAGAGTTTTCGTGGGACTAAGAAAGAATCTATTGTCAATTTAGTCCTTATATTGGGCATAAAGAATATATTTAAAATCACTATCCAAGTGAATCCAAAGCTTAAACTTTCATTAGATTTGCGAGAAATCTGTGATTTTGCTTCCTGGCTAGCATCTAACGTTAGCTTACATCTTGAATCTGATTCTTCAATACCCTGCTTCTGTCTGAAAAATCTGTCCATTTGGGTTTATTTGTCAGAAATTAATAAGCGTATGATACCTATTTTCAATGCTTTTGAAATAACTTATCTACACAACAAGAATACTACATTGCTACCGTTGCTTCTCATATGCATGCTGATCAGAAATTGATTTCTGGGGTGGACCAAAGAGGAACGACATTGTTATTTGTGAACGATACTCCAGTAAAACAAAATTAAGGTATTAAGGCCTTGAAAGAGGTATGACAATTATCAATTTTTAATCGAATAATTAAAAAGATTTGATAACATTGTAATCTTCCTTAAGAGATAAGGCAAAATATAGAGAAAACTTTAAATTTTCGAACAACGACTCAGCAAAATTGTTTTAAAGCCAATTTTTTTTTAAAGATTAGCAGGTTTTTTTTATGGATTTTTGTTTTTTAACGTGTTTTTCTACATCTAAGCAGATAGCACCTACCCAGACGTGGGACATTTTCTTTTAACGAATTGTTTTTCTAGAATTTCGGGAGTGGACCAGTCCCCAAAGCCCCTCCCCATTGACTACGGCCTTGATGCTGATGATCAATGCCAGACATTTTTACAAACAATAATAAGCGACCATAACACTCTGTTGTTAGATATACTGAATGAAATCACTGTTTGAGTAAATCTTATCATAAAAACAACATTTTCTACTTGTGTTTGCTAAAACTATCTATAGCCTCCTCTTTACACCTCTATAAATCAACATATTGATGAGTTGACTAAAAGCACGCTATATCCGTAATGGAAAGCTATAATAAAACAAATATATTTCTATAGCTTCTCACATATAATATGAAATACCACAAACCACTTCTAAAATTGTTGTAGGGCACAGCAGTGCACCCTGATGCACCTTTCATAACCATTGAGTTAGATAAAGAGTGCAGTATTGCTATGCAGGAAATTCTTCTAATTCAAAATGTACTCTAAATGTTATCAGTTTGCAGTCAAGTGGTGGACACCATGACTTCGTTTAGAGAACTGTGGTTAACATCTTGTTCATAGCATACCCTCAAAGGGAAATCCGTAAAGGCTGGAAGGTTTGTTACAGGAGGGCTCACTATGTTGGGACCTAGTGATTTTGGACGGCTATTAAATTAATTACACCTAAACTTACAGTTTTAAACCCACCAAAAATGTTGGAAATACTCATACTAAGAGCAGGATTCGAACCTGTTGCATTGTGTTCAAACTTTTTCTTACACAATCAATGCAGATTCTATTTCTATCCAAAACTAAATTATTGCGGCGCATCAGTGCAGTTGAAGACCACTAGAGTTCTTTTTTTTTTTCAACACGTTAACGCAGTTCCTGTCTTAGTTAGATCGAAACAACACCAACGGAATTGTTGCAGCACATCCAAACAATTCAAATCTACCTGAGAAAATATTGTATTCTCCTTATCTCGGTGCCATTCTCTGTCAAATGAAGGTTTATTTTTTTTTTTCCTGCAGAATAGAAGCTAGTCTATTTTGATGAATTTACGTTATCACACTAGTGCTGAAAATTGATATCCCAGAAGTATATTTCAACGGAATTATAAGGCAAAGCTTGGCTGGAGCCCAATGTATACAGATATTGTTAATTAAGAATTTTTGTAAATAAATACGTTATGTTTTAGTGGACGACATATCTTTTCCCTAACGTATATTTCAGAATTTCGTAACGTAGGAAAGTCTGATACGCTACAACAAATACGAATGTATTGACAAACATCCTGCAATTTTTCGATAAACTCTGTGGTTTTCGTATCATTATTACTGAATGAGTGAATAATTTATAGTGTTTTTTTCTGGTGGATAATTTATTATATAATCATAGGTTTTAGATAGGAAATAATTGCATTCGTGTCTATTTAATGTTTAAGTAAAAGTACTTAAGATACATAAACTTAACTAGTAAACCTGATTGGCAATTCTAGATTCCTATGGGTCATCTTTTACACACACACATAAACGCATCGCTTCATACAACCATGATTCAAAATAAATTTTATATGAACTGGTATTTAGCGGGGAATTTTAGATTACACGATGTTTTATTTAAATCCCCTCTTCAGAAATCCACCTGGAGACGCATAAATCAACATCAGCGTTTTCTGTCTCCCTCTCCACATACACACTTCGATATTTTATTCATCCAGATGCACTCGTTTTTTTTCTTTTCTTTCGTAGCTACGATTCATTAGCGAGGTAGCGAGCCTTAACTATTCATGCGAGCCTTAGCACGATCGAGGGGATTATTTTGTGCCTTTTCTTAATCTGCCGGTGAGTCGGTCCGAATAGAAGCTCCTTGGGACTTTGGGATAGAGAAAGCAGGAATACGTGAGAGCGGCAAAAGCAAAGAAGTAAATAAGAATCGGAGAGTGGCTGAAGGAGGGTGAAGTAGAAGTATTGATCGCGAATGAAAAGCGGAGGAAATATTATACACGATGGCACCCCATAAGAACGCGAAACGCGTGCCAGGGATGAAAAAGAACGGATACTTTACTGGCAAGTAGATAGCATCGGATAGCTGTCCGTGTGGTTCATTAGGTAGCCCACTGCACTGGAAAGTTGCAGTTTTTTTGGTATACAAATAAAAAGGAAAGACAATGAAGAACTAGGTAAATATTTTGGAAGAATTGAAAATGATAAATTTAATACGAGTAAACTAAAGCAAATTTAAGATATATTAAATAAGAATTATTCATTTATTTTCTCAACTTTTGTTAATTTATGTATATGGAGTATATATTGTTTACTTTTTCTAAATATCAGGATAAAATGAATTCATGTATTATTTTTAAAATACAATTTGTATATACCATATGTGTAATTGATGTAAAAAGAAGTTCTATAATAATTATGGAGAATGTATAAGAGATAGTGAAATATATGCTTGAAAAATGTAACAACAGCAAAAACTATTTAAGATGGTGTGAAATTGAATCTATTGATGTAATAAACCTTTAAAATCCTGCAATATTGCAGTAGTATGCACAAACAGCAGAAACAAGGTTCTAAATAAAGTTCGGCGGTAGATATGGATATATCAGGCCATCATGGTATTTGTAGAGATGTAAAAAATCCGAAATTTTGAAGAGGTGGGAATAAACCCGGAAATTTTGGGGAATAAACCCGGAATTTTAGGAACTTTGTGAAAAAATCATTTTAACAATGTTTACATTTATTTTTTCAACAGTGGCTATTTAAGAACTAGCATATTATTTCTAAGAGATTTTTTTTTTTAACTTTTGGCAATATATATATATATATATATATATATATATATATATATATATATATATATCCATTCAAGAAATAATAGCAATGAGTATTGAAATGATTTTACAGTAGTACCTGTGTAATTAATAACCCTGTTAGTCTTATCAAACACATAGCTGGTTGCTTCAATTTTAATTGCTAATATAATAATTATATACATTATTTTTTTATCATTATTTATTATGTAAATTACTTTATGCTAAATTTTCCCCCCTCCTTTTTTATTATAAAAATAAATCATTAAATTTAAAATAACAGTTTATTATTTTTTGTAATGCATATATCATTTAAAGGTGTAATCAAATATAATTTTGCATTTTGTGTCCAATTCCCCCGTAAACTCCCTCTAGGGGTTGATATGATCCTGGTGATCAATCAGTCAGATAGTGTAGAATAATACACGCAGACAAATACGTAAAAACATATGCGTATATTTTAAACATCTAAGACCATTTTTTTCAAGTATTCCATTAATTTCAAGTGGCTAGGAACGTTCTAGTCAGAAGTGAGATTTGAACTCGAGGATTTAAGTACAGAAAGACAGTGTCTTACAAAATAGATCTATATTTCAGAAGTGTAATATACAACAATCATTCTATGAGGATCTACTAATCATTTTTTTAATACTAGTCACTTAAGATTGGGGCACCTAAACAGTATTATAATATAAATTAATATAAAAAGTAAAAAACGAATAGAAGAATTACGAGTTGAGAGTATTACAAATTACATAAATTTAAGAATTTAAAAGTAAAAACAAGTATTTTTTTAATTGTTTAAAAAATAAAAAGATAAATAAATTGGGAAAAGTTTGAGTACGAGATACTAATAAGAGTTATTAAAACTTAAAGCATGGTACTACAAGAATATTAGAAAAAAATTAACTATTCGATACAAGTGCGATCGATGGGGCTGTAATACAATTTCAAGCCAGAGAATCTAATTAATTTCAAGATGGAAAAGATGAAAGGTATGCCTTAATCAAGTCGTGCAAGATTGGCATGCTTGGTAGCGTGTTCGCCTCATTCGCTCGCAATCATGAGGCTGTTGGTTCTGTCCCCGGCGACGACATCAACTTGTAAAATTTCCACCTTCTATCTCTTTTATGTGTTTATTTTTCGCTCGTTGTCATTTTTGAGCTTACTGACAGAAGCCTCTGGATTGACGGGCTCAGCCCATAGGGTCCAGTTGAAACACCACCTTTAACGCCTTTTAATATTCATGTAAAATTCAAGTTGAAAAATATCTAAATCTTTCTTATCACAGTTCTTTAAATCATTAACTTTAATATAAATTTTAAAAACGCCTTTAAAGAAAATTTATTACGAAATTTTTCAGAATGTTTAATTATCGGATTGGGTGTTGGTTTTGACTGTTAAAAAAAGGAAGAAAGCAACCGAATCTTAAATTTCGCACATCAGTGCACGATAAAGAAAGAAAAGGGAAGAATTAAGATAATATTTCAGTTTTATCGCAAAACATTTCCACCCATAATCACTAACCAGGAAATTGAATCTATTTTACTTTTCCCAGAGCCCTCAAATGGAAGTTATCCAATAGAAGAAAAAAAAAATAAAGCTTCTATTATTTACCGAACAGAAAATTGCCCAACAAAATGGCCTCTCAACTTAAAAGGGTTTTGCGGAAAGGTGGAGAAAGCTTCTGGGGAGGCGGAAGGGAGAAGGGAGGGGCTAAATTAATTTTACGGCCCATAACTTTGATTCCGCCTCTCCATTAAACCCGGGCCCGATTTGCAAATAATTTTGAGTCCGTGGGAAGGGAAGGGGGGTGAATGATTTCGAACAACAACAGGTGCATAGCATCAAAGAGAAAAATGGAGGGCCACTAAACCGAGAATTTTTGCTGATCCCGGTGAACTGCGGGTGGGTGTTTTCTTAATTCAAGCCGTGCCGACAGAGAGCTTGCTAAATTTTGAGGGGAAACTTAATATCGTAATGCACTTAGAAAACTCGGAGCGCTAATGATGAAGCCTTATAGTAGAAGAGAGCAAACTTAACTGGGCGTCATTTAGCACGGATTAAATATCAGCTATCGATAAAACGCCGTTTTAATACACGCTTGCTAAGTAAACGCCCTGTTTTGGCTGTTATCGCTTTACTCGAAAATGACTGTCTTGCAAATATAAAGAAGTTTTTGTTTTTTTTAATGGAAGGTACAGTTCTTGAAGGGCTTTTCACCTTCTACATTTATATAAGCCTTTAGGAAACAAATTAAATCCTTCTATCAAACACTCCTCAGTTCTTTCTACTTAAGAAAATATTTATTACCAGCAAACTATTTATTTCAGAAAGATGTTTTAGAAATTACGCACCATTTTCTTTAGTTATATAATTTAGTATGTAGCACATTATTGGAAAGGGCGTCACAATGACTCGTCGATCTATGTACTGTATCGGCTTAATTTTTAAATTTTCTTAACTATTATCGTTTAGTAACTTATAAATATTCCTAATTATTGTAGTACCGTGTTTTTTATTAACGTACTCTTAACTTGTATTCGTAATTAATTATTGTAGAACCGTATTTTCATTTTAATGTTTTTAGTCGTTTTCTGGCAGTATTAAGGGGTCGTCTTCGGGATTTTGTATAAAATTTCTACATTAGCTTACCAATTTAATTTATTTTTCCTTCTCTTTATCTCCTTCTCCCTCTCTCTCTCTCTCTCACTCACACTCACACAAGGGAGATCGCGCAGAGCTGGAGAAGAAAAACACATGCAACATATCCATTCCAGGCATTAAAGTTTTTTCGAATGTTTAAGCTAGATTTTCATATCTGCCCCATTTTCCATTTCTTTTTTCAAACAAGATTCATTCCGGCAACAAATTACCAACCAACAAGATTTAACTGTTCCCTTTTTGCAACTTTTGTCGTGCTCTGAACTTAAATAACGTTTTTCTACCCCCATATTCTTAAGCATCGCAAATAGTACGCTTTTTTTTAAATTAATGCTTTAATTTCTATTTTTAAAATAACAAACTTGACACAAATATCAGTTTTTATTAATGCACTTTCGGCTTTTTTCCTTCCGTGCACTAAAATTTTGAATATATTGTTTTCATGTCGTCCCTAGTAAAATTCGAAACAATTGTAACAATCGTAAAGGGAAAGCGTGAAGAGTTTCTAAGTTGCCAAAATTGGGGAAATGATGTGCCACCATTCGTAGTTCGGATATAGATTTCAGGCGCAAACACCAAATTCCGCAACATCCCTCGTTCACAGAAAATATCCAAAGTGTCTTAAAATTTAACTCCCCAGGGTTAGAAACCTCCAATGTGGTGGCTCACGAAGAATACTAGGTATCATTCTAAAAAGTGTTACATGTTTATTTAGTAACTATAAATAAGTCTGTCTGACAAAATGCGTCCCACGTACTGGAATAAATGTGTCCTAGTAATGAATTATGTTGGAATTCTGAGACGGATTAAAGAATTTGGTTTAGATCTTTCCTCTCCCACTTTCAATCTTCGCAGTTTGTCACGCAATTTTCTTCTTTTTTTTCTTAAGCAATCGCAGTAAAGATATAGTTTTACATATAAAAACACTTTGACGGATGTATAGAGAAGCGAACTTTAGTAATTTTTAGATCGTTCGTTCTACTTTTAATAATGAAATGTACTTAAAATAACCTACCTGTGCTTCCTACTGTTAAATAAGATTGAACTTTTAAGATCTTAAAAGCGTCCAGCAGTATTCTTCTGAAAAGTAATTTGTATACAAGGAATCATTAGAGGTTTGGTTTTGTTTATTTTGGAGAACTACGATAAATTTTTTTGAGGTACAAAGGATTAGATTTGGTGAAAATGTGTGTTTAAAATTTGGTGAATAAATATCTTTTTACGCCAAAATTTTATGTAAAACATATACATGTCCTATATTAGATTCAGCACTAATATGTTTGCACACAAATAATATTGATGATGTTTAATCCTCTATCAAACGTATTTGATCTCTCAGTCACAGGTGGGAAGCTTTGATGTTTTATGGTTGTGAAATCTATTAATCTTATAACCATCTAACATATTTTTCTGCCTCAAAATTATCTAATTATCTTAGTATGCACCTGTAAACATGCAAATGATTTCTTCAAAATGGATTAAATTGATAGAAGATGTTTAAAAGGGTACAGAATAGTCTTTATAATTTAAGTCTTGATTGTTCGAGTTTTCCCATAAAACCGAGTTAAATCCGACTCAAAAGTAAATAAATTAAATAAAAAAATATCAGATTAATTTAGAAATAAATTAAAATAGAATAGAATATAGAGTAAAAGATAGAATAGAGAGTAAAAGGTAGAATAAAATATAGAATAAATTTAGAATAATAACTCGCTAGTGACGGCTACGAGGTACGTAAAAAAACCTGAAGCTACTCCAGGCGATAATGGGATGCACAGAAGATGGCGTGCTAAAAAAATAGTTGAAAATAACTTTAAGATTTAAATAACTTATCTTCAGCAATTAATGTAATAATATTATATATAAGTACATTTTTAATTGAAATATACTGGAACGAATATTTGGAGTGGTCGGTTTGCACGCCAATCTGTCATAACACAAATAGAAGGTTCTAACCCAGACTAAGGCAAGTTAGCAAGTTTTTATTTAATTATAACAAATATAAATATATTAAATTTATTTATTCTTGATATAAGTATGCAAATCTTTGTTTTCCGGAAAGTCCGTGGTTGATCCTAGTTTGTAGACCCTGGTTGGTTCTCAAGTTGTATATCTATACAGACTATTTTCGAGCCATCAGGTGGTCAGACTTCCCCTCGTGTAAGGTTCGGCTGGTTGCTGACTTACGAATAAAGTTCTGAAATTCCAAATCTGGGTAAGGAATGAATTCTCCGTGAGAATACTTTGAAATTTAAAGATTGTGTTTCTATTTCTATTTCATAAATTAATCATTTTCGATAAATCGAGATTTCAATAATTCGAACTAGGTACCTTCCACCTCGAATTACCGAGAATCTACTGTATATTTGAAAATATACTTGCTTGGTACATCGCCCCCGAACTCATGTCACCTAGACATATGGATGACTGAGAGTTTACGATAGAAAAAGGGTATTGGGGGTAAACTACCCAACGCAAATTCTCGTGTTACAAATTATGCACAAATGCTGTCTGGTTAATAATAATAATATACATTGTTCTTAGAAGAGTAGAAAGAAGCGAGAGTTTGGCGGGATCAGCAGTTAATTAACCGTAAATCCCCTGAGCTTCCGGATCACCCACCCTCCTTTTCGGACCACCCACAGCGAGCGCGACAGTAACCCTCCCCCAAGTATTTGAAAAAACAAACACAAACATTTTCCCAGGAAAAAAAAAAGAGAAAAAATTGGAAGGGAGACAAAACCACAGCAAATTCCGGCTTTCGCACCACGGAAACCGTTTTGATCACCTAAAACTGCACAGCCAGAAGACGACACGGACATATATCCCCATAAATCCCGGACCTGTGCCGTCGGATGGGGAAAAACACAGTTTCATTAAGGCCCCACAAAATGAGCCCTTAATGCTCGCACCGCCAAGGCGGCTTTAATCGCGTGATCAAGTACTACTTCTACTTCCACTACAACTACTGGCCGACGTAAAAGATGGGAACAGAAAAAAAATAAAGAGTGTGCCGACAGATACTTCAGCCCCTCTACCTTCCCCTTCGAAGAAAGAAAAGATCTGCTTGGGGGTTGGGGAGGGGTGTGCCGAAAGAGAGAAATTTACTGAAGTTTTAAGAAAAGCCGGCGGTAGTTGTGGTGGTGGTATTTTCGCGGCGTAATTAGGGAAGAAAAGCAGAGAGAGAGAGAGAGAGTTATAATTTCTCTGGGAGAAAAGTTTTCTTCTTCCTCCACCCCTCCCGTCTCTTCACTGAACTTGCTTTTATCGCCGCAGTCTTTTGTGGTCTTAAGAATGTCTCTGTGTGTGCCGTTTAGGTTCCTGTATATATTATGAGATATTAAGACAAAGGAGGGAACATATTTCGTCGGTAGTACAGGGGGAATGAATGCACGGACCACGTAAGTGCGGCTCTAATTAGAATAGAAATGCAGATAATGTGGAGAGGGAAGACGGTTTCAGATTGGAGTTTTAATGGTGCCGAGTTTGGAGGCAGTTTATTTTTGAAGAACGTTCGACGGAGAGGCTCTCGTTTTATTGGACACAGAGAGAATTGTCTTTCACTAAACGCTCGTTAATTCCCTAAAAATTACCTGTCTGGGAAGAGAAGGGACATTTATTTTCCGTAATATGGACGTTTATAGTTCATTTTTCCTTCAACGAGAAAAGAAAATCAAGATTTTGGGTAATTATCTCTTACCTTAGCATGCAGTCACTGTTAAGAAGTTTGGTAGTTTTTGAAGGGCAGTAATTCATTAGTCTTTGAGAAAGTCTTATGACATCGACAGACTTTAAGACTTTTAAGTTTCAGGAAAGAAGTTCTGTTGATGAATCTTGCATGC
The DNA here is from genome assembly GCA_032207245.1 of Pardosa pseudoannulata. Lineage (NCBI taxonomy): Eukaryota > Metazoa > Arthropoda > Arachnida > Araneae > Lycosidae > Pardosa > Pardosa pseudoannulata. The sequence goes on along the minus strand of CM063498.1, from coordinate 23,870,633 downwards.
ATTTCCTTGGACAACCAATCTAAGTCTTGTCTATCACGTTTGGAAGTTAAATGCTGATTCGAGGATAGTAACTTCGGTCGTGCTGTCTTAACAACATCCCCCTTCCTCACATACTACAACATCTAATTAAAAATATATTTTAAATTTCATTCTTACCTATATCAGATACGCCCCAGTAGAAAAAATTTAGGTGGCGCGTAAGAGCCATGGAACAATTCTTGGTTGTTAAGGACGATATTTTACGGCTACGGTTGGGACATTTAACAAATTGTATGCAGGACACGTACTAGTACGTTTTCTGACAATCGATACTTGAGCACGAGACACGTACTAGTACAGGTTAGTGTAACAACATGGTTTGTGTGTGGGTACAAAAGTAACGGTATATAAAGAAAAACGAAACCGAATGTTCTTGTCTACTACATAGATTCTGAAAAAATTTAGACAAATAAAAACTAGTTTTTACATCAATCGATGTGGAACCACAGAATGGTAAAAAAATTAAAACTATATACTACTATTTTATTCGATTTTTCATATTTACGATACTATTATCAAAGGCATCAAAGGTGGTGATGCAACTGGATCCTATGGGCCGAGCCCGTCAATCCAGAGGCTTCTGTCAGTAGCACAAAAATGACAACGAGCGAAAGATAAACACATAAAAGAGCAAAGAGATAGACGGGTGGAGATACTATTATAAATTTATTCACTAAAAAATGTATTTTTTGTTTACAAAAATCTTATGGTTGTTATTTATATATTTATATATTTCAATATAAAATACGAAAAGTTGGTTAAAAAATAAAATAATTTTTGATCTATTGAGATTTAACAGATTAACTAAATTTACACGCAAAACGACCGCTACCGGTACAATTCCGCTGCGAAATGTACCCGCACACAACCTGTTAACACATTGTATGCGGGACACGTACTAGTACGGGTTAGTGTAACAACATGTGTTGTTTGTGAGTACAAAAATAACGGTATATACAGGAAAACGAAGCCAAATGTTCTTGTCAACTATACAGATTTTGGAAAAATTTAGGCAAATAAAAACTAGTATTTACATCAGTCGATGCGACTGATGTAAAATTAAATAATTTTCTATCTATTGAGATTTAACTGAGTAACTAAATTTACGCTCAAAACGCCTGCTCCCGGTACAATTCCGTTGAGAAATGTACCCGCACACAATGTGCTAACAAGAGTCGACAATATGAAAAAAAAAAAATGCAGTTATCTATTTAATTCTTCAAACAGAATGTAGTAAAACCCCATTTGTTCCTTGATAATAATAAATGTTTTTTTCTATTTTCTTGTACAGATTGTTTTAGAAACTTATGAACCTTTCGACATTTTTAAAATATCTAGCTTACTATCGTAATCGTACATCTAGCGTAAGTTACCTATTAATTATTAGCTTCCTTATATTAAATACTTAACTCAGATCAGAAGTATTTTGTGAAGAATATAATTTTTAGAACCTAAATTAGCCTCAATTGATCCCTTACAGAGATGATAAACATTGTATTTTAATCACTCTGGAAACGACCTTTGGCTCAATTGCCCTGAAATAATTTAATTAAGTTGCAGTAAATTAAAATTTTAACTCGATACTGTTTTAAAGCTTGAGTGTTTACACAGAATATATGCAAAAATGAGCAATAGATTTCGAGATTTGTCTTTTATTTTTCTGAACGCTGATAATCGTTTCGATTATATGCCTAAGAAAAATCGCGAGTGATTAGTCCCGGCACTTTGGAAGAAATGGAAGTGCCAACAGCTGCCCACTTCCCCATGCCACTGTCAAATAAAAAGTCATAAATTATCGACATCATTCATCATAAGCCTTTTCGACACATACAAAATCTCATCTGTTTCTCTCTCTCGCAGTATTCGACTCAGTCAGAAATGGGAGGGGCGATAAATGAATTGCACAACTGCATGAGATAGAAAGAAAAACAGAAAATTGCTGGTGGGCACAATAAATAGCGTGATACAGAAAATATAGTTGGTACTCGATTCTGATTGGCTTTTTTATGTCCAGAAATAATCCACGATATTAAAAGTTTATGATGCTGAGCAATTATATCTGTACATGCAGCACATGTGCTATAAAAGTGACAAGTCAACAGTTTGAACTTTGATATCATGGTAAAGTTAGATAAACAGTGCTCTATCAAACATAATAAATTCTCTAAATTAACTTCAAATCACTAGCTCTTATTCACAATTAACTAGTGTTCCTGTCTTATCATAAGCCGCATCCCATTAATACAGAAAAATTGCCTATATTAAAGAATGATATTGATAAATTAATTTATAGTTTGATAATTCAATTTTAACTCATAATATTGAATTCCGTTTCTTAACATCAAATATTTTTGCAAAATTATTTAGCTGTGCTACTTTGTTGCTTAGGCTCACAATGTAGTTTTCCGTGCTTTTCTCAAAACATTTGGACTTGTTCCACCTTAGGAATACGTGTTTGATATGTGTATGCGAGAACATACTTATATAATATTTCTCGTTATGTCTTGTGCATTTGTGTAAATCTATAAAGAAACAAGAAATTCATTCAAATATTCTTAATGGGTGAAAGAGATTTCGTGATTGTCTGGATGAAAATTACATTGTAATTTCCCGAAATTCTACAATTCACGGGAAACCGGTCACAACCGGGTTTTTGGCGAAAGAAATTTGAGGATAAAGCAGCTAATAAAATAATCCAGAAAAACAATTGAAAGTAATTTGGAACTCCGAAAGCGAATTATTGCATGTTAGCCGTGGAAGTCTTGATCACTCGACCGTAACTACCTTGTAGAATCGAACCCATTGAGGATTACTGTTTTTCTGATATGCCAAATTACCCAAAAAAGTTCTTTTTCTTTGATGTTTCGCGCAAATAGGGGAAATAAAAAAGAACAATCAAATTCTAAACTTTACTGCGTTGTTTAAATACAATCTTTGCATTTTTTTTACCCATTTAAGTACTGGAAACGCTGACTGACCTTAGAAAGTGTCTTTTTTTTTATTAAAGATCTTGTATTTTTGGTTTTTTCCCCCATTTTCTTTTAACTACTATTTTCCGTGAACATCAACATTTTGAGAACGCAGGTTTAGTAAGCTCAAATGCCTCTTTCTTCCCGCTTGGAAAAGTTCCCAGAGAAAATACTAGAATTTTGGACTCACACGTCGAACCTTAATTGCTCCGACAAGAAACACTTTGGATATCTTGATGAGAAATCGGAAATCCAAGGACACGGTGTGATTTCTGCTTAAGATGCCGTGGGAAAGTCCAAAGAACATTTTGT
>CM063498.1:23853539-23867213 GCA_032207245.1 Pardosa pseudoannulata | reverse complement strand
ACCTCTAAATGACAGCTTCTGTTTTGTCGCCAGTAATTAGTTGGTCGCTTTCACGTGTTTCTCTCCCTCCCCCTTCCTCCTAATAACGTGCAGCGATCCTAACAGTAGCTAAATCCGTCTTTACGCGCCCACCTCACGTGATGAAACGATAGTTTATCTCAACCACGGCAGGTGGTGAAAATCGTCTGTCGTCAGTTTTGCACCTGTTGGGCGAACCAAAAATTTATTACACCCGATTACCTCGATAATACGCAGTTAATAGTCTGTGTTTTCGGTGCTAAGGGTGGTGGTAACCTATTCAGTGCACGAAATGTCAGTTTGGGTCTGGGGGAATTAATTTCGCTTTTCCGGGATTAATACGAAAACCAGATTTTAACTGATCGGTTTTTTTTTCTCGTTTTAAATTGTACTGAAGTGCATTGATTTGTTTTTTGTCTGCATTACAGGTTTAAAGACAGGAAAATTATCACCATTAGGATATTTACCTCCTTTAGAGAGTTTTATAGTACTAGTAGCTGTAGCACCTAGAGTTCCTCAAAGCAGATGCAGCTGTTTTTGTCTGATCTTTATTTTTGTGAAAATATATACCTTAAAACACGATACAAAGTGTTTAACTTCTTTATAAATAATTCCTGTAGAAATTGTAAATCAAATTTTATAGGAGGTTATGGATTATATGAACTTCAAGTTGACTTTATATCAAATTTATTTGGATTTGCAAAATTATTACTATCTTTCCCCCATATATACTAACAAAATAGCTCTTTTTCAGCATATAAATAACGCGTCAGCATTTCAGAACACTTTTATTTAACCTTCGGTTTGTGGTTTTACATATGTATTGTGACTTGCTGTAAAATTGACAAGTCAGCAATAATAATTTATTTAAGTCTCATCGTGAGAAGGAGTCTTTTTCGTTTCACCTGAATCCCACCAAACGTTTAATATTTATTATTAATTACTTAATAATGATCATCTTAAAGTATTTTTTTCTCTCCGCAGTAACTGCGTTTAGTCAATACTTGGGTTTTAATGTATTAATTATTTGTGCCTTGTGTGTGTGTGTGTGTACACATACACACATACAAGAATATATGTTCGCACTTTTATGCAAACCACTATAAATATACTTGTGTGTGTGTGTATATATATATATATATATATATATATATATATATATATATATATATATATAATTTCTATTCAATATATTTTGTTTATTTTGTACGATGTATATAAAATATATATATATTATGTTTTTATAAATTTCTATATCTAGTTATTGTGCTATGAATATATATCCATTCTATCTCTTTGCTCTTTTATGTGTTTATTTTTCGCTCGTTGTCATTTTATGCTTATTGACAAAATTAGATTGACTCGGTAATGGTCCAGTTTTCATCACCTTTAAAATATTTAAAATATATATATAAATATATATATATATATATATATAGTATATATATATATATATATATATATATATATATAAATATATATATATATAAATATTATTTGATAATATTACATATATATAAAATACATGAAAATATATAAAATCATTTATATATATTGTTTTAACTTTGTAATATATAAATATATAAATTAACGGTTAATATAAATTCATATGAAGAGAGAAATAATGTTTTAATACTAAACTGAAAAGACTAGATAGCTTCTTGAGTCACTTGATTTTCCTATTTATTTCTTAAAGGAATACTTATCTACAGCACTAATATTAAGGAGTAATGTTACTTTTCACTAGTTTACATGGAAAACTATAAATAAATATAAAATCGCTAGAACCATGCGTATCGTTTCACGAGCGGTGATAAAATTTGTCAGTCGAAAATATCCGTGGCACTTCAAGCATAGCTTGTTAATTCGAGATAATTTCGTGGCATTATTAAATTTTCATTGCGATCCAGCTAATTGGTTGTCAAATGCTCATCCTGATTCCCTAATAAACATTGTAGACTCCCTTTGATATTTCAAGCGTAACGCTTTTGACTACCGTATCATACTGCTTCGAAAAATGCTTAATATTTATAATCCAAGGCTTAAGGGAACTAACTCATAACACTAGTTCTTTAATCACGTTGAAGTAAATATTGGAAAATAACGGTAGATTGCTAGGCTTCGAAGAAAGAGATCAAAGCAGATTGCAAACAGGATTAGAATGTTGAAAGATTGTTCTTGAATTATGTCGGAGTAGGAGGGGGAAATCTGGTCGTCTGCTGGGAAAAGGTTTAAAGTGTATAGATTATGAATAATATGGTAAATTGAGTATAGTGGAGGAATGAAAAGTAGTTTAATGTAAGCTCGTAAGGTGTTTTCCCCCTTGTTAACAAACATTATACTACTAGCTGGCTAGCAAAATTATTCGTATACCGTCCCTTTTCGGACGTAAATACTGATTAGGTTCCGCCCTGTGCTTAAGGGATTTATCAAAATCTTGCATTAAAAGGCGCTAAAAGGTTTAAAATATTTACGTATTACTTAAATTGTATTACACAATGAAATTGTCTGTATGACCTTTCAAAGGCTGGAATTAGTTAATGCATCATCCACAAGGAATCTTAATATGGTCTTCGGCCAACTTCTCTTTTATGAAGATTTACCAAGAGAAGGTAATCTATCAGCTGATTAAATTTGAATTTTGAGTATTTATTTGGAAGTTAGTAATCATTACGTCTTTTGCATTGTGTCGACATCACGACTAGAGTTAATTCATTAATGCCTAGCGTCCGTTTATCAGGGAGTATTACAAATCCTTTGTGGGATTTTTATATTTTCTATTTTTTCCTTTTTAGAGAAGGTATGGGGCAAATTCTGTCATATTTACAAATATTTGCTATTTATAATTTTAAAATATGGTTCAACACTTTGAATTTTTGAGCTCGCACATAAATTTACTTTTTCGGTGGGTGCATACACTGAAAGAATGAGGATTAACTATATCTATTATAAAACTTTTTACAGTACTGAATTAACAGGTAATACCAAATGAATCTCTTAGGAACATTTCGTTTTATATATATGTAATATGGGTGAGACTCATTCAAAAGCACAACACATTTTATTTCTGGTGAGATATATGAAATCCATACAACAGGCAAAAACTTTTACAACCTCGTGCACCCAGACAATGTGATCCCGCACATACACTTTTCAAGTAGGGATTCCTCAGGTAAAAAGACTACGAATAATCCCTAAGCACAATTTATCACGTGATTAAAAATACCCATGTTTAAAGAGAACGCAGTAACTATTGGCTAAAGTAGCACAGACAGAGGCTGAATTAAGTCTATAGCGTGTCTGGAGGAAAAAATCGGAATTACCGCGCAAACCCCGAACGTACTTTATGAACAAAAGTTATTAAATTAATATTAAAATATGTAAATAAGGGATTTTAATATTACATATATATGTATGTACGTATGTAATAAGACGGACTTCCCTATGGGTGGTTACAGTCATGCCCATAAAATGACACCGTTTTAGTCAGTTTTATTAGCAGAACGTTGGAGGAGTTACCATTTCATTATAGGAACAGGACAAACTGAGGGGTCAGCTAACATGAAGTTCTAAGTAAAATGACTTAACACTGATGCCCTTAACTGGATCAACATTTCAGTCGAAATCTCAAAGAAAATCTGCCTCCGATAGCGGGCATCTTCCTTTTGTTTGGGGATTTCATGAATTGGCCGCTAGGGCAATATAGAGTTATAATTGGTTAGACCCCTTATCTGAGGGCATGAACAGTATCCCCAGTGGTCAATTTAGGTTTGGGGTTAAAAACGGGAAAGCAAAGGGACGAGGGTTTTTTTCCCCTTGACTTAAGAAATAAAAACCCCTGAGAATTTTCTCGAACTGTCTTTAGGGTTTTATACAAAATACCTACTTTAGCTTCCTGATCTGCGTGCGAGTGAGTGAGTGAGATGAGAGTGAGAAAGGGGGGGAATGATGGAGATGGGAGAAAAGGAGATAGGGAGGGAATGATGGAAAAGGGAGAAAGAGAGAAGGAGAGAGAGTGTGTGTCTGTGTGTGAGAGACAGAAAATCAGACTGTCATCCTATGATGTTTAAAATAATATCTGATTTCTAATTAATGATGGCATGGGCAAAAATATTAGAAGTTATTTAAATTCCCTACTTGTTTTGCACTCGGGATTCCATAGTAGATAGAAATGATTCGGGAATTGGTTAATGTACGTACGAGTTGTTCTCTACTTTTTAAATGTCCCGTTGCTAATGGTAGGTAGTTTATGTTGCTAATGGTAGGTTGACATGAAGTGGTGCCGTGGTATTAAATAGCAATAGCTATGTTTTCACTGTAGTAATTAGGCATGTAAAACACATTACGGTACAGGTTAGACTGGTGACATTATAAAAGAACATTGATCGAGAATTCGACATTGTTTGGTTATTCTTAATGTCTTTGGAATCTAATGCAAGACTACTGAAGAGATAACAGTAATTCAACGACGCCCACTTGACATATGTCTTCTAACTTTAATATCTGACCGATTTCTATTATCTTTGTTGAAATATTTTAACATAAAATAGATGATTTATCCTTTTCTAACCTTCAGTGCATTTAGTCGATTTTTATGCTACCTCATCTAATATTAAAAGATAGTTTTCGTCGATTCCTCGGTAAGTTTCCGTGACTCAGACATTTTAAGGGGTAACAGTCTGAAATATAAGTAGGTTTTTCTCTATTTAGAAGTTGTCTAAAATACCAGTTCAGAATAATAACATGCCCCAAGAATTTAGAGATTGCATGAGCAGGGAAGTTTATTTTTGTTCATTGTTATCGATTGTTGTTTGTAAAATATTGATACAAAAACCTGAAAAAAAATGGCTCATAAACATGTTTTCGATTCCAGAACGGAACTAGACGAAAACTTAAAAAAGTAACTATAGCAAAGTAAAAGTCATAGAAATGAACTGTTCACAGTTATCTAAGATTAGAGAAGAGAATTTTAAGAAATATTTTTTTTAGGAATAATAAATATGAATACCATTCAAACTAAGACATGGAATATAATTTGACGATGGGAGACATGGTTAAAATAAATGAAGTAGTTAAGAACATATAAATATTAATTAAGCCTTATTATTTATTGTATGTATAATATTTTTTTAGTAATAATAAAAATAAATACCATTTAAACTAAGACATGGAATATAATGTGACGATGGGAGCAGTGGCGTACGCAGAATTTTTTCAAGGGGGGGGGTCATAATTTTTAAGGAGGGGGGTCATTTTCTAAAAAAATAATAGCCCGCATAATTTCTACTAAAATTTTTAGTTTTGCCATTTTGTCTGAGCTCAAGGTCGGTGTTTAAACCCCTAACCCTCCCCCTTGCCTATGACTCTGGATAGGAGACATGTTAAAAATAAGTTAATCAATGGTTAAAATAAATGGAGTAGTTAAGAACATATAAATATTAATTAAGCCTTATTATTTATTGTATGTATATTTTTTAGGAATAATAAATATGAATACCATTCAAACTAAGACATGAAATAGAATTTGACGATGGGAGACATGTTAAAAATAAGTTAATCAATGGTTAAAATAGAGTACTTAAGAACATATAAATATTAATTAAGCCGCCTTATTTATTGGATGTCTAATATTTTTTTAAGTAATAATAAAAATGAATACCATTTAAACTAAGACATTTAATATAATTTGACGATGGGAGACATGTTAAAAATAAGTTAATCAATGGTTAAAATAAATGAAGTAGTTAAGAACATATAAATATTAATTAAGCCTTATTATTTATTGTATGTAAGAAAAAGGGAAGCTGTAAAATCTTATACCATTTAAGTTTCATAAAAAGAAACTTAAATGAAAAATGGCTATTTTTGAAAGTTTTTATTCGTTTCACTTTTGCTAAATTTTTAACCGGGTAAACCCAGCATTCCCGATTTTATTTTTCTCGAGTTAACTTTAACACAATTTTTTATCTCTACATTTTTTAAATGTTGCAAGCACGTATTCTTTTACTATTAAAGTTTCTCAGAACTGTTCATTAAACATTAAATTTGTCCGCGCATTGATAAAATAAACGTTCTACATTATGCAAGGAAAGAAATAACGCTATGAAATGTTTTAAAATTTTTTTATTTACTCAGTGTCTTATAAAATTATTCCGCAGGTCTTCATGCTTAGATGAAAATTTTGAAACATTAAAAGTTAAATAGCGTTTACTTAGCTTAGTATCTGCTTTACTTTTATGTAATTTAATGCATTACCCTCCCTTCCTGGTTCTAAAAATTTTTCAATTTTTCGCTCATCTTCACAATTTTTATTCATTTTTGTGTTTTTTTTAAATAAAAAGTTTACTAGAAGCTTTCTATTTAAGCTGAACAGAATTCGGTTCTTCCAATCTGTTAAATATAAATTTAACGACAATTAGGCCTTTTTTTTCTTTTTAAGATTAAAAGAACTGTTTTTAAAATTGAATCTCCTTTTTTTTTTTCTTTTGCTCCGGAACCTGCTGCTAGTCAATTTCTAATGCAATATTCTTTTTAGATTTTTGTTGCATTTTGTTTTAATTTTTTTTTTCATCCTCTTCGGCAAAACAAATGCTTTGAATTTAATATCTCTCATCTATAAAGGGTAGTAAATAATTGTAAGAAAAAAAAAGATACACTTTTTTAATTAATTTTTGATAGTTTATCGTAGCATCGAAGAGTGTTTTTTTTTCTTCTTTCTATCTTGTTTGTTTTGTCAGACAAGCTAGGTATTCTTTCCTGAAATTTTTCCTTCATATTTTTTGCAGAATGTCTTCGAATCTTTTCAATTTATAGAACGTTCTGAATTTTTAATTATTTCCTTTTTTAAAAAATGCTCTCGTCTAACGCTGTTACAAATTTAATTCTTTCTTTATTTTTTGTTTGTTTGCTTGTTTGTTTATATTCTCATGTCTTGGTAACTGTTTTTGAAAACATAATTTCTTTTCTTTTCTTATACTGTTTCATCTCATGAGATTCTCTTCTTTTGAAAAGCATTGAATGGTTGAATTTTATGGTTACTGTATTTCGATAGTTTCTCTTAAGATAAATATTTGATTTTGAAAAATTATAAATTGTACTTTCATGAATTTTGTGGAATTTTTTTTTCTTTTTCGTGAAAAGTATTTTTCAAAGCTATTGGAGTTTATTTTGAACGCCGGTGTTAAAAATCAAACCTTAACCCCTTGCTTGTAGAATATATTTGACAAAAAGTGCCAAAAATGGTAAAAAAAAAAAAAAACTTTTGTAGAAGGACGAGACTTATATCAAAAGATGTTTAGAAAATAATTTAGTCTATTTTTCTAGGAACCATTTTTATTTTCTTGCAAAGTTCCACATCACAGAACACAAACAACGAAGAGAACAAAACACACTCACATAGACTATACTCTGTGTAAACTCTATAGGCACTTCAAGGTCACTGATTTTTCCCCGATGACCACGAGTAACTACGGTAACGACAGTAGGGGAATGACTTTACTCTTTTTTCCCACTATGTTAAGGGGTGTCATGCATCGTAAGGGCTCTAGGTGCATGATGAAAGTATTTTTATTTATAATACTCTTTGAAGAACACTTAATACTTCACATACAAAAATTTATGAGTAATTTGAACTGTTCTTTTGGAAATACCACAGACATCAGCAGTTGCTTGTTGAGTCTGAGAAAATAATTCCAAAACTGTAGCATCCGGATTGGATTCAACAAGACCTTTCAAGTAGCTGTATACGTTAAATACCAGTATTTTGGACTGTTTTCTAAGATCAAAACTAGCCATTACAGGAAATGTTTTACGAAGTAAAAATATATAAATATAAAGCAAAATTTAAATAAAATAATGAACAAAAAGATAAAAAATGACAGGGTAATATCAGATAAGAGCAAAATAATTATATACGAGAAGAGAGAAAAGCAAGTCGTCTGAACGGAATCAAATCCTCAACTGAAGTGTTGAAAATAAGTGTGAATGCACCTCCTTCTTGGTTGCTACCATAGTAACCGATGACTGGGGAAACGAGAAAGTGTGACCTTGAAGCGCCAATAGATTTTACAAGCACTATAATGACACTATATTAGAATACACACTCGATGGCTTTCTAGCGCCACCTATCGTAAAAAAAGGAGAGGGGTGTAATTGTACCCGCTACATCCTCCCCCTACACCTCCGAAGACCGTCTCGGCGAGGTGGTGGGATTTTTGATTTGTTTTCGGTTTCCACAGAAACAGGAGGGGGCTGTTTCGGGGGTCTACCTCTTTTCCGGAGCGGCACCACAGGAGATTGTTTTTGTGCGTGGGTTCGGGCCCCACATTGGGCGCCACTGTAGAAGGACCAGACTCTTATAACAAAAGATGTTTAGAAAATAATTTAGTCTATTTTTCTAGGAACCATTTTTATTTTCTTGCAAAGTTCTACATCACAGAACACAAACAACGAAGAGAACAAAACACACTCACATAGACTAGTGATACTATATTAGAATACACACTCGATGGCTTTCTAGCACCACCTATCCCTATCGTAAAAAAAGGAGAGGGGCGTAATTGTACCCGCTACACTCTTCCGAAGACCGTCTCGGCGAGGGGATTTTTGATTTAATAGTTTTTCACTACTATCATCAAAATGTAAAAAAAAAAAAAAAATTAAACACAACTATTTTCAATATTTTCACATAAATGGGAAATATTAAAGGACTAGCATATAGCCCATCATATGACGGGATTAGTAAAATTTTTAATATTCCAGAACTGTTAAGTACCCAATGAGGCAGGTAAAAAATGGTTTGTTTTTTGGCTGAGAATTATCTGGTTGACTCTCAATAATTTATTTATCGTCATACTCCTCTAGAGTCTCCCGATCCTGTGAATGCAGTTTAGCATCACATTGAATTCATTTAGTCAAACCGTGTGGTTATGTATAACAAACAAACACACAAACGAACAAACTTCTTAATTTCCAAATATATATAAATTAAAAGTTAGATATTTAGTAGTCCGTGAAATAAACTCCTAGACTTATATGCAGGGTTTCCGCGCACCTGGAAAGTCAGGGAAAGTCATGGAAAATCATGGATTTAGACAATGGATTAATTTTGTCATGGAAAGTCATGATTTTCTAAGTAAAATGAGTAAAAGTCATGGATCCGCAAAGCTACCATTAAAAATAAAATCAAAAAATGCCTCTGCAAGTAATTTCCTTTCTGAATGGAAGCGGCTGCAATATATATATATATATATGAGTTTATAAACATTTATAAAGTATTTATTATCATAAGTTCTTGTAAATTCTTTTAAGCATGCATTTTATTTGTATGTACATCAGAAGTTTTATTCATATATACTTTAACAAAATATTTTTAAAGTCATGGAAAATGATCTGCTAAAATCAGGGAAAGTCATGGATTTGAAAAATTTCATTTTGGCGGATACCCTGTATATGAAAAGAATTTATTGTTAATGCCGATGATAATATTTTCATTGCAACAAAAAATAATCGATGATTCAATTTAAAATTATCACATATGTACCTAATCTATTATTTAAGCCAAATATAAAAGAAAATCATTTACGTAATATCTAAGTTCAGTGGTAAAAGATATTATAATAGTGTAGACGATATTTAAATAGTTTAAAATATGAAATGATTAAATGAGATGGTTAAAGGAATGACGTCACAATGCTAGAAAAAAATGTTATTTTTCCTATTTATTAAGTGATAAATGGTTAAATTTAATCGCCTGCTCTTAACCGGGGAAAATAGGGCTTGAAATAACGGCATTAAACTCTCGAAAAGGGGCGAAGGGGTGGATTTCGAACGTTTTAAAGACGACAGTATTTTTTGCTGTGATATGTAGCATATTTATACAAATTTATTTTAGAATCGGATCGATAGTTTAGGAGAAGATAAACTTTATTCGCTTTGAATGGATGCCTGTATCCATTCCAGGTCCAACCGCTTCATAAATTTGCGGACAGATAACTTAGGCTATTATTATATAGGGGATTACAGTAAGTTTTGCTGAAATTATTGCATAATAAATCAAATCAAATAGTTTTTTTATAAATGTAATAAATTAATACAAAAATATTATAATCTATATCAGGGGTGACCAAACTTTTGGGATCCTTGGTCTACTCCACATTTAAAAAATCGAAGGCGGTCTACCAATGGCAGAGCTAAATTAACGTAACATGTTTTTATATTTATCTTCGGTAACAAGAAAAAATGGTAAATTATCTAATTTTTCTTAAAAAACTTAATATTTACAAAATAAAAATTTACTGACGAAAATAATCAAAGTATTCATATATCAAAAACCATTCGAAGCTCGAAAACGCTTCAAAATCTTAAAGTCGCCAAAAGTCTCCAGCGACGTAAGACATTGCCGAAAAGTCGCCATGTTTGGCGATAAAAACCGCGGTGTGTATATCAGTACCAGGGCTTCGAACCGTAATTTTTTTAGTTCCGGTTTTCGTTCCGGTTCAACTAAAAAATTAATATCGGTTCAGTTCCGGTTTTCGCTCCACGAAAAATAACTGTTTTCGTTTCAGTTACAAATGAATAATTTCATTTTATGTATATTCTTATTTGTACTAAAAATGTAATTCTATCAGTATCAAAATTTAGAAGATTTTATTCTTTTTTTAATTGGTACACTATGTGAATATGATACAAACAGCAGGTACGATAAGAGCGGCGGAGCATTGGCATTGTTATCCATTATCAAAATCGCATTTGACAACTAGGTTCATGATTACCCACATTCGTCGTTTGACTCTCACATCGTGCACTTGGCCTTGCAATAATTATGTAAAAAATATATTATTTATTTAACATATGAAAATTGCCTCTAATTATTAATATATCTTCTAACGTGGTTTCACTGAGATTACTTCTGTTGTCTCGGAGAATAAATTTCAAACCTGAAAACGCTCTTTCAACAAATATCAAAATAGGAAATCGAGAAGCAGTATACATGTAATGATAATTATAAAGTTGACGTTAAATTAGAAAATATTGATAAGTTGGTAACAGTAACAAAATGACTGAAAAATATATCGAACCGAAATAAACCGATATTTTTTTCGTTCAGTTCCGGTTTTCGTTCCGACCAAAATAACGGTTTTTTCCGGTTTTCGGTTCAGTTCCGGTTCGAAGCCCAGATCAGTACTTAATAATCTAAGCATCCTACTTTGTCAAGTCGTTTCTATTTAATTCTGCCCTGTAAAACGACAAACTCATTGTATTATTTTGCACAGTTTGCTTTAGGTTTTAAAGCTTAAACTGTAGTAAATTTTTATTTGATATAATAATTCATTAAATCTACGTCATAAATCATAAATTAAGTTGTTAATATCCGAGGTCATTATCGGGATGGTCGCGCGGACTGCCTGAAATGTCTTCACAGTCGACCGCGATCGACGTCTTGGCCACCCCTGATCTATATCAAATGTCATGAACTCAATGTCCCTCAGATTCCTTAGAAATTCCAAAATCCTTTACAGTATCCGAGAAATAGCGACAAACGGCACGAAACTGTCAAAATTTTTGCGGGAAAGTATCTCCGTGCATTGGTAAAATGGAAAATTAAATATTATGTATTAGACGAACCGATTTTGGGATTTACCGAATTGAAATGTCGTTTTTTCTCTTACCCGAACTCAGATAGGGCATTCGAAGATTGGAATATATTTTGGGTTATATGTTTTCATCGGCCGAATTGAGTTCGAGAGTCACAAGTAAAGGGTTAAAGGTTTTAAGACACGGAGTATAAAGTATGTGTTATACATTTTACCTTGTCTTTGACCGTTCGGTTTCTGTTCCTATAACTTTAAAGGGACCTTTCGAAAGTTAAATTCTTCTTGCCTATTTCAATTCACCGTAAAACAAAAAATCCTGCTTCTTTTAGATTGAATTTTTTGTAAAAATGTTGAGTAATGCTATAGCTTTGAAATAAATGTTTGAGAACGTCCTCACCTCCTCGCTTCCTTGTGAGCTGGAGTGTATTAAATTTTTGTTTGGATAACTTTGTTTTGATCTGTTTTACGTTCAGAGGTTAAAATGGAGACTTTCCACTTCGCTAGGTAGTACTTTAAACCTAATTACCTTGACCTTGACAAATTGTTTGGTAATATCAAGTAGAATATTTTAAAAATAGCATAAAATATGTCCACCAACTGGAGAGGAAAAAAATCTCTTACAGAGAAGATGACTTTTAAAATATGTATATTAAAATCTAAATTAATCTATCAAATTGACTTGCAATCTGTCTTATCCTCTAAACCAATACTTATTAAAATCGTCTGATTAAAAAAAAAGAGTTTAGAAAACAATTAGCCTTTATCGAGTTATATAAAAAATTACTGTTAATATAAGTCAAGTTTACAGAATAAAAGATATAATTAATTTTTATTTCATATAAAAAAAATAATTAGCTTCTAATACACAAATACCAAAACTTGTATTGAGAAAAAAATGGAATTTTTACCTATTATTTTTATTTTAATCACTTTGTGTGTATATTTTATAGTTTCATAAAATGTATTGATTCATACAACAAATTAAAGGTCATTATGAAGCACGGGGCAGATTGGAATATATATATATATATATATATATATATATATATATATATATATATATATATATATATATATATATATATATATAGTTAAGCATGCTGTAAGCATGCTATTCGTATGATATCTCGCCAAATTGGCGAGATATTGGCTCCTTGGCGAAGTTTTGGGAGGCTCATATTTGGCGCCAAATTTGGCGACGGCCAAATTTCGACACTTGGCGACATTTGTTACCGACTCTCCCCTCTTCTGTGGATTTTACTAGAAGAGTAAGCTTGTGGAAATTTCCAGGAACTTGAAAGCTGTATAAAGGGGCCGTGAGTTCTCATAAAAAGTCAGTTCACGCTCAGGTCTGGTTAGAAAGGACCTGTGTTAATTCTCTACGTTTTGCTCTAAATACCTTTGCCAAAAGGCTGCCAAGCTTTATGGCCATCCGTTGTAATTGTGATGCATTTGGCATGTTAAAAATTATTGTTTTGTCTTAGCCAAAGTCTATTCAATCAACGAACTTGACCCGAGAATTTAGAAATAATATATTTGTATAATTGCCCTGAATTATGTATTATCATGGCAAATGGATCAAATTATTTAATCCTCTATCCTTTTCGTTCCATTTCAAATATATCAAAATTGTTGATGACAAAATAATTACAAATGTTTGCAGAATAATATACTAACAAAATGATAGGAAATTTTCAACATTTAATAGTACTTAAACACATTTTTTAGCACGGGGCAGATTGGAAAGTAGATTTAATATAATTTTTAGTGGGAAACTTCCCTTTTGAAAATATCTCTAAAACATCGTTGAGGGAAAAAAATTATCTGGAAGCTTTAAAATTTTCAAGAGGGTTAAAAATTAAAAGGTGAAAAAAAACCCCATGAAAATGCATTTTTAAGGAATATGTGTATCAAATAAAAAGAAAGCATGAAACCTCTATAACATAATACTAGAAAAAGAAAGAATATAAAAGTCATTAAATTAAAAAAAAAATCTCTCTAAAAGAAAATCTGAGAAATAAAAAGAGGAAGAAAGAGTGAAAAGGAACTGAAAATGCAACGA
>CM063498.1:23836039-23848539 GCA_032207245.1 Pardosa pseudoannulata | reverse complement strand
AGAGGACATTTTAAAATATCTTTATAATATAAAATAAAAGAATAGTGGTAGTTAACACTTACCAGAAAATTAAAATATTTTTAAGCGTCATTTATTCAAGTTATACTGGGCTTTTGTACATTTATTGATAATTTAGCTGTGTTCATTAATGATGTCGCACAGGAATCCTTTATTGTTTCCTTTGGCCTGAAATAAGCATGGATTACTGATATTAAACACGAAATTGAGGAACGTTAATGGGGGACTGGGGCAGGTAAAATATTTTCGTTGCCACAATAACCAAGTTCTCAAACGATTTCTCTGGAGATAGCAAGCCAAATAAGGGGAGTTGTTTGGTCCCTTCTAAATTACGCGAAATGTCATTTATGAGGAACTAAGACTATTTTTACTACACCGATGCTCGTAAAATGAGAAGCGCAAAACATCGCCTTAATTCATGAGTCCTCTGAAAATGGCGAAAGCTTTTCCAGTTATAACTAATTAATTCAATACTACTAGATCTCTCTTCGAGGTGTCTTACAAATGTAAAACTACCTTGTTAACCTATACATCTTTGAAATTCAAAGCACATATAGTCGCAGAGTACAGTTGTCACAGAACTTCCTGGTCCTAGCCTTCTAGTTCTGAGATACATGAGAATTTTTACAAACACTATTGGATATGAAATGGCTATGACTGGGGCAGAGAAATGCAATAGGCAATGGATGCTTGAGAAAACATAACACATAAAAATAAAATAGAAGTTTAGAAAAATGTTAGCATTAAGGGAAACAGAAAACTTTCCAGATTAAGCAATTTAGTAGTATCTAGAGGTATAGTTTTACACAAGTACGAAATAAATTAAAATTAATTTTTTTCTATTTAAGTTAGAGGTAGCAAGGCTACAGGATCATTATTGTTAAGATACCAGCAAAGCGAGCTTTGCGTGGAGAACTAGAGTCTAATATGAATGACAATTTTTAAGCCGATACAACGAACGCATAGACTTAAGCACTAAGACAGTCAACTCCGCATAGGCAATAGCGATATGCTTCTGTAACATGGGACTCGCATAGAAAGTGGCGTCCCCGGTATCAGACCATCGGAACTAAAGCGTGGTTACCTGATAGTTATGTTCATCGCTCTTTTGGCGACTTTTTCTTAATTATTTGAAAAAAAAAATTGGCGTAGGGGTGCTTTTATACCTTTTGGACTTTTTTTTATTTTATAAATTAAGCTATTAAAAACAAAACCAATCATAATTGCTTTTCTAGAATGCTTTTATGTAGCTCTGTGTTAAATCTCTAATATACTCTATATAGTTAGCTTATATAGAATATATTTAATACAAATTTATCAGTTTATAATTAATTCACAAATGTGTATTCTTTAGTATTCTGATTTCTTTGATTAATTATGTTTATCTAATATTGACACTATTTGTAGAGATTGAATATCATTATGAAATTTACCCTTTTAATTGATCTTTAAACATTGCACTTTTCTATAAATTGAAATATTTGAGAATGTTCTGTGTATTAATTGTTTAAAAGCTTACTGATTTTACAACAAAATAACTATATGGCATTATTTTGCTATTTTTATTTGCTATCAGATAATATAAAAATTCAAATAAAAAATGGTGTTCTTTTTTTATTAAGAAAACAAAAATTGAATGCATTTTTTTATTGCAATAATAATAATATTTAAAAAAGTACAAAATTGATTATTATATTCACAAAATTTCGTAAGTTCTCTTCATTCTTTCCACTGAATCTAAAACAAAGAAAATACAGATATAAATTTTAATAAATATAAAATTGCATTATTAACACAAAAATTTCATTAAAATTATTTCATCTCCAATTCTGGATTAGATAAATTGCACAAAAACTTTATGCTTTATTATTTACCCCCTTTTTATGCATATAAATTCAAGTTTAATAATTTTTTTAGAGATGAAGTATTACTAACAGAGCTTTTATTACATGTATAAATATAATTGTTATCTAGTTTTTCAATAGACATAAGAAGATTAATGATTCCTTGATAAATGAATCATTAATCCTCAATGCTTCTATTAAATCATAGAGAGTAAAAGGAACTTTAAATGCTAACTAGTTTAAAAATCTAAGGCACATCCATGAACTAGAGTAAAACTGAGGTAGGCTATTCTTAGCTGACAAATAAATTCTTTAAAATGATTTCTTATTTTACCGATACCAGTGATAGAGCCAGAATTTATTTGCATGGAGGGTTCAAAAGTCTTAATCTAAAGTACAGTGAACAATCAATTTCACAAAAAAAGGGATTTCTTTACATACACACATGCAAAATACATACATATATACATCTTACATTCATAGGTTTGTTTGCATACATAAATATACTATAAAAAAGATCAGTAATGCTGTAATTTCATTTTACTTGAAAAATATCTTTTAAATTCTGCTTAAGTTTTTAATATTGAATTTGTTTAAATTTGCCTCATAAATATTGAAGCATATTTAATTTATGATCCTCAACATACAATCCAAATTTAAACTAATTTCATGAATAACTTGAAAAATTAAAAGTACATTGAGAAAGTCCACAGATTTTTCTCTTTATATTGCTAATTAATATAGACATATACAACATATCAAGTTATGTATTAAAACATATACTTATATACTTCATTAATTCCCATTCAAGTTTAAGAAATTTCATTCAAGTATGACTACAAATTCAGTTTGAAATTATAGATGATTATTGTCCTGCTGAATAATTGGTTTCATAAATTTTCTTTTCTTGCATTTGTTATTCCATTAAATTATATTCCCACAAATAAAATGATTTAATTAATACAATACTTTAATTCAGTTATTAGATACTATTAATCATAAAAACTTAATTAACTACTGATGTTGAATAAAAAATATTTACTAAGTTATAAAGCAGAAACTTTATATTTACCTTCATGATTTTCCATTTCATTGTTCTTTACGAGCACAACAGTCCTTTGCAGGCCTTAGCTGCCTAACTATGTACTCTTTCCAGCATTTAGTATCTACAGCTTCCAATTTCACTTCGAATCTATTCTTTTGACACCTAGGTATTATAATGAGATTTTTGTTGATATTGCATTGTACAAGAAAAGAATTTAATTACACCAAACTTTTTTAAAGTTTCACAACTTATACTTGAGTATGTTACTACACATACAAGATAAACAACTGAAATATTAAGGCAATTATTTTTAGTCATTCAATGTTTAAAAAAAATAATGTTACAATATATGTGTATGTATATATATAAATACATACATACATTCATATATACATACATACATTCATGTACGAAGTTAATTATTTTGGTATACAGTAATGAAACTAAAGACTTTTACTAATTACTGAAATAAAACTGATCTAAAAATATTTTAGCTTGCCATTAAAGAATATTGTAAAATAAAAATTGTTTTCCATTGGTGAGCAAGTTCTCACGATAAAACCCCAATTTTAGAAATAGTGTATATTATTTGTTATTTTCCAAAATTGGTGTCAGAGAGTACAAAATAATGCATCAATTTTTAGAAACAATGTATTACTGCTGGTTAACTTTAACATTAGTCACATAAATGGATGATGAAATACTGATTCTGAATGTTAACTTGCGCAGAGTAAAAAATAAGCTAACTTAATATCTCTGAAGCTAAGGAGCATAAAATAAATTACATAAATAAGTATTTTAACCATAAATAAATTATTTTACTGGTCAGGTGATTTATTTATATTATCCAGGTGAATTGTAGCAAGTATGATTCATCCGTTTTCTGTGAAAGGTATGTTTTGAATGTATATAAAGAGCAAAATTAATCTAACAGAAAAAATGTATACTTTAAAAACTTATATTTGAAAATAACTGGGCTGATATAGATGAAAAACACTTAATTTAAATACTTGCAGAGAATGGAATTGCCAATAGCACTTTGTACATAAATTATTCACGTTAAAAACATCTACTTTATTATAAATATTTTTATGCCACATATTACACAGAAATAATTTTAAGTATAAAATTTTTTTTATAAAAATGCCATAGAATCTTTTAAGTTTTAGCTTGGTATAAAAATTTATTAAATGTGAACTTTAAACTGCTTACCTCTGAAGATTTAAAGATCATACATTTCTTCTTAGAGAGTCCTATACAATATATATGTAGTCCTATATAATTTAATCCAAATAACACAGATCCAACAGCTGAAAATATTAAAAGAAACAAATAGAAAGAGCATAAAAAAGTTTATAAACCCCTTTCCCCTGTATTACAACCCTAATAAACTACTTCATAAAACAGCTAAAAAGAAAACAAATAATTTAAATTTAAATAAAATAGCGGTAAGAATAATAAAATATAACTCAAATTAAAAGGTACGTTTGACAGATATACATCAGATAAACAGAAATTAATAAAATTTTTCTAATACTTACAAACAAAAATGTTACGAAAAAAGTCAGTTATTAGCAAAATACATAAATACAAAAAATAACAACAAAATGTATCATTTTAAGAAATTTTTAAACATCCGTCAGAACATTTGCTAACAAAAGTAATGAAATTCTATGGATTTTTCAAATAAAAAAAAACTAGAAAATTAAAAAAGAATACCAGTTTTTAGCAAACCATGTAAATAATATTCGCAATAAAGTGGTAATAATTCAAACCGTTAAATTCGGTTGACTGGATTTAAATATTTATAGGAATTATTTTTCAAACAAAAATGCTATAAAAAAAGGTTACTTATTAGCAAAGCATGCAAATACAGTAGTAAAATGTAGCAGAAAAAGTAATTTTAAAATATCCGTTAGAACATTCGCAAACAAAAAGAAATGAAATTCTTCAGCTTTTTCAAACAAAAATGCTGGAAAATAAAGAAAAGGGTCAGTTAATAGTTAACATGTAAATAACATTCACAATAAAGTGTTAATATAAGTAATTAAAATCCTTACTTTCGGTTGATTTTATTAATATACAAATCTCAACAAAGCACAATCGCTTACAGTCTCAAAAATTTCGAAGTCCAAATCGACAACAGGGAAAGATTTCTGGTAACCGTTTAGAATCGCCAACGGATTAGGGACTTCAATGTTAAGGTCGCAGACTACATAGCAGCAGACCATCGCCAAGCTACTGCCAAAGCGCTAATTAGTTCAGATGGTCTCACAAAGGTGGTGCGCATATCTAGACAGAAGTTGCTTGTCTTTTCGGTTAATTCTATGAACAACGTTTTGTGAATTGATTTATAATAAATAATTAAAAATTAAAAGAATAGTGGTAGTTAGAACTCTTCAAACGGTAAAAATATTATATTTAGCTGTCATTTAATAAGGTACATAGTGCTTTTGTATAATTACAGCTCATTTAGCCGTATTCGTCAATGATGACTGAGAAACGTAAAATGTGATCAAAATGCCTTCCAACTTCTCAAATGATCCCTCTGGGGATGGCAATCCAAGCCAGAGGAGGGGGGGGTCTTTTACTTGGTGCCTGGTTCTAAATTATGAGGACCCACCTGAGCTAAGACA
This sequence comes from Pardosa pseudoannulata, assembly GCA_032207245.1. Lineage (NCBI taxonomy): Eukaryota > Metazoa > Arthropoda > Arachnida > Araneae > Lycosidae > Pardosa > Pardosa pseudoannulata. The sequence goes on along the minus strand of CM063498.1, from coordinate 23,842,996 downwards.
GACAAACAAAGGATATTATTTGAAAACTAATGCACCCAACTGAGCTATGGCGTTCTTTCACCTTAGCAGTGCTAGTCAAACGAAAGACGCAGCCCTTTGCCTTAATTCGTGAGGGCTCTGGATCATGTGAAAGGTTCGTCCAAGAGGTATTGGTAACAACACAGCCAACTTATTTTGAACGTAAACTACTACTGTTTTTAGGAATAACTTTTTTTTTTAAGTCATGATTTATTGGGTCGATTTGACCTCATACTTTACCCATTTTTATTTAAACGTTCAAGAACAATGTTCTATTATAACGTCATGAGTCAACTAAATCAGTACCATAATGTATCCTACACGTCTAACTAATCATTGCCGTGGATATAGAGTGTTTTTTGGGCGCTACTTAATATATGTCTATAAATTTAAAGGCATTATCTAATATGAATCTGTAACTACATTTAATCCATATCCTACTTTATGACCATCGAGTTTGCCTCTCCCTGCTTGAATGGTATTATTGGGGAACATAGTTCAGTAGACATATCTCCTGTGTTAATTTCAGTTTACGCATGAGAGTGGTTTATATAATTAGTATAATTCCTTAAGATGCCTGTTATTTTCATGGTGTGGAGCTACAGGATTCTATGTTCCTAACTTGCTAATGCTGAGATTTCTCTTAGTAGTCATAAAAGGGACAATTAACTTTAAATTAAACAACTAAAAAAGGTGTGTAAGGATAGAAGAATGGATTGAGTTCGTAACACAAAAATAACTAAAGAAAAGATAGTTTAAAGATAAGAGCACAATTTTATGTCGTTACGGACATCTGTTCATAATGGTTACTCGTTCAGAAATGAAGTTTTTCGATGTGGGATTTTAGTTGGGTTACGGGGAATCTTATCCGTAGGACTTATCCCCAATTTTAACATCAAGAGGTAGAAATTTCTCTATAGTACTCAGAAAAATAGAAGTAACAGTTTTACAATAAAAATACTTATGATAGGTGAGGAAAGAAAACGATAAACAAGATTAGTGGATTTCAAAGGGATCTCAGCAACCAATGAAAGAATTTTCTGTCGACCAATGAAAGTTTTGTAAGCGTTACTGAAAGAGTAAACGAGAACAAACGATTTTTGACAAACTTTTATGGTTTTATCTTACATTTCATAAGTTTAAAAAAATTTTCTTACATTTTAAAACAATTTTTTTTAAATTTAGTGTTTTTTGTATTTTTAAAAATTTTTATTTTAATAGACAAAAAGTTTTTTCTATATATTATATCAAGACATAATAAAAAATGGATAAATGAATAAAATATGCGTATACTGTTATATAATGCCAGGAATATACAAATTGAGGAACAAAACGGTAGTCGAAAGTTTTATTTAAGTATAAAAAGGCGCTAAAAGCACCTCAGTAACTGTGAGTAAATACTGAAATTTTTTATTCCTGCAATAAAGAATTGAAATATTTATTATAGGATGCAGAATATCAATATGCAACGATAAAAATGTTAAATAATAGGAAAGGGGTATAGTCAGTTGGCAGCACTCAAGACTCACTAGCAGTGTGTAAATAGATAGACAACGTTGAAATAGCTTATAATATTGTAATAAAAGTAGTATAAAACATAAAAATGCTTTAAAGGTGGTGTTTCAACTGGACCCTATGGGTCAAGCCCATCAATCCAGAGGCTTCTGTCAGTAAGCACAAAAATGACAACGAGCGAAAAATAAACCCATAAAAGACCAAAGAGATAGAAGGGTAGATTTGTGAGTTCATAGCACAAAAACTAAAGAGTAGGGAGTTTAGTGATAGAAAAACATAAAATATTTTTGCGGGCAGTGACATCCGTACAAAATAATCAGAAAATAATGAATAAAAATGATCGAAATTGAAAAAAATTGAAAATTTTGAAAAAATAAAAAATAAGTGTTTTAAAAATAAATAAACTGCATTAAAAATCCGAAAAGAGCCTAAAGAATAATAAATAAATATAAAAACAATTTTTAATAATTTATTTTAGTTTTTTGAATTTTTGTCATCGTCGGGGACAGAATCGTGCACCCGAGGGCAAAACATAAAAGGATTAAAAAACATAGTTATAAATAAATAAAAAAATTAAAATATAAAGGGTAATTAAAATGAGAACCAAACAATTAAGTTAAAAGAGAGGCCCGAACACCGGTTTTGAGCGAGATCTTTTATCTTAAAAGCCGGGAATTAGGCCAACGGCTAATAAACTAGCGCCTAGCAAAAGAGAAACCGATTTTAGGTAATTTATTTTCCATTAACTGTATGCCCTCGATGAAGCAAATTGGTAACCTATTTTCTTTCTAATCAAAACCTTAATACATTTTCTTGCATTTTAAGCAATATTTTATCGCAGCTTAAAGAATAGTAATAAGAATATAAATCAGGATAAATCCATATCATTCAGCGCAATTATTCTGGGAAATGATAGTAGCTTTCTTTATGTATACTTCATGTATTGGCGACTACACTTTAGAGATTTAATTAATTTGGGAGACTTCCAGAAACTATCCACTAAAATTATTTTCCTAAAATTGAGGAACATTCACAGCAAAATGTGCGGTGCACATAAAGGATTTCAAGGTGGTAGGGCAACTGGATTGCTTGGGCCGAGCCCTCTATTCCCGAGATTTCTAACAGTAAGAAGAAAATGACAACGAGCAGAAAATAAAACAGCTAAAAGATGAAAGAAGGGGATGCAGAAAGCTTAGGGATAGAAAGAATAAATGTTTTTGAGGCCAGGGATATCCGTACACTGCGACGACCAGAGATTAGTGAGTAGTTTTGTCATTCAAATGGCCAAGAAAGGACCAATAGAAATGCAGAGATTTGTCCGATCAAATTGCAAGTATTTTCAATGTTAGGAAGAAAAAAAATAGAATTTTACTATTCGAAGTATTTTAATTTTAACTTTTACAAGACTCACCAGCAGTGTTTAAATGGATAGACAACGTTGTAGTAGCTTGAATATGGTAATAATAGCAGCAAAAAAACAATAGATGGTTTATAGTAATAAAAGTTTTTAAGTTATAAAGGGTAATTGAGATCGGGACCAAATAGTTAAGTTTAGAAGAGACTAGATTTGAGCGAGATCTTTTATCTCCAAGGCCCGGAATTAAGCAAATGGCTAATAAACCACCGCCTCCCAGAAGAGAAACCTATTTTCCATTAACTGAATGCTATCGATGAAGCACCTGTTATTAACCTATTTTATTTCTAACCAAAACTGTAATACACTTTTTCTTGCATTTTAAGCAATATTTTATCACAGCTTAAAGAATAACAATAAAAGTATAAATCAGGACAAATCCATATCTTTCAGAGCACTAAAGTGTTAAAAGTATTACAAACTGTAACTTAATATGCCAAGTACACTTATTGTTCTGGACTTATAACTTCTTAATTTTCTACTGATGATCTTTATTTTTTATATTTTGTGTCTTCCTTTCGCCCAACTCGTGAACCTTATTTTTGTTAAACCTAATCTTATTCTAATGCTAATATCTAGTCCTCAATATCGTGTTGCAATTATTATTATTTCTCATGACCATGCATTACAGTAGCTCTGGCTTAGAGGGCGTGGCCCAGGAAAGCCAGACAAGAGAGCTCCAGTGCGATGTTCTTTCAGAGCATGATTAGTGACTGACAGCAAATCTTTAATCCAAAACCTAAGCAACTGGATGAATGTTAGAGACAGAGCTGGTACTTCAATTTTGAAGTTGTTCGATAAACTTTAAACGAATTTTGGGGATTATTTTCAGTCGGTTACGTCTGATGTAGGAATTAATGGTAATGGAATGACGAATTCATTGGGCTGAAGCTACTTTGAAAACTTCACAAACATACACTACCAATGCCTTCAATGAGGTGTTTACAGAGTGTAAAAAACGCGTATGGATCTCTGGAAGGTCCTCCTGTACAGGATTGGATTGGTACAGTAGAAAACGCCCTGGTGGTGCCCTGTTTATCGAGGAGCTTCGAAGCTAGTAGACTTGCATATCACGCTTTTGAGGTGTCACATGTTTATGGACAGAAGACTTTTAAATTAAGCATAAAATGTGGAATTGTTCAGACACTGCCCGAGATTATTTTAAATTGTATTGACTTTAAGTTGGACTAAGTTTAATCAAAACCTCTTATTCTGTTCGACTTTCTGAATGTTTATGAACTTATGGTCTAGTTGGATAGACCACTTGGGGATCAGGAACAATAACGAACACCTCTAAACCGCCTTACTGCAGCTTGAAAGGAAGACACGTTATATTTTTATCCTTTTCTCGCAAAACGAGTATTGTATGAACTGTACTGAGTTGTATTTTCCTATAATCAAATACTGTATTTGATTCTCATATCTCCACTCCTACTTTATTTTTCTAATCAAAACTGTAACACAACTTTTTATACAATATTTTATCGCAGCTCAAAGGATAGAAAAGAATATACATTAAGACAAATACAAATCATTCAGTACAATTATTCTGTAAGACGATGGTAGCTTTTTTTATTCTTATGTAATTTGTAAATTTATAGGAGACTACACTGTAGCTATTTAATAAATTCATAACACATTCAAACACAAACCAGTAAAAAATAAATTATTTTCCCCAAACTTGAATAACGTTCACCGCAAAGTGTTTACAGCTATGGCATGGAATAGAGAAAGATGTCATATTTTTATCCTTTACTCTTTGAAAGACCAAGTCCTGTATTAAGCCGATACGCGTTTTGTGAATAAAAGTGCTCCAGAGCGCTTTTTATTTTATTACAGAGTCAATACGGGTTCTTAATTTTCGCGAGGACTTTACCGGCGCATTTTTGTTTAATGTAATTTTTCATTTTTGCTTCTATCATTCTCTACAACGTTTTGCATCGGATTTAATCAAGACACGGGAACGTCTGGCGAAAAGCTTTTGATCCGTTTTTAATTAATGCTCGAAAAGCACAGACTTCGTTCGTTGGAGGTGTTTCTCGTTTTATTTATTTTTTATTTTCATCCTCCCTGGATGGAATTTCTTGTGTTCGGTTTATTCCTTTTTAGAATTTTCTTTTTCTTTTAAAGCTCTAAATTGTGTGGAGCTGCGTTGTATCAATCTATTTTGTCAAATACATTTACATCTCTATTTCGAAGAGGCGTTATAAAGGCAAATGTGTTTACACATAATATTTTTTGCATTTAAGAACTGTTTGAAATGGCATACTGTCATTAATTTTTAATAGTATCTTATTTATTTGAAGCCTTATTTATTAATGTTCGAAAAGAAGAAGCCTCGTTTGTTGTAGGCATTTCCTGTTACATATATTCTTTAGTCTCCTTCCTCGGTGAAATTTCTTGTATTTGTACATGACTTGCGATTATATTAAGGAAAAATATCTTTCGTGTTGCAATATATTTTGAAAAAGGCATTATTATGGCATATATGTTTATACCTAATATTTTCTGTCTTAAAGGAAGAAGTGATTGAGAAGGCACTCTGCGTTAATTATTAACAATAGTACTTATTAGCGGCTTACATAGAATTCTTGTATGTATGGGTATTTAGCCGTAAGTGCTGAAAAATATTCAAATGTATGCAACGCTCCCACCATTTTGTCACATTAAAATATAAGTAACGAAATTAAAATTCTCATTATATAAACCGTTTTCTGTGAAAGTGTCGTCAGACCATTTTGACAAAAAATTAGTGAATGATAAAAATGAATACAATTTACTATAAACTTTATATAAAAATAAGTTTACATAAAATTATTAGTTTTATATGAAAATATAAAACTAGTGTAATAACATATATCCATATTTTTCAAATTATTCAAGTGCAGAACCTTAAATATTTTCATATAAAATAAAATACACTGACACCACTTTCAAAGAAAACGACTCATTAATACAAGTATGCCGAAACGTTATGTTAAAAATAAAAAACATATGGACTTTTTTTAGTTTGTTGGTTTATGGGAGGGGCTTGAACCTCCAAGCTCCTCCCTTGTACAGTTATTTATTTATTGTCAGGTATTTATTAATTATTATTCGAAAAGCCTCGACTTCGTTTTATTTATTTATTTTCATTCTTACTAGATGAAACTTGTGTTAGGTGTATTCTTTATTTAAATTTTTTCTTTTAAATCTTCAAGTTGCTTGGGGGTGCATTGCGTCAATCAGGGTCGTAGGCAGGGGGAGGGATTTGGGGGACAGGTCCCCCCCCCGAAATTTCGAAAGACCATTTTGTAGATAGACAATGTCCCACGTTTGTGTGTGTATGTATGTAATATCTGCCTAGCTGTTCATGAACATGGACTGTTATTCTCGTAGAAAAAAAAAACCGCTGAGACCATAAAAGTTTTGCTTGGCCGCTGGCCGGAAAAACAGTGTTTTCCCTTTCATCAATTGAAGTATCATTCATTCACAAATAACGATGTTTTTCTTCCTTGGTCCCTCTCCGAAAATAATTTCTGGCTACGGCCCTGGTGTCAATCTATTTTGCCAAATGCATTTATATCTCAATATTTTGAAGAGGCGTTATAAGGTAAATGTATTCATCATAAAGGTAAACTGCTAGTTTTTCCATAAAGCGCATTCCCTTATAGTCCTGACAAACTCCACATTGAATTTCTTTCATTCATCGCATTTTTTGTTGTGGTTTCAATGATCTAAAACCATATTCCATTTTATCTGCAGTTAGCCGCAATGTTCAACTTTGCCGTGAACCACTTATGCTTTATTACCTTTAAACTAAAAACATTTGTTTATTTTATTCTTAAAAAATAAATTGCACATTTCTAGCTTTTTTGATCTTTTATTTTCAGAGTGGTGACATTTTCTACGCCTACACATGTATTTAATACAGAAATTTTCATTTTCTTTTAAAGTTTGGATAGAATTTTCTACTTACCTTCCGATTAACAGTCTTATTTTCGTTCGCTTCTATTCCTAAGTCTGAAAAG
>CM063498.1:23818539-23833539 GCA_032207245.1 Pardosa pseudoannulata | reverse complement strand
TTAAATGTGTTCGAACGAAAATTCTTTTAATAACATAAAAAACGACGCTGATTTTTTTCCCTCGCACACATACTAACATCGAAAACCACGATCAAACATTAATTAAAAATGGATCAAAGGTTTTTTTTTCGCCCTTATTTTCCCATCACTCCTTTAAAGCATGATTAAATTCTGCTTGTAACGTTCCAGCGACGAACTCTTAAAAGACGAAAAGGAAAGTAAGGAAAGAAAAAAAGAACAGTTATATTAAGAATCTTTACGTGTTCCAAAAGAACCGAAGGTTTTTCCTTTTCAAAAATAAGATGAAAATATTGACTTATGGTAAAAAGGAACATAAAAAATTATTTTGCTATTTCACTTTTAAAAAAAGAGGGAGTATATATAAACAAATAAAAAAAAACTCGTTCATATTTTGTGAACACAGTACACGTGCATGTGTATACATCCATCTATATGTAGACAATGTATCGATGTACCCTGAAATATCCATCTAACGTACTGTATCTTGATGCTTATTTCTAAATTTTCAAATCAGCGATGCATTACGATATGGAATCGAACGCCGATATGGCTAAATCTATATAAGCTTCTCTGATCTCCGATATGAAATCATCTTTTCGATATCTTGACTTCGATTTCATTTTTTTTTTCGATGCAGTAATGGAGCATGCGTGATATATAGCCGTATATACAAACGTTGTCTTTTCGTTTTCTCGACTTTGAGTAGCTCTATACCGAGTGACGCCGATATAGCTAAATCGGTTTAAGCTTCTCCGCCGATCTCCGATAAGAAACTCGTCTTTCCGATATATTGACTTCGATTTCATTTTTTTTACGATGCAGTAATAGTGCATGCGTGTTACATATCGCATGTATATACAAACGTTGTCTTTTCGTTTTCTCGACTTCGAGTAACTCTATATAGAACGAATGCCGATATGGCTAAATCGGTTTAAGCTTTTCCACCGATCTCCGAGGTGAAATCGTCTTTCCGATAGCCTGACTTTGTGCGATGCAATAACAGCGCATGCGCGATATAGCACCCGGATATACAATTAGTTGTTTTTTCGTTTCCCCGATATTGTGTGCAGCGCACGCCAATAAACAAAGATACCCTTTCCGACATCCCTACTTTGAAGTCAAGTATCTTAGTATCTGCTTCCTCGGTCTTCTTACCCTCAATAAGAATATCCATCACGTTAGGAAATTCTTAAATATAGAAATTTTAATAAACAATATTTTTCTTACATTTGATGGCCATTTTAATGAAATTCGACAATGTCATTCTTAATAGATAGGCAGACGTATAGATCTCACAGGAAGATTTCTCAACAGTACTCACTGGGCTAAGCCCTCTAGTACTGGAGTAACTATTAGTTGTAATGAATCAGACTATGAGTATGAGTTGGCATGACATACACAGAAAAGTTAAATATGGGTATAGGGGAAAAAAAGGAGAAAAATGATCGAGTTTAGGCAAAAAATTCAAAGCATAATAGGTAACAAATTGATTATACCAGCTGAAGATAAAATTGAGTTCAAACATGGTACGAGATAAGCTGGTCTGATAAATAGGACATGAATTAACACATAAAGTTACAATTAAATTATTATTATTATTGAATGATTAACACTAAAACTACCGGACATTTTTTATAAGGGCATAAATAACGAAAAATGGGGTCATTTGACTCCTCTTGGTAGATTTAGTGTTAAGCACGGAACGTAGGCAGAACTCCCAGATACTGTGCAAGCACAGAACACTGTTGGGATTCAGAAGCCAAAAATAGTATACCTTTACTATACATAATACTTCAATGTTTGGTATAATTAACTGTTATAGAAAAGGAGGTGTTCGAATATTTCTTCTTAAAAGGGGGGCGGTGGTCAAGAGAAGGTTAAGAACCACTGATATAAACAATTGCTAAATCTTTAAAGAAATCTACCATTCTTTTAAAAATTTAAGTAAAACATTTTATATTTTCTTTGCATCATGAGATTAAAAAAATTAAATTGAGTAAAATGTGCTTATTTAAGTTGAATTTATTTTATTACTAATGTAATTTACTAACATTCAAAATTCACGAAAATTATAATTTAATTTTTCTCTTTCAGGTAAGATCTCTGCATATTCTGAATTATTTTGTTTAAGAGGAAACTCGCATGGTAAATATACATTTTCTTAGTATTTTTTTATGAAACGTTTTGTTTACAGTTGATGTAATATTCAGCTTGGGACCTTCTATTTGGAGAATATCAGTTAGTATCTCGATATAGTGGGTCATTGGTAGAGTACCAGGCAGCCTTGTGGATTGACCGAATTGTTTTATTTTGCTTTGTTTGAAACCTTTGAATATGCGTGTTTGTCACCAATCCATAATTCGGGCTGCCTGCAGATTCACGAGTATGCTTCGAGTGCTTATTATTCACTTGTGAAAGCTTATATGCATTCTTTGAGTTATATGGGAAGAAATTATCTCTCATGCTTTCGCTACAAAGCGTTATTTCTATATATCTGTCCAGGCGAGGTGGCAGGTACCTCAGTAGCGCTATCTATCAGGGTATAAATGGAATACCAAACTCCCACACATGGGTTTATAATGTTAATGCCAATACTCAATAGATTGAAGCACTACCACTGTCAGCAAACCCAGTACTAGAGGGCTTGGCCCAGGGAGTACTGTTGCCAATTCATCCTATGTGTCACACTTGGGAGCTACCAATCCATACGCAGGATTTGAACATGCACCCTCTATCGTGGTATAGAGAAAGTGCATGTTTGTAAACAAATACGAATGCTGACTACAACTCAACTTTTCGTTGGCAAAACATTGCTTGTTTTCATTGCATCTTATGAGCTTCGATATGAATCATATATACAATAAAATTAAATTTTATTTAAGGGAAGGGGATAGAAACATCAGAAACTGGACAAGTAATTCAAAATAGATTTTTTTAACACTTACAAAATTATATATTTTTTAAAAAAATTAAACACTTTACACAGTACTATTAAGTATAATCAAAGTATAACTACTTTGATTATGTTAACAGGCACAGAAAACTATTACATAAATAAGAATGTAATAAAAATGTGCAAAACCTGATCATTTTATGGACAAAAAATAATTGCATTTATAGGTACAGTCCTTCTCAGAAAAGCATAGAAAAAACTTAGTAACAATAAAAAAATTCTTAAAGCATAATAATTTTATATAATCTATTACATTATAGTAAGGTTAACGTTTTATTACCATTCTGAAAATGTTTGCCGCAAATTTTCGAAGAATTTGGGGTCCACTCTTGTCTTTTCAAAGCTTTTATCCAAAGTATTCGCAATGTAGAATCTTTAGGAAAGCAATAAAATCCAATATTTTCACCTTTTTTTTAACGCTTAGTACACCCATACGTACTTGTTACCATTTTCAGATTATTTACAAAATTAAAACCCTAATAACAAGCACAATCCGTAGGAAATTCAAATGTTTTGCCAACGAGTAAGTTGAGCTGCAATTTTTGCTGCACCTGAAGTCATGCGCACATTCTCTATTGCATACGATATCCGTTATGAAGACTGGTCGACTCTGGGAACATTCCAAACTTTCCTGTCAGTTACAATCCACATCAAATTGTAAAGCCCCCCCACACACACGCACTATGGTCCACTGCAAGCCATCATCTTTGTCTGGAGGGGGTATGGTTTATCGTGGTCGATGGTAGCAGATGATAAAATAACCTTGGCGAACGATGGCGATGGCTTCCGAGGCTATTTTTTTCCAAAGATTAAAGGTAGCCAGATGCGCAACTAAAGTGCGCAGTAGACCCTATGGACGAATCCACGTGTTTGGCTCTTTAGTGGCCCAGCGTGTGGATGCAACCGGTGAACCATCGTTCGAGGTCACCATCAGGAAGTGGTGAACAATTGGCCATAGTGTGGAGGCTGCATAAAGAGATTATTTTTTTTAATTTTAAAAGGAGGATTACAGCAACCAAAAATATAAGAATTAAAAAAAAAAATGATTATTAGAAAGCAAAATTTTGACTTCACTTTTAAAGAGTTCTCCTAATTTGTTATGCCGAACGATGTCTAAATGGTAGAGAGAGCTGCTCTTTAGTACTTCAGTTCGAGGGTCCGAATCCCGAGGCTGACATAGATGTTCCATGTTCGTAGCAATTCGGAATTTTAAGCAGTACGTGCTGGTTTCATTAGCTCTCCTGAGCAAAACAGTAGACTCCAGTGCTCCAAACCAAAAACAAAAACATAATTTGTTATGTTTTCGGAATAAATACGAATTTCGTATTCCTAATCGAATACTTTTATTTCGATATATTTTTGCCCCCTTAAAATAAATAATAATAAAATAATACTGAGGAGGACGGAGCAGAAATTTTATTTATTAGAAGAGAATTTTATAGGATACGGGTAGATATCAAATCACTATGGAATATTATATATTTTCTTCTCACTATATTTTAAATCACCTTTAATCCTTTCTTCTCTCGAAGTTCGAAAAGAGGAGTGCATTGTAGAGTGGGATCTTGAGAAACGCGGCAGTAAATTTTCAAAATCCTATCCATGAAAAGAATTTTATTGCAGTATTTGACTATTAATATTGATCATTCAAAAGCACGACGTAGCGAGTTTCCATTGTTGAAATCTGGCATAAAGCGTACACTAATCTAATAATTTAGAACTTGGAGACTGTATTTTATGTAGGGCTACCAAGCAATGGTCGAGGTAATATTAAATCGAAATCCTGCGCTTTTCGATTATTCAATCGATTATGGCGCTTTCCAAACAGGCTTATAGTATAGATGGGATTAGCATAATCACGGGACTATAGTGGAGAATTACAATCCGCAATTGCACATTCTCACTTGTTTTAAAAACATTACCTCTGAACTGTAGGGATTTTCTATTTTGGGGTGTAACAGTAGTTAAAAATAATTTAAAATTGTGTGTAATGAAATTGCAGATTTTTTGGTCAGTTTATATGTATAGTTTTATTCTGAAAATGGAAATTATTTTCTCGAAATAGCCTTTATATATACACACATCAACAGTAATTTTTATGAACTTTTGTCAATTGTCAAAAGAAGTTTATAATAAATTTTGTATACGGAAGGCTAATTTGTTTAGTATAAGAATATAAAATATATACTTTTTCGATCCTTCCCCCCTCACTGTTTTAGAAATCTTTGTGTCTTTAGTATAATTTTTAGCCACAAGATGACGCTACCGATGACTATATATGCCGTTCATACAGTCTACGATGTATTTTTATTCTAATATTGTATTCACCCTGCCCAAACTCAAGCACTCCTTCCCATTTTTATTATATTTTTATGCCATGTTAGAGCCAAGTAAATTCCATAGTGTTGCACTGCCAAACTCCTATGTATTACAGAACTAGAGGGCCCATCCAAGGCAGTTCTGTAACAATTTCATCCTGTGATCCATGATGTATTTTCTCGTCTACGGACAGTGCTAACAAATAATGTAGAGCATAAACATTTAACACCATCAATAAAGTATCATTTTCTGGCGTCAGCAGTTTGAATATTTGTAGCGCCATCTGGTGATAAAAATATAGCTAAAGTAAATAATAAATGGGGTTTTTTTTCCTTAAAAAAATCTGTCAATCTGATTATTTTCATCTATTACCATATTTTGTTCCTCTTAAAAATTCTCCAAGTTATTAATGAAATATGTGCATGACTGTTAGATTACCCGATGTTTTATAAACAGATGCGTTTAAAAAATATCAACCGAAAATGATATATCTGCAGCTTAAAAAGAGAAAAAAGTTCTCTTTGATATTTTCAAATTTTTGTTAACAAAAAATTTTAATAGACTCTATTGTTGGAATATAATACACACTTGAGTTTTTCTTCTCTACCGAATGTTTTTGGTTTTCATTACTTTGTGTTAAACAGCATGCTTCAATTTTTACGAGACATGTGTTTGCATGGGATTTTTGAAAATGTGTAATTTGAAACTGAGAGGTTGGAAAAAAAAACATTAAATCTCCGACAATTTTATTAATATAAAACTACACGAACTGCGAAAATGAAAGTAGAAAAGGAGCTTGAGTAAAATTTTTTCTTAAAAAAAAAAAGTAAAAAAAATGGAAATGAAGTTCATAAAAGAGAAGGAAACGCCATCTTGAGAAACACTTAAAAGGAACTTCATTAAATTATGTAATTTAGTAAAAGAAGAAAAAAAATAACATCAAATACTTGAAATCCCGAGTGTCTAATTAACTTATTAACTTGTGTTAACTGATGTTAAAAATGACGACCGAGTATCCATTAGGATGGGGTTTAACTTTGTAGTTATTTGTTTCTCGTTACTGAAAAGTTATTTCATTGTTGTTTCTACAGCATTTTCACCCTTTAAAGTCTTCATTTAAAGCAAAATGAGAACAAGCAAAGAGAGAGAGAGAAAAAAGAGAGATTTTGTGAGGATTTAAAAACTGTTGTAATTATAGTCAACGAAACATATGAAATGTAAAGTCATTCTTTCAAAATTCTTTTTTCGCTCTCTATTTTGCGAAATATAGAGAAAATAAGAGTGAAACAATTGACTTTGAGAGTATGATGAATTTAGAGGTCATAGTCATCCCTAACAAAATTTGCGATAAAAAGCCATTATTTGACTTGTGCTTACATATGGTCTCTGCATATGAATCTCTGCAATTCTATTGGTGCTCTCGTGGTCACTTATATTGCAGAAATGACCAGAATGACAAGACTTCTCACTTCATCTCTGGTCGTTACATTGTACGGATATCCCTCGCCGCAGAAATATTTATATTTTTAATTCCTAAGCTTTATACTTTCGAGTTCTTGTGTTATGAACTCACGAATCCAGTTCTCTGTCCCATTCTTTATTGTTTTTAGCTGTTTTATTTTCTGCTCGTTATCATTTTTCTGCTTACTGTTGGAAATCTCTGTATTAGATGGCTCTGCCAGACAATTCAGTTTCACCATAGCCTTGTATGCCTTGTGTGGTTTAGAAACTTCAGCAATGACAGAGTCGCAAGAAGATCAACGAACTGTGTCTGAAAGATTTAAAAGAAAATTCTGGAACTTTTGCAGAGAGGTTGGGGCAGCATGTGTCCAAAGTGAACATGGAGGCATAGATACAAAAATTGACTAAACAAGCATTGAATTAGATGTAGATATTATCCAATATATTAAAGCAAACCGCACTAAATTTGCTGAACATTTCGCAGAATTGACACATCTTCTTCAACATCGAGATCCTTCAATTATAGACCAATTGGTAATTAAAGACAGGGTCTAGATTAAAATGTTTTGGCAGTGTTGTTGACTACTGGAAAACACTGATAGTGACCGACTGGAATACCCTGGAATGAAGGGGATGAGTACTGAGGAAGGGATGCAGTTCTGAGGAATGACTTGATCCACTTCGCCCGTCAAGTCAATGAAGACATCATAAAACTTTAAATGAGTTTCTGAAATTACTGTATGTAAGCTTGAAGAGAGAGTAGGTATGTGAGATCATCATAATAGAAAAATGATAAATACAATAAATATTTTCAGTGATGGTAACGCTTAAAGAAAATTAATATACAAACTTAAATTCGGATATTTTTAAATAATCACAATGAGGTTATGTTTATTTACATATATTTATATATATATCTATATAAGTGTGTATATATGTATATATATATATATATATATATATATATATATATATATATATATGTGTGTGTGTGTGTGTGTATACATATACACGAAAGATAGGTTCCATATACTTCACTACGATTAGGGTTACTGATTTTCCACCTCCCTTCCCCCTAAGAAATTTAGACAGTTCCTAGAATTAAACAGCTATTTCCAGGAGTACTCCCAAAATTTGAATATTATCTAAAGTTTAGTTATTTATGATATCAGTCACAGAATTCTGGTAGCATCAGGGGGTCGCTACTCAAGGATAATAGCGAAATATGGATATTCATAATTCCCAAAATGTATACTACTTTTTAAATTGCGCTACAAGATACAATTGAAGTATAATAATCATTCTTTTCTGATGTATGATTTAATATAACTTAAGCACTATTTGCATTCAGCCTAAAAATTTATTTTTAAGACACGTAATTATGTAATTTTATTATAATTTATAACGTGTATCTGCGTGTTTCCTGTAACTCCTGGAAACCAAGAATTATTCCTGGTAATAAAAAATTTTGACTTATTCATATTTTTAGTATCCTAAAGACCCGTTCTAACCTTTGTTATCTCCTATCTGTTCTGGGTTCCCGGGAAATAACGCTAACTACTGTATCAATTTTAAGTAGAACATGAGGGTAGATGAAATCGGGCCATACTAGTTAAGGCCGATTCATAACGGCTATACGGGGGAGACTTATAACTTTACAGATGATAATATCAGCGCAGAGAAGCCGAATGTTTTCATTACAGCCATTGCATACCTATTTTGGAGGTTTGACAAAATATATAGCTCGTAAAATCATAATCATTTCTACAACTGTTATAATTGATAGATGTATTGTTGACATATAATTGTATTATATATATGATGTATAATTGACAGATGACATCAAATAGTAGTAGTAGTATGTCTGAACGCACTGTATAAGGCTGTTCTCAGAGGAAGAAAATAGTTCGATAAAAACCAAATGTTTTCAATACTCTCATTCCTTATCTATTTTGGGGAAATCATAATAAAGTATAGCGCTTAATCTCATAACTGTTTCGACAATGGTTATAACTGACAGTTGTCGACATCGAACAGTAGTAATATGACTGAACGTACTGAATACGTTTGGCAATTCTTGAAGGGAAAAAATCGTTCGAAAAAGAGAAAGGTCGAGAACACAGAGACATTCACACGGTCTTCCCCAAAAGCCTTGTCTCGCTACCCGGCAGAAGCTTGTTGTGGTTTGAACTCTCCACCCCATTTCCCTTAGCAAGTACAAAGGCATTCTTTAGCACTATCGACAAAAGATTATTACGCGAGGCGTTTAGGTGTATCCATGTGTAAGAGAGAAAGAGGGAAAGTTCGAAGGTTAAAAACGGAGGTTTTGGGGACCTACTTGAGGGGTGACAGTGAGGGGTCGCCCCAGCATATATTTATAGGGTCTAATGGTTACTGGAGCGAGATAAGATCCTTCTCTCTTCCAGCACTAAAGACAGCCTGCCTTTTTATCCCTATTCTGATTTCGCTCTTCCGAACCGTTTGCCACCACTCTGAAGCATCCCCAGGTTAAGCACATCCTGGGGTTAAAAACTGTCTTATCTCTTTTGAAGAAGACACCCTAATCAGCGAATTTTTTTTCTTCCTCATACGTTATCCATCAGTTCTAAAACGGGGGCTTTGAACGGTTCCAGACAGAGGAAAAGCATAGGTAGGCAACTTAGCAAGTCAGTTTTTCTCGTTGTTGGGAGATGCCTTGTGTTTTTATCGCGTTGCAGAATGTGACGGATAGGTTTAAGGAAGTGAAAACCAAACAATATGAGATTCGTTATGGAACGTGAAATATTCGCCTCAAGTCACTTCAAGGAAGCGTTATGCAATTTCTTAATTTAAACACAGCCTTCTTACAGAGTTTCAAATCAGAGGAAAAGGTATTCATTACCATTTTGAGATTTCTGAAATTTAACATTACGTACAGTTTTAAATTAGTTAGAAAAGCAACTGGCACATGATATAATAATATTTAGCACGAGTGTGGTATATTTTGCGGCTTTAGTCTTTTTAAGATTTAGAACAAATAATTATATAAAGACAATCAGATGTAAATATATATATGAGTACGTTTATAAATGCATGTGTGGGGGGATACATTTATGTACCTATGAATATGTACATTTTCATATATGTAAATGTACACTTTCACATACGCACATTCTTCTACGTAATTGGGCAGAACACTATCTTCAAGGCATTTCGAGGAAGCCTTTTAAAATTTCTTAATTTAAGTACCGCTTTCTTCCAAAGTTTCAAATCAATTTACAGGAGAAGAAATACATTCAGATTAATTCGAGAGATTCTGAAATTTAATAACATTTACTTCGATTTAACTTTACACCCAATTTTAAATTGAGAAAAGCGGTGGGCGCCAGAAATATTCAGCTTGTATTCTATGTGGATTTAGTCTTCTTTTCGAAATGTAGAACTTCAAATTATTCAGTGCAAATTGTATGTCAGAATATGGGATTTTACAAAATATGACTATATGTAATATGTTACATATGTGTGCATATGTTTGTGTCATACCTATGCTGGAGTATGCATATATATGCATTTACCCATCCCATAATTGAGAAAAGCAGTAGACACGGAAAATATTCAGCCTGTATTCTATGTACATTAAGTCTTCTTTTCACGCTCTAGAATTTCAAATTATTCAGTGTAAAATGTATATAAGTGAGAATATATGAGTTTATATAATGTAATATGTGTGTCAAAATGCAAATATGAAATTTCAAATATGTGATACCTGTATCAAATTGCCAATATGAAATTTCAAATACGTGATACGTGTGTCGAATTGAAAATATGAAATTTCAAATACGTGATACACGTGTCGAATTGCAAATATGGAATTTCAAATATGTGATACATGTGTAAAATTGTAAATATGACATTTCAAATATGTGATACGCGTGACAAATTGCAAATTTATACATACAATATATGTTCAGATATCATGCGCGTAAGTTGCAAAAACTGTGTTTTCAGTAATATAAATTTTGAAGTTCTCTTAATAGCGAATGCCGAACACTGGCTGAATGATTAGGGCACTGGTACCTTTTAGTTTGTGGGTTTGAATCCCACTGTGGCATGGATGTTTGTAGCCGTTCGGAATCGGCTTTTAAGCAGTAAGGCTAACGAATCCGGGACTTCTTCTCATTAGCCCTCGTGTTGCTAAAAAGTAGACCATAGCGCTCAAAACCAAATTTAACTAAATCTCTTAACAGTGTAATGTTATTCAACTTTATATAGTTTTGTATTTATTAAAATTTCAGTTTTGTAAGATTTTAATAGGGTTTGTGACATAATATAGAAAAACAGCTAGTAATCACATAAACTATATTTTTAAAAATGATTTTTAAAGCTATAAGAAATTCGAACTATTTGAGGTTATACAGGGTATCTGGACCATAGGCCGAATCTCCTGTTGTAAAGCTATACATTTCTGATACAATGTCCTTTCATTACATTTATAAACAATATATATACAAATGCAGGTCTTAACGGGGGTTAAAATACAAATAACTGGGCCCTAATCAGTGTAGAAAGTTATGTGATATTTCCTTAACACTACATTTACGGACCGAGCCAATTTGACTCATTAAAAATTTGATCGATATATATATATATATATATATATATATGTGTATATATATGTATATATATATATATATATAATATATATATATTATATATATATATATATATATATATATATATATATATATATATATATATATATATATATATATACATATATATATATATATATATATTATATATATATATATATATATATATATATATATATATATATATATATATATATATATATATATATATATATATATATATATATATATATATATACATATATATATATATATATATATATACATATATATATATATACATATATATATATATATATATATATATATACATATATATATATATATATATACATATATATATACATATATATATATACATATATATATATATATACATATATATATATATATATACATATATATATATATATATACATATATATATATATACACATATATATATATATAATATATATATATATATATATATATATATATACATATATATATATATACATATATATATACATATATATATATATATATACATATATATATATATATATATATATATATATATATATACATATATATATATATATATATATATATATATATATATATATATACATATATATATATATATATATATATATATATATATATATATATATATATATATATATATATATATATATATATATATATATATATATATATATATATATATTATATATAAACTTTCAGTCCTCTTCCCCGCAGACGCCTTCATTTCGCATTATCAAATGTGGTATACCTATTTTCACGGTTGTGAGCCAATTTGACTCATAGAATGTATATGAAAATAAATATAGTAATAAATATAGTTTAAAGTAATTATAAAGTATAAAGTATAGTATAAAGTAAATATAGAGAAGAAGTCGAGAACACATCCATTCCAATGACAGAAATTCGTGCTACTGACGCACGGAAGAATTGTCAAGTTCAGCAATCATGCAAAAGAAACACATGTAGAAACTCCATTATGCTAAATGTAATAGAAATGTTTGCGGAAAATGTGTTTCAAAAACAGATTTTATGTGTAAAAAAATGTTTTCTATGAATTTTTTGATAATACACAATTTAATAAAATTAATTTGGAACTATTTTCTTTGCAAAAAACTTCAATTTTCTTGTATGAGTCAAATTGGATCACTTCGGTAAAAATAGGTATATGATCAACATCCATAAATCTAGTGTTAAATATATTTGAGAAATTTTCCTAAAGAGGTGATACAGCTAATTTTTATAAGCTTTTATCAATAGTAGTGTCAGTAGGATTCCTTAATTTGCATATAAGGAGAAACGAAAAAAAAGTAATAAAGGTGATTTGTTTTGGTTTAATATTTCGAAACTTCCTCAACCCAACTCGAACACAAAAAAGAATCGATAATGAAACATGGGAGATTTTCGTTACTTTTGTTATAAATGATTGCTTTTAAGTTGTACTTATTATAACACTATGCTCACCTTCAGAGCTCGCTGTCTTGTGCTTCATTAGGTTCTTAATGCGCTTTTAATTGGCGAAAGCGATTCGAAAGAAATTTATGGGGAAGCATCCTTAATAGTCTTTTAAACTCATATTTCATTGTTATGACACAAAATTGCTACATTGTGTTGTTTGAGTCGTTAACCGTAACAGCCTATCCACAAATGATCTGGGAGGGAAACGTATGCATTTTTGTGCTTGAATGTATGGTTGTGTGTGTTAAAATAAAGAAAATTGTGTGTGTGAGAGAGAAACAAACGGACGAACGAACAATTGAGTTGTAACATACATGCTTAGTACCTATAAAGGGAAACTTGTTGTACCGTGGTCCAACATGCTTTTACTGTATGAATTGTCTTATATTATGTGTGTTACCTTATTTAAGAATAATCATATGTAATGTATGTTTAATCAATAATCAAAATGCAATTCTCATTTTTAATGATTTAATGATTATTTAATGCATTTATTCTCATTTTTAGCATTTAATCCTTATAAAATTTATACCTTATTCATATCTTTATGTACTTTTATGACTGTATGATATTTTGTAAAATGAATTGTAAATGATTATTAATGGAGATGATGAGGTAATGATGAATGAATAATGGAATGGGAGGCAAGTATGTTAAATGTTTGTCTTATAGAGTGATGTTGTTTTGTGTGTTTGAAGATGTATGAGTTAAAATAAACCTGTGAGTATGTGAAAGAGAAAGAGAGATGAGCAGTCAATGAATGAATGAATGAATGAATAAGGGAATGGGAGCATGTATGTTTAAATACCTATAGAGGGGAACCTGTAATACCTTGGTCCTACATGCTTTGTGTTTGAAGATGTATGAGTTAAAATAAACCTGTGAGTGTGTGTGAAAGAGAGATGAGCAGTCAATGAGTGAATGAATGAATGAATGAATAAGGGAATGGGAGCATGTATGTTTAAATACCTATAGAGGGGAACCTGTTATACTTTGGTCCAACGTTGTTTTATGTTTGAAGATGTATGAGTTAAAATAAACCTGTGAGTGTGTGTGAAAGAGAGATGAGCAGTCAATAAATGAATGAATGAATGAATGGGAGCATGTATGTTTAGATACCTATGTAGCAGAACCTGTAATACCTTGGTCCTACATGCTTTGTGTTTGAAGATGTATGAGTTAAAATAAACCTGTGAGTGTGTGAAAGAGAGATGAGCAGTCAATGAGTGAATGATTGAATGAATGAATAAGGGAATGGGAGCATGTATGTTTAAATACCTATAGAGGGGAACCTGTTATACCTTGGTCCTACGTGCTTTGTGTTTGAAGATGTATGAGTTAAAATAAACCTGTGAGTGTGTGTGAAAGAGAGATGAGCAGTAATGAATGAATGAATGAATGAATGAATGAATAAGGGGAGCATGTATGTTTAGATACCTATATAACAGATCCTGTATTACCCTAGTTCTACGATCTTTTGGTTATAAAGATGTACGTATTAAAATAAATGTCCGTGTGCTTGAGTGAGTGCACGTTTTCTTTAATACCAATACAGGAGAACCTGTTGTATGTTGGACTTAAATGTTATATTCAGTAGATACTTGGACTTAAATATACTTCAAATTAATTTTATTTGCCATTTCACGAAGATTTACGAAGTTATTAGCAGGACGTTGCTGTAGTTACAATACTATCTGTTAATAAAACAAACATTTTAAATGTATTTTAAATTAAGTTAAATCTTTATAGTCAACTACATGCCCCGACAGAAGTAGTCCTGTTTTAATGCTATAAATCTAGAAATTGTAAAATGTTTTTAAATAAATTATAAATTGGACCGTTTTGACGGAAAACTAAGAAAAAAAATTAAAAATACTTTCTGCCACCACGCTTACAGTCATCACAAACGTAGTTTGATTAAATTAAAATTTGCATATCGCCTGTACGGGGATTCAATACTGGGACTTCTCGTGCTGAAGCCCGTTGCGCTGACCACTGCACCAGAGGTACGTTGGCAGTAAAGGGTTTCAAGCGGTATTGTAATAATCTCAATAAGTGCTCAATTCTAAATTTTTAATAAAAAACATTTTCTTTCGGATCAAATTGTGAATCTAAACCATTCTCGAATCA
>CM063498.1:23738539-23813539 GCA_032207245.1 Pardosa pseudoannulata | reverse complement strand
AAGGATAAAATTGTCTAGATTTGGGTTGGTTTGACCATCAATTGTTCTGCTACACGAGGGCTGATGAAACCTGGACCTATGCTCATGCCTGCAGAGGGATTCAAACTCACGTACTCCGAAATGTTAATCTGCAAAGATATTTCCCCGTAATTTAAAATATTAACAAACTAGCCAACAAAATTTAATTTCGAATAGGTGTTTTGACAACAACATTAATAAATTACCAAAAATCAGTAATATCGAAGAAAATTTTTGTTAATCAAAATATTATTAAATATTCAAAAACTACTGATTTGTGATATGTAAATTTATTTTACCTTGAAGATCCTTTTTAGCATCGTTTTTCAAAATAAAACTTCTATATTTTAATACATATTTGCTCAATATAAATTCAACACTAGCGATTTTGCCGCCAGTAGCAAAGTTCTGTCCGCGGATGGATCCACCTTAAATAATAAAAACAGTATTATTGAAGACATTTTTGATAATAGAAATATTAATAAATGTTCAATAACTACCGACTGGTGCAATATAAATATTTTTTACCTTGAAGAAATCATTTTTAATATCGTTTATCAAAATAAAAAATTTATATTTTTTATATCTGCTCAATATTAATTCAACGCTAGTGATTTTGCCGCCACTAACAAAGTTCTGCCCGCGGATGGATCCACCTTAAATAATAAAAACAGTATTATTGCTTGAAGAACATTTTTGATAATCGAAATATTAATAAATGTTCAAAAACTACTGACTGGTGAAATATAAATATTTTTTACCTACAAAAAATCATTTTTAATATCGTTTTTGAAAATAAAAATTATATATTTTTTATATATATCTGCTCAATATTAATTCAACGCTAGTGATTTTACCGCCACTAGAAAAGTTCTGCTCGCTGATGTATCCACCTTAAATAATAAAAATAGTATTATTGTTTGAAGAAAATTTTTTATAATCGAAATATTTGATAACTGTTCAAAGGCAACTGACTGGTGTAATATAATTATTTTTTACCTTGAGGAAATCATTTTTAGTATCGTTTTTCAAAATAAAATTCTATATTTTAATATAAATCTGCTTAATATAAATTCAACTCTAGTGATTTTGCCACCACTAGCAAACTTGCCCGGTGTTGTATCCACCTTTGCACCCTTTACGACGCACTACCTTATTCTGGAGACTTGGAAAAATATTCGTTTTAAACGCAGAATAAAATTTTGATATAGAAACATTAGAGAATAGAAGGAACAGCCTGAAGGCGAATACTGTTGTTCCAGAAAATTCCATTCCAAAAGACACATGCGAAGTGCAAAACGCTGTATATATAAGTACTTTCCGATTTCACGTATAAAAAGGGCAGAATTATATAGGGAAGGAAGAAAACTGAACGGATATTACTGTGGTTTATCCTAAACCACCACCGTGTTGTGCGCATTAAACAATAGAAAATCGCAGCCAAATTAGCCTCTAGAGGAGAAGATGCTTTTAAAGGGGGGGGGAGGTGATCGGAGTAACCACAATAACCATTAAGGTATAAAAAAAGCACATGCCCGAAAACAAAGCAATATCCTATTTAAAAAAAAAAGGCGGAGAGAGAGTGCAGCAAATCGGAAAAAAGCAAGGCATAGAGGCACGTTCCGATTTCATTGAGGACAATAAAGTGCGTACCGGAGAACGGTCTTACCCCCTCCCTTTCCTACTCTCCTTCCCACGTGATGGCCACCATAATCATGCAAGATTCAACAGCAGCAAATGCCATCTGTTCCTGATTCGACCCACTTTCAGGGATAAGGAGCTTGGCATCATTTTTTTTTTTCGGGAAGTAACATTTAGATGTGTATTGGCGTTGATTTTTTTCTTTTTATTTTGTATATATATACTTTTTCTGGATTTGACGAGGTAGAGTTTATATAGATATATATATGTTACAAGATTTTAGTCTTTGATTGTAACAAAGCGTACACACACGCACAAAAGGAGATTCATGGAATGGTGGGAGGTAGGGGACTGACAGACTGCTCTTCTAAACGGTTGAAGGGGAGCTTAAAAAAATTAGGCTGAACAATCATGGTACGTGCGTTAAGCGGTAATAGGAGGTGGGCGCTTTTTAAATTATTTTTAAAAAATCCTGATTTTTTGGGGAAAAAAACCTTTTTTTTCCTAAAACGGAAGACAAAGCTTTTCTGCTTTTTAATTTTTTTTTAAACTGCACTACAAATTTTTTAAATATAATCTTTCGATTTGGTTTTGGATGCTATGGTCAGATCCAGAATTAACAATTGTTTAGCAATATTCTCTTACATGATGATCTATTAGATCTTGAGAAAGGGCAGAAGTTGGTTTTGAGAGAAACAAGCCAGATGGCCAATGAAAGTAAATAACAAAGGTATCAGTCATTTATATCCATTACTTGGTATTGATAAAATGCATGAAAAAGTCTGAGGAACAGCAAATACCGTACAAAGAGCCGTGGTTTGACATCGGTAGCTTAGAGCTGACTCGGAACACTGAGTTGCCAAGACACATATTCAAATTTCTGTTAATCCATTAATGGTTCAATCGTTTCTTCTGAATATGCATCTTAAATCTAAGGTATCAGACTCCTAAAAGTAAAATAATTATGAAAAATATGCAACATTGTTTGAATATTACACTATCACGGTTATTAACAAGCTTTTAACTATTTGTTGTCATATGTGAACACAGTCTAAAAGGAAGCTTTTTAATAGATAAAGCTGTTCGTATTTATATATTAAGCCATGTTGTGGGAAAGGTCAATAAAAGAACATAAACGCAGTCATACTACACAGCACATGCGAAATTATGAACCAGTTCTGTTGAGAAAATGTAGCTAGTAAAACAGACTCAAGATATAAAGGAGAAAAACTTTTTGTTGTCGACGTTGTTAGTTCTTTATTATGTTACCAAGACACTTAGAAGGCTAGTGTCTTGGGATCAAGGAAAATGGTGTCCAGAAACCCTAAACAATTCATGCAACAACCTCTGTTTAAGCTGATTCCTTTCTTAGCCCTTTCTTTGCTGTGATCTTCTGCTAATTACGCTGTGGTACAAACACTCCGGCTCACTCCCTCACTCAGGGGATGGGAGTGGCAAACTCCACCTGTCCAGCCAGGGTCCGAGCAGGATAGAACGCTGCAAACATTTCCGGTATTCTATTGAGGAAGTTTATTGATATAATTGTGTTACTCCATAACTACCAATGGTGTGCCCATTGGCACCATGTTTATGCCACCAGCAAATACCGACCGGCCTGCCGATGCCATTGCGTGAATGTTAGGGGACATGAAAGTGTAAAGGTAATACTGACTCAAGATTATAAGACTCAAATTGTAAAATCAAATTGAAACGTTGCCCTTTGTTCTAAGGTTTGTTTTGGAACAACACTACAGCCAATTTTTTGCAGCGTAAATGTTAATTAGACTTTGACCTATTGTTTGAAGCCGACACAGAATTATTACGAACACCCATATCAATATATGGACTCTGGTATCGAAAGGTAGAAATATGTGGAAGCTGAGCCACACAAAAATATATACAGATGAACAGATACATATAATTAGGTGGTAGAAAACTTGACAGATCACGATATTTTACGATTGTTAGAGATCAGTTACTAATTTTGTTGGGTTTAACTTGCAGAAAATTTCATATTTCCTGATTACAATAATGCTCAAATTTATTCAAATTAAAATTTTATTCAAGAAGGCAACTGTGAAATCGGCTTTCATCAACTACAACGTTGTGTAAATAGGAAATGTCAAAACTGGAGAATAATGCATCCTAATCACAAAATATAAGTATCCTCTATTTACTCCACGGAAGTGTCTTGATGCGAGTCTGATGCTCTTATAAGAATGCTCTTCAAAAGGAAAGGAAGGAGAGGATACAAAATCATCAACTCTAAACGGCGCCATTCAAGAAATCGCCTTATTAATCCAGCGACGCACTTCAAACAAACTTACTCGTCAATGAGTCGCAAAAGTTTCAAAAGAATTACTCTTTAATTCCCACTTAGTTGCTGTAAATATTTCACCGGCTCAAAAGGGCTTCCTCGGCTAATTGCCCGACAAAAGGAGAGAGAGAGAGGTGCCAAAACGCCTCGTGGGATGTAGCGTCACCTCACCTTCCCGCCCGCTTCCAACTTTTTAAAACTCTGGAACCTCCTGTAATTCCTGATAATTCCTTCCGAAGACGTATTTTAATTCACTTTTCTGTTTGAAGCAATTACTTACGTTTAAAGACTTCCCTGTAAGAAGGTCTTAATGCCTTTTGTGCGTTCGTGAATTCACCTGGGGGGCCTCGAAAACGATGCGAGAATAAAAGGATATCCTGATTGAGGTAAGTAAATATAGAAGGTGCGAGAAGGAAGGAGAGCAATTGATATCTACTCAGTTTCGAGTTTGTAAAGTGATTGCTTCGCCTTTTTGAGCGAGACAGAGGAAAGGGGCGGAGCTTGGCGAGTGTACCATTGACTTGGCGATATACGAACGGCAACTTGTTCCTCTCTTTGTTTAAAGCATGATAAAAATGTTTATCTAAGCAGTGTAAATTTATTCAGTGTATAATGTTTGAGAGAAGACTCTCTTAAAACTCTATTCTGAAAAGAACATTCACCTTGACAAGTTAACAGTAAGACGCGTTTAAAATCTGTTTATTATTTATAGAAATCGTTTGGAATTTTCAAAAGTTTAAATAATCACATTATTCCAATTCTTTTGGCGTAATGGAGCTATGTTAGTCATAAACTAAATTTCTGACTGAAATGTTAAGGAATGAAATGTTTAAAATATTTTTGTTCTGTCTATAATTTTAATCCATTTTTTCTCAGGAAAAGTAAGTTACTGTTTTTTTTCAGTAGTTCTTAGATTCTTTTTTTTTTAGCCTAGAGGGTAACATTAAAAGTTTTATGAGGCCTTAGTATCCTGAGGACATATAAGACCTACTTCTTAGCATTTATTTTAGATTAATAATATTTTTACCTTATACTGAAGTTTTTGTTAAAGTACCTCCTCCGTTCACCGATTGAGTACAAAAGTTAATACAGTTCTACAATTTTGCTGTAAGGAGGGGATACCAATTTATGTAAAACATTGTTCCATTTTCGTGTCATCATGTATCACAAACTCACCCACTCAGACAGACAAACATACATACTTAGTCATTTATAGTGTTTTTTAGATATCCTTCTATTCTCCTTAATGTTAATAAACCGTGTTCAGGCTCTGATATAAATGTAATAAAAACTATGAAATTTTTTTTAACTGTTACGTCCTAACATATAAAGAGAGAATGAACGTGATAAACACTATAGACACACTACAAATTGAATAAATCAAGTGCTTGGTGCAAAGTACCGCTTCACGCATCACACTGTGACTGCAGATGCTGCAATTGCATTAATAAACGTTAGATACTACACTGGAATAAACACAGTGTTACAAGTCTCAGGGTGATATAATATTGCTGTCAAGATATGTCAAAGGCGACTTCTGCATCATAATGACTTCAAAAATTGCCAGGGATGAGAATTTGATACCATAAACTCCCCTCTCTGACGTCATTCTGAAGAGAAAATAACACACGACATATCTCGACAGCAATATAGAGCAATTTGTCGCAACGCCACAAACTACTACAATGCCCTTCCAATTCATTTTCATGTTTACAATAGCCAACAGACAAACAATAAACTGCCCTACCGTTTGCAACTAAAGCCAGAATTGTCATAACATGTGCCCTAGGGCGTGAAATCGCTTTATTGTTAGACCCTAAAGATACTACCATATTGTGGTCCACATATATCACAGGCGATTGCTATGTCATAATGGCATCAAAAGTCTACAGAGATGGGAATTTATACCATAAATTTCTCTTTCTGCAACGTCTTAATGACGACTTCTGACGTCATTATATGACATGAGTGTCACCTGTAACATATGTCAACTGCAATGTGATAGCACCCTAAATTAGCCTCAGCGAAACAATGGCCGAATGGTTAGGCCGCTGATACTCCTTATGAGTTAATTAGTTCGAATTTCACTGTAGCATGGATGTCCGTAGCCGTTCGGAATTGGCTATAAGCAGTAGGTCCCGGTCTCGTAAACCCTCGTGTTGCAAAAAGTAGACAGTAGCGCTCCAAACCAAACCTAAATTAGCCTCAAGTAAGCTGGTGACGCCTGCTCGTGTGCTAAATGCAAGGCCGTGTTCAAGGGAGGGGATATAAGGGATCGGTCCCTCCCCGAAATTCCAAAATTCTAAAAGACTGTTTTGTGGAAAGACAATTGACCACGTGTATAGGTGTGTCATCTGCCTAGCTGTACATAGACAACGGTGTTCTCAGAAGGAGACAACTGTCTTGCGGGGCCGCATGCTTTTATCTACCCCCCACACCCATCCCCTATGGTCATTCGTCTTATGATCATTTTCCATAACATATTTTATATCGTCTTCCTGTCTGGGATGATCCGTGGTGAGTGTTTTGAAATAGATCTTCTAAAATAGGTTCAACTTATTACTTTAGACTAGATTTTGGTATTTAGCTAAATGAGAGATATTTAAACGAATAAATGTAAAAATGGTTTTTAATGTTAATTTTACTATTAACTTCATTGCGCAGGTACTTCAATACTCATTCTAAGCTTTAAATTTATTCATTATATCATTTTTTAATCATTTTGCCATTTTAAAACCACGTTGTGTTATGAAACTGATTAGGGACATACATGCATAAGAAAACTTGTACAGTCTGTATCGTTTATATATTCAACTCAACGATCCAGAAAAATCAGACCATATAAGCGGGGTGACTATATATGCGGAACAATACAACACTATTGTGCACATACCGTGCATTTTTAATCCATAACAGAAGAATGATAACCTTATGATCCACATTCTCATAAGGTGACAAGCGCTGATGTTTTCTTTCTTGATCACCGATTACAGAACTTGAGGACCAAAGTTTGGCAGCTAAAATGTTGTTTAATGCCGTCTGAGTAATCGAATTTGCTTTGACGAAAGCAGCCTTTGAAATATTAGATTTTTTTTTAAATTATTCAATCAATTCATTTATCACAATAAATGATAAATTCTTTTCTTTTTTGAAGCCACAATTAAAAAATGAACGTTCTTTCTCGTGATGTATGATCCAAATGCAACAAAATTTTCCTTTACTTGTTTCGTCTCAATTTCAACTTAAGCTAGGAGAGATAACTTCAAGCAATAAACAGGCAGTTGTCTACCTCTTGTCAGGGAGCAAGACAACTGAGAGAGGTGAGAAACTTTGACGATGAGTCTACACAAACAAGAAAGGTAGAAAGGGAGAGAAATAAAGGCTTGCATTCCGATCCTCTCCGATTTCGCACTGACTTCTTAAAAAAACCAAAAGAAAAACGGAAACTCATTGAAAACATGAAACTGACCATATAAACTGTAACGAGGAAAAGAAAATGACTGTATAAGCGGTGCACTTAACACATGTCCCCCATTAAGTTAGACGGGGCTTTTGAAAACTGACCATGTAAGCGGGTGACCATAAGCGAGCCGGCACTGACTGTAGTTTTGCTGAAGTATCATTCACAAAGAACAATGTCTTTCCCTTTGATACCCCTCCGAACATAATTTCTAGCTACGGACCTGGCTAAATGCAAGATGCATATTAGATACTTGATGATAAAATCAATCTTTCAATCAAATATAAACAAATATAAACAGTAAACATTTTATCTGTGATAATTGGAATGATGCAGTTTCGCAGTGTCTATGCACGAGCCTCCCTTGACCACCCTATATATTTTATGCACATGAAAATAAGGTAACGTCTCTAGTAGAAGGGATAAAAAAATAAACTAAGACGTAAGCGCACTTTCTATTTCAAAACTAGATTTACACAGCATGGTCTGGAGCATTAACCGTTAACAGCTCAGTAAATATCCTAAGAGCTAATTCATTCTATTCCCGGTTAAGTGGGATTATCGATAACTATTGCTTGCTAACTACACTCTTAGTTTCTTTTAAGATGCCCCCCAGGAACGGGAGTCCACAACAGCTGCCTGCGATGCAGTCAAACAAAAGCAACTCCAATCCATTAGAAGATACTAATTATTTGCTGGAGGGAAAACATCAAATCGAAGCGAAAGCAGCGTTACTGTTGTGGAGTCTTCGGGGGGTACCGTTGAAACATGTTTTCGAGAAAATTTACTCTGCTGAAAATGTTAACGACGTGAGGGATATTTTAAGAGAAGGGCATTAAATTTCCGTTTTAAGTGTTATCAAATAAAGATTTAAAATGATTAGCAATTCAGCATTGGACTAATAATGCTGAATAAGTCATATATTCTGTTTCTAATGTAATTCCTGATTTTAATGCGAATTTATACATATCATGTGCATACTCATATGAATTATACATTGGTGTTCGAATTTAAGAGAATTTTCAGAACTACTTGACAGATTTTAATGAATTTTCGTTTGGACATGGTTTAAATATAATAAAAAATAACTATTCAACAGTTATAAATACACACGCATAGTTATCGTAGTTGAAATATATGAAATACTCGTTGCAGAATCGAACAAAAGAAGGGGTTATTAAAGGGTATGTTTCCACAACGGAAATTCATAATAGAAATAAGGCAGTTTATATGTTCTTGTGACAATTGGTACTTCAGAGCACTGTTTTCATGCGCGGGATGATTTGTGAGTGATTGCGATTTGCAATTGCCTTAACCAGAGGGGCCCAGACTTGTTTTATGGGATTCAGTTAGAGAGGTCTCGTTGGTGAATCCATTCGGTGAATACCTATGGTCTTTGAGGCTCACTCACCCAACCGAACATATAGATTGGGTAAGCACTCAATCGTTCAGGCAGTACAGTCCACCACAAAAACTTCCTGTCACTAGATAATTCGATCGCGTACAGCGTGTTGACCTACGACTGGACGATTCTCTTGACATAAAGTCGCCTGAACGTAATCTGCGATCGGAAATCCCTAGGTCAGTTGAACCCATCCAGGATTGGCTCAGGTTTCTTACTTGGATGTCAATGGTAGCCCGACAAACTTACTCTCGGTGGTTTTTGCTTATGAGGTAGTTGTCTTTCGACCCTAATTGGCTTGGCTTGGCTTGCCTTGCCCATGAGTTCTCCGGAGACGTATATGATGGGATATTTTCTGCGTATAGAAAATCATCGACCAGATTAGCTCTATATGGCCACGCATTATTGTCATAATCATTGCCAACTGTTTGCCGGAAAAAATAAACATAAGGGTCCAAGAATTCAATTTTATATCTATCACCAATCACAGTAAATATTTCATATACATATAAGGATGTGCGCCATTCAACATATACCTTCCCAGACCATCAAAACTCCTCTGCCGGCATAGTCGATTTCTCAAGTATCGAAGATCAATTAATGGGTCCTGGTTCTCTCCATATGAAAGAAAGTTTCTAATCAGTGGTTATGCTGAACCGAGACTTTCCAGGGAAAAGAAATCGACCATTATGGCGGAGTATGTTTGATGGTGTGGGCAGACATCATGTTAGATGGCCACACACTGTCAATATTTTTGAAAGAGGCGATGCGATTGGTTTGAAGTAAGTATAGAGATGATTTTCAATGATACCATGGTATAACCAGAGACTAACAACATCCATTCTCGTCTCTTAATATATGGTGCTATCAAATTTCGGTCGAGAAATGTCACAGACTATTTTCGAGTCATAATGACGTCATAAGTCGCCAGAGACGGAAATTTATAGTACTGAAATACTATCTCTGGCGACTTCTGACATCATTATGACATTAGAGTCGACTGTAACACATAATGAACGAAGTTTGATAACATCCAAAAAGTACTTAATGGTAAACAGTTCGTTATCAAGTTTGAGTAATGTATGTGAGATTGAAAATTAGTCTCTCTATCTATCTCTCTCTATCTCTCATACACACAGATGCACACACTCAAAGCGAGTTGTATCTAAAAACAGGTCACATCAATCCCTTTAGGTAGAAGATTAAGAAATTTGCTCAATATGATTTTCGAAAGGAATCAAAGGACAGAAATATGCGTTCATATGTTTTTATCACCTTATATTTATTATAAAATCTTATAATTTACTTCTGTCCTTATTTTTCTGAAGAGGGTCACAATAACGTCGGTTTATTGTATGCAGTTTCATATATACGTGCTATTGACCTCTCTGCTTCAGATTAATCGCCGCGATAAAAAAGTATCATGAATTCCGGACCGAAGATTTGGTCTGCGTAAATTGTATTATTTACTCGAATGTAGCTAACACCACGCCCAAATATCTCTCTTCCAAAATAGCACCATCCATTGTCGATTTTTTCCTTAATGCACTATTCAAGTTACCCACTATGACGAGTTTGAAAAGGTGAAGAAAAGAGTGCATTATATCTGACGCCAAATGAGCCATTTGGCAGTATCCCCTCTGAGCTGCAATGTGGCTGGGTTCTTTTTTATGGAGTAAAAGATCTCAGCTCAACTTGTCCAAGTTCATGCTGTTAATACAGTTCATTATACGTCTCCCCTCCTCAGCAGGAAGCAGGTATTAGTCGCATAGATTACAATAAATTATGGAAAAATTGAATTCTTTTTTTCCTCTGGTAGTATTTAAACGGGAATACGGCCATTCTTCAAGAACACGTGTGCTTTTTCGCACCGACCGTGGGCGAGACGGATTTCGTACCCGATTTTCGGAATTTGTGGTTCTCAAATCCTCATGTAAATGTATGATAATCGAAACAAGGTTGGGACAGGGATTTTTTCCCCTTTCCACTTGATCATCGATCTCTCTTGGAAGAACGAAATATGCATATTAATAGATGTGAGGGAAGGGTAGAAAAGTTCTGCATTTTTCTAAGAGTTCTTTTCTTAATGACATATTCTTTCTTCTTATATCTCTGAAAGTCAATTACGTACCTTGATCTCTCCTTTTCGGTCTCTTTCATTTTTGTTCTGTCACTTCATTTACTTCCCCATCACTTTTTATCTTTATTAAATTATGATTTTTTTTCTACCTAGGTAATATCTCTCTCTCTATATATATATATCTATATCTCGACTTCACTATATTTCTACATGCATTATGTATAAAATATAATATATATATACATACATGCACACGCATGTATAGGTAAATATAGATATATATGTGTACAAGAGTACATGGCTCTCTTTTACCATCTTTTTGTCGTTTACAGTTCAATTTTCTTAGCTATCTCTTTACCTATCTTTGATAGTGTAGCTCTATACTGTACTTTATGTGCATTGTATACAGGTAATCCTCAAGATACAAACAAGTTCATTTTCGACAATTAAGTCGTTAAAATTTTAATAAATAAGCGAAGAGTCCATTTACAACAAAAATATAGAAGATTTATAGAATAATAATAAAGAAATATGCTCCGAACAAAACTTCGAATTCATTCATAAAAAATGCATAAGTAAATTATTATTCGTTTATTTAGTTACCTGGAGTGGTAGAGTGTATTTGATCGGGAAATGACAACAAAGCAGAAGTTGCAACCTCAAGGGCAATGCCCTCGAACGTAACAGTTGAAAAGAAATCTGTAAAAGTGGTTTACTTTGCATTATACTTATTTTCCTGATAAATTTTTCTATAGAGGTTTAATAGTTAATTCATCTCACATTCAGTTTTATTTAAACGTTCAGTAATTGGATCCATAGCTTCAAGTTCCAATAGAATCGCTTTAATATTTGAGAATACATCATATGACCCATGATCTATTAAGGGAATTTCTGCAATTCTTTCCTCTTCCTCAGCACTTCTAACTTTACTACATCCTCATTTCTCAGCACTCCATCAGCGTAATCCGTTATTACAGTAATGTCTCACCACTTCAAATTGTAAAGCGATTCAGCAAGGCTCGCCATTCTTTGAATTATAAAAGTTTCTAAAAGATTGTCAAACAGTCCGATACTGTTCATGAAATTTTTAAAACATTTTATTTATATGCTCAGCATGCACTTACCTGTCACACTATATTAAGGTCATCAAAAGTTTCAGATGAATCTAAAATGTGGTAAGACTTCCAAAAATCTCCAATCTCTAATGACCAACCTAGTTTCGACTTGCACTTCAGAGATTAACCGAAATGTAGATCGAAGCTAGATTGGTCTTAACACACTGTTGACCTGCAATTTTACTGAAATTTTATCTCACTTCACCGGCTATTAGCACAATTTGATTCATAATCACTCGGACAATCAGATAAAGCATCAGCGTATGATTCATTGAAAGATTCTTCATTACGTTCCGTCATCGTTTTTTTTTAAATTTTTTTAATTATTAAATATTTTTACAACAAAAGATTTGGCGGATCTTATAAGCGAGAGAAACAGCTTGTGTTATACTGACCAACACTTATACTGCATGGTCGCCAACAGAGATAAGAACAGCGATGCGGGAAAAAAAACTCATTACGAGTTTACTCGTGGACGGTCAGCAACGATCGGCCATAAAAACACGAGTTAACTCTAGACCGGTCAACAATGTGTTAAGTTCGAGGAACCGTTAAAAGAACTAGCCTTTAAGTAAGGAACACCTGCATTGTTGTAGATTGTTGCAGATCTTTAACTTTGTTAGATCAGGATGTACTGTAAGCCGCAATATTATTTGTGCTGACCGAGGGAAAGGAAGATCTTCCTTTATTCAGGACAAATATTGAACTTCAATAAGAAAAGTTGATAAGATATAGTTTTCACTTTTAATGAAAGTCACCAGCTTCAAACCCATTTATCGCCGAACGCTGTCCGATTGGTTAGGGCGCTATCATCGGTACCGGAGTTCATGGGTTGGAATCCCACTATGGAATGGATGTTCGTAGCCTTTCGGAATTGGCTTTAAGCAGTAGGTCCCGGTCGCACTGGCCCTCGTGTGCAAAACCGTAGAACGTAGCGCTCCAAACCAAACCAATCAAACCCATTTACCTGTCCGTCGATCAGTTTTTCGAGTTCACTAAATATATTTATTTCCGTCCAAATATCTATATACCTTATCTGTTATTATCTAACGATTTAGACAAGTTGATGGTAGACTATTTGAGTTCTACGGAATGTATCTATTTTTTTAATCCGTCCTTTATTTTTTAGTGGGTATATGTATTAGATATATATAAGATTATTGTAAAAATAATGTTACGTTGGCCTAGTGTTTGAGAAAGAAGAAATTAAAACGCATTAAATAACACATGGACAAATATGTCTCAATTAAATGATTTTAGATATTAAATGCCCAAGGAATACAACTGGAAAACAACTTATCATTTGTAGATATCGAAGACTCCTCTCGGCGTCGGGACTCTACTTGGCGTAGTTGTACTACTTGTAGTTGTACTCTACTTGGCGTCGGACCTAAAAAAAAATATGGCGTTGATTTTCCTTTTTCTCGCGCCGCTCCAAAAAATGTCTATCTCGCAAGCAGCGGATGCCAGCAGCGTTCACCCTCTTCTCTCCTCTGGTAACAACCTTGTCCTCTAAAAAAATCAGACTGCAACCGCAGAGAAAAAACAGGGGTCCATTCAAGAACGGAAAACCCATAATCACGCCAAATCAACGGGCCCTTTTATTGGTTGGGAGAAGTCCGAAGTTTCTTTCTAGTTCAAACCGGTCCTGTCCCGTATGTCATTGATGAAGGCTTACGAGAAGGGGTAAAAAAAAAAAAGCTGAACCGAATGTAACTTATTATTACAATTATGTCAATAATAAAAATAATTTTTAGCATGGGAATTTAAGGGTTAAAAAGCCCTTTTATTTCTTATAAATATTGTAAATTACTGTGCTTAAAAATTATCTTCACATAAAGTAATTTAGTTCTACTTTTTAAACAAATTTATTTTTAAGTCTCCAGTTTATTTTTTATTTACGTAACACGTTTTAAGTTTAATTCGTAATAATTATGTGCATCTAAACAAACGACAGATGAAATTTTGATACTAAAAGTACAGTTAAGACCGCCGTTTGATAGTAATTCTATGAACAAACGGTGATAATTGTAATGCTGAAGGATAGCAAAAAGGAATTAAATGTCGCAAAAAATGCATTAATTTTTCACCTGTATTGTAGATTTGTAAACAGATATCTGTGCTGATTCATACAAAGGAATACAAGAATTTGCCAGACTCTGTAGAAATCTGCCAGTTTACCAAAATTAAAAGAGTATGATTATTTTTATTGATTGCAATTTTCAACAGGATTATATCCTATCATATAATGCAAAGAAACTCCTCCTCGATTTTGGTTAGTTATAGCCGACGAGAAATTGTAATCCCCTATACAATAATAATATAAGTTATCTGTCCGTCTGTCCTCGAATTTATGAAACAGTTGTACCTGGAGTGGAGAGAGGCATCCATATTGAATTCTTGAAGAGTTAAAAACGGTTAGAATCCACACCTTCCCCCTTTTCTACAGTTTAATGCCATTATTTCAAGCCCTGTTTTCCACGGTTAAGAGCAGGCGATCAAATTTATCAATTTGTCACATGTAAAAATAACATTTTTTTCTAGCATTATGACGTCATTCCTTTAACCGTCTCACTTAATCATTTCGTATTTTAAATTATTTAAATATCCTCTGCATTATTTTCATGCGTTTTATCTCTGAACTTAGATATTACGTAAATAATTTTCTTTTATATTTGGCTTAAATAATATATTAGGCTCATATATGATAATTTTAAATTTAATCATCGATTATTTTTGTTGCCATGAAAATTTTATCACCGGTATTAACAACAAATTTTATCTACCTCCAGGGGTAGTGGAGATGATAGTTTCATTCCTTTACTTCCATTATTTATTGTGGAAAAAATTGAGAACTTAACGATAATTTCGACGTAGCTGAGAAAACTTTGAATTATCTTTCTAAATAAATTCAACGGGATTCTAGATTGCATTCACAGTATCGGGAGATTTTATTATCTTTATTATTTATTATTTATTCGGGAGTTATATATGTTTGAAAGTTAAGAAGTTTGTTCGTTTGTGTGTCTGCTTTTTATACGTAACCACACGTTTTGACTAAATGAATTCTAAACTGCATTCACAGCATCGGAATAATTTAGAAGAGTATGAAGATAAATAAATTATTGAGCGTGCACCGGGTAATTCTCAGCCAAAAAACAAACCAGTTTTTTTATCTGCCTTATAAGGTACTTTACAATTCTAGAAAATTAAAAATTTTACATATCCCGTCATATGACGGGTTATATGCTAGTCTGAGATATATTTATTTTTCCCTGAACGAGTTTTATTTGTCCCCAGGATCACTCGCATAAGGCTATAAAAAAGCTGCAAAGGGTGGAAATAAAGTGAATGAAGTCCTCGTATTTGCATAGTGTCATTGAAAATGCGCATCGATGATGACGTTAAGTAGGCTGACGCCATTTCCAAGGGAACTGTCGCGAGAGGCTCACTATCCCAACCCCCTCCTTTTTTCCCCGTTTCCTTAGAACAACAAACACCCTAAAAAATATTCTGTTTTGGGAGCATATATATCTATATGTTTTTTTTCCTTCTTTTTCATCTTGAGATCTTGACTCTTGAGGTGAAGTACCAGTCACTGCCTGAATTTGTTTTCTATACTTTTTTTTCTTTTGTGAGAAAGCAAAAGTGAAAAATTCTGGATTGCATATGTTTTTTGAAGGGGTTAAAATTGCAAATACGGTACATCCGAAATCTTGTCCGCTTCCTTCCCCTCTCTTTTTCCTTCTTTGGCGAGGGGATCGGGCAAAATATTTAAGCGATTTTTGGTGGTATGATTTAACTTTTTCACTTTTGTACCTCCCTTACCATGCAAAGTCTATCGAAAATTTAGTTTATGTATATGTCATTTTAAAATGCTGTTTTATGTATTTAACATGACAGACTTAATGTATTTATGTCATTATCACATTTCATAGGTTATACTTATTTGTTAGTGTAACTGCAAATATAATACAAGACAATAGGTTTTAAAGTGGCATGCTGCTTTTTGATCTTTAAAATTTAGTTTTTTATTTAGTTTTTCATTTTAAGTAGTAAATTTTTAATAATATAAAAAATGTACAATAAGTGAGAAAAAATATAAATTCACTTATCCATAAAATTTTTTTTAATGTGTGTGTTTGTCTCTCTATCTCTCTAAAATCTCTATCTCTCTTTCTCTCTTTCTATATCTCTCTCGTTCTATCTCTTCCTCTCTCTATCTCTCTTTCTTTCTCTCTCTCTCTATCTCTTTGTCTATCATTCTCTCTATCTCTCTCTCTCTCTCTCTCTCTCTATATATATATATATATATATATATCTTTCTATCTATGTCTATCTCTTTTCTCTCTCTATCATTCTCTATATATATATATCTCTATCTCTCTCTCTATCTCTTTCTATCTATCTCTATCTCTATCTCTATCATTCTCTCTATATATATCTCTATCTCTGCCCCTTTTATCTCTTTTTCCCACTCTCTCTCTCTCTCTCTCTCTCTCTATATATATATATATATATGTATATATATATATGTATATATGTATATATGTATCGCTATCTAGCAATCTCTCTATTTACCTATCTCAGTTACGAAAATAATTATTGCCAAGGTTCCCACTTTATTATAAGGACCGGGAGAACTGCGAAATCATCTAACACATATAGCCTAAGACAAATTTTTAGAAAAAACTTTAAAATAAATTGGTTTGAAAAATCTGTCTCCAACAGCTTGCTCCCCCTTTTTGTTCAGGATTTTCAAAGTTGCCCGCTAAGATACTATAAAGTTTCAATTGGTTAAACCACTTGCCTGAGCATTAACTATTTCTCCCGAAAACAAAGCTAAACAGTTTTTATATTGTTAAACTTACTCATGATGTAAAGAAAACTTTATTCTGCATAGAGCATAACATTTTATTTTATATTGAATCAAAAATAAGCTGTTTGAATGACGATTTTTCAGCTTGAAAGGTAATAACTGTTCTTAATTCATTATGATGTTAATCCACCAAACTTCATGATTTTATTTATTTAACATACGAGGATTGGAACTTTAATAGTGGCAATACTATTATAAAAACGCTACGCAATGAAATGAAACAATGTCGCATATACCACACGTAAGCTACATACCTACCTCACCTCTCAACAAAAAGACTCGTCCTTGCTACGTCACGCGCATTTTTAGCGAATCGAAGAACAGATCCTTGTATTAGCTTGAGGTCTAAAGTAAGTGTTGTTAGGATGTTTTCAAAACAAGAACAAAGAAGTCTGATAAAAACTGAATGTGCCAGAGGTCGTACAACACGACAATGTTATCCAGGTCTTGAAGAGGCCTGTTGGGAATCTGCATTGATATATGAAACTGTATCAAGATGGGCAAAAGCATTCAATGAAGGATGTCAAATTGGAGCAGACATGCATCGGCCAAGTCGTCCTAGTGTTAGCGAAGCAAAAGTGCAGGCTGTTACAGCCCTAATGGACAGTGATCGACGACAAACGATTCGTGAACTGGCTCACCAGACAGGATTTGCACATATGACTGTGCTGCTCATTCTAAGCCATTACTTAATTCCTAAGATTAAGGAACCATTTCGTGGCATTCGCGTCTGAACTGTTCCAAAGATTCTTGTGTCAATAGACCGGTGCATCCGAACTATCAACAGAACAGGCGCTGCTACAAGTGTTCTTCGACTTCATTGCTGGAAACGGGTTATACACAATGCTGGCGACTATATTGAAGGACTGTAAAACATGGTGACATGAATCACTTTTGTATTCCATGTAAATAAATAGTTGTCGCTATTAAAGTTCCAATCCTCGTAATTTCAGTCAAAAGGTGGTTTCGTACTGTAAAAAGAAAAAGGCGGGCGTCTCGCTCGTCCACGGCTGTCCTTTCCGATGACCGCACGCCTTGTTTCTGTACCTGCTCGCCTATTGTTACTGGTGCAGGTATCGTGGATTCGATGAAAACCTATATTGCCGACAATTAAGTACTGCAGCGACAAAATCCTTGACTAAACCTTTATTATTTTTACAAATTCTGTTAAAACACATGTGCACTCAACATCTTACTCCTAAACATAGCTGAATCAAGACCGAGAAAAAAACCAAATTGTGCCGAGCGGAAAGTACCTCTCTCGGTCTCAGCTCTTTCCAGAAGCTGTCCCTTCTCCGTCTTTCCGACCGGGCATCTCCATCGCGAGGGCCGGGGTGGAATCTCCCCTCCCTTGGTCAAGCTTTCACCTTCCTGGGAAAAATGTCCTTCTACGCAGCTGGCGCGGGGGCCAGTGGCATCTCTCGCCCCCTCCTGTTGAACTTTCACCTCCCTGGAACAGGGCTTGTCCATCCTCTCTCGGGATGTCCGTCTTCGGCAGCCGAAAAAAAACAGGTGCCCATGTAACACCAACTCGTGTGTTGAGTCTAGTATTACACGTATCATAACTGTTATATTTATAAAATACTCTTTGATCTATAAACCTAACTTTGCATACAACCATGTATGGTAATTATATGACCTGCGAAATTAACTTTCACCTGATTAAACTAAACCTTTTCACCTTGTAAACATAATTCATTAAATATGCTTGTTATATTATGAACAGCAACTGATGTACCTACGAAATATTCTTTGTTGGTTATAAATTACCGAAAATACAACTATATATGTCTCACCGCATGCCTTAATTGTTAATTATGTGACCTGCTTCACTTGATTTTTTTCACCTATTAAACATTATTCATCACATAATAAAACCAAATCATGCTTCGCCGGGTTAAACACGAGAGAAAAGTGTTTTATCGTTATTTCAGTGGACCCACCAGCAAGTCTGCCCTTAGATATTGGCATAAATCATTTTCTCCATCAATTCCCAATGAATACTTTATTGACGAGATCAGTAACAGATTTGGTTTTCTTGCGCTAAATCACCACCACCCCGGGTCCATAAATCACAGTAATCGCTCCGGAGCCATGGAAGCAGGAATAAAAAGGAAAATATTGGTAGTGTAATTGCCTTATTAAACATTATCCGCCAGTAATAAATTAGGGATTGGTTACCTTGTTTATCCATATTTTATTCTTGCGTCCCTTGTGTGACTGATTCATAAGTACGTAGCTCAAAGGCAATACATACATACATATATGCATGCTTATCTATAACTGGCAGGAGACCAAAATAATTTAACTGTAGGCGAACAATTTCTTGCTTATAATTCACATCAAGATTTCACGCCAAATTTTGGCGGTATTCTAATTTTAGAATACGTAAAAATTACTAAAATACGGAGTAGTTCTAGGCATAAATTACATGAAAATGTAATTTATATAGCGGGAAAAATATACCATTATGTAACACGTATATATGAGGAACAGTTTCTTGCAGAAAAAAGGACATAAAGAAAAGCACACACTGTAACTCTTATTAATAGTTTTCCATGTTCTGAGACATACACACACACTCATACATATACATATACTAGTGTATGTGTCATCGTATATAGCGTATACAGTGATAGGCAATGTATGAAAAACGTGTATTGATTTATTCGGATTTAAAGCGTCGGTTCATACCCCTTGCTAGAAGCTTTGATTTTGTCTTAACCGTTTTCTACTATATGTCCACCAAGGCGTGTTTAATTTACTAAAATATGGAGCAGTTCTAGGCATAAATTACAGGAAAATGTCAGTAAAGGGAAAAATTACACCCTTATGTAACACGTATATTTGAGAAACAGTTTCTTGCAGAAAAGTGGACCTAAAAAGAAACACACACTGTAAATCTTATTAATAATTTTTCATGTTCTGAGACACACACATACATACATATTCTATACTAGTGTGTCATCGTAAATAGTGTATACATTAATAGGCAATGTATGAAAAACATGTATTGATAGATTCTGATTTAAAACATTGGTTCATATCCTTTGCTAGAAGCTTTGATTTTGTCTTAACCGTTTTCGACCATATGTCCACCAAGGCGTGAACAATTTTTAATAAGAATGCAATGATAGCATAATTTCATGTCACTATGGAGAAAGTATTTAAATATATTCTGAACTGAGTCCATGTCTAAACGCCTTTGTCCTTTGACGTACCCAAATCTCTTTGTTCTTCACCGAATCGGGGGAATGGGATAGAAAAGATATCGCCTTGAGGTAAGAGAATAAAAAAGGAGGATAACTTACCTAATTATCCTTCTGTCTCATTATAATGCGCCAGCATATGGATTTTTTTCTGTCTCTGTCTCCGTTCCAAGAAGTTTTAATTACGATTATCTAGAAATAGACTGCACCAGACAGAGAAGGAGGTAGGCTTTGTGTAGACGAATTATTTTTTTTAAAGAAAGTTCTCGAGGAATGCCATGTACGTTTCTTTTACCAAGATTTTTTAATTGAATTTATAGGAATTTACGACACGTCTTATATATTTTTTAAATTTTCAAAATTAGTGATGTAGGGTAATAATTATTTTGGTATTTCGGGAAGGACAAGGTCACTTAAGTACGTGACCATCAGGCTTAAGCAATATGTATACACTGGGCGGGGCGAAATGAGTGACAACCTCTTAGGGGCATGCTTCTTCTATGTATGTACAGTTGTCACAAGTCCGAGGTGCCTTAGTGAAACTTCCTTAAACCGTAGGTATCCACTGGTCGGTGTAAAATGAATAACCATCTCAGGCATACCTCATTTATGTATGTACGGTTGTCAGAAGCCCCAGGTGCCTTAGTGAAACTTCTTTAAGCTATAGGTGTCCCCTGGGAGGTTCGAAAAGAATAGTAACCTTCTCGGGAACGCCTCCTTTATGTATGTACGGTTGTCACAAACCCGAGGAGCATTGGTGAACGAGGGTTAATGAGACCAGGACCTGTTGCTTAAAGCCTATTCCGAATAGCTATGAACATCCATGCTACAGTGAGATTTGACCCTACGAACTCCAGTACCGAAGTATAGGGCTTTACCATTTTTTCATCGTTCGGCCCTAATGGGTATAGCGCCGTACTTCATTACGAGAGTTCCTACGTTCAATTCCCATTGTCGGCCAGGATTTTCGTAGCTGTTTGTAATACGCCTTAACCTCTTAACAGTTTTTTTTTTCTGTTAAAATTATCAAAACCTGACAGGAAATTTTGTCAATTTATTTTGCAATCCAAATTTTAATGGAGTGTCAGAGAAATCTATTGGAAACTGAAAACAAAGAAAATTTCTGATAAGTCAGCCGTTTAATTTATGTATGTACACTAGCAGGAAAAATCCTGCCCGAGTGACGTTCGTGCAGTACTTCTAAGTGATTTTAAGTACTTTCTGGTCTAACTAGCGTTCATATAGCCTATCATTATGCTTCAAACTAAATCTTCTCTTAATTGCGATGGCTGTCTATATTGCACCTACTCCCTCTCTCTCTCTCTCTCTCTATCTATCTATCTATCTATCTGTCTCTCTCTTCTCTTGTCTGTCTCTCTCTCTCTCTTCTCACACACACACAAACACACATGTGTGTATGCATAAAATATAGTACAATTGTATCTTCTGTTATTAAACATATATTATAAGAGTGTATTATTACATTCCAAGAGTTAAATGTTATTAAGCTTTCATGTTCTTGTGTTAATCCGTAATTTTGTTATGGTTTTGGTTTGGTTTGGTTTTGGAGTGCTACGGTCTACTTTTTGCAATTCGAGGGTTAATGAGACCGGGACCTACTGCTTAAAGCCGTTTCCGAACGGCTACGAACAT
Organism: Pardosa pseudoannulata; assembly: GCA_032207245.1. Lineage (NCBI taxonomy): Eukaryota > Metazoa > Arthropoda > Arachnida > Araneae > Lycosidae > Pardosa > Pardosa pseudoannulata. The sequence goes on along the minus strand of CM063498.1, from coordinate 23,791,765 downwards.
CCATGCCATAGTGGGATTCGAACCCACGAACTCCGGTTCCGAAGGCCAGCACCCTAACCATTCGGCCATTGTTCGGCTAATTTTGTTATAGAATATATTTATATAGTACGTACATAATGGGTTTTAATTACGATAGTAGTTATACGATAGTATAATGCTGTTGTTAAACTAAAAATAATAATTTACTGTTGCCAGAACAACAATACTTATATTAAATATGACATATGTGTTTTAAAAAACTTTTCTGGGTTAAGACCTTTATAGATATAGAATATAACTTCTTAATTTTTTAATAATTATCAAACATGTTAAAAAATTTGTTTAATTTATTTAGCTCAAAATATTCATATTTTTATAATTTTAATCTTTTTCATTACAGGTAATTTCGAATATATTTTGGTGGTTTTTATTAATAATCCCATGCAGCTTTATTGTACGGTAAGCCTCTTAATTTATACTTTTATCGTAGTAATTCCGTGCTAATAATACTTAATGGCAAATTTTCGATGTTAATCAACCTTTTTTATCACCTTTATTCGTTGCTTTCCTTTATACATTCTTCCGGTGCTTTAGTTGAGCGTAATAAATTTCTAAAGTAAATATGTACGCTTTTTCAAAAGATTATGAAACCATTTTTATTAGCTCCCAATTTTTTTCTCTTCTCAGATGGATGTAATTGAAATTCGCCAAAGTTATAAATTTACCGTGAATAAAAATTGTCATCCCTTGGCGACGAACTACTATAAAAGTTCAAGCTCATTGTCTCCAGTTAGGTTATTAATATCGCCTAATGTAAATGCAGTGTTTAGTTGTTTCGAGGAAAAACGATAGTAAAAAAAAATACTCAAGTTTATTTTGCAGTTAAAACCGAAGCATGGGAAGAATTAAAAAAAAAAATCGTTTGCAAATTTTTAACGACCAATTTGCCGTTCTAATTGCCTCGCTTGGTTTTTTTATTATTATTTATTTATTTTACCCCTCCTCTTTTCAATCGCAAATAACCAATCGGGAATGAGCTATAAAATTTAAATCTAGAACCATAGTAAAAGTAAAAAGGAATAATAAAAAAAAAAATTAACAGAGCCTCAAACCGTCGTAAAAGTAGTAAAACAAAACAAGAGATCTAATGGCATTTTTACGGAACATGTTTAGTATTAAATCTGTGGTTATAATCTTTTGTTTAATCTTCGCTTTTATTTAAACTTCTAATTTGAAGGTTTATTAAGTTGTTTGAATAAAGATTTTTTTTCTAACGTTTTCCCTTCGCATCTTTGTGAAGCGAGTGGCATCACTTCCAGCATGATGCAAGAAAGAGAATTTTGTTTTGTGCCTCGGCTGCATTTTTACGGTTGCTGTTCGCCATTTCGTGCGTGAGATTTACGTCACACTGTCTAATTTATTTTTATACTTTTTGTTGCTGTCTGGTCGTGTATATAACTCTTCTTCTAGTTAAGTGAACTCTTCGCGATTAAAGTATAAAAATCTTTAATTTTCGTAGGCTGCTCAGATTCCTAACGTTCTGAATTTTGCTGTATTTTGTTTAGTTTCTTACACATTTTAAAAGTTTGTTGTAAAGTTTTCTTTGTTTCACAGACATATATATATTGTTTAACATATCAAAAAATTTTCTGACTTTCTTAGCAGTATGTATAATATTCTCAGAATTACTAACTTGCATTTTGAAAAGATTGTGGAATAAATGTCAGCTGCTAACTAACAATATTTATTTTAACACTAATTATCAGTGATAAAGGATACGCTAACAAAACAACATATAAAGAACACAAATTAGAGAAAAATTAACATTTTAAATCTAGTTTTGTCGACTCGTACTCTCCCTTTGCGAATTCTATTCGCTACAACAGTTACGTTTTTTCTTACTTCATTTCATTTCTTGTTAATAATTGAACAAGTTTCGCTTGTTAGTGACATATATTTTTATGTATTTATGTATACTGGTTGTATTCAATGTATAACATTTATATTTGTATAAGCAGAAAACTCATGAATTATACAAGCATATATAATATGAGAATGGTTATGTATGTATACATTTTGTCCAGAAAATTCTCGAAATTGCTTTAGCACGAAGATTGGCTCAAAAGCTTTCAAATTTGGTATAAAAATTAACAAGTAAGGATGATAACTCAGCAAATATATTGGTTTTCTCTGCTAAGCCAGTCCATTAGATAGCCCCAAACGGTTAACATTTGGGAAGTTCAGCCTTTACAAATACACAATTTATAATTGTGTATGTATGTATATATATATATATATATATATATATATATATATATATATATGTATATGTATATATATATGTGCGTATATGTTTGTGTGTATATATATGTATGTGTGTGTATATATATATGTGTATATATATATATATATATATATATATATATATATATATATATATATATATATATATATATATGTATATATATATGTGTGTGTATATATAAATATATGTGTGTATATATATATGTGTATTTATATACTATATTCACACGCATATACATATACCTGCATAAATATCTATATGCATATATATACACACACATATACATACACATATATATATATACCTACTCATATACATGTATATGTATACATATATAGGTATACATATATATATGCATATATATACATACATACATATATATATATGTTAGGATTGAGAGAGCAATTCTAGGTTTCATGGACGTAACAATCGTTTATTACAAATACGGACGGTTACACAAATACAAATACATAAATTTACGTCGAATGAAAAAAATAAGTTTAGATAATAGCGTCAAAACAAAAGGTCGAAAGATGCGTCTACTCCTTTCGCCGTCTCTCTCTCATCGTTGTTCTGAGTGTTCTCTCTCTGGCACGCCACTCTGTGTTGCGCGCGCAGTCCAATCGGAGTACAGCGGAGATGAGGTGTTCTCTCCCTTCACATATATATATATATATATATATATATATATATATATATATATGTATACATACCTGCACACATATATACATATATATATATATATATATATATATATATATATATATGTGTGTGTGTGTGTGTGCGTGTATGCGTGTAATAGGTGTTTATTACTTACTGCAATATTAGAAAGTTATCCATGTTGAATAAAGTGCCGTACTTAGTCTGTGAAAAATATCAGGAAAATTTGGAAATAACAAATGTTGACTTTATTCAGACAATACAGCTTTGGCACTGTGCAGTAAAAATGTTTTATATTCGCTTATATAGTTCTGTGAGAGCACAAGGGAGCCATCTAATCAGAGAGTTAAGATTAATAATATGATGATGCTTCGAAAGGAAACTAAGTTACGTATAGGAGTTAAACAAGAATAGTTGAACTAAGTATAAGTTAATTTGGAGTTATCAAAGTTACCGAAGGTTACCACAATTAAGAGAGAAATAAAGGCTGTAATTTTAGGTATAGAATCGCGCCATTATTAGATGGCGCCACAATGACTTGCTACTCCTCCTCAAGTTAACATTCTATCATTCCTCCACTCCATTTTTCCTTTCCGCTATCATGTTAAACTTCCTTTTTTTATTTTTTTATTTAATTAATTTGTATATATTTTTATATATACATAAAAAAATATGAAAACCCCCAAAAATTATTAAATTTTATAAAATTGATGCTTGCATCTGCATAAAAACTCTCTTTCCTTTTAAACTTCCTACTCTCTATTAATAACTTTTTACTTTACCACTTTACTATTTTTTATTGCTGTCTAGGGCCAAACTGTTATTCCTTTTTATTTAATTTTGTTTTAATTATTTTGTGTAACCCAAAATGAACCTGCAAATCCTGATACTCACCCTGATTGATCTAAATCACGACGGGGGATACAGCTTTGAGCTAAGTAGCCCCGATCAAACTACTACTCTGATAGATATAGAATCGGCAGAAATTAATTTTAGAATATGTTTGTAATTAAGCTGGTTAGTTATAGTTAATATATCATTACTTACACATATGTAAGGGAGAAAAAAGAGTGAAAGGGAGGGAGGGAGGGAGAAGGAGAAAAAGTGGGAAGGTGAGTGTAAGGAGGAAAGGAGGAGTGATGAAGAGGGTGAGGGAGAGAAAGGAGTGAAAAAAAGAGAGTGTGAACAAGTATATGTGTATGTACATTTTCGTTTGCATTTAGGATGATATGTACAAGTTTGCAGAAGACATTAGTCATGCTTAGATAATCTTATTTAAGTAAAGTAGCAAAACCCCGTATGAAAAAATAGTCCGACCCCTTGAAAATTTTAATCGGGGAAAAGTTCGAATTACGCATTCCCGCAGTCAGTTCTTTCGCGATGAATTCTCCACAAGTGGTCAGGGAATCATTATTTATGATCTGTTCGAGAGTAGTGGAAAATTCCGAGCATAGTTCTGTTTCTTAGAAAAAGTTCTTAGAATTGAACATGGACCTGGAAGGGGAGAAAGAGAGGAAATACGCTCTAGCCAGAGTTGTAAGGGAATCTTGGAGAAAAAATGAACCCGTGTAAAGGGAAGACATCGTTTTACGTGATTTTTGCGTCAAGTAGAAGATTTGTTTTCAAAGTCTGGTTTAATTAGCTGGTTCAGAGAATGCATGGTCAACCCAAAAGACTTGTCGGGTTGCGTTGGAAATGCGTTTTCTCCGAGGACCGCGTTACATAATAAAAGTTATATAAAATTTTATTGAGTAAGAATAAAAATCTATATTTCGTTATGCTTTCCATTATTGTTATTTATACATCAATAGAATAGGTAAAATTTATAGATATTTAACATCAATAAATATTTATAAATTTTATTTATAATTTGCTATAAAAATATTATATTTGTTTAGATTATGGAGTTCGTAAATTCCATCGCAGGTTGCAAACATTTATTGGCGAGCCATTATTTGGTCACATCTCGTTAGAAGCTCTTAATGAACCCTGTAGAATTTTCTGCTGTATCTTGTGGTACAATTTATTTCGAAAACCACTAAAATTAACCACTAAAGAACCTATTTATAAAAACATGAAATGAGTTTAAAAATCTATTTTTTTTTCTTTTTAAATCTTATTAAATTTGTCTAAAAACAGTCTTATAAATTATTATATGATGTTATAAAAACTGAGCTTGTTTTAAAGAAAGCACAAACGTAATATTACGGATATGAATGTTTTTTACCAAGGTTTGCCGACGTAATATTACATACCATGACCTTATTTGGTTACATTATATACAACTCTCGCAGAAGTAGAAACATTTCACCCATAGATTAATATGGTGCTAGTTGAATCCAATAAAAATCAGTACTCAGTAGTACGTTACTTTAGGAGTGCAATTGGTGCCCTGTACTAGGGTGCCATAATTTGGGGACGGTCCTTGATGAGCGCTTGATTTAGTCTTAGTAAGTAGTGAAATTCCGATTTGTTCAGAATTTAGTACGGAGAAATTGATAAATGATTTTGCCACACAAAAAGCCTGCAAACTGTTGCTTTTGTTTGATATTAAACCAATTTTTTTGTAGCCTCACCGATCGCTTTATTCATAATAAATTCTAAATTCAATATTTTTTTTGCATATTTATTTTTAATACTTATGATATTTAGAAAAGTGTAGCATTCAGGGTTAAAATTGAGATAAAAGTATTGGGTTTATATTTTGTTTTAAGTTAATTATAGGAATAAAACAAGTTTAGCATTAAGAGTTGATATTGTTATAAAAGTCTAATATATCAGTACCTGTATTTCGGTGTTCAACTTTTTAATATAGTTAAATTAGAATAAATATTTCAACAGGAATTAGTGTATTATTTTCTGTTGTTGTTATCAATAGAAAAAAAATATTGAAAAAAATTATTTAGTGTTAAATGTAGCACGGTGGTATTCTTTCAAGTCGCCCAATTCACCCTTAGCATGCCCTTGCTAGTACTCAGAGATTGGGTACTTGCACCCAATTTGATACCCAACTTAGGTACTGATACTTATTTTTTAGAACATAGCCTAGACTATAGTTCAAATGTTACAATAAGGCGATTTCACGCAGCAGGGAACATCTCAGCTTATTACAATTCTTTTTTTAGTTTCAAATGGAAGGGCAGTTCGGTTTGGGGATTTTCGATGTATTTCTATGTTTTCCTTATATCTAACACTATTAAACTCATATTTAATCACATTTACGTATTTTTAAATTTATTTTATCGCATTTTAATCATATTTAACCATTATTATTATACTATTTTTTAGCCTTTTTTATTATTAATCTTTTATTATTTATTTTGCTTACCATTTATTATTTTCTTAATATATTTAATGGAACTGGCATCTTTATCACTTTTTTATTCATCATGAACAGCTCCCTTTCAAAATTTTACATTTTACTTACTGGAGATATGCCCTAATGGGCCAGGGACTCCGATAACTACCATCAAATGGTAGCTGGTGGTGGGCAGTTTATTGTTTGTCTATTTTCTGTTGTAAACATGAAAATGAATGGAAGGGCATTATATTAGTTCGTGACGTTGCGACAAATTGCTCTATTCGCATAATTATATTTTTACATAATTTTCATGTAATAACCAAGCAAGAGAATTTAAAAAAATCTTGATTTTCATTTATAAGTCACACTTATAAATTCAGATTATTTTTCTAGATGTAGCACGGAAGTGAATACTGGTAATTCTGTTTTCCTTCATTCCAGAGAGTGTAAAAGAAAGAAAATGTCTGATCTTAAAAAGACAGATGAGATTGTAACACGGCCTAATGATAATATTTATTTTAATGAGAAGATATTTATTAACGTCATAAATAAGACACGGTGTTGCTGGGGCGAATAGAAGCAGGAGAATAAAAAAAAACTAAAAAACGGAAGGCTATCAGTTACCGTAAAATCACGTGCATACTGTATTTCTTTCCTCCACTTGAGCTTGTGACGAACTTGATTACATTATTACAGGAAGGCCAGTGAACTTTCAGAAATGACGTTTTCCGATTTTATTCGGTTGAATTTTACTCGCTTTAAACCCTTTTAATAATTTCGCAGCGAAACCACTTGTTAAAAAAAATCTGTTCTTTTTAAAGACACGTGAATGATATGTTCGATTTTATAAGTTTTTGACACTTTAAGCTGTTAACAGATGGTAGCAATGCACTTACTTTATTTTCTCTTTAGAATATACGTTTTTAAAATTGCTTTCACCTGGAAAAATCAGGAATTCGATTTTTCTTCCTTATGATTGCAAATACAAATATTTACCCGAAACAAAACCTATAAATTGTTTAGCTATTTATAATTCTTGTAACACGAGGGCTATTGATACCAAATTTATTGCTTAAAGACAGTTATATGCTGCCAAATATTGGTATTATACGCCAAAGTATAATACCAAAATATTTGGACAAATTATTATACGAAAAAGCGGCTTATTTACCCGAAATTACAACTACATCATAATTAAACAATAAAATGTCCAACGATGGCTCAATGGGTAGGGCGCTGATCTTCAGTACCAGAGTTCATGGATTCGAATCCCTCTGGGGCATGGATGTTCGTAGTCGATCGCAATCAGCATTAAGCAATAAGTCCCGGTCTCATTAACCCCTTTGTTTCAAAACAGTAGACCATAGCGCTCCAAACCTAAACAACATCAAACTTATACTTTGGAATAAATATATTCATATTTTTATAAATACTAAAAATATACTATTTCAACTGCTTAAAAAGCATTGTTTCAACTGCACGAAGAAATCTCGATACTTTACTTTTGTATTATTGCAGACTGACAGATTTAATGTCCTTTATATTGATAAATTTCGCTATATAGAGTGCCGGTTTAATAAAAATATAGAGATTATAACCAGATGTTATACCAGTCGCAGATACAAAATTTCAACCTCCTACAGTTCGTTCTTTTGAGTTATGCCATCAGCGTTAATATTCTTGATACTGAAATTTCTAATTATTCAGTGCCGATTGCAATCAAAATTGGATGGGGGGGGAGAGTAGAAGTAGATGTTGTCATTCTTCTATATACAAAATTTCAAATTTTTATAATATTTAATAATTGCTGAATTATGCGAGATATACAGTACATACAGTCTAACACACCGAATTATTGTGTAAATTTTCAAACTCATAGGTTTTTATGAAGAAATAGTTATAATTAATGTCTCCTAAATTATATTTTCCTCATAAAAATTTCTTACTTACGATTATAACTTTCTTAATTATAATTTTATCCTAATAGAAACCTGCTGCTTTTAAAATTTACTCAATAGTCCAATAAGTTTATGGTACGTCAAGATTATACTAGTCAAAATGCATTCAGAAATGGTTAAAAGGATTATTTATAACTTCAAATTTAATGTTTTCATTACGTACGTACAGACGTAACACTGAAACTTGTCAACATTTCTTCAGGCATAGTTAACCATATGAGTATTTCAATTTAAATCTGAACTCTATATTTTTATGTGATTTCGAGACTTCCTTTACTTTGTACAAAAGAGTAAAAACTGTTCAGTAATCAAAATATCATTTAAGAAAGAAGAAATTAATGACAGTTCATTTATTTGGTGGGCTCAAACATGGTAATAACATCGACAATGTGTCACATAGTTGTTAAAGATCATTATTTTTCTCCTGGCAGTGTACATCTGTAAATTTAAATCATCAATCGTGCTTCTAAAACAAAGTCGTGTTTGTACCAAAAATGTACAAGCCAGCAGGGACTCTTGTAGATTGGGAGAAAAAGGAAAATATGAGAAAAAAGGATGGAAGTAAATCCTTCGATTTCACCCTTGTTAACACGATTCATTTTCTAAAAAAGAACTGCGGTAAATAATGTTAGCATTAGTTAAGACCGTCTCAGAAAGTTATTTTAATGAAAGAAGGGCGATTTGATAGGAAATTCTTTTATACGTGCTTAAACTGCTTTCCCGTCATAAATATGGCCTCAAAATCCATCATGTAGCAAAAATAGTAGACCGCAGCGCTCCAAACTAAATCAAACTGTCATAAATAATTATAGTAGATGTAAGTAAAGCTTGGTAATTTGAAGCAATAATAGTTTTCTAGTTCCAGATATAGCAATAATCTTTCTCCCTTCTTTTCTATACCTATTTCTCTAGCTCTTTCTATTGCCTTCTCTCTTTCCACTTCTCTATCAAACGAACCTTCCAATCGAGGGCTAAAATGGTAGGCTGAGTCATTATTATCGAAGATCGTGTATTTAAATCCCACATGGTTTCGTAAGCACTCGTATAGCAAAAAATGAGAAAGTAGCGTTTGAAACCAATCAATAGCATCTGTGTTCCTCTCCCTTCTCTCTCTCAGTTTGTAACGTTTCAAACAAAACAAATAGTAACCAATATTATCGCAGGAAATTAGTGTTTATACAAACACTAAAACTAATTTAAAGAATCGCATGCAAACACTTAGCTAGATGAAGTATTAAGTTCGAAATATCTATTCTAAGATACTAAAGACAGAAGTTTCGTACTCAATGTCTCTCCTTTGGTTCGCATGGAGAGACATAAGTAAAGACTTAATCATCAAGGTCTCCTTGGAAACCTTGCTGATTCGAAGCGTTGATACAAAATTTTTCTAAATATAGTAATTAATAATATAGTAAGTTCTAAATATAGTAATTTTCTCTCTCTCTCTTTCTATCACTCAGTCACTGACACTCATTTACTCACTCAAACCTATTGAACGATGGCTAAATGGGTAGAACCGGTAGGATTTTTACTGGAGATCGTGTATTCGAATCATATTCTTGGGAAGAATGTCTGTAGCCACTCAAAACTGGCTTTAATCAGTTCCGATTTCATTAGCCCTCCTGTAGCAAAAATGGTAGACAGTAGCTTCCTAAACCAAACCAATAATACTATATTAAAGAAGGAAGTAATGTACAAAGACGCTAAAATTAATATAATCACTTATAAACGTGTAACTAGGTGAAATATTAATTTCAAAATAACCATTGTAAGATAAATATAAAAGACAGAAGTATTGTACGCAATGACTTTTCCTTTGAACGAAGTGGGAGACATTGGGGGAGACTTAAAATTATTGATGTATCCCTGGAATTCTTGGTGATTTGAAGCGTTGATTTACAGTTACCTAGTTTTAGATATTATATTTTCTCACTTACCCACTCAAACTTTATGAACGATGATTAAATGGGTAGGACGCTACTTTTCGTTACCAGAGATGGTGTGTATGGATCCCGTTGTTGTCATTGTTTGTAGCCATTCAAAATCGTTGGTAAAACGTATTAGATTTCAGTTCCATTAACTCACTGTAGCAAAACAAGAAAGAATTTTGATTTGGAGCGCTACAGTGTACTTTTTTGCAACAAGAAGGACTAATGAGGTCGGGACCTACTGCTTAAAGCTGATTTCCAACGTCTATGAGCATCCATGCCACAGTGGGATTCGAACACACGTATTCCGACACCGAAGATCAGTGCCCTAACCGTTCGAGCATTGTTCGACGAAAACACATACATAAGGCGACAATAGCGTCAAATCAAACCATTAATAACCTATAATAAGGAGAGAAATAAGTGTTTATACAAACACACTAAAATTAGCGTATAGAATTGCGTATAAACACACAGCCATAGTAAATATTAAGTTCGAAATACCTAATGTCAGATACTATTTCTATATTATATCTGTATTTCGAGAATATATTTTATAGAATTGATTAAAGGAAGTGATTTATCACTTTTTTTACTTCTGGCTGCGTTAATAAATCTGACTTTCAGTAACATTAATTTCCCGAAATAACTTATGATAGGTTTCTATGCTATCCCACGCACATTTGAGTAAGCTGTATGTCTGTATAGTTCCCTTCGAATGGAACCGTCTTCTTGAATGCGGACCCTTTACGCGACAGTGTGGAATGTCAGACCGTGACTAGTTAGATGTCACTCACTGCAGGAATGTGTCGTGTGACATGCATGCACTCGATATCGCTTTGTATGGCCAGAACAATGCTAGCGACTTGAATACACCATGTATGCATAGCTTATGTATAGTGTGAGTGCTTTATTTTACAATTCAACTGTTTAAGAACTTCAATATTCGCATGTGAGTCTGTATGTATATAAATGTGTTTTTTGTGTATTTATCAACCTCTTGTCTTATGAATCGAACGACAATTGTGTTTGCCACTTTCGATGAAAGCTTTTCTTATGCGTCGTGACCAGAAGCAGTTTCATCATTAATTAAATTTTGTAAACGTTTTTTCACAGGACAAACTACAATGCTATCTTCAGATGTATCTAAATCGGTATCTGTTTCAGTTTCCAATGTGTAATCAGGAGACTTTCTAGCACAGTTATTAGTATCAATTTTCCTTTTTGCTATTAGGTTAAATTTTTAGATTTTTTTTTTTTTGAGAATTTTTTTAAGCTCCAACAGTTAATTATTTATTGCATATAATATAATACTCTATTGCAATTACGCCTAAGAATAAACGACCAACTCTTATATTGCAACTGTAACAAACAATAACGAAAAAACTTTATCGCCTAAAATCAATAACATGTCTGACACGAGGGTTTCACTTTGGGCCGGACAGAATCATCACGTGTGTGATACGAGGTTCTCATTTTCGGCACAACAAAACGATCACGTCTCCCATACGTTGCTTTAAGGCAAAGGGTTGTTTTAGGCTCACTTGCATTAGGAAAATTGTGTAACGTAAATGAGTGTCACGTGGCCTGGAATAGGTGCATATTATTAAGACCCTCTCAAGAAATAAATGTTATATTTTTATACAGATGTCTAATTCTGCGTTTTGTCAAACGGTGGCTGAATAGTTAAGGCGCTGACTTTCGGTACCGGAGTTCGTGGTGCCGAATCCCACTATGACATGGATTTTCATAGCCGTTCGGAATAAGCTTTAAGCAGTAGGTTCATGTGACATTAGTCTACGTATTGCATAAAAAGTAGGCTATAGCGCTCCAAGCATACTAATTCTGCGTTTCTTGGGTATTAAAGACTTGTTTCACTTCTTAACTTACAATATAATAAATAGTGTAACTGAAGTGAGTTTCAAAAGGTTCGAAAATAGGTGCAAATATCTTTAAGTCATCCAAATTTGCAAATAAAATTTAGTCGCCGAATTTGGCTTTCTGTTGATGAAATAAATGTAATGTAAAGAAAAAGGAATAAAAGATAACGTTTGTATATGGATTTGTATTCAGTTCACTTTGTTTAAATTGATATAGTATAAAAATATTAATAATTTCTCGAAATAACTTATAAGTTTCTATGCTATCCTACGCACATTTGAGTGAGCTGTATGTCTGTATAGTTCCCTTCCAATGGAACGGTCTTCGTGAATGCGGCCCCTGTACGCGACAGTGTGGAATGTCAGACCGTGACTAGTTAGATGTCACTCACTGCAGGAATGTGTCATGTGACATACATGCACCCGATATCGTTTTGTATGGCCAGAACAATGCTACCGATTTGAATACACCGTGTATGCATAGCTTATGTATAGTGTGAGTGCTTTATTTTATAATTCAACGGTTTAAGAACTTAAATATTCGTATGTGAGTCTGTATGTATATAAATGTGTTTTTGTGTGTTTTAATGGTTGTTAGTTTTGGGCTCACTTGAATTAGGAAAATTGTGTAACGATAGTGAGTGTCATGTGACCTGGAATAGATGCATATCATTAAGACTCTCTAGATGAAATAAATGTTAGATTTTTATACAGATGTCTAATTCTGCGTTTTACCAAACGGTGGCTGAATAATTAAGGCGCTGACCTTCGGTACCGGAGTTCGTGGTACCGAATCCCACTATGGCATGGATGTTTGTAGCCGTTCGGAATAAGCTTTAAGCAGTAGGTCCATGTGACATTAGTTTACATATTGCATAAAAAGTAGGCCATAGCTCTCTAAACATACTAATTCTGCGTTTCTTGGGTATTAAAGACTTGTTTCACTTCTTTCTTACAATATAGTAAATAGTGTAACTGAAGTAAGTTTCAAAAGATTCGAAAATAGGTGCAAATATCTTTAAGTCGTCCAAATTTGCAAATAAAATTTAGTCGCCGAATTTGGCTTTCTGTTGATGAAATAAATGTAATGTAAAGAAAAAGGAATAAAAGATAACGTTTGTATATGGATTTGTATTCAGTTCACTTTGTTTAAATTGATATAGTATAAAAATATTAAATAGAATTATGGCAAATCACGAAATATTTTGTATGTATTTAAAGTTTGTATATACAGTAAAAATCGATTAACACGAAACTAATGAGATTAAAATATTTTTTCGGGTTAAAAGAATTTTTTGTTAGAAAATACTGCTAAAAAAGAAACATACATTTAAAAAAATTAAATTTATTAGAGCACATTTTATTTACATATGTCTACATATGGTTTGTATGCATTTAATAAAAATCAATGAAACAAAAACATTCAGAAGAGCTTAATGAAATTTAATACAAAATGTCTAATTTTTTTCAAAAACAAAACATTTATTGAGTTTGGGAAAATGTGATATTTTTCTTTGCATTCTCTTTTCAAGCAACAATTTGTCAGCAAATCCTTCGTTTAAGTCCATTTTGTTATTCGTTTCACAGTTGGAATATTTGCTAAATAATTGCGCATACTTTTCATGATGTTCTTCATTTCGAATGACACAGGAACTGGTTTGGTTTGGAGCGCTACAGTCTACATTTTTGCTACATGATGGCTAATGAGACTGAGATTTACTGCTTAAAGCCGAATCCGAACGGCTACGACCAGCAATGTCAGCAGCAGGATTCGAATCTACAAACTCCGGTACAGCGGCCTAACCATTTGCCCCTCGATAGGCATGGCGGGAAAACAGGAGCTGCATTACTAATTTAGTTTTTGTCGTCGGAATCTACCTTAATGATATTTTTCGACATTTGAACAATTTCTAAAATTTCTTTGTCTGCCATAATTGTGGCTTTGTCATCATCTAATGCAACGTCTTCTTCCTATGTTACAGTAGGATTGTCCAATAATATTGAAACTTGCTCATGCGCAGGTGGTCTTTACCGTATTTTGTTCATTTCCAGAAAGGAAATCTTTTCGTGTTAAGCGATTTTCGTTTAATTTTAAGAGAAAAAAAATATATAGTAGTTGTCGGGACCGTTATACTATTTCGTGTTAAACGATATTTCATCTTAAGCTTTTTCACGTTAAACGTATTTCACTGTATTTTGTTCATTCCCAAAAGTGAAATCTTTTCATGTTAAGTGATTTTCGTTTCGTTTTAAGAGAGAAGAAATCCATGAAAATGCATAGTACTTTATTGGGATTGTTGCACTATTTCGTGTTAAACGTATTTCACTGTATTTTGTTCATTCCCAGAAGGAAAATCTTTTCTTTTCAAGCGATTTTCATCTCGCTTTAAGAGAAAAAGGCATGAAAGTACAGAATAGTTTGTTAGGACCGTTGTACTATTTGGTGTTAACCGATATTTCATCTTCAGCACTTTCGTGTTAAACGTATTTCACTGTATTTTTTTTTTTATTTTCAGAAGTGAAATTTTTACTTGTTCAGCGATTTTCATTTCGTTTTAAGAGGGAAAAAATGCATGAAAATACATAGTAGTTTGTCGGGACCGATGTACTATTTTATGTTAAGCAATATTTTATCGTAAGCTTTTTCACGTTAAGCGTATTTCACTGTATGTAGTAAAATGTTTCTTTAAACTGAGCAAAGACCAAACTATCGTAAAATAGTTTGGTCTTCAATAAATCAACAATGGTGCCAGTATTTTACGTTCGTAAAATACTGACATCACTTGTATTGAAAACAAAAGAAAAAAAAGTATTGCACTAGATTTGAAACTAGAGGGCGAGGGATAATTGCAAACGATTTCTTCAGATTTACTTTTCTTACCTCATTTCCTCTCGAAGAAGGGGTTCTGGAACAATGCAAAGGAAACTAGCATCATCGTTCGCCGAAACCCGGTTGCAGACAAAAGGTCTCCAGGCAAAAATTATTAATCATTTACAGAGTTGCACCCTGTTTTGTTCCAATTTTTCTTGTATTTTCGTAATTGACTTCAAAAGTTGAGAGAGTGCGTTCGCTGGAGAGCCATCGATTGTTCTCCGCCTTGGATTTGTTTTAAGTTTTCGATGTGTTCCTGGTAAAGTACCCCGTAGCGCATGTTTGCTTTCTAATTAGGCCCCGTCGAACATTTTCCCGATGTTCCTTGGTTGTCTCGAACGGAAAAATCATTTCTTGTTTTGCCCTACGCTCTCCGGTTAATTTTCACTCCTTGTTTTGAAGTCGTCTTTGAAGTCGAGAGACTGCGGGACGGGGGATTCATTTGAGATATGTCCGAGGTAATTTCTTTTAAATCATTAATCTCCCCTCCGATTCATTTGTGTTGGTTTTTTAATCTTTTCTTGGCTTTCTCGTAAACAATCTATGCTCACTGTCACCCTCGGAAAGGGCAAATAAGGTTGAATTCCTCCCTTCATGCATAGATTGTTCTTTGTTACGAAGGATGAAAACTTATTTTAGAAACAATAAGCCAAGAATCTTACTAATCCTTTTTAACTTTGTTAACACGTTGACTGCCATGGGGGTCAACGGTGACCGGCGACGCAGCAAATAATAAAAGCACATAATTATAGTAAATATGGATACTGATAAATTTTTCAATGATACCATTGTTATTATAATGGTTTGAAGAAATTAATGCAATATAGAACATACAAAAATAATTTTATTAGTACATGAAAAATATACATTTTATCAGTGCATATTGCGATGAGTCAGATTGAAACATTCAAGGCAAAGAAAAGTTGAATCAACGCAATCTGAACAATAAGTCACCACTTTTTTTAGTGAAATTCTTTGCTCTAGCACTTCCTAGATGGTTTGAATGTTAAAAATAACAGATAAGATAAGTTTTAGACCCTTTTCGGATTTTTAATGCAATTTATTTATTTTTAAAACATATATTTTTTATTTTTTTCAAAATTTTTAATTTTTTAGATTTTGATCATTATTATTCTATATTTTCGGCTTTTTTCGTACGGATGGCACTGGCCACAAAAATATTTTATGTTTTTCTATCCCTAAACTCTCTACTCGCTAGTTTTGTGTTATGAACTCACGAATCCACCCTTCTATCTCTTTGCTCTTATGTGTTTATTTTTCGCTCGTTGTCATTTTTGTGCTTACTGACCTCCGGATTGAAGGGCTCGGCCCATATGATCCAGTTGCCATATCACCTTTAAAGCCTTTAAAGAATGTTAAAGAAGAGTAATCACTTAGCAATCGAAGCACCATTGTTTGAAAAAGAGGACAATCGTAACAATTGCCTACCGCACAGTGGGAGTTACTGGTCGCCGTGGTTGGATATATATATATATATATATATATATATATATATATATATATATATATATATATATATATATATATATATATATATATATAATGAGGAAAAAATTATTAACAATTTCTAAATATCATAAAAAGATTTTCTGCAGTGTATTAAAAAACCTTACGGTTTTTAAAATTTTGTAGATAGTTCTATAAATTTCTTTGCATACATATACAAGCTGAAAATTATAAAGAGAGAAAATATATAGATTGCCGAAGGATAATATATACAAACATGCATACATGCCTGTACATATTTAGCCCGTGTGAGAACAGAGCAGCCGACTTCCAAAAATCCTTTCTTTTAGCTTCTGGTTCCGTAGTCGGAAGGCATCAATTAGTTGGCGGCGAAATTGAATTTCTTCCATTCCGCCATTAATCGTCAATAATAAATCTGCGCGCTTCCGGGGCTTTTGGACAAACTTCTGAAGAAAGAGGAACTACTCGCGACCCCCTCTTACCAAACCCCCGAAATTTTCCTAAAACTAATATTTGAAAAGTGCTCCTGTCAAAAATTATTAATCGCGTTTCGGGTTTCAATCTGTCTTGCTCAGTTTCGAGTTTCAGATAATTAACTCCAAATTTGAAGGGAGAATGTACCTCTATAAACACTTTCACAATCGGAAGGGGGAGATGGATTGCACTAATGGATAATAAGTCCCAAAATGTTTAAAATTTTTTTTTAACTCCAACTCTCGTGCAACGAGAGTTTTGGTAAATTTTAATGAACACAAGTCTGATTCCTCAGTCCAATTTCTTTTTTCGGGGCTTTTACTTGAATATGTTTGTTGCCATAGGACATCGCTAAATATTGGATTGAAGCTTTGCTATCTTAGGTTATTACTTCCTGGCTATATTGTAATGAATTCTATTTTTAATTGCTTTCATGTGACGTTTATATGTCAACCTCTTACTTAAGGCCCGTTTTTTTATTCATAGATTTTTAAAAAATCTTCTATCCAGGTTTAAGGTCTTTCCAGCGATTAATTAAAGTAACTTCAAACAAAGGCTTTAATGAGCTTATTAGAATGAATAAATATTGTAGCTACCTTGGGTTACTTCTTGGCTATATTTTAATGAATTCTAACCTTAATTGCTTTAATTTGGCGTCTGTATGTGAATCTCGGAGTTAAGGCTTATTTTTTCATTCATAGATTTAAAAATATCTTGTATCCAGGTTTAAGGATCTTTCCCAGATATTAATTAAACTTACCTTAAATAACAATTTTAAGGGATTTTTTAGAACGAATAAAATATAACTAAAGGCTGGCGAATTTTGAGGAATGTACCAAGATAGCAAATTTAGTTTGCAGCAAACTTGCAGTCTTGTTTTGAAAGCTTACAAACTTGCAGCAAGTTAGCATGACAAATCTGCAAGTTTGAAACAAGACTGCAACAAGTCAAAGAATTTTCGCTTCCTTCAAGATTGTCATGACAAGGTTACCACAGTTTTGCAGCAAAATAGCCTTGCTAATGAGTGGTTGATTTATGCTCCGTCTGACTTGTAGGAAATTTGCTGTAAATTTGTAGCGTCCAATTTGTTATGACAAGATGTTATCAAAAAAAAAAAAAAAAAGATCAAACTTGCTGCAAGTATACATGCTATCTTGGTAAGTCCGATTCTTTTAGCTTTTCTGTGTTTCATTTTCATTTCTTTTTCTTAGATTTACTTGTTAGATTTGGTCGCATAGAACATCGCTAATTCTTGTACTGTGTCTACCTAGGGCAGAGCCGTAGCCAGAAATTATATTCGGAAGGGAACATTGTTTTTTGTTAAGAATCCTTTAGTAAAACTACAGGTTTTCTTATGTATATATACTCCTAATGTGTATCATAATGTGATTTTAAAATATCAGAATAATTAAAATATGATATAATGATTAAATTTATAGTGTTGAATGAGTAATGTAGTAATTACACGAAGGATTTAATAAAATTAACATTGAAAATATATAAACAATACATGGTATTAAACTCTAATTAACAACAGAAGTATGTATAACTAAAGAAAAAGAATAATTTTGAAAGAAAATGAAAACTTTCAAATTTTTACCTGTGTATTATAAAATCTGCTCTATTTGAAATTTTAGCCAAAAAAATCTCACAATTTTTTTCCGATTTTGCAACAATATTGTGATGAGTTGCCAAAAGTGCTAGTCAATCTGCTCTTACATGTCGAATCCCATTTGCACCTACTCCTTAACTCAACTTTTCTGTTCTAAGCCCACTGTTGTCTATGCACAGCTAGGCAGATACTCACACACGAAGTTCATTTTCTTTCCACGAAATGGTCTTTAAGAATTTCGGAAAAAAAAACGGTCCCCTAAATCCCTCCCCTTGCCTACGACCTTGACCTAGGGCTATTACTTCGTGGCTATATTGTAATTTTTATTTTTAATTTCTATCATTTGGCGACTAAATGTGAAAATTGCTTACTTAAGGTTTACTCATTATTTCATTCACAACATAGCCAAGAAGTAATAGCATAACCTTGTTTCCAAGTTTAAGGATCTTTCCAGGGATTAACTAAAGTAACCTTAAGGGGGTTATTAAAATAATTAAAATATAAAGTAAGATTTGTGACTGTCATTGACACAAGTCCAATTGCTTTGGTTGATCCCAGTTCCATTTTTATTTTTTGCTTTTCACTTAAGTTTGTTTCCAAAGAAAATCGCTTAGGCTATTACTCCAGGCTATATTGTAATGAATTTTATTTTTCCCTTCTTCCATTTGGCCTCTGTAAGTGAATCTCTGACTTAAGGCTACATTTTTTCTTAATCATAGATTTAAAAAAAAATCTCGTATTCAGGTTTAAGGATCTTACCAGAGATTAATTAAGGTAACTTTAAATAACATTTTTAAGGTGTTTATAAGAATGAATAGAACATTACAAAATGTTTGGTGAATTTTCATGAATAAAAGTCAGATTCCTTTGTTGTTCTCGGTTTTTTATTTATTTATTTATTTTTTCTTGGAAGGCATCTTAAGTTTGTTTGATGCCTAGGAAATCGCTGAATCTTGTATTGTAGAAGCCTTAAGCTGTTACTTTTTGGATATAATGTTATGAATTTATTTTAAATTGCTATCATTTGGCTTCTAAATCTCTGATTTAAGACTTATTATTTCCTAGGTAATATAAGATCTTATTTTTAGGTTTAAAGATTTTTCAGGGATCAATTAAAAAAGTAACTATAAATAATAATTTTTAGGAGTTTATTAAAACAATTAAAATAGGATAAAAGGTTTGAGATTTTTCCTGAACACAATTTCAATTTCTTTGACTGTTCCCGCTTCCACTTTTTTTAAGCTTTCACTTAAGTTGCCTGTTGCCATAGGACATCACTAAATATTGTTGCTACTTTAGGCTGTTTCTTTTTGGCTGTTTTGTTATTAATTTTAATTGCTATCATTTGGCGTCTAAATGTAAAATCTCTGTCTTGAGGCTTATTTATTGAAAAAATCATTTTGAATCCGTATTTAAGAATTTTTCTGAGATTAATTAAAGTAACCTCAAATAAAAATTTTATGTGACTTAATGAATAAAATGTAACTAAGGGTTTGGGCGAATGTTCGTGAATGCAAGCCCGATTGCTTTGACGGTTCTGAGTTCTATTTTCGTTTCTTTTTCCTTGGTTTTATATAGGTTTCTTGGCATAAGGCATCACTAATTCTTGTATTGTAACTACCCTTGGCTATTATTTCCTGGCTATATTGTAATGAATTCTATTTTTAATTGTTTTCATTCAGCTTCTGTATGGGAATCTCTGAGTTAAGGCTTATTTTTATATTCAAAGATTTAAAATGCTCTTGTATCCAGATATTAGGACCTTTACAGAGATTAGTTTGTTGGCACTGAATATCGCCAATGTGCCTGCCTCAGAACATTACTTCTTGGCGATACTTTAATTTTATTTTCAATTGCTATCATTTGGCTTCTACGTGTGAAATCTTTTATTTAAAATGATTTGTTATTCCTCGAAATTAAAATGTTGAATCAAGATATAAGAATTTTTCCATGAATAAAATTAAATTAACCTTGAAGAAGAAATTTGAAAGTCCTAAAATATTGTATTAAATAAAATGTTAAAAAAATTTTCGTGAATTGGAATGCACAGATGTATATTTTTGGATACTTTAAAAACTTTTTTTTCTTTGTTTTCATTGAAGTTAAGTTTGTTGCCATTTTCATATCGCTAACGTTGCCAATTTTCATAACGATTTATTTTTTGTTCTTATTTCTATGCGGTGTTCTTGGAGAATTTAATTTTTAATTATTGTTATTTGGCGAAGTGTTTCAGAAGAATGTTTAAAAAGTAATACTTTGTTTAGATCACTTATAGTAGATTATTTTTTTATATTTACAGTAGCGTGATAAAAAGAAATATGGAACGTAAAAAAACATTAAATTTCTTTTTTCTTTTTCGAAAAAACTAACGGAAGAATCGGCGAATTTCAAAACATAATTCGAAATTAAATCTAATGGAAACTTAAATACCGCGTTAGGCTGTCGCTTTACAGAATTTATATTTAAAAAAATTCCCATCGCAAATAAAAAATTAAAATTTACTCTACTCATCTCTTTTCTGAGTTACGATTATTTACTTCTCTGACGTAATATACTTCATAACCCATCTCCACCCCTACTGTCTTCCGAAGTTATAAATTTTCTTAATCCTTTTCCGCAACCCCCCCCCATGCTAGGTCTCGCACTGGCGTAATTAGATGCATATTTCAAATAAATAATTGCCTATCGGATGTCAAAGATTCTCCTCGTATAAGGTTGGAAGAGGAAAAAAGAATTCAGTAATCGAATTTAAAAGTCCCCACTCCTTCGAAATTGAACATTTTATATCGCCGCCCCCCGATTTTCTATCCAAGAAATCACGCCCACAATTTTTCTCTTCTTTATTTACTTTTCCGTCTTAATCTAATTTATCAAGAGATTCAAATGAAATAAAGATTCAATTTCAAGCAATAAAAAAAAGAAGAGGAAAAATATAGAGAGACTGAAGTTTCGTCGTAGTGGCTTAAGCAATGATTGAAAAGATTTTTTTTCTTTTTTTTTTAATGTATAAAAAATATGCAAATAAAATATATTTATATAGAAAAGGATTTTTTTTCAGTTTCTTTTATTTGATTCGAAATTACCGATTTCGGTGGCAATGGCTAAAAGATTTCTGTTTTACTTCAAAATCCACATACTCAGTCTATATTTGTTTTTTAATTGCTTTTCTTTTCAAAGTGTAAATCAAACTTAAGCCCATTAGGTGAGAGGTAACCACTGTAGAATCTGGTTGGCAGGAAATGAACATAACTGGAAAAAAAAGGAATAAAATAGATACATTTTCAAACGGATGTTTATTTGTTTAAATTAATTTTATTTAAAATGGATACTCGATTGAAATCTTTTCTATACTGTACAGAAAAACGAAAGATCTGGGAGGTACAGGGGGCATGTCCCTCCCCTTCGATATATGGTTATAAATACATCACATAATAGAATTTATGTACAAGAGCCTCCTAAAATTCGCTCTCTTCCGCATTACAGATTTTGGCGTTTGCCAACAGTTCGTCTCCCGGAAAACAGATTGAGAAAACAGAATCCACGGCAGCTGCGAGTTTATTATGAGGCCCCGGCAAAAGACACAAACCCCATCCTATATCTAATAACGCGTTGGTCATTCCCCAAATTCCAATTTAATTCCGGAGAAAACGTATAATTGAGTTTTCCGGGGAGAAGAGTGCAAGCAACTTTACTTTCACTCACTCGAGGTGGAGGGAGAAGTGTCGAAGGGGGTAGTAGGAGTGAGAGAGTGAGGTCAGCCAGATTGCTGGTTCGAAGGGGGGAGGGAAGTCCCCACAACCGAGTATTGGGGCAAGGGTAGTCCATTTAAACGCGGGTTTTCTCAAAGTTTTGAAGCGCGGTAATTTCGGATTAGATTGCAGTTACGAGTTTGTTTAGTGGCAACAATCGTCATTTATTTTGGATAGGGGGTGGTGGTAGGGGAGTGCCTCGCGCGTGCTTGTTTGCCAAGGATTTTCACAGGTTTCGAGAGCAGAAGGGTTAAGTTAAAAATTTAGAGCAGGTTGGGGGGGGGGAGGGGGAAGCTCTTTGCGAATCGTTCTCGGCTGAGAATGAATGAATCGAATAAAATGGTTGAGAGATTTTGAAGGCGTAGTGAGGCTCTCTTGTAAAGGAATTTTCCCCCGCATCTCTCCTTTGTTGCAGGTGATGATATTTTAAAAATTCTTGTTGAGTAGAATTCACGAGCATTTGTGATGATTAACCTTTTGAAGTTGCTCCCTGGATATTTATCCAGTGTGAGTTGTGGGGTGGAATAGATTTGGTGGCGTTTTGAGGAAAGGGGGTGTTAGAATCCATTGCTTAACTTGTTCGGAGGTTGAGAGGTTAAATCAGTCTGTTGGATAGCACCGTATCGATTAGAAATTTTACTGTCTGTAGTTATGTCGGAGAATATGAAGTTACATTTTACTGAGGAAATCATGTATTTGCACAACTTGGCGATACCATTCAGCACTAGCTGTTGTCAGCTAAGTAACAAAATAATAATAATAATAATAATAATAATGGTTTTCATAGCTTAGTTGAACAGAACAGTAAGAATTCTTTAGATGTGCTTCACCTGTTTAACGTGGTGACAGCTGTCGTTACGTGAAGAAAATTACAGTTATGTTTCCCAGAAAAATTCATGGAAGAAAATTCTTTTAGCAATTGCGATATAAGCGTTTTGTGATGCTTTAACTGTATTTGAAAGGGTTAAGAACTCAGTGCTGGAAATTAAGGTTTGAGGTGATTAACGAAAAGACAGTTTTATGTTAAGAAATATTTTTTGTTACGATCTGTGTTGTAAAACTTTCTTAATAATTTATCTTGAAGATAAATATTGGGAGCATTAGATCAAAAAACAAATATGAGATGTTAAATACCAAAAATATTTTAGTAATATTGTAGAAAATATTTTTATCTTTATACAAGGGATCAATCATCCCAAAGGCGAACACTTTTTGGTAAGACAGGTTTTGAGTAATTAAACTTGAAGATAATTTAGTACCTCCAAATTGAATCTGTACTTGCTATATTAGGACTAGTTTGGGAGGAACTTCCCAATTTAAGGGCGCCAAAAGTGAGCAGACTGTTTTTCACGTTTTTGCCACTGGTCATCTAAGGTGTCTGTCTTTTGTGCAAGACCAAAAAACTGTCTCCTTATGTAAAAAGTGCAGAACCGATGTTTTCCCCACCACTCATATTATCAAATATCTGAACATTTTCTTTAACGAAGCTTTAATAGATCCTCTGCAATTTCTGAACCTTCTGGTGGCAAACCAACTCGTGGAATCGTCTTAACATGGCTAGAAAAACAAGTTGAACATAAAGATAGCGAGAGTTAAATCAAGATCCAAACATAAAACACTAAAAATAATAGCTATTCTAAACATTTATTTTATATTTTCCGTATGTTATGTGAGGTATACGAGGTATGGCCTTTAAATTCCTGCAAAGAGAAAAAAAAAGTAGATGCTTTTGCGCAAACTTCAAGTTCACTCTTCTAAGTCATTTATAATCCCATTTTAAGATGGTATCTGTGTCAGTAACCAGATGCATCGGCGTTCTAAAATCTGTCTGTAAACGTTACTTTACTCTTAACCGAAAACAATTATACTGAAGAAGTGCAAGGATGTGTTCCAGGCCCCCGAAAGTTTACCTTGGCAGACATATTTCTTTTTGACACATTCCATTCCCCCGGAACACCCTTCTCCTGTTTCTGTCATTAAGCCGGGGTACCACCTTTGATGTCGCCCCCTCCTTTGCAGCGGGCTTTTTACCTCTTTTGCGCGTGTTATTCCGTGTTCTGGAACTGTTCTATCTCTGTCAGTTTTTGATCCCTCCGTAACTTGAAAAGCGCGACCATGTCATAATTTTTACAAGGGCCTTCCCCGGTCTGAAAGGAGGCGGGGATGTAAAATAAGAAGGAAAAAGAAACTAAATTTGCAAGAGCCTTTTGTTCTATATTTAGAGGGTCTTTAAAGTTTTTCAAGGTTATCCATTCCAGATGCTACTTGATAATATGTTTTAAACTCTTTTACGTTACAGTACATTGACTCCACCGGGATGTCTTTTTAGAGTGGAGTATAAACCGCGTTAATCGGGTCTGTGGTATTTTAAGGTCTTGAACTGACATATGTATTTGTGCACCATGTTAACGAAGAATGTAGATGTCGGTAGAATGTTAACACTAAAATAACATGCCTTTTGGTATAAAAAAAGGTGTCTGAAGTGGTGAGTATTAACCATCATCACTTTAAATTTATTATTATAGTACATAGATTTAACCTACCTTTTTATTTTATTTTTTCTAGGTTTCTAACAAATTTCGCATGGAATTTCAATAGCGACAATGTTTGGATTCATGTGTTTCTATAATTTTTGTTTTGTCCTGAAAAAAACTAACCAAAAATGTATAAAATTTAAGATTAAACTTTAAAACTTTTCCATCTTTTTATTCCGAGAAATTTCATTGGTCGATTCTCTGAAATTTGATTGGTCCTCCTGTGGCCGATTGAATCTCTAGGCATCACAAAAACAATCATCCCACCTTTCGCTGTCACTGAGTACGGATGTCCCTGGCCACAAACACAGTGTTTTTCCTATCCCTAAACTTTCTTCTCTTTAATTTTTGTATTTTGTACTAATGTTCACACATTATCTCTTTCTTTCTTCTTTTAGCCGTTTTATTTTCTGCTCTTTGTCATTTTTATTCTTACTGTTAGAATTGTCTGGATTAGAGGCTCGGCCCATAGAATCCAGTTCCACCACTGTCTCGTAGGTCTCTTTTTTACAAAAGAATAATCGATTCTACATTTTTTGCTTACTAAAAGATTATATAGGTTTTGCACAGATAAGACACTTCGTGTGAGCACAGGCAAAATGAGAAAAAATATCTGCTCACTTTTTGCAGTCTTAAATTCGAAAGCCGCCCCAGGACTAAAATACCAAGGGTGGATTCAATTTGGAGGTACTAAATTATCTTCAAGGTGAATTATTCAAAACTCTTAGATAGTACTGGAGGAATAAGTACATTGGAACAGCAGAAAAGTAAAGCGATTTATTTAATGCTCAACACTTAGTTGACAGAACTAAGAACTCAATAACTGAGCTGCTTGTTATTTTATACCTTAATGGAATATTCTGAAGACTATTCTAGTAACTTCTAGAATTATTATTTTTAAAACTTGTGTCAGAAGCAGTATCGTTAATGTGGCCACATGCCTAATTATTTGCCTTGGAAAAAGCACTGTTAACCGCTAGATACCATGTATACGTCATATCTATTTTAATTACTAATTTTAAGGAATATGGATTGTTAATTATTTTCTTGTATATAATCTTAACGATTTCATTTCTAATTAACTGTAATAGCAACTTATAATATTCCCACATCTAAAGAAGCACACCTTGAATGAATGTAACTTCGTCACCGCTGAGGATTCAGCTTATAGCCTAGGTACCCCATCCAAACTCCATTTCTGATTACAAAGGGCAATGTAATAGGGATGCAACTATAAGATGCACGTGACTAACGATTAGAAAGCAGGATCAAAACCATTTTGGAAAAATTGGTAGTCAAAGGATTAATCAGCTTTCTAGACTTACTTAATCATCTTCCCTGCAGCTGTCAGACGGACTGCTGAGCTATTGCGATGTCTCACATGATGGGTGTCCAGTCACTAAACTTAATGTTGCTAAACATATTCGGAAAAAATAGAGATTTATTCCATTTAAATCAATGTTTCTAATATTCAGTACAAGATTCAGGTAGCATAATTCCCATTTAAGTTGATACTATAGACATATCATCTGTTAGAATTAAAAATTTTAAATTTATTCGTTCCGTTTGATTGTCACGCACACGTCACAGCTATTAAAAATAGCCACTAATCCTGAGACGCAGCCATCAATAGATAAACCGAGTACTACCATAGCGTGACACACCAATCCGTAAATGATTATAGGAATTAAATATATCCGATAACTAGCCACCTTAAAGGTAGCAAGTTTTAGCAGCGAGCACAGCTAAGGTTCTGAATTCAGTTGCTTTCTTTTGGTGCATTTGGTGACAAGTGTTATATTAAGGATTCAGTGATAGTTTTATTTAAAGCAACTGATTGTAATTTTCATATTTGCAGTTAAGGTATTCGGAGTTTAAAGTAGTATTTTATCCCAGTATTACGCTATGATTAAATTCTTCAGAGATAGGTGATTGGAAATGTATGTTCCATTAAATTTAAAATGTTCGAAAAAACTCTTATAAGTAAATAGGCTGTGAAATTGCTAATTAATTAATGATTTTATTAAAATGCTGCAAGATACAATGATGCAATTCTAACTACTTAAGGCATAAGCTCACCATTCTGCTCAAAGCCCAGAACTTTTTTCTACTACATAAAGTGTTCTAACAGAGAATACATACAAGGGTCCCAACAGTAATCCATGTACTTGTTTTTTTTTCGCTTATTTTCCCATTTCACAATTATTGAACAGCTGGAATAAAAATTAATTGCAAAGTAAAGGGGTAAAAAATCACGTCAACAATCTTTTCCATACATCAGACTTTTGGCCGGTAATTTGTGTAATTACCTAAATCTTGCCCAGAATCCTCCTTTGAAAAAAAAACTGCAACACTCTGTACGTCTGTAATCTAAATTAACTGTGACCGTTATCGAACCACGACGCTAACGAGGAAGATCGCAGTCGATAATCGCCCTTTTCATTCTTTTAAATCAATCTCGACCCCGGTGTTCCGATCTTGCCCTTTGTCGAAAAATTCGAAGGTCAAGCAGATGCTCTAAAGCACCTCCCTCCTCCCACCCCTCAAAACCATCATCGAAAGTAAAAGGCAGATGGCAAGAGCATCAACCCTTTCTTTCTCTCTCTCTTGTTTGTTTGCGAGGAAGACGGAAAAATTGCGATCGCTATCGCCTGTGATTGTGTTGCTTTGTGAAAAGGGGCGTGGTTTATTTTTTTGAAGGAATTGTACCTTTAGGGTCTCTGGCCATGTGTGCCGATTCATGCCGCTTTATCAGATTAAAAACCTTTAACCCTCTCTTATTCTTTACAAATGTACATACGTGTATATCTGTTTTATTTTTTTTTTTATTTCAAGAATTATTGTTTCTGATATTGTAGTCGTTTATTGCGGCAATAGCTTCTCGCAAACCAGCTGTACTTCTTACTGCCAAGACAGCTGATAATCAGTGGTTTCGATTGGGTGGGGTATACGATTTTTTTTCAGTGTGGAAACGATTTAGTACTAAGTGAGATGTGAATATTTTTCCGTTTTCAAAATTTAGAACGAACATAAGAATGTGGTCATTCTTTAAGAACTCAGTTAAGGAGTACAAACTATGATAAAGATTGAGGTTTGTATTAATAGAATCAAAGGGGATGGGAGAAGGGTCTGATTTTTTTGTTTATAACAAAGAATTAAGATTCAAAAATTCACTAATAGATGGCACTGACTATTATACACATAATCATGCCACTTTCACTGTTGCCGCCGAATGATGTCCGATGGTAGAGCGCTGCTCTTCAGTACCGCAGTTCGTGGGTTCGAATCTGGCATGGATCTGCTTGCATGGATGTTCGTAGACGTTAAGAATCGCTTTGAGCAGTAGGTTCCGTTTTCATTAGCCCTCTTGTAGCAAAACAGTAGAGCTCCAAACTAAACCAAACCAAATCTCCCACTGATGCAGTGGACATTAAGAAATGAATTTTAACTCTTTAAGGAACGGTGGTATTACATCTTTTTGATACATAAATATATATTATGGATTTTTTAAGCACCCTAAAATATAGCAATTGCTAAGTTTTTACTAATTTTATTAAGAAGTTGGTAATATTACATGAATTGGCTTACGTAATTTTCCCCCGATGAATACAAGGATAAAATTGATGTTCTGCCATCTTTCGTCGATAGGTAACGTTAATATTCATTATACTGTCATATATGACAGGATGGTCGGAAGAAAGTTAATCTACGTTGACCGTATGGTGGTATCAAATAATGTTCTAAAATTCTGTGACTGTACGACAAACAGTGTGGATTTGTATATTATTTGTACCCAATTTTTTCAAGCTATGAATACAAGGATAAAATTAATGTTCTGCCATCTTTCATCGGCAGCTAACGTTAATATTCATTATACTGTCATATGTGATAGGAGGGTCGGAAGACGTTAACGCTGACCGTATGGTGGTATCAAAGAATATTTTAAAATTCTGTGACTCTACGATAGTGTGGATTTGTATAAAACACACAAACGGACATTCTTTTTCATAGATATAAATAACCAGGAATAATAAATTATTTTTTTTTTTGCAGAATCTAGACTACCATTTAAAGTGTAAATACCACAAAATTATATTTTTCTTTATTTTCATACAGACAAGCGAGAGGTTAGACAAACATGCAACTTTCCTACAATCACTGCACAACGTTCGCTGATTAAATGCAAGATAAAATAAGAATTCATAGCGTCAGTTAAGTTTCCGCGGTTACT
This sequence comes from Pardosa pseudoannulata, assembly GCA_032207245.1. Classification (NCBI taxonomy): domain Eukaryota; kingdom Metazoa; phylum Arthropoda; class Arachnida; order Araneae; family Lycosidae; genus Pardosa; species Pardosa pseudoannulata. Next base: position 23,762,794 of record CM063498.1, on the reverse strand, counting down.
GTTTAACTGTTACCATACAAATATTGAATGTAAATACAAGCATATAGTTTGAAAAATATTCACTAACACTTGCATATATTCCTTTATCCGTAATTTTTCGTTTGGCAAACACTTGGCTCCCGAGTTGTTTGAAAATGAAAAATCTAATCACGCCAAACATTTCAGGCTTACGTCAGTCGATGTGCCTAAGCGCATGCTCGTGACGTAATTTGGAACAAATTCGATACGTGCAACGTAGTTCATCGACGAAGGTTGTTTATTCTATGTATCAAATGCTGGGTAGTTTCATCAATCATAAGTTCTAAACCATTCATTTTTTTCTGTAAATTCGACATATTATTTGTACACTAAAGTAGCAAGGATTATTCCAGTTATCTTTTTGGCTGATTTCTCAAGTTGAATTAATGGCCGAACTGTAAATATGTGTACACAAATCGTATGCGGGGGCGAATTAATGTAAATTTTGCTTTTAGATCAGTCACAAGTTCTCAAAGCTTTTGTGCAAATTTTATTTATTATTTATACATAAAAGTCGCAAAGAATATTCAAGATATATTTTTGATTGTTTTCTCTAGTTGAATATGTGGACGTATTGTAAACGTGTATAGAAGTTGTATGCATTAGTGTAAATTTTCCTTTGTGATTTTTTGCGTATGTTATCTTGTTACTTAAACGATGACCATAAATTAATCAATTTCTGCTAGGCTGATTTTTCATCCAAATTGGTAAAAATAATTAGCAGCATTCAGGGCCGGTCTCACCAAAGTCGTTTAACGGCTAACCGCGATTAAATCATGGCACCAACCTATAATGGGGCGCAACAGAACAATTTGTCGCAACGTCACGAATTACTATAATGCCCTTTCAATTCATTTTCATGTTTACAACAGCCAATAAACATGCCTTTCCGTTTGAAACTAAAGCCAGAATTGTCATAAATTGAGATTTGCCCTACTGCGTGATATCGCCTTATTCTCCGTTTAAACAGAGATTAATCACGGTTAGCCGTTAAACGACTTTGGTGAAACAAGCCCTTAAGACTGAAGGGTGCGTCCATATTGAATTCCATAAGCTTAATTTTAACGTATCGGGAATCTACTTTTATAGGTGGACGGTTTGCGTTGAAAGATTTTGTTTCTTTTATACAAACTTACCACGTGTTTGAGTGGAAAATTCTATATTACAGGCCGGTCTAACGCAAAGAGTCCAAAAAAGTAATCACTTCTCTTCAGTATCGTTTTTCCTGGGTTCGAATCACACTGCTGGCATGGATGTTCGTAGATGTTCGGAATTGACTTTAAACAGTAGGTCCTGGTCTTATTAAATCGTGTAACAAAAAAGTAGACCATAGCGCTCCATACCAAATCAACTTAAAAGACTAGAAATGCATTTTATTCCATCGGTCGAACTGTGTGTGTTTTCATATATGTTTATAATAGATGTAAAGAGACAATAGAACCTCGCTTGATCGTTTTCAAGGGGACGGTAGTGGAAAATGGTGAATGTGGGAAATGTAAATAGAAATTTGATAAAATCTGTGATTAAGAATAAATTATTTACAATATTAATTGGAAATGTTTAACATTTTAAAAAGACATGCTATATTCAGAATGATATCTAACACTTAAAAATTTTTTTGTAATTGATCTGTTTTGTATACGGGCAATTAGATTATATAGAAGGCACTAGACGTAGTGCATTCATTCACTTTTCTCTAGGCACCCTCCGCATTTTGCATACAGGCATGTTAGACTTAGGTTCTTTTTCGGAGAATGAACAAAAGGTGTATTTTCTTTAATTTTATTAATTTTATTATTTTTAAGCGTATTTTCATATTTTAAACATAGCTTTTTATTTTTTACTGCATTTTCTGATTTTTAAATGCTAAAAATGTTAAAATTCACGGATATTGTACGGATATCCCTGGCCGTAAAAATATGTGTTTTGTTTCTATCCCTAAACTTTATACTCTCTAGTTTTTGTGTCATGAACTCACGAATCCACCTCCCTTATCCCCTCTTTCCCCTTTTAGTTGTATTATTTTTATGCTCGAAGTTATTTTATGCTTACTGTTAGAAATCTCTGGATTAGAGGGCTCAGACCAGGTAATCGAGTTGACCTACCATTCTGAAGGTCCTGAAGGAACAAAAAGGTTCCTTTTTAGTTAACTGTTGTACATTCTTACAGATATTTGAATTAAATTGAATTGTATCCTTAATCTGAACACCTTCTTTGTATTTCTGTAAATAATTTTTTGTTTAGTTCAATCATTTCGAATCTTTATACCTTATTTGAATTCATTCATCCTAAAGAAAAAAATAACCATTTCTCACAAAAGCAGTTTCTTTACATAACTATGAATTTTTTGTACAAAATAATTTAGAATATTTATAAGAAATATGCATATTTGTGTTTGTAGAAAATGTTTTTCCCAAAATGTTTAATTTTTAAATTTTTAAAAATTTTGTGCGTGTTGTTACATATTTTTTGCATAAATCATTTTTTTTAAATTTTGATGTGGAATTCCTCATACCAAGCCTTAAATATATACATATGTTTTAAGATATTAAAATAAATTAAGCGTGTATTTTTAGAGATCCAGCAAATTATCTCTGATCTAGAGAAAAAAAATTACCACACATTTTTCTGTATATTAATATTTACATTTGTCGAAAATAGCTCACCTACCCCTAAAAAAACTTTCCAATTTCAAAGTCGTCTAAACAACTACTGTATAATTCAGACATTAAGTTTGAACATAAACTCCATTAACTGTCTTTTTTTATTTTATTTATTTATTTTTTATTTTTTTAACATCGTACTGAAGCGAGAGGAAGACTTGCTTCTTACCAAATGACGCTAGCCATAAGTGTAAGCAAAGAAAAGGAAACCACGACCAGATGCTATTCTACTTGTAACTGTCAACCGCGAGATGAACGCGCAGGGAGAAGAAAATATAAAAAAAGAAGCATAATAGAAAATAAAAATAAAATAAAATAAAATTCCGGGAGCCAAGGGAGGGTTGTGAACTCATACTGGCGATTAATCCCTTTTACACCACCCTCGTGTTAAACGAACAGAATAAAAAAAAGGGGTCTGACAAAAAAAAGAGCATCATTTATATCAGCCAATTAGAAAACTGTTGGTTATTTATTTTTCTTTCCCTCGCGGGATTTTTGGATTCTTTGCACCTGCCGCTTCTGTATTCCAATTATCGTTTGTATGTCAACATGTGAATTGTTTTATTTCGTTCTTTCTATCTTTATTTTTTTCTGCCCTTTATTCTTTTGTTATTATCATATCAGAAGTTTAGATAATATGAGAAATTATCTTTTTTTTTTCTTGAATTTATAGTCAAAGCGTCTTTAGCTTATTCCCGAAATTTCGCGTAAATATATAAATAATTTGTTATCATTAATTACTTATCTGTATATTTCTTTTGGGAAAAATGAACAAATATATGAATCGCTCAGTAGGTCGTCGAATTTTATTTTTTTGCAATTAGAGAACGTTGTTCTGTCTAATGAATTTTTGTTCTAGTGTTTTATTGAAAAAATACATAAATATTTATCATAAATAATAAATGTATAATAAATATTTTTCATTACATATACAAGAAAATATATAGTTAATTGTATTAAATACATAATCAGTTGCAATAAATATGTTATAAATATAATAAAGTTATCAAATGATAAATGCATGAATAATTAATTAATTATTAATACATAATAAAAACATTTTCATATATTTTTTCTTAGAATGTGAAGAAATAGAATGTTTTAAATATTAAGAACTCTTAATTTTGTATAACTGATTTTCTTTTTCTTTTTTTTTTATTGGACATTAAGAATTCTATTTCAATATTACTTGATTTTTATTATGTTTAAATTAGAACTGAACAAATATTTAAATTTACTTAAGCCTTTTAGTTTAGAGATGCAAACTTCAAGCAGCTTTTTTAATGAAATTGAAATTATAGACTTTCACACTTAAAAGGTTTTAGAATTGTGATAACTATTTGGACATTCCTTTTTTCTTCTCTTTAAATTTTTTTTTACTATCAGAATGGCCAATTTAAGAAAAAATATTTCTTTGTAAAACTAACATATTTAATTCACTTTATTGGATAGTAAAATAACTCGCGTTATGTTACAAATTGTCCACTGCAAAAGGTCCTTTAAAGTGTTAACAGAGGGGGTTTAAATGTAGGCGGTATTTTTTCATGATATCAATGAAATTCTGTACAAAATTGTACCAGGGCCGTAACTAAGGCGTGGCAAAGGTGGCTTTTGCCACAGGCGCATCAGTCTTAGGGGCGCCGCACCGTGAGGAAAATGGTTTCCGAAAGCGAACAATTCGCCCTAAGAAGAAATAAGAAAAAGCTATAAAAATAAACTTTTTTATTATAAAATCCAATGCATTTCCAAATAATTTTTTTTATGAATTTTCTTATTTTTTTAAAATGCTTCTAGAGACTAAATTTGTTATAGATTCTTACAAAATATTTACCCAGCACTCTTAATATGCCTTAATATAAAACAGTGTATTCGTTTTAAATTTTGAATTTAATAAAGTTATTAAAACTAAATTTAAATTTAGAAATTTGCCAGTTTTTTATGAAAATCCAACGTCTAAATAAAAAATAATCCCCTCAAATAAATTCTTCAGTTTATCTGCAAAATAATATTCCCAAAATATTCAAAAATTATTTTTAAATATTAATAAGGAAAAATAGAAAAAAATTTAAACTAATATGCTAAGAATATAAGAATTAACAAACTATTTTGTGAGTACATTTTGAATATATGATATATATATATATATATATATATATATATATATATATATATATAACATGCATATGTATTTTCTCACAATTTGGTGCCTGGGGCGCAGACCAGTTTTTTTTCCCCGGGCGTTAAAGGACATAGTTACGGCCCTTCGAACCCTGTGAATTTATATAAGAAAGAAATGTTCTTATAAAGTATAAACATTTGTTTACTATATAGAGTGGAATCTTAATATGTCATACCTGTATTCTTCGTTTACCTTAATTAATCGTTATATCTTGAAATTATTACTTTAATAAATTGTTACTTTGACCTATAACCATCGTATCGTGTACCAAGTCGGTAAGACAACCCATATCCATCGTTTAAAACAGGAGACAATAAATACACTTACCTGTATTCATCGTTTAAACCAGGGGTGGCCAAATGGTAGGATGGAGTCAGCCAATAAATGTTTTAGGCCCGCGGTGGATTTCACAAAATTTATGAAAGTTTGGTGTTTTCAAAATTGCCAAAATGATAGAAAGAACAAAGTTATTTGACAAAGTTGACAGAATAGAATGTCATAAAATGATAGAAACGCCCGAAAATTATTTGAAGATAGACAAAATTACATTAATTTTTAGGTTAAAAATATCTTTACATATATATATGTATAACGTTATACAATTCAATAAAATATAATAAACGTTAAGGTTGAAACGTTATTATTAAACGTTGACGTTGATAATGCTATTATTAATACTGTTAACGTTAATAACGCTGACAATAACGTTAAACAAGTTAATGTAATATGTTCTCATATATGCATGCATATATATATATATATATATATATATATATATATATATATATATATATATATATATATATATGCCAGTTTTAAAAATGGGGATTAAGAATTATAATTAAAAATAGTTATAATTAAAAATAGTTGGAACTTTTTAACGATAACGTAATAGGAGAAAAACACACTCTTGAGAGGAATTATAGAGAGTAAAGAAGCTGATGCGGAAGTAGACAGGAAGAATTTGTTTAGGTAAGTAACGCCAAATAAGCACTTGGGCTGATAACATCCTCCACGCTTGTCGTCCCAAAATGTGAACAGAGGATATCTAATGGCGTAGCCATAGACAAAAGAAAGACAATAAAGAAGTTTTATACACGAATTAATATCTGTCTTCCATGCCTTAATCACTCGGTACGTGTCACATATATAACGTTATCAATAATGCTCCTTGTGAAACAATTATTAACTTCTAAAATTATTAATATATTACTAATATCATGCCCTATATAAAAATAGCCTAAGTTGTCTGTCTGTCCTCGAATTTATGAAGCGGTTGGACCTTGAGTGAGTAAAGGCATCCATATTGGATTCATGATAAGTTAGGGTTAGCAAAATTCAAAGCGAGTAAAGTTTGTCTTCTCCTAAACTATCCATCCGATTCTAAAATAAATTGGTATAAATATGCTTCATATCACAGCAAAAAATACTGTCGTCTTTAAAACGGTCGAAATCCACATTTTCAAAAATAACATTTTTTCCTAGCATTATGACGTCATACCGTTAACCATCTCATTTAATCATTTTTATTTTAAATTATTTAAATATCATTATTTTCATACGTTTTATCGCATAACTTAAAGAATAGATTAGGTACATATGTCATAATTTTAAATCTAATCATCGATTATGTTTTGTTGCAATGAAAATTTTATCTCCGGTTTTAACAACGTATTCTATCTACCTCCACAGCAAAAAAAAAAAGGGGGGGGGAGAACTTAAGGATAATTTCGATGTAGCTAAGAAAACTTTTAATTATCTTTCTAAATAAATTTAACGTGTTTAAAAACTGCATGCACAATATCGGGAGACTTTAGGGGAGTATGAAGATAAACAACTTATTCAGCGTGTACCAGATAATTCTCAGCCAAAAAAGAAATAATTTTTACCTGCCTCATAGGATACTTTACAATTATCAGGCTTGCAATTCCGTCACTTTTTTTACAATTGATCACTTTTAGTCACTTTTTTAAGTAAACAGTCACTTTTAGTCACTTTTTTCATGGTGTATCACAGCAAAAGTCTGTTGTTGAAAAAAGAAAATCTGAATTAATAACAAAATATTTTAATAAAAGACCAAAAATGTGATGCTCTAATCTTATTTTTCTTATTAAAATGTAATTAGTCATATGGTTTCCAGAATTTAGTGATTTTAAAAAGTCGTAAAGAAGTTCCTGAAATCTACATTTGTACTGCAATGTAGATTTAATAAATTAATTTACGTTAGAGAAAACATTTCTCTTTTTCTTCACAATTTTTGTTTAGATAGTCTAATCTACCTATGTACATATTTCAAAACATCATTAGTGTATGCAGAAAATTGTGATTATAAAATTAATGTATTGTATGTATTCAAATCTAATTTATAGATTTTCTTGAATAAAAAGCAATGTTGAGTTGTGTTAAACAAAATTTTTAACCTTTTTTGTATTTGACGCTAAAATCATGTCTTGCATGAATCATTTGATTTAGAGTTAAAATAAATAGAAAAATCTTAATAATAGCATCTGTAATCAAGAGGAGAAAAAAAATCGCTTTTTTTTTTTCAATGTTTAGTCACTTTTTAGTCACTTATTCTGTATTATTTGTCACTTTTCTCACCTTTTTGAAAGTACCTCAGCAGTTGCAAGCCTGAATTAAAAGTCTTACTGATCCAGTTATATGACGGGCCATATGCTAGCATTAAATGTTCAAACAGATTGATCATAAACAAAATAAATAATTTTCGAACGCTCACTGCCTTCCTTAAGAGGTAAAAACAGAGGGATAAAAGAAAAAAAAAAGATAATATTTGACTATGAAAACCACGGATTTCACTCCCTATTATCCATTCATTCTACTTACTAAAAACGGAGTCGGAAGTTCACATTTTCCAATTACGTTAGTAGCACGTCAAAAGCCAGAAAACTTTTCAAAACTGACACAAATTCCTTCCAGTTTGGGTCTGGCGGTGGGGGGCAGGAAAAATTAACATCAGACGAGAAGTATTTTTAACGTGGACTCTCTTTTACTTTTATCTAGATCCAGCCTCTATCTCGCTCTCTTTTCCTCTCTCCTTCAAAAGCCGAAATAACTCATTAAATTGTCTTAAAACGGAGAGTCGCCATTTTTCAGAACGCGGGGCAGCAAAACGGATTAAATATTTAAAACGCGAAGCGCGGGAGGGTAGGGGGTGGAGAGACTTTTCATTTGGAAAAATTTCAGTAAATAAAAAATAAAGCAAAAATAATAATAATAAGCAGCAGCAAGCTCTCGTGCTCACCGAATGATTACTCACCCAGTGTAAGTTTTAGATCTGGCTTCTCTCCCCCCCCTACCACCTCTCTTGCTCTTCTCCATTCCTCTTTCTTTTCGTTTACAGCTTAATTGAAAAATAAGCCCCTCAGTTGCTTGTGTTAGCGGCTCCCCTTTTCGAATTCGAACTCTTACACCTGGTTTCATTTCAGTCGTTTCAGTTATTTAATAAAGCGCTATTGCGATGTATTTAATTTCGCTGAAAGGAAGGCGGTTGTTTTGTTTTTATTTTTGTGGCTTTTGTTTTATTTTTGTTTTTGTTTTTTTATACCTCTCGCTCTCTCTGTCTCTCTCTTTTGGCATTTCTCTCATCGACATCAGCATTATTAGTAATTTTTGAATTCAGGGGAAACTTTTCAAAAACGTCTCTTTTTGGTGGAAGTGCCAGGGGAAAAGTTACATGTTGTCATGTCAACTTCACTGTGAGAGTTACTTTGTTTAGTTTCGTTCTCTTGACAGCAATGCAACTATCGGTTTTCTCTTGTCAGTAGTCGGCTATTGCTGAGCTTAGAAAGAGCTTTATTTTATTTTAATCTCAATGAAATCTTTGATAGCTCCATAAAATCCAATGTTCTTTCTATTGCAATTAAAGGTTTTAGACATCAATTATCTTCATAATATTTAATTTGAATAACTTGTGGTAGTTTCTACAGTAAAATGTATTTTTCTTTTTCTTTTACTACTCTTTCATCGACTTCAGTATTGTTAGTAATTTTTGAACTCAGGGAAAAGTTTTCAAAACGTCTCTTTTGGAAGTGCCACGGGAAAAGTTGTAATGTCAGTTTCACTGTGAGAGTCATTTTGTTTAGCTACGTTTTTTATTTGACAGCAATGAATAATCGGTTTTCTCTTGTAAGTTGTCGGCTATTGCTCAGCTTGGAAAGATTTTTATTTTATTTTAATCTCAATTAAATCTTTGATAGTTCCATAAAATCTAATGTTCTTTTTGTTGCAATTGAAGGCTTTTGATATCAGTAGATATTTTTGAATAACTTGTGTTAGTTTCTACAGTAAAACGTAATATATTTTTACTTTTATTACTCTGTCATCGATTTCAGTATTTTTAGTAATTTTTGATTCAGGGGAAATTTTTAAAAACGTCTCTCTTGGCGGACGTACCAGGGGAAAAGTTGCATGTTGTCATGCCAACTTCACTTTGACAGTTATTTTGTATAATTTCATTCTTTTGACAGCAATGCAACTATGGGTTTTCTCTTGTAAGTATTCGGCTATTGCTGAGCTTGGAAAGAGTTTTATTTTATTTTAATCTCAATGAAATCTGTGATAGTTCCATAAAATCCAATGTGTTTTCTTTTGCAATTGAAGGTTTTTGACATCAATCATCTTCATAATAATTATTTTTTGAATAACTTGTGTTACTTTCTACAGTGTAATTTTTTTTTTTACTTTTAATACTCTGTTTTCGACTTCAGCATCATTAGTAATTTTTGATACAGAGGAAACTTTACAAAAACGTGTCTTTTGGTGGAAGTGCTAGGGAAAAAGTTACATGTTGTCATATCAACTTCGCTGTGACAGTTATTTTGTTTAGCTTTTTTTTTTATTTTTTTTTTATAGCGATGCAACTATTGGTTTTACTACTGTTGAGTTTACAAAGGCTTTTATTTAATCTTCGAAAGGAATTTTTGATCGTTCCATTAAATCCAATGCTCTTTCTTTCGCAATCTGAGGTTTCGACATCAATCATCTTAATATTTATTATTGAAAATCATTTTTGAATAATTTATGGTAGTTTATTTAATAAAGCATAATTTATTTTTTTACTTTTACTTCTCTTTCTTTGGCTTTATGAGTAATTTTTATATTTGGGGCAACTTTTCAAAATCGTCTCTTTTAGTGGAAGTGCCAGGGGAAAGTTGCATGTTGTCATGTCAACTTCACTGTGAGAGTTACTTTGCTTACCTTTGTTCTTTTGACAGCAATGCAACGGTCGGTTTTTCCTCTGTAAGTAGTTGGTAACTGTTGAGCTTACAAATACATTTATTTTAATCTGAATGAAATCTTTGATGGCTCAATTAAATCCAATGATTTTTCTTTTGCAATCTGAGGTTTTGATTTATCTTCATAATATTTTTTTAATAACTTATGGTAGTTTATACAGTAAAATGAAATTTTATTTTTTACTTTTACTACTATCTCTTTGGCTTTATAAGTAATTTTTTATTCAAGGGAAACTTTTCAAAAACGTCTCTTTTTGAAATGCCAAGGGGAAAAGTTATGTGTTCTAATGTCATCTTCATTGTGAGAGTTGTTTTGTTTTACTTTGTTCTTTTGACAGCAGTGCAATTATTGTTTTCTTCTGTAAGTAGTCGGCTACTGTTGAACTTACAAATACTTTCATTTTATTTTAATCTGAATGAATCTGTAATAGGTCCCATAAAATCAAGTGCTCTTTCTTTCGTAAGCTGACGTTTTGATATTAATCATCTTCATATTACTTTTTTTTAGAATTGTTTTAGAATAACTTATGGTAGTTCAAATAGTAAAACATAATTTTACCATTACTATTTTTTCCTAGGCTTTATCATTACTATTAATTTTTAATTTGCGGGAAACTTTTCAAAAACGTCTCTTTTGGGAGGTGCCAGAGGAAAAGTTGCATAATGTCATGTTAACTTCACTGTGAAAGTTATTTTGTTTAGTTTCGTACTTTTTCATTTGGGGGAAATTTTTCTAAAACGTCTCTTTTGGGAGTGACAGGGTTAAAATTACATTTTACAATGTTGCCTGCACTGTGAGAGTATTTTATTTTGTTTCGCTCTTTTGACAGCAATGCAATGTCGGTTTTCTGATTAATATTAATCGTTTTTCTTTTTTTTGTTTCAAACACTTTCATTATCTATCTCTTTTCATACTTAAATATTTATTTTCCTGCTCGCTGCTATTCGTGCTCAGTGAAAGGAACTCAGGAATGACCGGCTAGCTCATATAATCCTGCAGACCCATTTCTTGAAAATCGTTTCAAACAGGATCAGTCAAACGCATTTCAGCTAAAATTTATTCAAAATCTAAATTATTGAATAAGAGTCCAAAAACTATAGTTTTTTTTACCATTAAAAATAATGCAAAATAAATTAGAGAACCACATTTATTCGACGGAAAGCTTCATTTTTCGAATGTTGTCACACATAGTTAATCTTTAACTATAAATAATTTACGAAGTCTGGTTAATATTAACTATTCCTTTTTCATTCAATCGGGATCAATAAAACGAATTTCAGTTAAAACTTATTCAAAATCTAAATTATTAAATAAAAACCCTGAACTGAGCTTGCTGTTTTTAGCCTTAAAAAAACACAATTTGTATATTTCTCGACCTGAGTGGACCGTTAAAAAGCACGCTTTATTGGAATGTTTCTCATAAATTTGTCCTTAGGGACACTCTCTGGCTTTTGTAAAACGCCTTTGCTTTAATAAATATTGGACAGTTATAGGAAAATTTATATAGATAACTTTTTTAGTTCCCCTTTTATCCCATAATATCGTTTAAGTGATAAGTATACTTTCTTTTAAGTTTAAAGGAAAAAAGTAGAAGAAGAAAAAATCGCATTTTACAAACAAATATGCCGTCAATACCAACAACGCCTTGATTTTTCTTGAGCCGTTGAAGAAATTCCCTTAATTATTACTACAATAAACTAGAGATAAAGTCAGATGCGCTGAGCATCTCCCTGATTTACGTTTCAAGATAAAAACTATAAAAAAGTCGAAGATTCTGCATGCGATAAAAGGTAATGAATGTGCTTTAAAAGCGAAAATAAGCACTCCCTTAGCTTTATAGTTTCATTAAAGAAAGAATTAAAAAACTAAAAAAAACCTGTTAAGCTGACGATTATTACGTGAAGCCAGAACGACGATTTTTTATTATTTTTTTTTTTAAATCTGTATACATATATTTTTTTTATAAAAAAAAATAAACTCGTCTGCTGAGATACTTAACTCATTTTCTCTAACACTCGGCATCTCTCGCAAGCGATAAGGGGTGACTAAGCAATCGATTCCAAATTTATGCCAACGATGGGAAATAAAAATAATAAAGAACAAAAAAAAATAAGGAATCAATCGATAAATTCCGCGCATAATTTCCCAACACGTTCCACTGACGGCGTGTGCTTGTCTTTTAAGTTAAAGTGGGGAAAAACTATAAAAATCCCTTTAAACGTGTTTGCATCGACCCGGGTTTTTATGTATCCATCTATTGGCGAAAAATTAAACCGGAGGCGCAGGGAAATTAATTTATAAATTCCTGTCGTGATGTTTTACGGAGGGAGGAGGGGTCGATGAATTAAGTGCATACTTAGGGGGTCCATTAGGAGAGCTGGCACATGCGAAGTCCGCATTAAGTCTCGATTGATCTTCGGCTGGAAATCTTCTATTAATAAAAGGCATGCCTCGATTTTCGGTGGGATACTTTGCTACTGTTTAAACCTAAACGCTTCGATTTTATTTTATTGATGTATTTTCGGAAGGAATTCATCGGTGGGAATTTTTTTATACCTTTTATATCTCTCGGAAGAATCTGATCGAAGTGTTCTTTTAAGTTCCAATTAAAATGAAGAGAAAACTCTTGCGTCACTGAATTATACTTCTTTTTACATTACGTTGGCGTTAATTTTTCATCGCCAAAACTTTCCTGAAACAAGTATGTAATATCGATCTTTTATGCTTTCAGTGATAGTGAATGCCGTGTATAATGTGCCCCCTGCTTATTAAAAAAAAAGCGAAAAGTTTTATCTCATGTATAACGCACCCCTAAAATATGACAGATATTTAACTTTCCAAATTGTACACCAATTGCTACTCTACCATTTGGTTTGGAGCGCTACGGTCTACTTTTTTTCAACACGAGGTCTAATGAAACCAGGGCCTACTGCTTAAAGGCGATTCCGAACGGCGCCGAACATCCATGATACAGTGGGATCTGAACCCCCGAATTCCAGTACCGAAGACCAGGACTCTAATCACTCTACCATTTAGACCTATATAGAGATTGCCATACAGACTCTCCAGATATTACACCAATTGCTACTCAACCATATAGACCTATATAGATTACCATATAGATTTTCCAGGCTCTACACCAATTGCTGCTCTATCATATAGAACTATGTAGATTAACATATAAACTTTCCAGATTGTAGATCAATTGCTACTCTGTTATACAGACCTATATAGATTACCATATAGACTTTCCAGATTGGACACCAATTACTAATCTGCCATGCAGACCTATATAGATTACTATATAGACTTTCCAGATTGAACACCTATTGCTATTGTACCATATAGACCTATATAGATTACCATATAGACTTTCCAGGCTCTACACCAATTGCTGCTCTATCATATAGAACTATGTAAATTAACATATAGACTTTCCAGATTGTAGACCAATTGCTTTTCTATTATGCAGATCTATATAGATTACCATATAGACTTTCCAGATGGGACACCTATTGCTACTGCACCATATAGACCTATATAGATTACCATATTTACATATTTCAAAAGTTATTTTGCGGGTACATAGATTTCTATTTTTTTTTTTTCGTTTAGTGTATATATTATGTTTTATTTAAACGTATAACTTCATATACCAAAACCAAATAAATTTGTATAAAGAGATTCTTATGATTTAATAAAAAAATTTATTCTAGACAAATCATAAATCTTTTTAATTAAATTCACTATAATTTTTAATTTTTTTAAATTTAAAAATTACAATGAATCAAAAATCGACTTTTATAGTCAATAAATTCTTTCCAGATCGAAAGGTTAAAATCTAAATAATATCATTCTATATTGATTATATATTAAATGTTGTAACATATTAATTTTATATTGATATATTAGTAAGATTACTATCTATTATAATCAATAGATATTATTTATAAACTTATAATATTTATCTATCAATATCTTAGTAGATATTAATATGATATTCACTGTATATTTTTATAAAATTATATCATATATAACAATATATTATATTGTAGTATTAAGTAATTGAAGTAATTACATTATCATGCTATACAACCTTGTTTAAAAAGAATTTAAATTAGAAAAAAATTAACTTTTCTGATTAAATGTTTATTTATAATAAATTTATATATGCAATGAAATATTTACATTCAGACCTGCGAAACGCTTTTCGCTATTTTGCATACTAGCTTCTAGTCATGAATTAAAAATTTAGTGCTAAGTAATATTTACTTTCGTAAATAGCTATCTCTCCGAGGCAACTCAGCTTTTAAGCAGCTTAGCTTTGCAATGAGGCTCTTTCTCAACCCTAAATATATTTTTCACGTCCTCGCGTAAACTAATTAATCTCTACGAGTTCGATAGTGCGACTCGAGCGGAGAATGCAAGCCTTATATTACAACCTTATCTTAAACGCCACTCATTCAATTAAAAATTTCCTCGCCCGCTGGCAGCAGCTTTCGATGCCAACAAACGATAATGTCGCCAATTTTTCCGGAAGAAACCACGTTAAACGAATCCAACCTGCTAGTACTTACAACACAATGCATTTCGGTCAAAAGCTTGTATGTCATTCGAAGAATTACGTCCGATAGAGGAGGAGGGGAGAAAAAAAAATAAAATTTAGAACGCTTTTAAAACGAAGTTGTTCTCGTTGAGCCTAATTCAGCTTGTCTCGTTAAGACACATCATTGAGGATATTATCTCGCCAAAATCCTTCTATCCATGCATAATGGCTCACTCCATTGTTGAAGTCCCGTATCGTCAGCATTTATCAAAGTTTATTAAATGAATACCTCATTAACTGCTGCTTGCATAACGTGCATTAAGACGTAAACGAATTTCATCCGCACTTAGAATGTCTGAGGGAGAGAGTGAAGACCCTCTCTTCTCTCTCACTCACTCACTCGAACGCTATTATCCTCCTATAAAACAAATTCCTGGCCCTAATCGGCTGTTTACTTAGCGGTAATCCAGGCTCCTGGGGAGGAGGAGCTTTCGTCAGCTGCCTCTAAGCCCTGGGTTAAACGACCGAGTTAAAAGTTCCTAATTTGAAGCTAATTAGGCGCCAAGAAAAGGTCTTAATTAACTCGGAGGAGGCTCTCTTCTTCCCCACGTCTGTGATTTTTCCCAAGTTTGTGCGATAGGGGAAGGAAAGAGAGAGAGCGTGTTTGGCGAAAGGCCGCTTTGGTTAGGGCTGAATTTAAAAGCAACGCCAAACAAATAAACAAAGAGCAGTAAACAAGGCAGATGGTGCATTTCTTGATATTTGTTACTAACATACGGAAGGCGTGGCCCGTTTGTTGATTAGCCTAGTTGTGAATATAGGCATAAGTGATACTTGTTGATTCATTGCAAAGTAAGAAATCAAATATAAACGCTAGAGATTAAAGGATTTTTTATGGAGATATTCAATCACTTGGCGATCTTACCCATTTTTAAACTAATAGAGTACAAGTATGTAAATTGACATCACGTGGTCAACACTATAAAGCTTCATTCCTTGAAATCTCTTTCTCTTGTATTCTGTCTCCGTGAGTTAATTCGTAAATGTAAGCCGTCTATCGTTAGTTATTGGTTAACATAATGTTGGAAGAACACTTAATTTCCACTTTAGCTCTTAATATTGGTTGAGTGGTTCACGGGTTCGAATCTCTCTGTAGCAGGGATGTTCGTAGCCATTCGGAATCGTATTTACGCAGTAGGTCCCGGCCTCATTAGCCTGCGTGTTTCAAAAAAGAGACAGTAGCACTCCAAACCAAACCTCCCTATCTCTCTTTCACTCCGTCTGTCTCTCTCTCTCTCTCTCTCTCTCTCTCTCTCTCTATATATATATATATATATATATATATATATATATATATATATATATATAGTGTGTGTGTGTGTCTGTCTCTTTCTCTGTATATACACACACACACACATACATACGGTATATTATTTAAACTAAGGTTTATTTTCTATATTATACATACGCGTGAGTGTGTGTGTGTGTATAGGTTGTGTGTGATCATATTTTAAAACATTAATTTCAAGCTCCAATTACTTTCTATATTCTATTTTTGTAATTTCTTTTCCTAAAATACATTTTTTTCCGATCATTTGGCGAATTTCCGTTCTCTCCTGTAATATCTAATAACCTGTTGGCGACCTCCGATTCGTCAAGCTAAATCTGTATATGTCAGCCTTAATTATGTAAATCTCTTGTATGAAACTTCTGAACACGTGTTGGCGTCATTGGCGTCATAACGTGTTCTCCATAAACCCCGCTAAAGCCGATGGACTCGAGATGTGACGCTTGATAATCCTATTTTCTTTTTTACAGTATTTTGTCCTTGTCACTTCCTCACTCTCCGAACGATAACTGAATGGGTAGGACGCTCCTCTTCCGTATTGTAGTTCGTGTTTTTAAATCGCACTGCTGGTATGGATGTTCGTAGCTGTTTGTAATTATCTGTAAGCAGTAGGTCTGGGTCTCTTTAGTACTGTTGTAACAAAACAGTAGAACTCAGCACTTCAAACCAAACCTGTTTCTCAGTCTCGAATACTTTTACGAAGCTCTCAGACATTGAAGTAAAATTATATATAATTAAGTGTAGGTGTGTATGTTCTGTTAGCTATGCATTCCAAAATGGCTCGATCATTAATAATGAGCATTTGATATAAATCAGAGAGATTCTACGAAGGTTTTGGGCAGGTATATCACTTTAACTGCAACATATTACAATTGTATCCTATGATGCTTTGCTGTATGGTAACTCAGCCCAATTTAAGGTAATTCTTTTCTATGCTTCCCCACACCTGAACCCTGTAAAAAGGCACTGGATTAAAACTGCTTTACGTTGTAACCTTTTTTTACTCTGCGCTACATCTGGTTTCCGTTCACAAAAAATTGTGCGTGTATCCCTAAAAGCTCTTCTCTAAATATTTTGTGTTATGAACTCAAGAATCTATTTTCATCCATCCTAACACACTTTTCAGTTGTTAATTTCTCCCGCTTGTTACTGTTACGTGCTCAGTGAAAAATTCTCAGGATTGACAGGCTAGTCCCATATAATCCTGATGATCGATATCCTGAATGTCCTGCATATTGTGAGCGTATAGTAAAGCGGTAAAATGTTCTCTTGTTGTAGTAGCCTTAACAAGACTCTAGTAATATTTATGCTGTAAAAATTATTTTATTAACTTTCTATACCATTTTCTCCTTTTCTTAAAACAACTTGTGAATAAACCTCAGAGTTTCATGGATTAAACTATTTTTTTTTCTGAATTTTTCTTAAGCCCGTTTCCATACATTGTGCTAACAAGACTTATATCCCAAATGACATCGAACTTACAACCTACCTGTTGAACCCTTACATAAGTAATTGAGTTCTGCTCGCTGTGAGAATAGAAAATATTATCTTAGAAAACAGTAAAAATTAGCTTACAATTTTTATAGCACTTAATGTTCCCACTCACGATATAATTTTCTTAATGGAAGTCTTTTTGTTACGCCCACAAATGTGTGGGATGGTTATAGGTTCTTATTATCCTCCCCCTGTCATGTACTACGCGACTAATTTTTGACAAGTTCCATTATCTGTTCACACAAAGTCTGCAATTTTTTCGGCCACTCTTCTATGAAGACACTGGCATGTCGAATATTAACTAAATTTTTTTAAGAAAATTTAAAATGTTTTACACCTAAGAAGATATTTGTGGTCGGCTTAGTAATGCGGACATAGTTCGTCATGTAGAAAAGCCACCTTTTGGCTTTTCTACATAGTATAAAAGTCGACATAGCAAGTTTTCACACCAAACGTCTTCATTACAACAGAGTATTTTTATTATTCCAGATAAATTGTTACTAATGTATTTGTACTGACGTCTCAATTCACAAAACTAATTAATTTTAAATGTTTCTCTTGCAGGTAAGGTCTCTACATATTCTGCATTATTTTGTCTCGTTGGAAACTGCATGTGGTAAATATATAATTTTGTTGTATTAGTCTATGAAACTTTTTATTTGATAGATTTGATATTCGATATAGATCCATCTACGCTGAGACTATCAGGTTTTGCTCCCAAAAATTTTGCACATGTTTCTATTGACGGTATGATACTTTGCTCAAAAAATTCACTATAACCAACGTATTCCTTGAAATATACCTTAAGAATTTTCTTTTTCGTAATGAAATAAAATTTTAGAATTTCGCTAATGTTTGATGAGTTTTTCGTACTAATGTTACAGAAATAAATAGACTTGCTTAATAATAAATATACATCTTCGTTGTATTTGTCTTTGAAACTCTTTATTTAATGAATTTAGTATTCAATATAGATTAATCTACGCAGACATTAGGAATTTTTGATCCCAAAATTTTTGCACATAATGTTTTTGTTGACGATAGGATACATTACTCAAAAAATTCACTATAACCAACGCACAGCTTGAGATATACATTGAGATATACATGAGTGCTTTTTTTTTTTTCGAAATTAAATTGTATTTTAGAATTTCGTTGTCAACTGATGATTGAAGAATTTTACTAATGTTAATGAAATAAGCAAATACTAAATAGTTGATAGACTTGCTTACTAATAAATGTATATCTTCGCTGTATTTGTCTGTGATACTCTTTATTTGTTAGATTTAGTATTCTCTGCATAAATGGACCTATATCGATTATCAGCTTTGGATCCCAAAATTTTTGCACATTATGTTTTTATTAACGATATGATAATTTGCTCAAAGACTTCACTATTACCAACGTATAGTTTGAAATATACTTACGAATATTTTCTTTTTCGAAGTTTAGTTGAATTTTAGAATTTTTTTGTCAACTGATGCTTGAAGATTTTTTCTTACTAATGTTAAAGAAATAAGAGAATACCAAATAGTTGATAGACTTGCTTAATAATAAATGCATATCTTAGTTGTATTTGTCTGTGAAACGCTTTATTTGATATATTTAGTATTCGATATACGTCCATCTAAGCAGAGACTATCAGTTTTTGATCCCAAAAGTTTTGCACATTATGTTTCTATTGACGATATGATACTTTGCTCAAAAACTTCACTATTACCAACGTATAGTTTGAAATATACTTACGAATATTTTCTTTTTTGAAGTTTAGTTGAACTTTAGAATTTCTTTGTCAACTGATGCTTGTAGATTTTTTCTTACTAATGTTAAAGAAATAAGAGAATACCAAGTAGTTAATAGACTTAGTTAATAAATATATAGCTTCGTTGTATTTGTCTATGAAACTTTATGTATTGGGGGATTTGGTATTCGATATAGATTAATCTACGCTTGATATTATCAATTTTTGATCCCAAAATTATGAACACGATTTTGCTATTAAGAGAATATGGTAGTTTGCTAAAAGAAATCATTATAACTTACATATATCTAGAAATACATCAGTTATTCTCTTATTCAAAGTTAAATGGAATTTAAAATTTTCACTTTCAGCTGATGAAGATATTTTTTCTTATTAGTGTGGATAATATAAGAGAATACCAAATAGTTAATAGACTTGATTAATAAATATATATATCTTCATTGTATTTTTCTGTGAAACTCTATGTATTCGATAGATTTAGTATTTGATATAGATCAATCTGAGCTGAGATTATTGGTTTTTGATCACAAAATTTTGCATATAATTTTTCTTTTGAAAATATGGTAATTAGCTCAAAAAATCATTATAACTTAAATCTACAAATATACCACAAGTAATGTTTTTTCAAAGTTAAATTGAATTTTAGAATTTCGTTGTCAGCTGATGATTGAAGATTTTATCTTATAAATGTTAAAGAAATAAGATAATACCAAATAGTTGATAGACTTATTTAATAAATATATAGCTTCGTTGGATTTGTCTATGAAACTCTATGTATTGGGGGATTTGGTATTAGATATAGATCAATCAATCTACGCTTGATATTATCAATTTTTGATCCCAAAATTTTGAACATGATGTTTCTATTGAGAATATGGTTGTTTGCTCAAAAAATCATTATAACTTACATATATCTAGAAATACATCAATTATTTTCTTATTCAAAGTTAAATGGAATTTAAAATTTTCACTTTCAGCTGATGAAGATATTTTTTCTTATAAGTAGGGATAATATAAGAAAATATCAAATAGTTAAGACTTGATTAATAAATATATATCTTAGTGTGTTTCTATCATTTGTCTATTAAGCTGTGTATATTCGATAGATTTATTATTTTATCTATATCGATCTACGCTGATTTTATCAATTTTTAATCCCAAAATTTTGCACACAATATTTCAATTGAGAATATGATAGTTCGATCAAAATTTCTAACTTACATATATCTAGTTATATATCATGTATTTTCTTTTTCAAAGTTAAATTTTATCTAAAATTTTCATTATCAGCAGATAGATATTTTTTCTTGCTAATATTGAAAGAATAAATAATACCAAATAGTTAATAGACTTGATTAATAAATATATATCTTCATTGTATTTTTCTGTGAAACTCTGTATGTATTCGATAGATTTAGCATTTGAAATAAATCAATCTGCTCTGAGATTATTAGTTTTTGATCCCAAAATTTCGCATGTAATGTTTCTTTTGAAAATATGGTAGTTAGCTAAAAAAAATCATAACTTAAATCTAGAAATATACCATGAGTATTGTTTTTTCAAAGTTAAATTGAATTTTAGAATTTCGTTGTCAGCAGATGATTGAAGAGATTTTCTTACTAATGTGAAAAAAATAAGAGATCACCAAATAGTTAATAGACTTGGTTACTAATAAGTATATATCTTCGTTGTATTTATCTGTGAAACTCAATATGTAATACGAATGTATTCTATAGATTTAGAATTTGATATAGATCAATCTAAGCTGAGATTACTAGTTTTTGATCCTAAAATTTAGCACATAATGCTTCTTTTGAGAATATGGTAGTTCGCTCAAAAAAATCATTATAACTTACATATATCTAGAAATATATCAAGTATTTTCTTTTTCGAAGTTAAATTGAATTTTAGATTTTCGTTGTCAGCTGATGCTTGAAGGAGTTTTTTTTCCTTACGGATATTGAAGAAATAAGAAAATACCAAATAATTAATAGACTTGCTAACTGTATTACTTCGACTCTGTTGTAGATTATTCTTTTTTTTTCCGACATTGTTACATTTCTATTTCCCATCGTACGATCCGTAATTGAAATTCAGTTTATTTTAACTGATCTTGAACGAAATTTATTCCCTTCCGATAAAGAAAATAAAACAGAGGTGGAGAGAGGGATTTTTTTTTCAGAAGATCGAATCGTACCAAATAAGGGAAAAAAATGTTTACTTCTTTTATCTAAAAGTTTATGATTATGTTGTTTTTCAGGCATACATACATGCATTTTTTGCTGCTGCTTTTGTTCTCGTAATTGATATTTTTCCAAAATCTCATTCGCTTTCGAAAGTGGAATGAATCGATTATGTTCTGAAACGATCATAAACAGTGAAAAAAAATATTTTTTTTATCCCAATCTTCCTATAATAATAATCGGAGGCCGTGGAATACAAAAACACGAAACGGCATTGAAGAAATCAGCTGCGATGTATTTGTAGTTCTTTCTCTTGGAAAAGGCTTAATTTCACGTTTTAACGAACACATTATAAACCTATTAACTTTAGTTTTCTGCTCTGAAAATTTTATTTTGATTCATAGCCTCTCCCCCCGCTTCGTGCCGTTATTGTTATTATCATTGCTATTATTTCGGCTTCAAATGTGCAGCTTTTAAACAGCCCGATGTCAAAAAATCCAAACCTTCTACCCTGCCCCTCCGTCGTTTCGTCTGTTATGAACATTTTCCATTTTTTTTTTTTTTTAAACTGGCGGGTGGGAGGTCTCATTCTTTGCATTCCAATTTATAAGAAATGACATTCATTAAAGTGGAGCATGCAAATGCTCTCGGCTAATGGTCTTTCCCGTATTATTTTCCCGCATTTTCTCGTTTACTCTGGCCGCGTTATGAGAACCGTGTGCATGATTTTGCTGTTCTTTAATTGCTGGGCTGTCCTTTATGAACGGGCTCCTCTTCTTCAGTGACGGCCATGTTTGTTAATTCGTAGTCTGAGAAAAAAAAATTTTACAACCCGTAAATTTACGGATCATCTTTTAATCTAAGAAATAATGACGTCGAATTTGTCAGTGTTAGACGCGAGAGTAATTTTTTGATGGGAGTTTTTATTTGGGTTTTTTTTTTTGTTGTTGTTGCCGTTATCTCTGGGGCTCTTTATTTTTTTAATGGTCGCCAATCTTTTATTTTTTGGCGACATTTCGTGAAATTTTGTTGCTTTTGATTTTTTTTTTATTTTAATAGTAGTTCTGACCTACGTTGTGTTGTTTTCTCTTGTTGAATATTAACTCACTAATTCGTGGAAAAAACACTGGAAATCTATGGATGATTTTTAATACAAAAATTAATGATGTCTTTTTAGTTAATGTTAGACAGTTAGGTTGCAAAAGAGTAATATTTTCAAAAGATTTTTTCTTTCTATTTTGCTGAAGCTGTTCTGTATTTTGTTTTTCGTAATACGGGGGAGCAAAATGTTCCGGAATGTCATCAACTAGTTAGAGACCCGTTGGTTCTAACCAGTTGATGATATTCCGGAAAATTTTGTTTCTTCATATTTTTTTCCTATAATGTTTTGATTTTCTTGGGATTTGTTGTTTACTCAGTTGAATTCTTCTGGAATCATAATGTGGGAATGAAAATACCGTAAATTTAAGAAAAATTTTTAAACAAGAAATTATCGTCAGTAAAATTTGGAGCTCTTCCTTTGCTTTAAACTTACCGTCTTAGGTTTTTTGTCGCCACAATCTGTAGATGTATAGTTAATATTCGTCGCCTTTGATTTCTGTAGCTGTTATCGTCGTCAGTTTTGTTTAGTTCTATGGCTTGTTTATCTTTTTTATGGTTTGTTGAATGTTCCATAATCTGTAAACTTCGTTACAGCTGCAAATTTAAGACCTTCTTTAATGCTACGATTGTCGATTTTGCCAGGGTTTAATTTTTGAGTAGAGTTAACCTTACCGTATAGGCGGTTAATTACTAGTTTAATTCTTTTTTTTCTACTTTTTATATGGGGACTTTTCGCATCATTGTAGCGACTTTTCGTAAAATTTTGCCACTTTTGATATTTTGTTACTCTTAGAAGCTTTTGTTGCTAAGTTGTTTGCTGTTTCTTTCGGTTGAATATTTGTGTTTCCAAATTCTAGCGGACGTAATACATATTTTGGGAATAATTTTGGATGTAATAATAAGTCACAAGAACATGACTTCGAGGCCAAAAGATGGCTGAATGATAGAGCGCTGCTCTTCAGTACCGGAGTTCACGAGTTCAAATCTCGTTGCTGACATGAATGTTCGTAGCCTTTCAGAATCGACTTTAAGCTGTAGGTCCCGGTATGATTAACCCTCTTAGCAAAACAGAAAGACGAAAGGCTCCAAACCAATCCAAGCCAAACCAAGCCATGACTTCGAGTTCTTAGTATTCAACAAAAATGTAATTTTCTTATGCGGTTTCTGCTCCTATTAATTGCCATGTTCCTGTCTTTAAATCGCCACTGTTTCAGTCACAAATCGTAAATTATTCCCTTTTTTTCCCCCATCTAGTTGCAGGATCCTCGATGCGTTTCTCGTAGACTGTTTCTCAACTCGTAAGGTGGTCGGTCGACAACCGTAAATTTACGCATCATCATTAAAACGAAAAATAATGGCATCAGCCTGACAAATTTTGACCAGAGTTTAAACTTTGACGGCGTATATCCTCTTTTAATTTGGCACGGTTTTCAGTTCTACTTTTCTTTTCTTTTGGCGACGTTCATAAATTTTTGTCGCCTTTGCCTCTTTTTTATTTGTGTGTGTGTGTGTTACTCCAATCCTCAAGACCGTAACGAAATGCGTGCACGTTAAAATTTTTACTTCCATAATTTCCTCACGCTTCAAACAGCATGCCCTTTATTCACAAAATCACTTCGAGAGACGTAACATGAAATTTTTCATTGGACATTTTATCTGCTCTGCCCACCCTGCACCTTTTCGTCATGGGGGCTTGAGGAGAGAC